>JANIJI010000017.1:7407500-8722500 GCA_024500535.1 Leptonema lineaticorne
ATATATATATATATATATATATATATATATATATATATGGTATATATATTTAACGTGTATATATATATATATATATATATATACGTTAAAAACAGAAAACGCACAATTGCAGCAATAATAGCAATAGCAATATCGGTAAAGGCAGTAACAACGAATATATTTATAGCAGTGGAACATCAGCAACAACAGTAGCTCTTCATCGTAGACAATTTTGTCTGATGTACAGTTTGATTTACTGCTCGTCTGCCACTTGTGCAAACGTCGTCGATTTTCTGTTCTGTCCAACACTTTTAGCTGTCAACATCGTATTTTAAACAACGAATCGTGTTTTTTTTTTTTTTTTTTTGCATTTTCATTTACAGGATATGTTTTATAATTTTGTTATAAATGATAGTTGTAATTTTTTATTTGGTAATATTGTTATAATACGAATTACGATTTACGTTGTAAATTTGTACGATTTTTATTCTTAAGAATACGTCTAATTAGTCGCTCTATTTGTTTAGGTGTGTAATTTTCTCGTATTTTTTTTTGTGCACTAAATGATGACAGTGTTTAAGATATATCTGTACAAATTTTTATTATAAAATATTTATTTTTTTATATTTGTATTAATAATATATTAAAAAAAAATTTTTTATTAAAGTTAGTGGAATGATTTTTCTCTTTGAATAATAATTTAGTATACAGATGGATTTTTCTATTTTTAGTACTTTACATTTTATAATCAAAAAGTGTCATATGTCACTTTAAGTATCATTTTAAATATTGAGAATCCTTGGTATGTTATATTTATTTTAAAACAGTATAATATCTGTGAATGAATAGACATATAAAATAAATATCGTTCTAGATATTACCAAAAAAAAAAAGTTGAAAATATTTTATACAAATATAGACATTAGAAAGATTTTATTAGTGCTTTTACATCCATATATATTTGTTGTATTACATACATTTTTTTAACATTCACACGTTTTAGTAATATATTTCTTTATATTTTTTTATGAAATATAAAAAATGAAGATCTCGATATATATTTTTATAAAAACGAGGTTGATTTAATTTTATATATTGTCATATTTTTAGTATATTATAAAATAAAAATAAATATGTCAATTAGATCCAAATTCTCAAGATCTGTTCAACTTTATAAAAATTGTATCAAATATTTTACGATTACGAATTATTAAAATTAAATTCAGACATGCAATCGTGCGTGGGCAACGTGGAGCACACCGTTGAGTGCATTCATACGCATCTATTACACACGCATCAAACTATTGAATTATACATAATTACTCGAAAAGCGTCTCCAATTTTATTTTACTTTATTTTTTTTGTCATAGAATCACCCCGTATATATTATATTATATATACGACGCATATAAATATAAATACTAGATCTCGGTAGGCGTATAGAAACGTCAATTGTCTAAAATTGTAGACGGGACACCCTCGAGTGATTCACATCGCTTAGAATTAGATTTTCATGTTAACGACCTACGTGGGACGGCGAATGATTGCGTTACCACGTGAAATTGCATTTTGATGTTGCCGACGTTTGACCAGGACCACTAACTAGAACCTTCGGGTCTTCTATCTGTTTCGGTACTCTTCATCACCACAATTCTTCTTTGTTTCATTCACCTTAAAGACCGAATAATTGCGTTCAACGTCTTCTTTTTTTCTTTCTTCTTTTCTGGTAATTTGTACTGAAACACGCTAATAAAGACCCACAGTTTACTGGGCCCGCATTATTCAATTCTTCCGCCTCGTCCGGCTAAAAGGAATCGACATTTTTCAAACGTTTCATCCTAATTATTTTCTCATGTATATATATATATATATATATATATATATATATATATATATATATATATATATATATACACATTATGATGGCGCCAAGGCTCGTAAAGAATCCTAAGATTTTTTTTCATATATATATATATATATATATATATATATATATATATATATATATATATATATATAATGCTGGAGATCTCTAGTTCTGCACTCAGTTTTTAATTTGTATTAAAAACCTTGGTATATAAAAGCACTTTTTACGATGAAAACATTTTTAGTATTAAAGATACCAAAATTTTAATAAAAATCTTATATAATACTTTAAAATTAGGATATATATATGTGTGTGTAATTTTTTATTAAAATATATTCATTAATTATATAGAGTAAATTGTGTATATTTAAATAAAAAATATATAATTTATAATAAATAATATAATTTATAATAATATACATAATTTATAATATCTATAAATTATGTAAGAATTTTGATTTCTGAATTGTACTTCAAATTCAATTTATAAAATTATTTAAACAAAATAATTTTCATACTCATTTCTATAAAATTTATTAAAATCCCCGGGCGAAATTTAATGCTCATGGAAATTTATTCAAGAAAACTTTTCTATTTGTTTTCCGTACATATTATGCATTTTTAAATATTTGACTGCCGGGCATTTTAGCAGTCGTCTTTGTCAATGTTAAACACAATACGTCTAGAACGGTCTGAATGAGACCATCCAATTTAATCTATTTTTTTTCCTCACTAAACCGCAGTTCACATGCGAAATTCCCATATATTGTACCAGTTCGACCTAACCATGTGATTTGACATTGTTAGGAAAAAAAGAAATACATCTAAATATAAATGCATTCAGATGGAACCGTTTTCGAAAACAAACCGTCGGACATTTTTATTTTGACAAATCCAAGATTATCACGTCTGCATTCTTTTTATTTTATTTTTATAAATCGAAACGAAGCATTTATTTTCGTGTTGTCTCATTTATTTTATTAATTTTTTTCCATAACAAATCACGCGACATTTCTTTCGACTCATTAAGTCGTCGTAAATTAATATTGTGACACTCGAGACAAATAATCATAATAATCAAAAAAGAAAAAAGTCAACACATTGTGCGAGGGATATTTCGTTTTATTCGAACGTAATTAACGCACGATAATTGTTTACGTAGCTCGTTCACTTTTATCGCTATTGTGTGACATTGAAAAACGTAAAATCCGCGTCTACCATATAATCCCGCTAATTAATTCCACCACCATTATTATGTTAATCCGAAGACTTGACACTTACGTGGAAAAATACTAATTGGTACGATTTGATTGACATTTATTCTCCGATATACAAGCAAAAAATAAATAAATTTATATATTATATATACTAGTTTCGAACGTTTCCATATATTATACTATCAAAATCGTATTATAATATATGAGGCGGTGAGACCACAAAAGATATATATATATATATATATATATATATATATATATATATATATATATATATATATATATATATATATAATTCATTTTTAATTCTAGATAAGTTGAATTTTTTGGACGTGAACATTTGGGAAACGTCCTTCTTTACAAGCATTATTGTCCTGAGCTGGCGCCGGTCTGCCTCATCCAATCTTGACTTTTGATGATACGTTGTCAACTTTTACCATTGTTGTCCTTTTTTACGTTTATGTCAGAGATATACAACATTTTTTTATAATACAAAAATATATATGAAAGACACAAAAAAAAATACAACTGTCGCATATAAAACTCACAATTTACACGTTTTATCGACGTTTTTACATAATTAAACAAAGACGCTGAAAACTATGTTTTTTTTTATTTATTTTGTAATAATATTTTTTTTCAACTAATTAATGCTAAAAAAAAAAAAAGATAAACAGAGTTTTGTGTGCGTTGAGGCGATATATCGTCCGACAAATTATTGACTTTACAATTTCTTCATGCAAAATATTTAACTTTTCACAGAAAGACGTTTGCATCTGTGCAAATTGAAGATTCGCAAGAAGACATCATCACAGTTTTCGATAATTGTCAATTTGTTCGGTAATTTTCATAAACAACATGAATAATTAATGAGTTTAATCAAGTGTTACTGACTTCAGTGTATCCCAGATGCAAATATTTACATAAAATAAATAAAGACACGGAACGAAAAGATACTATTAAATTTTATACACGAAATATTGATATTTTTTAATTTTGTTAATAGAAAAATCTTTGTTTATTATATATATATATATATATGGTATATATATATATATATATATATATATATATATATATATATATATATATATATATATATATATATATATATTCCATTCGAATTTTATACTTGTTTGTCGCATAAATTGAATAAAAAAGAAAACTTCGATCAAAAACAAACTTTGTAATCAAAAAAAAAAATGCGCTTCGAAAAATATTTCTCAAATGATTAAAAGATATTGACTTTTCGCAAAACTTTTGATACAAAGTTTTTACATTATATTCATACTTCGAAATTGGATTGTTTTTCTAGAACAAATAAAAAGTAAATCGATATTTTTTCCAATATAATAATAATAATAATATATTAAAAATATAATTGAAATTGTTTATAATATATTATACTTTAGATTTTAATTAATTTTATATGTATTTCATTAATATTCATCGGAAGGTTTAATCTATGAGATATATTATAAATTTGCATAATATCTATATGAATTTTAATTCGATTCAATGAACATATATGTTGTTTCTATTATTGTTAATTATAAATCAGTTATTCCCTTTGAATAATTATCGACGATTTAGTTGTCAACATATATTAAATTTTAATTTATATAATTTGAATTGAAAATGTCATTCGATTACATATACAAAATATATAGTATAGTATATTTTGCAATGATTATTTCCTTTTTAAATTTTTAGCAATTTCAAATGATTTTTTATATTTTCTTTAGCTGTTATACCTATATATAGGGGGAAGAGAAAAAACGTGCTCGTTGCATAATGGCCTGTCGTATTTCGACGATAAACATTAACGTTTCGCACGGCAACATTAGCAATTTAATCGAAACACGTTTACTAAAAATGGCATTTATCCATTAAAAACACATATAAAGAAAAACGCGGGAAAGATGAAAAAGGGTAAAAAAAATCGAAGACGAACATTTTTAAAGGTTTCCCGTCTACGTAAAATAAGAATATCTTGGACGTATCTAATTTTTCTATTCAGATTTTTGATGTCTGATGTCTGGTGCCTGTCTCGTTTTTGGACCCATATCTGTCTGTCAGTCTGTTTGTCTGCGAAGGACACTTTACGATATAACTAATTATATATCCATTTGTTTCGAAAAATAAAAACATCTCTCACCCATGTTTACCTAGATAGAATATTTCGAAAAGGGCGAAAAAAAATAGTATATCAGAAAAAGGCTTTGTCTATGATGAAGGGTAGAAAAAAATACGTCTAGTCATTTTGGAACCTCGCGCATATTATAATTTTTGAATGTTCGGACTTTTATATCATTATTGTTTTTTTTTTCAAAATCATAGATTTTAAAATAAATTTAACAAAGAACGAATGAAAATTGTTATGCTACATTTTTTTGGTTATCGTTTGAGGATCTTTAAAATATGCAAAAGGTTTATGAAAGGATTTCTGAGCGGAATGAATTCACTTTTCGCATTCGAGAATTTTAATCCGATGTCGACGAAGGGTTTTTGACATTTAATTTTCCGCAAAGCAAACAATCGCATCGTATATAAATTGAATAAAATCTACCTGAAATCAATTTCGTTCTATTTTATTAAATTTTATCGCATTCTATTTAAATATAAAAAACTGATAATTTATATATAAATATATATTAACAATATTGCTAATTTAACCACATAAAATGAAGTAACTTTTTAATTCAAATTTTTACATCAAAATTCTAAATATGATTTATGAAAAAAAATATCCGAACAATAATCCTTTAATATATAAAAACAAATTTAAAATATATAAAGTCCTCAATAAATATTTGATATTTTTGGGGACTTGAAACATGAAAATTGTTCAAAAAAGCAATATTATTTTACGATTAAAAAATCAAAGACGATTGATAAAAATGATCTGTTTTTCAAAAAATATTACATTATCATATATATACATTTTTTTATTAAAACATTTATGGAAAAAATATGATATATAGTAAAAATATACCACCTGTGTCGCTTTAATAAATCCCGTCATAACATTTAATCGCGTAATAAATATTTTTAATTTATATTAGAATAAACAATTTCATCGATTATATATATATATATATATATATATATATATATATATATATATATGTGTGTGTGTGTGTGTGTATAATTCGATTTTTATTTAACGGTTTACGTCGATTATAAAGCGTCAAATTTACGAAATAAACATATCTCCATATTTATCGGATGTAATCTCGTTATATCACGTTGTATTTTAACGGCGAATTCGATCATAAAAAACATTCGTTTCGTTATTTATTATTTTATTAATAACAATAATATATTTATATATCAATACGGCATACATATTTATCTCAAAGAACCGATCGCGAATAATAATTGTCTGAAATTAAAAATAAAAAAAAATATTATATATATATATATATATATATATATATATATATATATATATAATACGATCTGATAATGAGAATGCATAAGAATTAATAAAGAGCATATAAAAAAAGGCTCAAATCGAAAATATTGCCCGATTTGACTGTCAAAACAAAGCCTATCATTCGATGTTTGAATTACTTGATCTAATTACAATGTTGTTCTACAACATAATATATAATCTATTACGTATGTGAACATTTGCATTATACGCATATTTATTTAATGATATAATTTTTTTTGTCATAGTAGATAAACTGGAATACTATATTTTACAACGTGTAATATACTATATGTGATATATTTTTTTTAATTTATTTGATTTTTCACGTAATTTTATTATTGATGTTGTATATCTTTAGAAGACCCTTATTTTTTTATTTTATTTAAGAATATCTTGTATTTCTCTCTGTATCTGCCTTTTTTTAGCTTCTCTTATTGTGTCTGCGTCAAGAACACGTTTCGTTATTCTAATTTAGTACATTACAAAATATTCGAGGCGTTGAAGTTTATTCTAATGAGCGATGATGGGATCGTTAAATATATCTTGAATGTTGTATCAACATTTAAATATCCTTATTAGGTTTAAATTTTACATGCATATTATTAAAAAAATAAAAAAACGATTTTATCAGCTTTTTACATAATAAATTAAAATTAAATTTATCAATCAATGAATTGATTTTTATGCATTTATTTATTATATATCGATTTAAAAAAATAATATTTATATGTATGTGATGTTTGCCAGAATACGCTTCAAATATTATTAACAATAAGCAAAAAATTAAACCAGACACTTTATATAATATTATATTATAAGGCATATTGAACATTTCAAATAATATAATTAAATATGACACAAATTTCAGTTGTTAAAACGAATATTAATTATATATAAATAAAAATAATACGTTATTTAGTTTAAAACGGAAGAAAAAAAATGAGCAAACTTTTGACAACATTTGACATTGTTGTTTATGCAGACGTTCGATAATTATTTTTGCAATATATACATACACACACACACATAATCGAACGTTTTATATAATGAATAAATTATACAAATCGACGACAAAATTCATAAATATGTATGCGTGTAAATATTGAAAGTGAATTGCAAGCGTGCGATAATAATAATTGTGAAATCCGTCAACTCAGGAGGTCCATTCGATTATTATTGATGCACTTGTCATAAAAATCGCTTAACATAGCGAAAAAAAATGATATTTTTCTTATAATTTATTTTATTATTCATAAAAGTCACGCCGCAACTTCTAAGAATCCGTTATCGCGATTGAATTTTTGCTGAATTTAATAATTTGTAATTATTGCGAAATATTGTCGTATTTAAAATATAAATTCAGATATTCGATGCTTTGAATTTGATTGAAGTTGTATATATATATATATATATATATATATATATATATATATATATATATATATATATATATATATATATATATATATTTATATATTTTTAATATATCCCTCGAGGTTAAAGATCGAAGGTGTATTTTAAAATGTCAAAAAATACGCGTTGATTTTGTGCGGTTACATTTTTATTGAGGAAAAATATAAACGATACGCGTATAATTTATCAATTTTTATAGTTTATTTGTTTTTGATATTTACACGAAAATAAAAATTAATTTGCAATATATTTTAATATTATTTTTTATACATTTATATTGTAATAGTAAAAAAACGATATTTTTGATAAAATACTGTATAAATATTGAATGAACATATATTTTTTATATTTTCACAATTATATATTTTATTATCATCTCAATTCTTAATATAAAAATATTTACTATGTGAATTTTATAATCGAAATTTTCCGTTGAGAATTATAATTTTTTTCCAAATTATAAAATTTGGAAAAAAATTGTCACCAACAAAATAATCCTAATATATATATATATATATATATATATATATATATATAATAAAGATGTAATTGTATAAAAAAATACAACATTCACGATATGGTCGAGTAATTTTTGGAATAATTTTAATTAACTGCCCACCCAGGAGAACTGTGAAGGTAATTAATTAACGTGTCGAAAGGCTGTAACGGCAGTTAGTTCTAAACATGTAAAAGATTTTCACAAGATAGCAATATATATATATATATATATATATATATATATATATATATATATATTCACAAGAGATTATATTTTAATATATATTTATTAAATAAATTTGCGCAATGTACATATCACAAGATCGCATATAAATGTGCATTAATATTATAAATAATTCGATATTTAGTGCTTCAACATATAACCGGTATTTATTGAACAAACCGTTCGATTATATTATATTATATAATAAAACGCGAACCGTCCTCGATTCTTCCTAGAAAGTAAGTCTTAATTTAAAAACGATTTATTTCTATATATCGGACGATATATTTTTATTCGATGTTTATAAAACTTTATAGATTATATATATATATATATATATATATATATATATATATATATATATATATATATATATAATTCTCGTTCAATGACATAAGTTTGCACATGTATCGATAGCTTCGGGCTTTTAGAAAAAAAATATTCAGAATTTACGATCAATAAATAACGTTAAGAGTTCGCAATGGATGCTAATAAAAATTCACAGTACCTCAAAAAAGTAGTGCAAGGCTTCTTTGGTGCAAAATAGACATAGTCTAAACGTCATTGGATTTATTATTCACCATTCGCAATAACATCTAAACATTTTTTTTAATAAATTAAAAATTATAATGAGAAAAATTAGCACGGATCTAATTTTGAACGAAAATATATATTATATGTATATAATATATATATAGACAGCTCCATTGTCTCTTTTAAAAAATTACCAACGTATAATTTTGCAATTTATCAATTGAAGAAACAATGAAATGCAAGCTCATTGGTTATCTAACTGTCCGTTTAAAATATATATTATTTAGATCGAATATTTAGATTAAAAGAAACACCCCGTGCATGCAATAATTATATATAAATTTATATTGCCTCGGGTTAAATGTCATTTCATTTTATATGTATATATATTTTTTAACTTTATTTTGAAACGTAATCGTGAATAGATAAGTTTAATATTTGAAATGAAAACAATACGTTCAATTTTGTGATAACTGCTCAATTGTCATGCAATTTACCATTTAATAATTTTTAATTCTATATTAAATTTAGTATTATTTTTTTAGAATATTATTCTATAGATCTATTATCTCAGATAAAGCTTTAAAATGAACGCGTAGTATTATTTATAAAATATAACATATCATGATGATCATAAATTTATCGTTATGTCATTGTGTTTTATAAAATATTTTATCTTTTCGAAATGAAAATCTGAAATGCGATCGATATTTCGAAATTTGAATTCGGTAATGCACACTGAAAACAAGTGTGCTACTAAATAAACTAATGCAGGTGTCTTTTTGACATATTAATATATTATTCATGCATAATATATATGAAATTGTTAATGTTTAAAAGATTTCAAGGATGTCCTTAACTTTCGACACATATAAATAAGTATGAATGAAATAATATTATTTAATTAAATACGTTGATTCGAATTTAAAATTTATTATATATATATATATATATATATATATATATATATATATATATATATATATATATATATATCTAAATAATGATGGAATATTTAACGTATTTTAACCGCAAAAACTATAAATGAAATGACAATTTTACATTTTATAGAAAATGTTATGTCTTAAATATTGATCCACAATAACGACTTTTTTGCCGCTTCTTTGCGGTTGCGGTTTGTGGTATGAAACGATTGTAAAATATTTCATATACCGATTACATAAATAATAATAATGATATTAATAATAATAATAAACTGACGATTCGCGTTAAATTACGTCACGAATAATTTCAATTAAATAAAAATAAAAATATTATATTTTCAGATCAATATTTGTAATATATTGGTAATTTAAATTTTAACATAGATAATTTATTTATTTTCATTTTTATATTTTCAGGATTATATTCGCACGGTCACGTATTAGAAGACGATTATGAGGTAATATATCCAGTACGTGTTTCGGCCGATGGTGGGTTCATATCTCATGATTTATCCGTAAGCCACGGTGGACCTGAAAATTTGGGTTCGAGAACCAAGAGAGACATCGTCGATGGTGGTCCCGATCTGAACGAGAACACGGTTGACACCCTCATACATTTCAATTTAACCCTTGGAGGAAAACCTATTAGGCTCAATTTGAGGTATATTGCATATTTCCATATAATATAATCAAGTTTTTTATATATGCGATCGATTTTTTTTGAGTTTCAGTCAAGAAAAATATTTTATAAACTTTATAATGGGTTTTAAAAGTTGACATGATTTACATAAATTAGATATAATAAAATATGTACCAAAATTTATTTCATATTCGACCTATTGATTGCCTCTATATGACGATTTAATTGATATAGCCATTCAGTTTTATTTCTTTTCTGATAAACTATATTACCTTATATGCTAATATATTTTTATATCAGAATGCGATGTCATATAAAAAATATTAGTTAAATTATTTATACGAAATAATATTATAATTTTAATATTAAAAAAATATGAAAGTCAATATAAATTGTATTAATATATTGTAATATGTTTTCTTTAAAATCGTGTTTTATTTTTATCAAAGATGACAAAATATTTTTATTTCATTTAGTGTGGGCTATGTTAAAATTGACATTTTGACATTTCTATATATATATATAGACATTTAAGGAGACAATTGAAATATTACGATGTTATTTCTCTGTCAAATTATTTATTTCCTCTAACATTATTTTTTTTAAATAATATCCAAATAAAAAACACAACTATTAATATTTTCATTAGTATTTTTTTTTCTATAATTTTATCAATATAGGCAAAGGATATTTAAAAATATATTAAATATCTCGATTATATATATATATATATATATATATATATATATTGTAATAAATTTGAATAATTTTCATCCGTTACATATTAAAAGAATTAAATGTAAACATTATATATTCATGATATCGAAAAACAACGGATTATCTGTTTCTGTCAGACTGTATGTTGTTTTAATTTACCATTTAATCTGACGTTAATAATTTTATTTCAACAGAATCATATTATTATTTAAATATGCGCGTATATATATAAAATTTAGATTACGAAAAGATATTATAAAATGCGTTAATAATAATATGGACGACAGAATTTTCTTGAGTATGTGGTATTTCTTTAAATGATATTACATTTTTTTTAAATATCTAGTTGATTATTATAATAATTATAAAATTTACTTGCATATAATGAGTGACCTAAATATTTATAAGTCATAAAGTGATCGATTCAATTTTAAATCATTTAAACGCGTGACACAAATAAACCGCCATTTAATATATGCCATAAATCGTAGTTTTACTATTTATATCGCATTTTGCATAATGAATAATTATTATATAAAATAATCGAACCGAGTGCAAAAAATAAAAAAAATCCGCAACCATTCATACTTACATAAATTACAAAATTGCGATCGCCGCAAGATAAACTCAAGAATTACAAAGTCAAACCGACGTACTCGGTTTATGAAGTAATTAATTATGTATTTATGACGATTTAATTACGGATTGTTTATGATATATATATATATATATATATATATATCATAAATATATATATATATATATATATATATCATATATATATATATATATATATTGTATATTGTATATTTTTTCATATTTAAAAATCGTGCGAACTTTTGATGAATGGATCATTAATATTGTTTTGTGAATCATTTTTTTTTACAACGCCCTCGTATAATTAAATTATACTAGTACTATTTATCCATAATTATTTATGATTATCTTTAAAACTGTTATTTAGGATCATTTCAACTGATATATATTATAAACATAATATAGATAATTATAGGCTTTAAAAAATTATAAAATTTATATTAAAAAAATAATAATCCGTTTAATAATAATCGATACAAAACTGGCGATTTTATAAATAAATTAATTTAATAAATTTAAATTAATTTTATATTTCTGTAGTTGATAAAAATTTATAATTTTTGACATATTTAAGGTGGACATTTCGTGTAAACGAAAGTTTCGTAATTAAATTAAATTAGTCGTTCCTTTTCGACCTTTGGATAAATTACTTAAAATATTTCGAAATTATATATATATATATATATATATATATATATATATATATATATATATATATATATATATATATATAAAGATGTTAAATATTAAAAACATCTGTAAAATTTTACTTATAATTAACGATATTTATTTATGCAGAATTTTCGTATTTTTAATTAATTAATTTCCCTAAAAAATATTCGTTAAAAATACGTCCCATATATATTTTTTTACAAAAAATACTATAGATAATTTATGATTAATAATTATTTAAAAAAAATATCTGTAAAATATTTAATATAAAAATTCTTATTATCACCGGAAAATAAATATATACATAAAATAAACCATCATATTTATTTTGCGTAGCGTGCATATTTTCAAAATTTAAGCATTTTCACCTCTTCATATTTCACGTAAATTATTTAACAAAATTTCGCAAAACGGATCCCGTCATAAACTAGCCGTTAAACATGTAGGCTTTTGCGTTCAATAAAAATCCTTTAAATACTCGGTCAGAAATCGAAAGCTAATTTCGTTGCATTTACGACGCTATGAATATGTAATGAGCTTGTATTTTTTTTCGCTTACACCGTTAAATCGAAAAATCGTTATCCAAAGTCTCTTATTAATATGATTTTTTTTTGATATCGTAAATTTTCTTTCACAATCGAATCAGTCGCATATCGCGTTATTGCCGCAAAACGAATTTAAACGATGCATTTTAAGGACGGAACAGTTAAACTCGGTTTATTTAACCTTTCGTGCCCTCCGGGACTTAACTATACGAGTATGCGTATAAAGTAAACAGAAATGTTTAGCATTTTTTTACAATACTTCATTATACCGTATACTGGTTAAAAAAAATACATTATTTGTGCATGCGTGGCGTCTTAACACTAGTTAATACATATATATATATATATATATATATATATATATATATATATATATATATATATAATACGACATTGCGAAAATAATTGTGGCCGTTTATTAATTAAAGCGATTAGTTAATACGTCAGTGACATCAGCTCTGTGGGAAACTGCCACTGAACGTTTAGGATTTATGGACAAGTCATTTTTAGAAGATCACAACATCGTTTTGTCATATGACAATCGGACATGTCGGCGCCGATCTCTATTTTTATTATATTATAATATTTATATATATATATATATATATATATATATATATATATATATATATATATATATATATACATACATATATAATTTTTATTTTGCTCTCCTCTGTCGGTGAAAATTTTTTGATTGACAACATTTCACTTGACGAAATTTGATATGAACGCCGCCGAGTAATTTTATACGTCTGTTTTATTTTTTTCATATTTTTTTTTATTTCTACACGCAAGTCTTTTTTGTCGACAAAAGGCATTCACCGCATTAATTAAACATTTCTATATTATGATATTTCTATTTTGTTTAAAGAATGAATTTTCCTATTTTTTTTGTACAATAATCGAAAAAATAATCAACCTTAAGGAATTTCATTTCAAGTAAACAATATGTAGAAGCCTTTTTTATATACAACAAATTTTTTATAAGTCTAGACCGAACACATTTTCTTTGAGCGCGCGTATTTACGAATTTATACGAAAGCCCATATACGTGGAAAATTCCATCGGTTTAAACTACTCCTGAATTCCAAATATTCCTTTGCCTTTACAACGAATTACTCTTATAAATATTAAAACGAAAGCTCGTTCACGTCAATATTCATTTTTCGACACTCGAAAGAAATGCTTATTGATTATCAAAAAAAGAAATAGATATATATTATTTATACTAGGAAAATATTTTTAAAAAATTTTCAGTTATGCTGTAGATCATCGATATTTTTATTTATATGTATGTATATTATATTGAATTTCTTTTTCTATCGACATTGTAAAGCGAAAAAAAACTCGATTGATAAAAATTCATCGTTCGATCGTAAATTATTCATTTTTCAATGTAGGTCACTCGATGTCATTCATGTTTTATATAGACAGACCCCGTTCGTTTCTTTTTCATTTTATTTTTTCGCAAGTAAACGTAATTATGAAAAACAAAATGTAATAATATATATATATATATATATATAAATATATATATATATATATATATATATATATATATATATATATATATATATATATATATATATATATATATATATATATATAAAGAGAGAACTCTAGAGAGAAAATAACGAGAGTAAAGAAAATAAAACGTCTCACAGTAATAATAATGCGAACGGTCAAATGAATTATTTATTTATTCCTTCGCAATATTTTCCACATGTTGAAATTTTAGCCGTGTCGATTTTTTTCTCTCCTTACTTTTCTCTCTCTCTCTCATTCTCACTCTCTCGTTTTCTCGCTGAAAAGTGACAGTTCTCATTGAATTTGTAATTATTTAATACATTATATGTTTCGACATAAAAACTGATATTTATGTGAAAGTTCGCCAAGTTTAGTGCACTCGAACAAACAAGTGCGTTACATCGATCGCTTTCAAAATTTTTTTATAAGATTTTTTTATAAGGGTAGTATTATATGTTAAAACTATCATTTAAAAATATTAAATGCAGTGTACGCTTTATGTTTTAAAAAAATATTTTTGTTAAAATGGACGATAGAACTGTTGCTAACCACTATTTTTTGTTTTTTTTTGCATCTTTTTTCTATGCAAATGGCTCTCATATAAGTAGTTCTCTTTGTTTAAGTGTTTATTTGTATTCAAGATATTCGTAAATATACCACATTTTTACATAATTTAAAATAAATAGATATTATATTTCGTTCAATATTATATGTTTATAAAAAATATACATAACGGAATACTTAGTTATATTATTTTTTATTTATTTTTTTAAATGTTTTAGCATAACAACGCATTTAATTTTAAAAATATTAATTATTATATACAATCTAATAATAATACATATGTTTTCAATCAAAGACTTTTCTTTATAGATTTGTTATAACGATTCAAGATATTTATTAAAAAAAACTAAATCATCTCTTTTATCCAACTATTAGTTTAAAATATCGACATAATACATTATATTTCAATAATGTAATATATATGATGTTGCAGACCTTCGCATTCGTTCATCAGTCCGGCTTTGGTGATCGAAAGACAAGGATCGGAAACCCATAGCAGAAGCAGACCTCCTCGAGAAGCAGCAGATTGCCATTACGTCGGCTCTGTCGTCGGACAACCTGAATCATCTGTGGCGTTGTCTGCATGTCGAGGACTGGTAAATCAATCAAAAACTTGATTTTTCGTCAGCTTGTCACAGCACTTTCATATTACATATAACATATATCAGCTATTTATTTTTTTGTTTCGTATATTGCTCGTTTCGAATTTAAAAAAAAATATTTTTTTTCTTTTTTGATTCGGTGTACGTATATAAAAATATTGAACACCGTTATATTCGTATACTAGTGATTTTTTTGTAACATGAATGCTATATTATAACAAAAAAATTTGCAGCGTTTATATACGTTTTCAAATAAAATATTTCAGCATTTACAATTCAATTTTGACAATTGGACGCTTCGGAGGCGTGATACACTAAAACGCAATGTGCACCAAAGCAATGCTTTTTACCGTCATAATTTACAATTTAATTCTTATTTATTTACTATCAAAACTGTAAATAAATATTTAAATATATAAGACGTTCTATAAATACTTGGGGACATATATCACAGCAACCTATAACCCCGATAAGGAGTTTTTAACATCTAAGAACGCAAGTATGAAATTAAAAATACGCATGTCATGTTTTTCCCGTTCTTCTATTTAGTAATATATAAAAAATAACAGATATATTCATATTAAAATAATCATACAATAAACACAATATTTGGCGAATCGATAGTTTTAACTCTAGTTTTTTTTTATAATATGATTATTCGCGCAATTTTTTCGCATTACGTCGTACAACGTTCGTTTATAATTCGCGTAATCACTATAATCTGAACGAATTATATTATTGACGGATACTTTACAACCTGTTCGTTGACGCCGCCTTATAATCAAAGTTTATTATCGTCCAATTTCCGCAATAGACAAACTAGATGAAATTGATAGTGCCGCGTCTCGACACACATTTTATTCATCGCATTATAAATATTTATTATATTTTTATAATATGATATTTCGTTGAAAATATCGTTACGCGTGTAATTTATATAAATTTTTGTCGTTGTCTTTTGTGACCGTGGAAAATTCGATTTTTAGTATCACTGTCAGAATTCATGAATATGATTATCGATGTAAATTGATATTTATAAAGGAAATTTTAATAATATCCTATGAAATTTTATATATTTGTTTAAATATGATGTATTTTAACATTTTATTTAGAACGTGTAATTAATCGATCTATAATATTTTCTATTAAAATTTTAATATATTAGTTACTTAGTTAACAATTAATATATTCGTATTGAATTAAAAATCACTTTACAATCGATTGAAATCAATCTGTTCGTCACCCCTGTTAAAAAAATCAACATTTTAAAATTAAATATCAAATATATTTGTTGATATTTTTTTATATTATCGTAATTCATCATACATTCTTTGAGTATTAAAAAAAAATTAAATCTTAATAACATCACGGAACTCATTTCAATATATATAATATTTTTTTACATAATATTATGATATAATCAATTATTGTGGATTTTTTTATTTTCAATGAATCAAAATATAATTTAGCTATGTTCAAAAATCGTGATGTCATTATAAAAACGATTATACAAAATATATATATTTAGAATAAATTTCTTCCAATTTTTACATTTAACACGATTAACGTCTCATGAATTTTATATAATATGTGAGATTAGAGTACGGTGTTTTAGAATAGTAATTAGGGGTTGAATTTAAGGACAAACGGTTCCTTTTAGCATTAAACTAATTAATTTACTCTTTACCATCGTCCATCAGACGTCGACCACACTACAAATTATTTACTCTATTTCACTAAAGGTGTGTATATTTACTCACGGAAAATAGTAAAAGAGAGGTTTTGGAGTCTCCGGTCGGATTTTCTTGTTGGAAAATTTCGTTAGAAATTTACGACCGATGAACGAAAGAAAACAAAAAAAAAGAAAATCCACATCGTTCTCATTCATAGAAACTCAGACGTTTGCGTGCGCAATATATATATATATATATATATATATATATATATATATATATATATATATTTTATATCACGAATCATTTTTTTGCACAATATATATTTTCGTTTTCTAGTTGCGCAGCCACGACTACAGGTTATTAAACTTTGTATTGACTTTGGCGCCGAATTGTCTATTACATAGGTGTATAGACACAGTGCTCCGAGTATTTAAATTTCCATTTAAACAATCGTCGATTACCATAATCGAGAAGGCTGTATATATATATATATATATATATATATACATATATATATATATATATATATATATATATATATATAAATATTAAAAAAATATATTGTACCATTCGAGATATTACGTGCGAGCGTCCAGTTTTCGATAGGCGCGCTCATAAAAAGGAATGAAAAAAAGAAACATCGTAAATTATCGTTATTATTGTTGTTGTTATTTATTTCATGTAATTACTCGGTATCAAATGCCTATTATTACGCGTATGAAACGATAGCAAAACGATTTTCGTGACGTCATTTCGCATACGCAAATTTGCTAAACGGGACTGGTTTCGACGAGATAGCGGTATTCAAAATATAAAAATGCATATGGCGTCAAAAAATAAAATAAAAAATATATAAAGTAGAAAAAAAGAGAAAATGGTTCTAGAATGTGATATTTTGCGTATGTCGTCGTCTATCATGGTCTTTTGCACGCAACAGAAATAAAGCAATTTGAGTTAATGGCGGTGCGAAAATGTGATATGTGGAAAATTTTCGCGTGAAATTACAATTTTTTTTTTTTGAAATATTTTGAATAATATGTTAATTTCCGTGGTTCATTTCCGTTTATTTTATATATGTATATCGTTTTTCCTCATCTCTCTCGCGTCGATTTTCCATGAAAATTTTTCTCTCAATGTTGTTGATTTGCATTTAATTTAAATTATATTATGTATATATATGGTGATGAGTCGTTATATTTATAATCGATCATCACAAATTTCAAAATCATAAAAAACTATTTATTTTATAACTGATTTGTGTAAAAAGCATAAACGTTTCAATTATATATTTAATAAATATAAATATAAAAATTAATTTAATATTTTTGGCATAAAATAAATATATAAGTATAAAAAGAAAAGTATAAGAAATTCACTTGAAAAATAAAACAACTGATGATTATAGAAAAAATATTAGTTTTTAAAATCATATATAAAAATATATTAAAAATTGTATTTTGTATAAACTTTTACTTTCTTTTATTTATTCTGTTTTTATATGCATTTTTTTTGTTTAAAAAGATTATTATATTTCCGTGTTTTATTCATTTCATATAAAAAGGTTTTTTTGCTGAATATAATAATACTGAATCGTAAGTGAATTGAACTATAGACTTTCCATATCGTAATAATAATTAATCATATTATGCATATCTGATTGTCCCTGAATTTTATTAAATTAAATATTTATTTATAATTGATATTCATCTTGTTTTTATAAATTGAGATTTTTTCGTCTAAATATTATTATTTTTTTCAAAATTTAGCAAAAATTTGTATTTCATTTTTTTTATTATATTCGTAAATAAATATTTTTTTGTGTAAGGAATTTTTAAGTCGCCAATTTTTCACCATAATTGAGAAAGGAACGTAAATTAAATTTTGTTTTCGTAATGAATTTAATTCTTAAAAAATGCTGAAAATATTACAAAAAAAACAATATAATGATTATATTATATAAAAATAGCTTTTTTTTTCTCTTTTGTAATTATGATTTAAAAGTTAAAATAGCATCAACTGTATTTTTTTTAGATTTTCATAATATTAATTGTACATCATAAAAAACGAACGCCAACTAATTTTCGCTTTTTTAATAGAATTTTAAAAATCAGTCAATTCTCGACATATGACGCGGTATATTTTTACAACTTCAGACGAGTCGATTTTCATACGAAAATAAACAATATAATTATAACAGACATATAAGCAGATATAATGGTTTTTATTTACTATTTTTAATTATTATTATTATTCTAATTGGTTAAATAAATAAGTATATTTATAAGCATTATTCTGACTTATGGTCAATTTTCTGTCACCTGAGCAATTGATTGCAGAAGCATGTTAATTTGTATTATACATGTATATAAAAATTTTTCATCATAAGTGCGAACGGTCGTAACTCGAAAACTGACTATATACAACATAAATCTAGATTTAAATATATATAAACCTTAAAACGAAACTGATTTTTTTCCATATACCGCAACATAACTGCATTTTCCATATAATATAAAACCTTAATTCTACATGACTTATCATCACGAAAGTATAGCGCGTATCGATAAAGTGTCACGGACACGTCATCATCGATCACGTTCGACATTCGGACACATCGCCACATCTTCGCACGGGTGGTATCGCGCATGATAGCCATCGCCGTAGGGTTCGCACAACAGTCAGCGGCGTTCGTTCGATGGTCCGCGGTCCGGTTTTGGTCCGGTCCGCCCACCCTGTGGCGGTTTGCGCAAATCTTCGCCAATTTAACAGATCTAGTTCAGCGGATCGCATTAATCAAAAGTCGACGTACATTCGATATATATATATATATATATATATATATATATATATATATATATATATATATATATATATATATATATATATATATATGGTATATATATGGTATATATATATATATATATATATATATATATATATATATGGTATATATATGGTATATATATATATATATATATATATATATATATATATATCGGTTACAAGGCGTAATGATACATTCGACTCACGCATTTATACATATGAATGAGATCATTTTGTTCTTACATTTCCAATTGTGAACGAATAACGACGTTTCAAGGGTGGTCGAACCTCCGTAGTTCGAGTTCTGATGAGATTTTTCCATTTTTTTCCCATTTTATATATTGTGTAATAATTTAAAAACTGAATTTTTTCATGATATAAGTCCTCATATTATTGCAGTTTTATATTTGAAACATGTCTTTAAATTTTTTGATGCTATCGATTATTTTGACATTCTTTGAAAGATAGATTGTAATGAAATTAATATACGTTTATATTTTATAAAAATATATACTATATATATAATATAAAGTCAAGCCATTCGATGAAAAGTTGATTGTTTCTTTATTATGAAATAGTAAAAAATAATCCCATCAATAAAAATCTTTAATCATCTATGAGTAGAAAATATATAAAATGTATAATAATATTTATGGTAATCAAAGCAAAAGTAATTTATTAATACTATTAAATTATCAATTTTTATCGAATATTCAAATTTTTTTTATTCAAAAATACTTAAATATTAATGTATAGTTTTTTTCGTATTTTCATTCATTTCATACATTATACATAATACGTAAGTTTTTTTTGTAAATATTGTAATATTTGAAATATCGTACTTCAAGGTGATTTTTCATTATCTTATGTTAAAAAAAACAATGTCACGTTAGTTTTTATCTATCTAAACTTTAAAATAATAAAATTTTATTATTTAAGACCTATATCTGTTTTACAAATGATACTATTTATACATCCAACTTATTATTATATATGTATTGTTCAATTTTAAAAATTGATATATATTTGATGTCTACATTTTCACATACAATAAAAAATGCTAATATTTAAATTATCGAAATATAAATATAATCTTAATTAAATATTTAACAATTTCACTACGTAAACTCTCATTGTTTTTGACCTACTTATAATACCAAATTCCAAATATAGATTTTAAAGCAATATTATTTTAATTTATTTTTTGCTTCATATACATATATATCTAAGTATTGTATCAATTCGTTATCTCTGAAAGTTCCACTTTTTTAATTTCATTTTATCCCGATGATACTATTATGACTTTCTCTGTTTCTTTTATCTAATCTACATCTATCTTTCTATCTGCGTATTTCGTTAAAGACCGGCTTCCTTGTGGTTAAATTTCGAAGTTATCTTCACTCATGTCAAAACACTTTCGAACCGAGATAATAAATACATTTGACTTTCCGTTACGTCGTTATTGTTTTAATGATGATATTATCACAGATTATTGTTGTTAAACAACAGCGCAATAACACGACTAACCATTAAAATGTCTAAGACGACATCTGATATTTTATCATATATACACATGTATAGTATATATATATATATATTTTATATTTAATGAGATTTATATATATATATATATATATATAAAGGGCGACGGTACAATTGTTGCTTTATAAAACAATTAAACTTGAATATTATTACAATTTTGCAAAGTTTCAACGTGGACTTTTGCGCTATCTGTAAATGAGATTTTTGTATGTGAAAAGTTTGCATTCGGTAATGGAGCAATATAAAGTTTTATCTAGAGACAAAGGACGAAACGGTTTACTAAACTGCTGAAAAAAAATTAGCAAGCGGATAAAGCTCAAAATTACATTTTGTTTAAACAATAATTTATATTTGTATCGTTTAACGACTTTCATTCAGCTTCCTGTCATATTTCGAAATATTAACAAACTATAATGTAAAATATTGTATTTCATCCGTTCAAAACTAAATTTAGTACGGTAACTTTACATATTTTATAAATATCCTTTATAAAGTAGGAGTGACGAACCTAAAGCACAATTTAGTTAACGTACAGTGTTTTGCAACTTACAAGTCCTAGCTAAACCTTTATAAACTTACACATATATTTATTTCATAATAGTATGGATATTTTTACGTTAAACCTGTGAATATTCATTAATAAAATAGTTTTATTCGTTTCGGTACATTTTTTAAAATCATCGGATTTAATATTGTAATAAATTGGCCACCTGTGGAGCGCAAAATTACTGATTTACACGATAACAAAAAAAAGCTTCTCGTATTTCATATATTTTCTCGTAAAAAAAGATAGTAACTTATTTTTCATAGAACTAAAAATTTGATTCTATATTGTAAAATTTATTTTCAAAAAAAACTTATATAAAAATAATGAGACGAATTCGATGAATAGAAAATTTGATTACTTTTTGTTTTATATATGTTTTTTTTAATTCAATAATATTACACATTTTCACTTTTTTTATTTTCATATATAAAATTTGAAATACAATATATTAAATATTTTGTAGAATACTCGGTTCGAAAACGCATTGGAAAAATACGCAACGTAACAACGCCAATAACGACATAATCCGATAGAACACGGATCGAAATCGAATTTTTTTTCAGATTTCCAGCTAGATTCGCCTCCTTTTCAGTGTTGAAGCGTCGTAAAAGCGATTCATGCGATACGTCACACAATGTCAAATTTAATGCGTTCACGTCGACGAACGAACGAAACGCACCTGCGTTTTTACACCTAAAAAATTACCATCGCCATCCGCATCCACTTTTGAATTGTTTACACAATACAATTTTTACATATCCGTCACTGTCGCTAAATGTGTACGGATACGACATCGTATCTTGTATCTAATCGGGGAAATATATATATATATATATATATATATATATATATATATATATATATATATATATATATATATATAAATGTCTATTTTTTTATTTGAACGTCGAAGAAGATTCCGTTAAATTTGGCAGCGACTCGTCAAACGGTGTTATTGGGATATTAATATTAATTTTATATATCTTTATATTGTTTTTTCCTCGAATTTTAGTATGAAAATATATTTTATATAATTTTTATTCATTTCAATGATCTCGTAAGATAAATGTTTTTAATTTTTCTTGTGAAATAAAACAACCTATAAATGTTTTTAATGAAAAATAAAATATATTCTGATTAATAATACAATTTTTAGGTCATTTTTCTATTTAATATCCTTATTAAATTTAATACAAGAAGGCAAATTTTAATAAAAGTTTTTAAATTTAAATTTGTTGATTTTTTTATCTTATCATAATTTAATAAATTTATCTTTAATTTAAAAATCATAAAATAGCTAAATTTAATAAAAATAAATAGGAAATCCTAAAATAAGAAAAATAATTAAATATAAAATATAAATGCATTCTTATTTAACTTGAATTCTATTTATATGCATTTTAAGGACACATATATTACAAAAAAAATAAATGTATGTGAATATAGTATAAGAATTTTCTAAATATAGGAATTGAATATAAGGTTAACCAGCCATATAAAGAAAATCATAATAAAAAAAAATCTAGTTCAATATTTAATGAATACTTGTTGACATCTGAAATATCATATTTATATAATATATTATACATTCAATAATCCACTTTATTATAAAATTAAATTAGAATTCAACATTATATATAGAATATAGTTTTAAATTGGATAAAACGAGATTTATACGCTAGTTAGTACCCCATTTTTCTTCAATTAAGTTTTAATTAAATATTCAACTAAAAATATCGCAGTACAAGAAAAAGTAATTACTTCTTTAAAGTTTATTGTTTAAAATGGAATGTGAAAGAGCTTGCGATCGCCTTTTTTATTCATTTACGCTTTTTTTTTAAGATAGTACATATTTAACATGTTAATTTAGACAATTAATATATTTACATATTTAATATTTAAACTCTTATATAAATATATTTTTATGATGATTATTTTCCATGAATGTGTTTTTAGAGATATTCATATTTTTTTTTAATTTATTACTTTTCCTGAAAAAAATAAACAAGTTTTTGTTATTGCATACATATATTGAATGTGTAGAAATTTCAGCATATAATTCATATATTTATATAACATATTCAAACATCAACCGACTTTCTTAGAAATATTCAATTTAAATTTTTCATTTAAATCATTTTATTTTTATGATTTATCACAATTTTTATTAAAAATATGTTTAAATTTTTTTTGCGAATATTTTTATTCTGTATACATATTTTTTTATATTTCAATTAAGCTTTCTATACATGAATTTTTTTCATTTCATATTTTCAATTTAAAAAATAAATTCCATTATAAAATTGTAAAATCTATCGATTTCATCTTTTTTATATTTTAAATGAAATATTCGAATAATAAAAAATGAAACTTTGAATTCATGAATGAAATATTGCATTATATAAAAAGTTTCAATTGATATTTAAAGGGTTTAAATCATATTATAGTTGAATATTCACGAACGATTTTATATTAAAAATCAAAGTTATATAATTCTATTATAGATTTTTTTGAATACTATATTTTTTTCGAAATGAAGAAAAAAATATTTTATTCGACAAATCCATTATAGTGCGTAATTGAAAATTTTTCATTATATTCTCAATTTTCCGTATAACGAGCAATCGATTTTTCATACTATGATTAATCGTCGCGTTCATTCCGCTAAACGCCCTTCAATATCTTCGTAATAAGAAAATGGGAAAAAAAATTAAAAAGAATGGATGGGGAAAAATAAAAGAAAAACCGACTCGAATTTTCCTAGAGATTTTCACGTAATACGAGCACGTCTATCGTCGACCACCATACATTATGCGAAATGAAATTTCCACGACGTTTTTCCTTCCTCCGCGCGTCG
Organism: Leptonema lineaticorne; assembly: GCA_024500535.1. NCBI lineage: Eukaryota > Metazoa > Arthropoda > Insecta > Trichoptera > Hydropsychidae > Leptonema > Leptonema lineaticorne. The sequence goes on from JANIJI010000017.1 coordinate 7,432,927, forward strand.
CATCCCCCCTGGTGCCGTTATTCCGCGGTTTGCGAATTTTCTTTTTGCACGTCTGCTCAAGATGTTCGCATTAGATTAGCTTCGTCAACCGAGTCGCGCTTATTTCTGTTTGTTTTCTTTACTTGAAAATCGGCGCTTCTCAAATTTACTCCGCGTTTAAACAGTGGTTTTCATATCTAACGGCTCATCTTTCTCATTTATGCCGAATATAATTAAAATATACGTTGATATTTCTGATAATGAAAATCTAAATATATATATATATATATATATATATATATATATATATATATTATTTTTATAAAAATAAAATTGAATTCCTCTGCTTTTTTCTGTGCTAGAAAAAAAACACGCTTTGCGTAATTATAATGCAGACAGTGACACCTCAGGTTCAAAGTGGTTATCACCTCAAACGGTGGCCTAGTTTGAGGTGTTAACCGCGTCGTAATTACGAGGGTCAAAACGTAATGTTACTTACCATCTTAAAACTTCTCAAGATTAATTTAAACAACAAAATCTTGTTTACTGTTAAATAGTCTTTCGAGATTTTTCATTTTTCTTATATTTATATTTAATGAAAATTCTTGAATAATATTATACTTTTTAACATAGTTTTATTATATTATATAAAGAATATAAAACGAAAATTTCACTTTGAATATCCCTGTATCACAGGTTTATTTGTGGAGTGATCGTTCATTCTGTCTGTTCCCGAAAACGGGATGGCACCGGTGTTCCTTTCTCTATTTTCTATTTATTTTCATCATCGCGACATAGTTCCTGGTGTTCCTCTTCTTGATTGTCGTTGCCATATGCTTTGTTGTATCCTTTTTTCCATGTGAATACGATTTTCTTGATTGGCTTGCGAACGTCTGGCCACTTGAACTGTTGACAGGTATTTAAATTCTTTCAAAAATATTTTAATTATATTATTTTTTCTTATTTAATATATATACATGTCTAAAAGATAATTCGTATGTTTCAACATATAAATAAAAATTCGCTTAGAAATAAATGATGATATTTTATGATTTATGCACTTTTTCACGCCACCATAATCAAAATAATCTAGAGACGCATGCCAAAATAAAAAAATCACTGTAGGCTATGTTCAATCAAAGAAGCAAAACATCGATTTCGATCAATAAATCCATATTGATCATAAAAAAATATTAACAAAATTTTCTTTCGTATATTTATAATCTACAAAAAAAATATAATATATATACTGGTCAGATTTTACATAAATTTTCTATGACATTAACGATATTGAGCTCTATACGATTTAATTCATGCTTCGTTTCGATAGTAAAATTTCAATTTTTCGCAATAAATTTAAAATCGGCTAATTTTACAACAATGATAAATTTATAAAACGATCTATTTCTGTTCTATTGTATTTTTTTCCACGACTGTGTCATATTTATTTATGCGTTCTATATATTTATAAAACGAATGTAATGTGCGAAAAAAAATATATAAAAAATCACAATGAAGAATAGGCGCCACATCTTACATCATCTTAAATTTTAAGAGATACAAATATACATGTTACAACAAACTTCTTAATTTTTAATTAATTTTGAAACCAAGTAGTCATTAACATTGATACAAATAATTGTAATGCACTGTAGATTTATATGATATTTTCTAGATATCAATATATTTTATTAATAAAAAGTTTAAATTTACATTTTCATGTTTATATTTAATTTATTTGGCTTATATTTAATTTAGTAAAACGATTTTTATATTCTAATAAGTCAGAAATAAAATTTATTATTTTATTATAACATATATATGTAAAAAATCATTAAAGAAATTCAATCGTTTCACGCCAACTTCTTTTTTTCATTTATACGATGAAAAATATAAATAAATCTTATTTTTTTTAAATTTCAAGCATCAGAACTAAAAGCTTAAAACATTTATTTTTATATTAAAAATAAATTTAGCTTAATTTGCTGTAATATTTTATAACGAAATAAACTATGATATTAACAACATATTAAAAATATTATATTATTATAATTATAAATTTTGAACTTATTTTTTTTTTAATAATTTAATCAATAATTTGGCACGTGTTAAATGGCGTTACCACGTTTTACCAGTGAAATAGGAATGCACGCTTTTACCAATAGACGCTCTCCAGACGATGTTGTAGAAAAAAAATATATAGAAAAGCACGCTTTAATTATAGCACGCGTTATATTAGAAAAGTGCTTTATTTTATTTTTAACGACGACCACCGCACACATTTATATATATATATATATATATATATATATATATATATATATATAGTTATATTATTATTATTATTATATTTAATTAATCGTAATATAAGTCATACGGGTCAAAAAGCTCGCGGTCAGCTTTTGTTCTCCACTTTTACATTATGATACTGTGGTTTATATTAAATGTTGGCTTTGAATCGACAAAAATTAACTATGTAATATAATAGAGTGCGCTTAATTACATCGTTTTAATAATGCTAATATCTCTAGACATCTTTTATAGTGAAATAGTAAAATTTAGTAATATGAATATATACAATAATCCTTGAAAGTTCAATTTAAAATTTACGTAATAATATTTAGCAAAATTATGAATAGAGAGATATTAATATTATGATGTGAAAAATATGATAATAAAAAATTCGTAATATAATTAAAATAAATAATAAAATTCGTAATATAATTAAAGTTTAGAAAACATATAAAATTAAATTAACGTCGTAAAAGCTAAAATATGAATAACTAAAAAAGAGGATATCGCTTAATCGATTCTTTATTATTCTGATCAATTATGTTTTAATTTAAACATTCTTGTTTAAAAATTAATAAATGTTTTGTAATCATCAACTATTTTTTTTTTTGTTTAAAATTATTTATATTTTTAACGTTATTTTTAAACCTCATGTATTATAATTTCATAATATTTTTCTTAACTCAAATGACAATAGTAATTAATATAAAGTATATTCATATAGTTTTTCTGAACTGAAAAAATGTTTTATTCGCGTCGTTAATTTCTATGGAAAATATACAATTTAAATAATTTTAATTTTTTTAAATAAACATTATATTAGTATTTTAAAATTGTTTATTGTGATATTTTTTATTACAATAAAATAAAAGCTAGCTTTTATTCTATTATTGAATGTATAAACGTTTATTCTATCGAGTTAAAAATATAATAGATTAAAAAATACCAATATGAAAGATCAGAAACACAAAATTTATAAACATTTCCCATTACGCATCCATCATTTTTAAGTACGGTATATGACTGATTTTCTTTGAAAGTTGCGAATGCTGAAAGCATGAGCTTTTATTTAAAGCTAGACGTCTAAGAAAATTCTATAAATACCGTTCTAGTTTCGGCGTGACGGTTTTTCATTAATTTCTACCTTTCGAATATTTTCGCCTCGAATTTCCATTTTCCTCTTGAATTTTCTCGTAATACGAATAATTTTGAACGGCTCTTACTCTCTCTGGGGGATGTATTCTAACCGATATGAATCTTTTTAAATCGTCTTACTTTGAAAGTAGGCTATCGTTTCGATCTTACGCAATTGTGGCGAACTCCAAAAGGCCGTATCATACACGAAATATGTTTAATTTATTTTATTTTCAAATCTATTCTATACATATGATTCATACAATGTGGCAAACAAATAATAAAAGTTTATTAAACATATTTTTTATTTAATTTGAAATATTTATATTTTTTTATAAAATAATATCTCATAATGTAATTCAATAAAAGAAGACCATAGATAATTTTTTATTATGATAAATGATGTAATGTAAAAAAATGGTGTGCCACGTCAGTTTTAGCACGTCGTTTAGTATATTGTAAATTGAAAAAGATAGGAAAATTCTGAGCTAATTCAATTATCTTGTATGGAATTTATTCGTCATATAATATGCAAATGAATTATTATTAATACATTATTCGTATTCGAGTCATCCACTTAATTATAACATTTCCCAACTATATTAAATTAAAACTAATTCTATTTAAATTAAAAGGAAATCGTGTAGGATATATTTTTTTAAATATTTATATATATATATATATATATATATATATATATATATATATATATATATATATATATAATAAAAATATTTTTAGAAAAAGCATGACACGTTCGGCGTTAGACGTTTGACATTCGAGGTTCAAAGCTTAACTTTATATATTTATTATATATACGATAATTATAAACTTTCGAATGCTTGATTTTTTTATTATATTATGTTCATAATATATATGAAACAATATTTTTTTGGTAATATTATAAATTCAAACATTCACGGTTAAATAAGATCGGAAGCAGACAAGCAAACCCGCATCGAAAAAAATCAATCATTCATAAAACATTATAATTATCGATAATCATAATCAATCATATTAAAAAAAACTAACCACGTTCTTCAAAAAAAAAGTAAAGCACCCGTTCAAATTTGTTCACATTTCTCTACGTTGTGTTTGGAACTCGTTTATGAGTCATCCGCTTTGCCGGTTACGACATTCAGACATTACTCTTTTGCGATTTGACATTTTTTCTTCTTCTTTCTTCTTTTATTCTCTCGCTTCTTTTTTTTTATATTATTATATTATTCACCGGTTGTTCGGTTCGTTGAATGCCTTCGAATCAGGTGGTTGGACCGCTTCGTTGTCATAATAACGTCGAGCCCTTCTCGTCCGTATCGCATTACAAATATTTTTTTTTTACAAATCTTGTATCCTTTGCGATATTATCGCTCGATAATAGTATTAAATTTCGACAAAGTGTCGAAATATCCATACATTTATATATATATATATATATATATATATATATATATATATATATATATATATATATATATATTACGAAAGCTTTCCATTCGTCATTGAATAATGAATATAACGTATGAAAATTCTTCAACAATCTACTACCATTTTATACTTTTCATCATTTTTCAAGTTATATATAACAAGTTTTAGATCATTAGAACTACACACATTGTTTTATATTTTATATCAAAATTTACCGAATTAAATTTAGAAATAAAAAAAATTCACATTCACAAAAAGCACGATGTTCGTATTTATAGCCGTATATCTTAGAACCGCACCATAGAAACTAACTGTCAAAATCGAAAGAAATATAGTAATAAATTGAACGCGAACTTCGCAAAGATCTACATTTTGAGTTGTAAAGATCATTTTAAAAAAGTCTAAAAATCCATATATTATTTTTAATCACTTGTTTCTTTCAAATTGATTTATAATTAAGACATACATATTTTTTTCTCAGAATTGAAAAACTGAATTGAGCTATTAAATTAATTACAAATGTTTTAGTTACCAACTATTATATATAAAATTCTTTTTATTAGTCATAATTTACGTCAAGACTAAAAGCAAATATATGTAAATATTTTTAAAATTAAAAAAATATATATTTTGTTCCTATGAAGTCGAATTTTATATCGTTTTCATTATTTTACTATTTTTATTTCTTTATTATTAGCATCAGGATTTTAGAAAGGCACTAACTAATAAACATTTTATTTACCACTAAAAAACTAAAGAACTAAAAGGCAATTAAAGCTTGAAATAAAACATAGTATAAATAAAATAAAATTTTAAATTTTATATAAAAAAAATGTTCTTTAATTATATATTTTGTCATTTAATTAATAAAAAAGTAATAGAAGGACGTCATATTTGATATTTAACTTCTTTTAAATGGTATAATTAATTAATCATCATTTTTGTTACCATGATGAATGTTTCCTTTCAATTTATTTGCAACCACAATGAAGACTTTCTTTATTTTTAACTATTAAAATTTAAATATAATAATCATTAAATCCCTAAAACGAACTAAATTAATACGTTATACTTATAATAAATATATATATATATATATATATATATATATATATGTGTGTGTGTGTGTGTGTGTGTGTGTGTGTGTGTGTATAATTTTATTATGAATTTTAAATTTAAAATATAAACATATATAATCACATTATTACACGTTATACAAGAGTTTTGCATGCAGACAAATCCTTTTTTAATCACAAGCATTCATTATTATTTATAATATTTCATATTGAATGAATATCGTGACCTCTTCGAATAGGCAGTTCTCTTGACATTTTAACATCAATTTTTATCAATGCATTGATCAAATTTGAACTATAGTGATGATTTATATTAATTAAATCGTATGTCAATCTAACGTCCTTTATAACAAAAGAGTGAGAGAGAAAAGAAATAAAAATCATTGATAAATTCGTATAATAAAAACGACGTCAACTTCTACAAATATAATATAATATATTACATAAAAATTTAACAATAACAATGTGCAAAATCGATGTTGTAATAATATATTTTTATTTATAAAAAAATAAATTTTATATGTATATATATATATATATATATATATATATATATATATATATATATATATATATATATTTAGAAACAAATTGCTCAATCGTATTGTGTGCATGTTTTCTGCTTGTATTCTAATAACCAATAAAGATTACGGCACGAATGTAAAATAATAGCAACAACCATGGCGATGACGACGGTGATAATGATAATAATAATGATAAAAAAATTGATCGATTGTAATCGGAGGTTGAAAACAATTTATGACTTGTAACAGATGGCCGTTGTAAAAAAGGCTTTTATATTTTTGAACCAGATCCGGTCATTGTTGGCTATATATATATATATATATATATATATATATATATATATATATGTGTGTGTGTGTGTGTGTGTGTGTATGTGTGTGTATTGTAACTTTACTTCTTCAACTAACTGACTTATATGTGATCTCACGGCTATTGTTTTGATAATGTGGACACGTGTCGCATTAACACCTCTGTTTTTTTTCCTTTTTGCCATGTCTGGTCCAACTGGTTTAGTCTGCAACAAAAGACTATCCAGACCATGGATAATGAATAATATCAGCATGGTTTGTGTAGTCTACAACTAAAACTGTTCTACTCTCCCACCCACAAGGCAATATTGAAGAAGAAGAAAAAAAAACGATGTTGAAGAACGATTATTCTCGTGTTAAAAGATCACTTACAGCAATGGAACGTTCATGATATATGTACGTTTTTGAGTCATCAAATATTGTGTTGTGTATTGGTAGGAGTGAACAATTTATATATTTTTTTTAAAAGATTGTTCTTTAAATCTGGTAATTTAAAAAAAATATTCACATTTTCTACTATCATAAGATAAAACTGAGTCTTTTTAATTATAAGATTTGAATAATAATTATAACTCTTTAACGCACTCTTCCGAGTTACTCGAATATAATAAATAATTCAACTACGAATGCGTTATTTTCATTGCGTATATTTAATTTGTACTCGTTTTTGTATATTACTAACACTTAAAACGCATTAAGAAATTGTTTGATATATACGTTTGGTAATGATTGAATAGAATTTAAATAAATATTATAATACGTTTTGATAATGCAATATACACGTTTATTTAAATGGATCTAAGAGCTTTCACCTCTTTAAATTCAATTAAGACTTCCGTTTTGCATACGGACAGATAAATTTGCGATACACACATAAGAACCGTATGCTATTTTATATTCAAGAATTATATTGAATATCTAATATTGGAAGCATTCTATAATAATATTGCACGTCCATAAGTCGAAATAGATATTGCCGGGCAACGTGTGAAAATCGTCGAAGATTGCTTTTATGGTCGAACTAAAAGGTTCAAAGGTGCAGACACTTCTGTTGAATCAGGTTCTCTGATGTTGGATGTTGGGTGGTTGGGTCTGTTGTGACGGCAATGACCTTCCTCCATGGTCGTGACCATGGTCGGTATTCTTCACCCTGCAACTTCTCATTCTAAAGTCAAAATATTTGAGAAACATTCAAGTATACTGTGCGAAACAGGGCTGCGGAATCAATGCAATTTCATACCAAATATTTTTATCAACATTCAATATTATAATTTGAATTTATATTAAAAATTTCATTTGATTATTTATAATAAAATATATAATGAACATTCATTCTTATGAAAATATTTTTCAATTACAAATTTAATAATTCATTACTTGAGCTCATTGACACATATTTTTTATTCTCAATAATGTCTTTGAAATAAATTGAAAAATTTCTCAAATTTTAATTTCGATTTTTCGGAATTCCACTGTAACAATCTCGAATACCATTTTTTCTATTTTTTTTCATTTGTCTCTGTTGATGAACTTCAGCTGTTGCAAAATTACTTATAAAAATCACACGATTGACCTTCATCGATTCCAAAATAAATATCGCGCTATATAAATAAAGATACGTTAATATTATGTTATTTTTATAATATCGCTGTGTATTCGGTTGAAAATAACAGAATTACATGTAATCCGTTTCGTTTCGATATTTTTTTTCTCTTCATCTTCATAGTTCGTGAGTCATTTTAGGAAACGCCACATCGTAACGACCTTAACTATAAATATTCCGTGTCATTTCAAAATAATCGAAATCTCTCACTTCCTGGTGGGATAATTATTAAAAATCAATATAATAAAATAAATATTCATCATTTTTGACGTACTAAAAAAATATTAATATATTTATTTTTTTAACATAAAATTTAACTCGCCTGTTTAAAAATATAATTCACTTTTTTTTCTTAATACTATAAAGATTTATTACGACAGCGTCGATTATGAATCGATCTTTGCAAATTTAAAATCATTTTCTGACGGACATAATATATCAATTCTGAAACAAGAGTACGTAATTCATATTTGAATATTGCTGGTATAATATTTTAGAAGCTCATGGGATGAATGATGGTTAGACATGTGGCTGTAAGCCAGATAAGCCAGTAAAATTTTACATTGTAAAAAAAAAAAAATATTGTATTATATATTATATTCCATGCACGTTTCCATATTTGGTGAATCGGCATGTTTTTCAGCGATTGTCTGTATTATTTATAAAGATAAAATTTATATGTAGTTTTTATTCTTGTCTGTTAAACGTTTTCGCTGACAAGGATTAGCAATGATTAGATGTTTTCGTGTTAAAATCCCGAAATCCAGGTTTCGTAAAGCTTAATTTCGTATATAGGTATGCATTTAATATAACTTTACGACCTTTCAGTATACGAATGCTTAATTCGGCTTTTGGTTCAGTAATTATTCATCCGCGTCTTGTTCCGTCCCTTTTTTGGTTTCCATTATAACTTTCAGAACAGGATCATATGGGACTTGATAATTATTTATTGTCCGCACATCCTTTTTGCTCTGTTGCAAATATTTAATTTGCACAAACGGTATATTTTAATATTTCATAATGTTAACAACCGATGTATTTGATCGTACATTCTTTATATATCATGATATATTTCAATTATAATAATTTATATATAAATATAATATTTTATATTTTATCAAATATTAATTCAAGAATAAATCTGAGATCGTACAATTTATATCCGAAACTTTAACCACTCTTTAGAGTTCAAGATGACAATTTGTGGGGTTAAATTACCTAGCTCTTCAAACAATCTTTAACTTTATATTGAAGGATTCAACATATTACTAAATTTCCAACAAGTTTCTACAGAAGTAGAAGACGTTAACCGCATGATTATTATTATATTATATATAGTAAACTAATATATATATATATATATATATATATATATATATATATATATATATATATATATATATATATATATAATTTAATATATGTCAGCTTTTAAATATCACTAATTGATCACCAAATTGACAGATTCATATCTAAAACTATGTATATACATAAAAATTTCATCACATCAATTATACGACATCACTAGATAAATATTACATTCGTATATATATGTGTATATATATATATATATATATATTTCAACACCATACCAACTTAATAATCTATTATATTAATCATGAAAGGCAGACATTGTTTAATTTTTTCATTATTCATTCAATATTGTAATATATAGTATATGTGTGAAGTGAGCTCTATGATGCAAGAGGCCACCGTTGCATGCCGGACTCTACAGGTGGCTAATGACAATTTTGCACAATTCGCCAACACATCAGAGGTTATTGTCATTACGAAATGGACGATTGTTTAATAATACTAATAATATACATCTAAAACAGTCAAAGAGAAACGTACAAAATGTTTTTCTATAATATACAATATTTCAATATAAACTTGTTTCATTTTCACGACGATAAAACACAATTTTTACACATTTAGCATCATATTATAGCTTCATTTTGCGATATGTTTCATTATCGATCGACGTATGCGTTTTATTTGTTTTTATTATTTTTATTTTTTTCCTATAAAATGATGTAGTTTCTAATTTGCATTTATATGTTCTACCTCATATAATTCGTCGTAAATCAGTTCTCTGCGTCCAAAACGGCGTTGGTTAGATCAAAGAGAGACAAATTTGCAGTCCCGGTAAATTATTATCCGTGTTTGAAATTAGAGAAACCATTCGCCGGAGCGTTTCTAGAGACGGACAAAAATAGGTTAAAATCATGCGAGCGGTGTTCACGTTTAATTATTATTACGCTCTAAATTGAATTTCTATTTCGAAATATAATAATATGTCTTTTTTTCACTATAAATAAATGTAAAAAAAAATATATTAATTAATAATGATAGAATTATTTATGAAAGTTAAAGTTAAAGCTAAAATAAATAATAAAAATATTCGGAGTCTGAAATTTGAGATTTATTTTACACTTACCAAGAACTGCTCAATATGTATGACTTTAACTTAAAACTTCTACTCGTATATATAAAGAGTGTCTTTTTACACTTCTTCATATGCAACTTTTTAACCACTAAATTTTTTTCATGTTTTTAAGAATTTAATATGCCATATGAAAAATAATAAGTAATTTTTTTCTTTAAATTTTTTTAAATAAAATTAATATACTCGTGCAATGTATAAAATTGTCATTTTTGAATTTTAGTAATTAAACCTATTTGTATAGTTGAAAAATAAACGATTCAGGATATCATTTATATAATAACAAAATAAATTAAATTAAATTATAAATTTTAGATAAACATTCAAATTACGTATTAAAATACATTAATATGCAATGTGAATTATTTTTTTTAATATTTAAAGATTGGGCGTAAAGTCGGCGACTCGACTTTGTAAAAATATAAATCTAAAAGAACCTTGATTCTAAAATTTGCTATCGATTTCATTCAATATGAATTTTATCGATAATGTAGGAGTTTAGAAAAAAATCGAAGTTAAACATTTTGGCTATTAAAATTTTAACGATTTATATGCTAGTCTGTTTTCACTTTATGATATTATTGTAATTCGCGTTGATTAATCGTATTTAGAATACTTCTACAACACTTATCTACCTTCAGATGTTGTCAATACGTCGGCAATATCTGTCAACGAAAAAAAAGAATATCTACGGTATAATATCCACTCTTTACGATTCACAGTTGTATCTATGAGGAGATTACTAGTCTTTTTTCTAATAATATTTGCATAAATAATCATCTTTTTTTATTTTTGATCGGTCAGATGTGACAACGCGACTCAGTAATGATGTCATTCCCAGATGGCATTGAGAAGGCTGTTTATCGAGTCGATGACAGTTCAATCGCACCTCACATGTTTTGTTGACTATTTTCCTAAGAAGCGAGGGGCGCGGGGGGAACAAAAATAATACCACAATTTTCCTAATCGTTTTCGACAAATAATTCATATTTATTTATTTTTCACCTTAAAATATTTTTTCTTCAATCGTCGACCGAGTGAAGAAATAAAAAAAAATCAAGATGATTTGTTGAAAATCGCCTACTCGACCGGCTGAAAGTCATCAAGAACAATTGCCAAATATTTCAAGCCGTACGACTTCTCGTTTTGTATACGGATAAATCAATAATTTATAATTATGTTTGGACAAGATTTCACTAATTAATTCGTCTGATTGAATATGCAAAAAAAAATGACAGATGAAAAATTTCACGTGTCACACGAGTATAATAAGAAAAAAAGCGTTAAACGCGATCGTTGTTACATCATATAAAACACTCGTTATTAAATACATAATTTGACGCTTGATATATGATAGTTATTATATAAATGTTCGATAATATTTTTCGATAGCATTAATTTCATTTGACGGTTCAATTCTTCATTTGCCACGATATATAAATGGTCAGCTTACACTATATATTATATATGTAACTTGTATTTGAGATACGGGGCATTTATAGAAATAAATCTCAATTTTATAAACTACTCCCCTTTACTACGCTACTTCGTGACTGCGGTTCTCGTTATTATTATTTTATTTTTATTTTATCTTTTTGGGCTTTAATTAAAAAAATCGCAATAAATTATAATGTGTAACAATACAATAGTAATTGATTGAAATTCATTATGTGTGACCTTTTTTGCGAACTCCGATGATGAATAGTGACTGCTTTTTTATTTATTTTTTTTCTAAAGTAACTCGTGATTTATTAATGTCTTCAATGAGGAAAAGAATGTATGATTTTGTTTCCATCAATGTATATTTAATAATAATTTATGTGAATTCCGATATTATATGTAATATATTTAGATTTTTTGCTATGAATTTGTTTAATGCAAGGTCGATAGTCTTTTTTATTGCAAATAATATATTCAACGCGATATAAAAGAGTGAGAATGATATAAATATAATTATAAAAAAGATATAAATCGTTTATAATTGTAAATATAGATTTTTGTGTTATATTCAATGCATATTTAAAAGAGAAACCTTTTTAACATTTATCTAAATTACATTTATTCTTCTAATGTTTTTTCATTACAAAAACTTTATATTTTAATGTCATTATAATGTTTACTGTATAAAAAAAACAGTAAGTAAAATAATTATGGGATTAATCCAGATATTGTTCAAAATATCCACATCAAATTTAATATTATTTGATATATATTTTACCATTTTTGCCCAAGTACATAATTTTGATTTTTCTTTTTTAAAAATACATGTGCACAATATCTAGATATTGATTATCGATTTAGAATATTTCAAATATTTTGATGTTTTCCATAAGAAAATTTATTATATATTTTGCTAACATAATTTCACTATAGGTCTAATATGATGCACGAAAACTTTTCCAAAATCCATGTTTCTGTGACCTATATTTTAAGGCTACTTGCCACTAGAAAATTATTTCTGTCCCTTCAGACAAACAATGGAAAACAAGCATAAAATAACGATTTTCAGGACTTTGTACATTACCAAGACTTTTCTACTTACGCGGAGTTACGACATTCGAAAGCTTTAAAGCACAAAGTAAACGTAAATTTTCCGACATCATCACTTCGTATTTAACCGTAGATAGACGAGGACTTTCCGTTAAATCGATGCATACCAATATAAGTACGTCTATAAGTGTATTTTAACTGTCAAATATATTTATAAATATTATAGATTGCCTATCTTTTAAACACAATGAATCACTATAGCATCGATATGTGTTCCACTGAGTTTATTCAATCTAATTAACGGACCTTAAAGACGGGTTTGAACCGGTCAGGGGTTTTTCTATAGCGTTTCTTGTAGTAAATTCTTTATGAATCGATTTTTTTTATATTGCGACTCGTTTGCGGTCCAAATAGTCAAATCCGAGTCGATGTCGAATTACTCAATCATGATCAATGCCATCGAGTAAAAAGAGAAAGAAACTGTCGAAGATGAACAAGAAACGAAGAAAAAACACGAATATAATAATAATTTTATATATATACAGGTATATAAAAAAATGCGAAACGTCAAAACGCGATGATATCTTAACAACAAAATCGACGAATAGAAAGAAACCAATTATTTCTTCTTTCCGCTTTGGAATACGAGAAAAGAAACTGGTCTCTAGATTTCTAAGACGATGCGTTTTCTTTAATGTTTTCAAATTCAATCACATCATAGATTTTTTTTATTTTATATCAAAATTCGTCTGTGTAAAAATAAATTTATATTTCGAAATTACAAGTTCTGTAATGTTACTAATCAATTTAAAACAAATTAGAATGGAGTTGAAAGCTCAAACGGTAATATATAACTATTTCAGCAGAGCGATGACAATTAAGAGATAAATAAATGATTATATTAAAATACACGAGAGGTCTCGGAAAATAGATATGATAGAAGATTTTGAGTGAAAATGTGATAAATCATTGTGATTTATTCGTCATAAAATACTTTGTGTATGAATGTTTAACGTAGACAGTCACTTGTCTGAAGTGGTAATTAGGTATGTTGAACGACTAAATTTATTATACAATATATCAAGAACGACCATTACATAATATAAAAAGTGGTTACGATTAATTGATTTCTTATATTTTCAATTTTAATAAGCATTCGCGATATTTTATTTGCCATATTTTTAATAAAATTAAAGATAAATTTAATATTGATCACTTAAGATTCAGAAAAAGCTTAATAAAATGTAAAAATATATAATCGGCTTACTATATATATATTTATCGACAAAATTAAGCCGATTATTATACGATAATACATCTTTATTAAGTTTTATAAAAATAAAAAATAAATCGATTATTTTCATAGCGATTTTCAGAAATGCACTTGATTTCTCCGTTCTTCCGCATTTTTATACTCTGTATATTTTCATAGCATTAATATGTTTATTTTCTTTAAATTCTACGATAGATTTTAAACGAGTTCCTTGTTATTTTATTTTTACAATTAATCATCGGACATAAAAGAAATCTTGTCTGATTTTTTGATATAATTTTCTTCACACAACATAATCAATTTGCTATCAACAATTAAGAAGATTGATTTGATTTAAAAAAAATCGTGATATTTATTCATGAAATAATAATGATTTTTATATATATTATACGAATTGCTCGCTATGTATGCAACGATATTATTTATTTATTCTCAATAATTTGAAAGAAACACCTAGAATCTCACCGATTAAATATTATTAATTTATTTTATAATTATTAGTTGATAGGTAAAATTTACGAAAGTACACATTAAATTTCGAAAGTCCACTTTAAATATCCGCAAGCGTAATTTGCGAAGGTCGAGGTCCGTAAACGTGTATACGAATAAATAAATAAATAAAATAATAACATAATATTTGTTTTCCACGGACGTCATTCGAACTCGTTTTTCCACGTATCCAGGAAACTTGTCGATTATGTTCGCGATTAAATCATATTATTCGAGCTCGTCCTTTGGAACACAACTAGAAATTTTAACTGTTTTTTTAATTATTTTTTATTTTTGCATAGCGTGACACCGACGGTAGGTGTGTTCTCTACTCGTGTAACTAGAAGCGTACGTGGGTTCATTCCCCGTATCTGAGCACAAATTAAACAATAAAAATACGGAAGACGCTCTTACGACGAATAATATAAGACGATTTTCCATATAGAGATGTCGGAAAAACGTAGGAACAATGATGACTATCGTCCTACTACTGCCGATTTCATCTTCGAAAAATTAACATTTCAAAAATAAAATGCAATCGCCAACGTCTAAATATTTTTTTTAATTTGAAATATATGCATAAACGTTTATTCTTAATGTGATATGAGTAAAAAAAATATACGAGATCGTAATCGTCGACGTGAAAATGTGTATATTTCTGTGAAAATGGTCAAAAACGGTTATAATGATTTAATCTGAGAGCTTTATTTTTGTGGATGCAATTAAATTTTACGACTTTATATATGTGTATAATCTCTTCTTCTTATATAAAAAAAATAATTTGGTGTATTTTGAAAAATGGAGTTTATTTTGATGCTAAAAATAGTTCTTTGATTTTGTTCTTTCTCATGAATATTTGATTTTTGAAATTTTTCAATGAGCATCCAATAAAACTTTTTTAATATATATATATAATTTACGAATTTTTATATCGCATAATAATTAATACTAAATTTCAAGTCAAAACGAAAACTACTATAAAATGACTTCTCTTTTTAGTGTTTTTATCTTTCTTCATCATTAAAAAGATTATTCAACTAGATAGCAATAAATTTATTTAAATATATTTTCATCATATTTTTTATTACCATCTATCAATCTTTTTTTATAAAAAGATATTTAAATCAAATATTATAATTAATTATATAATTTTGCTATAGATCATTAACCCTTTAAACGTACGCTGTGATTGCTTGACTCATATTTTGGAATTATAAAATGTTTTGCAGACTTCACAGGTTTATTTTAGTAAATTTACAATTATAATGAAACAGTATAATATGTAAGATTTTTAAGAACAATTTTTATTCAATAAATGAGCAATTTAATGCGAAAAAGTAAAGGTTTTTCCGAATCGAAGTTTAAGTGCAAAATTTACGATTTGTTACAATTACCTTAATTTTTGAAAGAAAAAATAGAAAACATTATTTTCTTACTCAATGGCGATATATCACTAAATTAGTTATGAGCGCAAATAGTTAATGATATTTTACATATAATTTAACATAAATAACATATATAAATAACAATATAAAAATTAAACATGATATATTGTTTTAATCGCATTTGCATAACGAACACTAAAATATCGCAACGGAAACGTCGCGTGTCAAACGTCAAAAATACACGTCGCCGGATTTAAACTGACATTTTCGACACGCCGCTCGTCTTCGGCCCCGCATCGTTCGAATAATTCGCATCTTCGTTTTCGTTCTCGTCGTCGAACGTGTTAAATTAAAGTAGGGCAAGCGTAGTCATGCTGTCTGGCGGTGCAGAGAGACCGATTCCGATAGACCGGCTCGGCGTGTGTTCACCTGACGCCCGGTTTTATAATAATTGACATTCGACTATTCGTCTAATTATCACGTATCATCATCAACTATCGACGTCTATGATGATAATGATGAAAAAAAAAACGACGACGACCTTTGGCTCGACGACGAGCGTCCTTCTATAACCGGTGAAAACCTCGGAGTCGATCTCTCTCTCGAGTTCGTCAATAATTACAGTTAACATTTTACGCGCGGGGCCCGACTTGCCTCGCGGTTCAATGATTTATTCCGAACATACTGTTTTTTTTGTATATTTGTTTATTTATTATGTATCTTGTTTGTGTGTGAGAATTTGTTTTTCTTCGATATTTTTTTGCGTCATAAATTCTTTTCCGTAATATTTATAATATAAAAAAAATCCACGTATAAAATTCTAGAACGGTGATCTTTTTTCTCTCGTAAGCTTTAGTATAATTGTAGCAATTTTAACTCTGAGACATTTTCTAAATATTATAAGTCGTTCTTTTTCTTATTTAATTAAAAAAAATGCAAGAATATTCTTAATATAAAATCTTCAAGTATATTTTCTTCGTGATGAAGATAATTAAAATGCTAATATAGTACTATGTAAGCAAATAATCTTCAACGTCAAAAAATATTCTTTTTTCAATTCAAAGTAAATTATTTAAATTCTCAGTTTTAATATTTTTTATTAGTTTTTCGTCTTTAATAGCAGCATTTATATTTTTTTAAAAAGATCTATAAGACCCTTTTGAACTATTATTTATGATTATTCGGAAAATCTTCCGTACTGTGGTGAATTAAGCCTATTGGAAGTCCCCAAAGGTGAAATTTACAAGGACTCTAATAAGTGTTTATACATGGATTTATAATATATATATATATATATATATATATATATATATATATATATATATATATATATATATACATGTATAAAAGTGGCAACCAATATTTTTTCTTTAAAATAAAACTTTCTTCTTCAGGAAAATTTTTCAGTTTCAATTTTTTTTCGTTTTCAAATAAAAACTTTACGGATATTCGTTAGTGCTGCTTTATATAACTTTTTTAAACAAATATTTTTTTATATTTTGTTTAAGTTTTGTAATAAAATAATTTTATTTAACTTCATTTATTATATATCCCGGTTTTATATTCGGTTTGATTTTATGACTGTAGTATTTTTTTATATAATCATAAATATATTAAAGTACATTTCTTCAATAATGCATACTTTTTATTTATAATAATATACGTTATCAAAGAACTGCTAATAACACATAGCAATTAACTTATGATATATGAGAGAAAAACGTTGTTCCACTTTTTATTAAAAAAAACGCGTTATTTACTGCAACTTTTAATTACACCACAACACAGGCATTTACCATTTTTATAATATCTGAAGATGTAATTAATTGAAGAATTAATTTGCTGTCTGTATCTTGAAATCTGTTACACCAGAAAAGGTAATGGTTCGTGGAAAAAAATCTATAGAAAACCGCATATAATATATAAACAGTACATAAAATACTGTTGAATTATATATATTTATTTATCTATGAAACACGTCTATTAATGATCGATCTTCGAAGAAATTCATCGTTCTTAGTATGCCAAGTTATTCAATTTTTACTACATAATGACACAAATAAACAGTATGTGTACGTTTCTAATTTTCAACGCATATATTTTTTAAACCAATAAAACATTTTGAAAAATAATGAAAAAAGGATTTCCTCAAAAAATTTTTCATACGAAAAAAAGCTTCCGTTAAATACGTCTGGCGTTTTTTTATTCCTTCAAACGAAAAACACGTTTTATTATACGTCCGCGAAAATATAATAATTAAATATGCAAATAATAGAGAATGTTTCATAAATAAATTCGCTAAAAATCGCTACTGGCATTCATCAATATTGATAAGTTGAGATGTTGTCAAAAAAAAAAGAAATAAAAAAATTCGCATATAAAAATGATTTATCGATATAGTTTAATCTAAAGTACATATCATGACAGTGATGAAGGTTAAAAGTTGTAATCAAATAACGCTTACGAGAAAAGGTTAAACTTCGCTTATTTTCTAATATTCATATTCAAATTTTCCATGTTACAACTTTGAAAGGCTTCTGCGGAAAATGAAAATGAAGAGAGAAAAAAATCGAACGTTGCATATATTTTATATATAGAAAGAGTAGTCAAACTTTATATCAACAAAAACGGCGTATAATTTTTTTTGAAAATCAAGATTAGCATGAATATATTAATAAAATATATAAATATATACTTGAAATATTCCATAAAAAAACAAATAAATTAGTATTTTAAAGCAAAAAACAGTGTTATTGATTCGTTTTACTTTGAGACCTATTATCTGATTTAATAGATGTTTCCACTTTGATCCCTTACAACACATTTTCAAAACGTCTACACGTTTTGGCATCCACTTTGATGGCCTCCATTTATTTCTTTATTAACATTCCATTTCGGCGTTTGACATCTGGATTATATTATAAAGTATCTATGCCATTGATTTTAAACAACTGTATAACTTTTTTTGATATATAAAATTTTAAATAGATCAATAATTCTTTAATACCATAAAGACTTTGTATTAAAAATATAGAAAGAGAAAACCTTCAAGTAGATGTGGAAGGCAACTGAGAACCACCATATATTATATCGTATAATAAATATAATCATATTTATTACTCTTACCAAATTGTTCACTTTCAAGATTCAATGATGAATCAATATAATAATAATAAAGAAGAAAATTTAATGACTCAGATGAAAACGAATTCAATTTAAAAAAAAATTATAAACGCAATTTGTATTTAAGCGTCGCAGTTTGACCGTACGCTATATATATATATATATATATATATATATATATATATATATATATATATATATATTACAATACAAAACTAATCGCAAAAATTTATTACATATGAAATGCGAAAGGTCAATTAAATTACAGATTTATCGCCGTCCAAAAAAAAAATTTGACCTCGGGCGTAATTCGGAACGGAAAGAAAAAAAAAATAGAAAAAAGAAGCCGAAAATTTTACCTCATTCCTCATTAGAGAGAGAAGAAATAAACGGACAGGAAATTTGAAGAAAAATCGTATAAAAATATTATAATACATTATAGATGTGTAATTTTTTCGGTGTTAACAGCCGCGCGCATTTAATATGTAAATGTTAAGGTCGATATGATGCATCTGTTTTACGATTTTTTTCAACTATTCTGCGATAGATTCTATGTGAAATTACGCAAACTATATACCGTATAAGTGTAATAAAAGTCACCTATGTAACCAATGGATACAAGTACGCGATAAGTTGGAGAAATTCGCCTTACTTAACAATTTCTCGGAATGAACGAGAACCGACGGCTGGAATTGTTTCGAATTAGTATCCATCTTATTGCGTGTGCACATTTTATTTATTAGATACACTCTCACTACGGATCTAGTGTATGTATGTAATATGATGTTATTTTCCAAGTTAAGATTATCTAGGATTATTTTATGTTATATTATTATGTTTATAACATATATAAAGATGGAATTTACAGAATAAATATTCGATTTAAAATATATATATATATATATATATATATATATATATATATATATATATATATATATATATATATATATATTAATAATTTCAAACAAAGCAATGTTTATTATAGTTATCAACATTTTACGAACAAATTTACAATCTAAATTATTTCATGTGATTTTTTTTTCACTGCATCTATACAAGTATATAAAACTTGATATAAATATTTCATTATTCTATATTTTTGATATCTGAAATATATATTTTTCAATTTCAACTTACATAAAAAATAATTATCCATACCTTTAATTACAAATTAGTATTTTTTATATTAATAATAAATAAAGGTACAAATTATATATATGATTAAAACGACATTTGTCCAAAATAACGTACAAACAATCCGTTAGCATCGCGTTGATCTTACGCCGCTGAAACAAACTTTCAGGCTGAAAAGTCAAAACATGTCCTACACGCCGAACACAAACAATGGTGAATAATCGTATTGCTTCGGCCAAAATAGGCGTTACAGCGACGGTGTCACGATTCACAATTAGTAATTCGAGAACCCGAAAGTTTCTCGTGCCCCATTTCGACCGTGATAACTGCCTTTCTTACGTGGTCCCGCGATCCTCAGTCATAACCATAAATGACTGAGGAGACATCTCGAAACTTGGATACTTCAAAACTTCCCAACTTCAAATTATTATTATACGTCGAGTAATTAATCTTTTTGTTTCATTGAAATCACTCGTCTAACCGTCGTCATCTTTTGTTCAGATCAAATATGAAGACAAACTGTCGATTTATATACAATATTTATCATGTGAATAAATTTAATAATCATATATATATTCAAATGCTACTTTATTTTCACAATTTAATTTTAAATTATCTTTACAACTCAAAATATAGATCTTCGACATGTCAAAGTTCAACTTAATGTAATTTCGTCAAAAATCATTCGGCATTTATCATCCAATTTTTCTTAGATTTCCTTCGATTTTGACGGCTATAAACGTGATATACAATACTTTTCACCTGTACGACTTTACGCAACAAAACAATACTTTTTGTCAACATAATTGTGTATATATATATATATATATATATATATATATATATATATATATATATTATATACGATTTTGAATATTAATATTTTTTCTATAATTATGATTTCAATTATTTAAGATTTATTATTTTTCATTTGTTTTATTTTTTAAGTGATTTTTTTTCTATTAAACTCATTTTGGTAAAAATATGATATATTATACAATATATAATAAAAATGTTTGTACTTCTAATGATCTAACACAAACGATTAAACTATGTGTGTGATCTATTTTTATATTATATATTTTTAAAATATCAACAAATTAATAATCGATCGATTTAATCGTCGTACGATTACTTATTTACGACGACAATAATGCAAGAGTAGAAAATTGTGTTTGGTACGTTTCGGCCCTCCCACAGACGGGGCTCGAGGATATTTACATGTCGTGAGTACTCCCTGATGATGAAGATATGATCCTGCTCCTCGTGGGCGACCACCAGTAATCGAACTTCATTATACGCCCACTCGGTTTTCTCATCGAAGGTATTATTTCTCTCTTGTACGTCCTTTTTTTCATTATTTCGTTTTAACTTCGTCGTCTTCTTCTTCATCATCGTCGTCGTCGTCGTCGTCGCAAACGTTGGTCTTCTTCGCCGTTTCCTTTTTTCATCCTCTGCTTCCTCCTACTCTTCATATTTAATTTTAATTATATTATCAGTAAAGCATGTTCTATCCATAAATTTATGAATGCCGTTCGCATTCATTCTCAACGGATATAAATAATACATAACGGTTATTCTCAAACTGTGATGTAAAAAAATTATTACTTTATTAATTTTATTTATAATATTCGAAATCATTCAGATTTTAAATTTAACTAATTTATTAAATATGCGAATAATGATGTTACAACTTTAATTGGCAGTAAAATTTATAATAAATAAAATATTCTTATATTCAGAAACAAATAAAAATACAACTCTGTCATTTCAACAAAAAAAAATCGTGAATAATTTTAATGATCAGTTATAAGTCAATACTGCTGAAAAAAAAAATTATAAATTTAAAATAAAAAAAAATATAATAAATATAAAATCAGCGCGATATTTTATAGTTTTTCCAATATATAATAAGTTAATTGTGATGAAATATTTTTTACAAATCAGGTTGTCAAGTTTTTTCATGATTAAATTATACACACACACACACACACACATATATATATATATATATATATACCATATATATATATATATATATATATACCATATATATATATATATATATATATATATACCATATATATATATATATATATATATATATATATACCATATATATATATATATATATATATACGGATTATTATTTTAAATATTTATTATTTATGCACGTATCGTATATCTGAAAATAATATCTAAACACTTTAAAGCTATTTAAACTTTCACTCGACTTAATTCGCAGCTCGTCAAAAGTAAAAGTGAGATTCGTGATCGAGGGGGAAGCAAAAAAAAGTTTTAGAAGCGCTAATAAATAAAATATATGCCGTCGTGTTAGAATTGATTCGTTACATCGATACTTTTCGTAATATAGTGTAGTATGCCATCATATTTTTTTTTCCTCATATGCCTAACATCCATATAAATAAATGGTTGTTGTGCCGTCTATGAAGACATCTAAATGGATGTTAAATTTCTCAATAGTCGTTTGTATAAACATAAAACTCATGACTGATGATCGTGACCATTTTTTTTAAGAAGGTTTCAAATAAATCAATTATATATTTTTAATTTATAAATATGCCTTTTGTACATTTCTAACATATTCGAATTTACGATATATGAACGATTCGCCATTTTGCGTTCATGTTTTGTCACCTGTTAGAACTATTATGATAATTTTAACTCGTAAAAATGCCATGCTTCCTATTTTATTAATTAGCATACAAATGTTGAATTAACACGGAAAATATTCAGAGTTTACGAGTATAATAATATAAATATATATTTAAAATTATCGACGACATTGAATAAAAAAAAGGTTCCATTTTATTTAAAATTATTTATTTATATAAATATATCGAGATTGCATTTGACAATTTAATTTAATTCATACGAATCGACCGATAAAATACAGTAATTAACGACGATAAATTATACACGGATACAAATTTTAAAAAAGAATAAATAATAAGAGAAAAAAAGAAATATATACGCACAAAGAACCCGTTTATGGTGTGAGATCCTCAATCGATTATTTTTGCCTTTTACGTCGATTTAAGGTCAATATCTCGAAGATGCACGTAAAAGAACTGAAAGGTGGTTCGGTTAACTTATTACAAATTGAAAATTTCTAGAAAGGTAACCCGGAAAACTAATGAATGAACATCGATCAAATATTTTATATTATACAATAAATAAAATTAATTAGCACATGTAGATATAAAACTTATATTTTAATTAAATATTATAATATATAAACTTTGTCTTTTAAATACGCCCTATTCATGATATTAAGATTTAAATATATAATGCATGAGCAGGCGTTATAAAAGTTTTTAGTAAAGACGACTTCCTACTTTGATCATTTAATCTTCCTTCTCGTTTAAAAGGATTGTGGATTATAACTTTCAATTGTAATTTCATTTGTTTTATAATATATAAATTTAATATTATTTTTTTATTTAATAATTTTTATAATATTTATTAAAAAACACATTTTTTTCATTAGATTTTTTAACTTTTCTTTTTATTTTAAAATTTAATCAAGCTATGGTATTTTGGATTTAGATATCAAAAATTTATCAAAAACAATTTAAAAAAGGTTTGATTCATTAAAAATCATATTGCTTTATTTATTATAATATAGAATAAATATAAACTTTTGTTGCTTTAATGAGTATTTGATAAATATATTGTATATAAAAATCCCTCAATTTTATTATTAACTTTTTTTACATATAAAAATTTAATCTTTATATGTATAAATTTTCTAATCAAAACTTTGTATAATAAAAATTATATAAATATAAAATAAAAAAGATGAATTCGCAAGAAAAATTATATACTATTAAATATTGCCTAACTTGCTTGGCTTTTATATTTATCGAAAATATATATTATATATATGTTCATATTGCTCAACTAAACCATTCTTATGCACTTTTTATTAGTCATTTACAACCCTCAATAAATATTTCATCGACTGTTTTTTCTCCTATTGAATCTAGTAGAATAAACGTTTAGCAATAAATAAACGCTCTCTGATTGAATTCAGATGCATAGATAACATTCAAAACTGTATTTCTTCATTCTATCGATTGAATATATTTTCTATTGACTTCACATGAAATATATAAACGTGTTCAAAATTTCATCAAGCTGCCCAGTTTAATTGCATATTGGATTTCATCATTAAATAACCATTGAAAACCAATGATATAACCGGTGTTCAACCGCATTTAAGTCAATCAAGCATTTCAATAGATCGTTTCTCATTAGTCTCAAAACCGTCTACGTCCGATAATGACCGTCTAGTTATTTTGCATCGATCTCATTTAGAAGCCTATAAACTTCAAAGTTATATCCGATCGTTTGGCTGCCATGCCGACGATGATAATGATGATGATGATTAATTAATTGATATAAAAGTGCAATGCGGCATACCTAGGCATAGCGAAGGCGCTTTTTTATTATATTTTAATTAGCCAACGTGGTCGTCGTCCATCCTTGAAAATAATGTTCATTGACTCGTCTGCTGGTACATATATATATATATATATATATATATATATTTCGGAACTCATCAATTGTAGACGTATGATGACTAAACACAGTGTTTTGATCCGACAAAACAGTATTAATATGTGTCTGATGTGAGAATATGACTTCCACGAGATGCCGAAACTTAGATCAGTTCTGACAAGTGGTCGTCGCTTCTTCCATCACTTGTGCTCATCTTTAGCTCACATACGACCTCATATATACGCTCTTGATTGATGTACGAGCTGATGTAATTGCTCCAAATTTTATTTCTGTATCAAAACAACTGTATAAAGAAAAAAAAAATATATATATATATAATTAATTGGACGGCTTAAATCAAATATTTTATAAGCGGGCGTGTACGATTTTATTTTCATTGCTTATATTATTTTAACTTGTCTTCGTTTTATTTTTTTAATGCTAATGTCTTGAAATGACAAGTGTAATTCGAAACTGAAGAAAAAATACTAATATATAATCTGAGTGTTTCGCGAAGGTTATATTTTAATAACGGCGAAAATTTAACAAATTGTTTTTTTTTCTCTTTATTTCACATTTCAATGTCGTGTAAATATAATTAAATCATACGCGCGAACACATAAATCAAAAGATGCTTAACGTCATTTAAATTTAAATTTAAAATCGATATTTTTTTCGCTTACAAATCGATCGTTATCGTCGTTGATATTCAATCAATTTGCTTGTATTGATTATTTTAAAAACATCGAACCATTTCCGTACCACTTATCGATCGTTTGCATCTAGCGATATTTAATTATTTAAATGACAAGCTTGAATACTTCATATAATTCGCAGGCCGGTCTTCTGAGGACGGAGCATGGAGAATATTGGGTGGAACCTTCATTGCAGCATACGACAATAGCTGACGGAACTGAACATCCTCATGTTATATACAAAAGATCGGCTCTGAAACTGGCCAGGAACAAAAACAAGAAACCCAGAGAGAAAAAACACAATGGAAAGAGGGAAAACGGAGGTCGTCGAAGAAGGAGACGTAGACGTGGTAAAAATTGCGCTACCAAAGAACCGCCACGAAGTGCCAAAGTGGTCGAATGGAATGATGGACCTGGACAAACCGTTATACAGGAAACTAAATCGGACAGACATATCAGGGTAAGAACATTTATATATATTATATAAAATAAGTGTAGGTCTTGAAATACATCTTTTAAACTATCATCACTTTAGATTGCTTATGAAAATTTCACTTTCAAATATGAAATATGAATATTCGTCATAGGAATAAATTTAGTCTTTCATAAAACTTTACTTTCACATTGAAAATATTCTAAAAAATTATATATATATATATATATATATATATATATAATCATAAATATATCTCGATTTTGACATAGGGAAAATTAACATTCTTGCCTCTTGGCGTTGGTTGGAAATTTTCTTATATCAGTGGTTCAAAGATCATTAGCGCATTGTTATAATATATGTTTTTGTTTACGCCTTTTATTTATGTAGTTTTCATTTAAAATGTCTATTTATTTATCGAAATTAAAATTTATGATATATATATATATATATATATATATATATATATATATATATATATATATATATATTTATATATTTTAAACTTTTATTGGTCAAATTCATAGATCATCTATTTTTTATTTGATAATATTATATTTTAAAAATATTTTAGAAATCAAATTTAAATCTGAAATAATCGATTATGCTATTTAGTAAATAATGTTACAATTTATAAGCTCATAAACCATTTTACTTTTATATCACAACAAACTACATATTAACCGAAATAATCATCCAATAAACTAGACCATTTCCTAATTATTGCATTTTAAATTTTTTCGAGTTACAACAGCTTAATATGAAAGAAAGCAAATAAAATTTTAAATTATAACAATTAATATCAACATATGACTGACTGTTCGCGGGTTTAAGATCATAAAATATAATAATGAATAATTTTACAATTAGATATATATAGCAATTGATATTTGCATGCTGAATGAGCAACGAGTCAATGATTATAATTTAGAACAAGCCCCGTTGACGCAATCTTCCTTAATCGTCATAACAATTATTAAAATTTAGATTTCGTTCTGCATCAGCATTACAAACACTGAATATTCATATAAAAATTAGACTATATTTTTTTCCATAATTTTTCGACCGAATTTATTAAAAAAAATAACGAAAAAGTGGATGATATCGGTTTTTCGAAGGTCAAAATGTCAAAATCAGTTTTTCACACCGAAATATATGTTGTTCTTACTGAAAAATATGTATGGATTATTTAAAAATCGTCGTCGACATCGTATTAAAATGTTCAGAATTTAAAAACCGTGACTCACTGAATGATTTGTTAGATAGAGGTATACATGTTAATTTTGCTTCGGCTTTTTTGTCATGTCGATTTATTATTAGTATTTAGAAAATTATATTTAGCAGTTGCGTTATGATGTTAGGATTGTGTTAATGTTGTTGATGTTGTTTTATTTTCTTTATAGACCAACGAAATCGATAATAATCTGTATGACAACGAAAGTTCGTCGAACAGAAGAAACAGTAGACAAAGACAACCAAGATCCATCAGTAGACCACGTCATGTTGAAGTTTTACTAGTGGCAGATAGTTCAATGATTGAATTCCATCAGAAAGGCAACGTTGAAACATACTTATTAACCATAATGAATATGGTAAATAAAATTTTTATCATTAATATATACAAATAAATTATCAATTTTGAATATTTTTTAATTTTATTGATATTGAAATTGTAAGGTTTCCACTTTATATTTGGATCCGACTATTGGAAACTTCATCAATATAGTCGTCGTCAAGATCATTCTATTGGAAGATCAGTATGCTGGACCACAGTTGAACATCACGACCAACGCAGATACAACACTTTCTAATTTCTGTAAATGGCAACGAGAATTGAACCCTGCGGACGATACTCATCCCAATCATCACGACGTTGCAATACTGATTACCAGGAAGGATATTTGTGCCAGGCAGAATATTCCTTGTAGGTATGACTACTTTTTAATAACGTAAAATTTATCTATATCATTAATTATATTTTATACATAGTTGAAATTTTTTTAATACTTTCGACTCTCGTTAAATTTTTAATTAATTTCATAATAAATTCTTCGATGATGCTATAACAATTTTCTATAGTGTCAAAAGCCAACGTTAAAACATCACATTTTATACAACGTTTTACGGTTAAATTTGTGTACTGAGTACACTTTATTACACTCTATAATATTCTTAATATAACATCAAAAAATATTTTCATAATAATTATTACTAGATATGAAGAAACAACATGTTTTTATTTAATATCAAAATATTTAAATTGAATATATTTATACACCTTGACCGAAAAAAAAACAACAGTCAAAAGGTTAATATGAAATAAATAGTATTTTATTTTCATTATTATCGTCCTTTTCCAAGTTGTCCTATAGGTCAATTTTTATTTTCGTCGCTCGGAATATAAATATGTGTTTTATCTTTTTCAATTTATTAATATTTATAGAATACACGCGTTCGGTCCATTTAAGCAGATATAACAAATTAAAAATGATGTCACGATTATGTCAGCGTCGTTTATATTTTTCTTATAAAATCAATTTTTTTTTCATTTATATATATTTTGATTATTGTCGGTTTTCTCTTTCATAAATAAACTCAAGTAAAATGACCACAAGTGTGGTTACATTTCTCGAAACATACCGCCGTTATCTCGGAATGCATCTCGCGTTTTGTTCTGGGTTTTCTCTGTCCGAAAGGGCGAGACAATTGCGAATCGTTCTCGTTTGATGGGCAAAAACAAAAAACAAAAACAAACAAAAAACGAAATAAAAAACATAAAAGGAAACGAGCTCAGCAGCCCAGACTTGTAATTAATGGGGCAGACCGAGTCCGACGTTGGGTGCATTCCATCGTATCGTTTTCCCGTTTATCCTTAAACTTGATCTGAAGCTGCAATATATGGCACAGTGACCAGCGCTAAACCTGTCCGGCTGCATAATTGCATCAATTAATATTCTCGATACCTCACATATCGAACGACACGAGAAAAAATTGTCGATTCCGAGAAAATTTGCATTAAATAGTTCCGGGATTGTTTTTTCTTTTTTTTTGCCGGCAAAAAATTTTTTTTTTAACTAGTGAAAATTTTATCAGAGTTCATTTAATACAAGCATAAGCGTCTATTATTATTTCACCTTGTATAACTTTTAAAACCAATCTAAAACAATTTATTAATATTATATATATATATATATATATATATATATATATATATATATATATATATATATATGTATATATATATATATATATATATATATATATATGTATATATATATATATATATATATGTATATATATATATATATATATATATATATATATATATATATACCATATATTAAGTGCATTTTATCCACAAATAACCCTTTACACTCAGAATTTTCATTAAAGAGCCATTTGCATTTAATTTATAAAGTAATAAAAAAACTATCAACACAAATTTATTTTGATTAATAAATTAATCAATGTTAAAAATACGAAAACATAAACCTTATTTTTTTTACTCTCATTAAGATCTCTTGAATTTGCCTATCAATTATAATTTTAGAGTTGGTTACAAATGTAACCAAATCTAAAATTATATGTCATTGTTAATATTCATGCGAAATTGACATAGACTCAAATCCGTTAAAAATAAATCGATGTTTTATCACATATTCACGAGAAATGTAGTAAAATTACGCACAAGAAAAGGTTGAATATGATTGAATAAAAAGATACAGCTGAAAATTAAAAGAACAAACTAATCATAGAATAAAGAAAAATTGTATAAAAATATTAAAGCAAAGAATCCACGAATACATTTCTATTATAAATCATCCAATATATACTGTTAAAAATAACGGCGGAAAATCTTTAAAAAAAATTATTGTATCACAAAAAATTCCAATTGATTTAGTCAGAAAAAAATACAATTATTTTTTGTAATCTAAAATATAAAATATATTTTATGAACTAGAAAATAATGCTACCATGATAAAGGTTGACAACGATCGTCGAATATATTAACCCATTGTCTCCTACGCGTTTTTCCACAAAAATCCATTCACATATCCACACGCATATATATATATATATATATATATATATATATATATATATATATATATATACATATATATATATATACATATATATATATATATATACATATATATATATATATACATATATATATATACATATATATATATATATATATATATATACATAATATATATATATATATATATATATATATATATATATATATATATATATATATATATATATATATATTAAACCATTTCAAAAGCATAAATAAATTCAATCGGAATCATAATTCAACCCAACTTTTGTCGAGTATCGATTCACACGCTAAAAAATCGATTGGGTATTCGAATCGGATACTTTTTTTTGCGATTACGGAGAAATTCCTTTGCATTATGTATTATAAATGACGGTGTTAACACTTGACCGTGAATACAAAAAAATATAATATATAAATAAAATAAAATGGCAAGCATATTGTCACGATAAATGATGATAATATGCAACGCATGAATGACATTCTTTTATGTAATAATTTAATTGATGTGCAACGACAATGTCGACGGAGACACACCTTCGAATGCATTATTATAAGAAAAGCTTTCACGAAGCTTTTTAAATATTCATATCGCGTAATTTTGCATACAATGTTAATATATTATCAACATTTATCATTTGGTTATATTAAAGTATATAAAAATATTTCATAATAATTAAAAATATTTGTTCATGATTAAATTTGGAGGTTTAAACTAAAAGAGATGATAATTTTAAAATGTAGAAAAAAAACATATTGCTATCAATTAACATTATAATCATGGGCCGCATTTGAAGATATATATTATCAATAATGTTTTTATTTATTATGATTTTTTTCATTCGTAAAAAAATATTTTATTAAAATAAATAAAATTATGTATGAATATATAATTTAAACATATAAATATATAATTCCATATATAAAAAAAGTTTGCTAATCTAATTTTAAAAATATTTTTTAACGGAAAATTCAGAAAAAAAAATATTTAGAATTTAAATTATCGTATCAAACAGAAACACTTGTATGATCATAAAATAAAAAATCAATGATAAACATCAAAATTAATATAAGAAAACTTGACCTAATAAAATACGCTCTGGGAAATATTATAAGTGAAGCCTTGGTCTGTCTTTCAAATTTAAAAAAATAATAATATCGCTTGATTGATACTTTGAAGCGAAATTTATTTTATTTCATTAAAATTATATTTATAAATCGCGTGTCAATGAATAGAAAGGATTATATTCTAATAAAATGGTATTCAGTCTTTATACTACTAAAACGGATCCTTTTCGGGTCGCTATTAAAAGTATTTTATAATATCGTTATGTAAATTTATGCAAATTTTCGAATAGTCACATCGGTAATTTTGGATCTTCTAGAATAGAAAAATTGTCAAATGTTATTTTAAATTTAAATATCGCAATTAATTCACAGCGGGCAATCTATATCGACGTTTTAACCCGTTGAATTCCGTAACAAAATCTAATAAAAAGAAAAAAATATATCGTAAAATTTCGGCGTATCTATTTGTTATTTTTAAATTTTATTCGTGTTATTGTTGAAAATTTTATGTTTATGTTTTTATATATTTTGTTTACAATTTTTAACATGTAATAATAATAAATAAATAAAATATATTACCGATTATAGAAAGCGCATAAAGTGTTAAAATTTATATAACTAAAATCATATATAAATGTATATCTTTTATATTTCCTACAAATGAGAAAGCTTTTAAATTTATATATAGACTTAATTAAAAGATACATATATAACTCACATTATCTTTTTATATATATGTTGTCGCTATTATCAATAATTAAAATAATATTATCAGTATTTTTTTATATATATTTCTAATTTAATTAATTTACCATACATTCTATTTCCAAAATTAAATTTGAATATTTTTATGTTATAGGTTATATTTTATTAAAAAAAATATTAAAAATATATGTAAAAAAGAGAATACAAGTAAAATTATTTTTTTAAAGATTATTACAATCATGTTATTATTTTTTAACATATTTTAAAAACCTTTATTGGTAGATATCAGAAAGAAAAATATTCACATTTTATACGGATAATTTTTTTGAATATTGAAATTTGAAAGAAAAACATTGCCATAATATGATATATATATATATATATATATATATATATATATATATATATATATGTAAACGTTCGTTAAAAATAACACAATTGTAATTATATTAAATCATTTTATATATTTTGGCACAGATTTAAATTTTACAATCGACATTTTTAATAATAATAAAAATTAAAAAAAAAACACAACATTAACAATAAACAATATATAGGCGTATGTATATATAAATATGTACGTAACCAATTATCGTCGAAAAAAAAAAACAACACAACAATTTTTAACGATTGATTATTCGCGGAAAACGCCGTAAATTTTTCATATTTGAACAATAATTAAAACGAAATTGCATGAAAACATAAATTTATAATTCGTTTTTGGAACGACGTAAATATAATAACCTAACGTCGAACCCGGTTTTCAACGCATTGGATCAGTTCCAACATGGCGCCGATGGAGTTTATTTATCGCCGGGAACTACCAAAGTTAAAATCGATCGTAAAATGTAATAAAAGTTAGTCGAAATCAAAATAATAATAATGGTATATTAATAAAAGAAGAATAATATTTTAAAGAAAATGGCGAAAATCGTAGTTAAACGTAAGAAAATTATCCATAATAAAATTGACGACCATGAACGAAAATTTTTACTATTTCTTGACGGTCATGATGAAAATAATTATAATTCCCTTTTAATTAATTTCATTTAAGATTATAGATTTAAGTTAAAATTATTAAATAAAAATAAGATTATTTCTCACCTGTTGTCGAATAATTAATTTTGTTGTTATAATAAAATCTAATGAGATTTTTATTATTACAAATTATAGAAGTATTCGATTTCACTAAATTTTTATATTTTATATATACATAGTATAAAATATCATTTTCCCATAAGAGATATTTATTTTAAAATTTAAGCTAAAAAATTATAAATTAATAAACATATCGCTATTTACTTATTTATAATAAAATCCAGTTCAATTCTACCTTATTATTAAAATGTGCATTGTTTAATGTCATCAACGAAACCGATTTTAATACATTATATTAATATTGTGGGAAATTTTATGTTATAGTATACATTGTGCAAATAAATATGGCACTCGTTATTTGATAAATAACATAATAATTATTAAAAACAAATAAAAAATATACTTAACGTATAGAATTGAGTACATATTTTTCGCTCACTATGGATTTTTTTAATGTTTCTATAAAAATATAATTTATATGTTTTTTTATTTTAAAATTAACAAATTTATCTATATTATCATATATCATAGTAATTCTCGACCTTTAATAAAATTTAAAAATTAATCTTTCAGAACACTAGCTATATATTAATAATAAAATTCCCTTAACATATCTGTAACTAAAAAACCAAATCAATTATTAGTTATAATATTTTATATTATTCTATAATATGAAAATGATATATTTAATATTTGCAGTTATTTATTTTAAACATTTAGTGTACAAAATAAGTTTCTAAAGCAGTCATCATCGGACTAACAATTCAAGTGAATACACTTGACTATCATCAAAGATAAGTTATTTTCGGTTATAGTAATTCTACTCAGAAGCAGAGTTCTCTTTGATAATCGAGCATAAAGTCAATAAATACCTATATATAATACATATTAAAATAATTTTAACGAAAATAATGCCATAATAAACATTGAAGTATTAACAGGAAAGATACTCATGTTGATACGGTGTCGAGTATTAAAAGCTCTCCGTCGAGTTTTTCCGTGGAAACTCGCGAACAAGAGAGCCTTCTAAAAACTTTTCCGTCGATTTAAGCACGTCGACCTCGAAGCTTTCGATTCGCATAGAAGCGACGCTTTTAGCAATAATAACGAATGATAAATAGTCGATTTTAAACGGACCACAGACGATGGAAGCTTCCAAAAAACCAGACGAGATGCATTCGAAACGAAATGGACCATCCGTCGAGTTATAAAAGATTTTTATTAAATCGAATTGTGCACACACACACACACACAACATTGTTGAAATGAAAAGCGATAGAGTGAAATAAAAAATGGCGCGGAAAAAACCCTCCGATGTCTATTTTCATCGGACGTGGTTTACGAGATCTTTTCATTTATTCTTTAAATATAAACAGAAAAGTTCGTTTGCATCGTTTTTCGCGGTACAAGTTAAAAAAAGATATATATTTTTTTGTCCCGCTTCAGTTCGATCTCAATTTTTGAAATTGAGGACAAACTCGCCATATCGACAGGGAGTTCGTTTAAAATTAACAATTCACGCACACGCACACACATGAATATCACTAGTTTAAATCAACCTTAAAAATTTTAATATAATATAAATATCAAAATATACATATTTTATTGATGATAAAAAATGTTAAACACTCGCATATAAAGTTGATGGCTCGATCTCAATTGTAAAGTAACATATTTTTTGAAAAAAACTCCAATATAAAGCAACAAAATAATTTGAAAATTAAAAATGAAATAAATTTATATACCTCCATAGTGATTTATCCATGAAATAATAAATTTAAAAAAATATATCATAATCAATGAATGCTTAAAATAATTAACTTTTTCATAAAACATATTTTCTTGAAATTTAAAAAATTCCGTTTCTCAATAGAAAATATCTGATATAACATAAAATTATATTAAATTTAGACAAGAATCGCTTTATATGTTTTAAGTTTTGGACTGTTTAACCATAAGCATTTATTTAAACTTTTTTTTTAACAATTCAACATTATCGATGACTCATAATTATAATGTAACTAATAATTCTAAAAGCACCTTGAAAACATTCCTTTACATTATTAACAGTTTATTTTAATAAACATATATCAATATGTAACAAATGATTTATGCGAATAAGCAATTTCAAAAGTTCCATAATCCATCGTATATTTAGAATCAATAATGATTCATTCTTAACGCATATATATATTTTTTTTCACAAATCTTATAATATATATATATATATATATATATATATATATATATATATATATACACGAATAATTTACGTTCATACATACATAAAATAAAATCATATAGCAATTTCGCTTACGTTGTTTCCACCATTGTTTATGTAAACGATAGACTAAACGCTGAAAATGTAAACTTTCGCACTCCAATTTCAACGATTTAAATGTTTACCTCGCTTCTTACCAACGTATAATAGTAATATTGACCTTATGATGCAGAATGACTTTCAAACGCCGAGAAAGAAAAAAATAAGAAAAAAAAATATAAATAAATAATGCAATATATCCGAATTTTTTTTCCATCGTCAAGTTCGTCGACCCGTCATTTATTATTATTACATTCAAATAGAGTTGATTAATTGCGCTAAAAAAATCAAAAAAAAAAAATTAGAAACATGTTGTTGTCTTTCATGATGAACTGTCAGGCTGCCGCGCTGCAAATCCATGCCTCGTCGTCGGCCTCGCTAATAAAATAATTGAGTCGTTTCGAGATTTGCACTTTTTTTTCTTTTCCATTATTTACTTAGCATGTGTCACGTTTAAGTGATAATAATAATAATAATAATAATAACAATAATTAAAAATAATGATAATAATTGATTTCAGCACACTCGGAGTTGCTCATGTGGCTGGCATGTGTATTCCAGACAGGAGTTGCTCGGTCAATGAGGACAATGGCATCACTTTAGCGCACACCATCACTCATGAACTTGGACACAAGTCAGTATATATATATATATATATATATATCGTGACACATATTTTTTGAACGAATTATTTCTGCCATTTAATTCCTTGATTGCATAATCGCTGGTATGGTGAAGAGTTTGTCAACATATTTCCACTTGGGGAAATTTATACTTAAAAAAAGTTTATTCCTTTATTCAATAATTCAGCCGATTTATGCTATATTTGATAAAAATCTATATATCATAAATGTAGTTGATAACTAAAACAACTAAACAAAAAAATATCTGTTTAATCGCTAATGATTGTTTTGGTTGAAACCGATAGTTTCAGAATTATTGATGTTAAAGAGGGAAATCTTAACGAAATGGTCTGACCTAGTCAAGAAAGTAACGGACCTTATTTTGGCTGAATCTATCCATCTACTAGAGTACAAGAAGAAAAATAGATGAAATGGACGATGTTAAAACATGTTAATTATATTAACTCATTAACGATTCAAGGAAAAAATCGTATACACATAATAATTTACCTTTTTTTACATCTAAATCAAGACTGAAACTTTTTAATTAAGACAGGATAAAAAGATTAAATTTCAAAAATATATATCAAAATAATACAATCATATATATAATATTAAATATATAATATAAGATGTGATAGTAAGAATTAGTACCTAAAAATTTAGAGCAGACTTAGTGATTTGACCTTGTAAAGCAATTAAATCAACTTTTTGAAATATTAAAAAGCCTATTATGCCTCTAATTAAAATATCAAACTCATTAAATTTTACTTAATTTACTACTAATTATAAAATATAAACAAAACTGCTTTTATTTTAGAATTATAAATGTATATATATTTCTAAAAAAATTATCATATTTTTACATACAAATATTTAGGTGCTCCACTTTAAATCGAATAAAACAATTGCCTTTGAGCTGAGCAATAAAACTATAAAATAAATTGAAAATACCAGAATTTATCGACAATAATTGGTAACGTTAAAAAGAAACGCGTATTTTTTACCGTAGACTTTGAAGATACTATTTTTTTTTAAATAACATTATCGAAAAAATACAAGTTCAATGAGCTTAATGAAAATATATAGGTCATGTTGCAATGACCATGGCCTCTGGTGTCTGTTTTCTATCAAAGTGAAAATAGCGTTTTACTATTTATACATACGGATATATGTTCGTACTTACGACGTTATCGACGGATTTTTCAAACACTTCATGTTTAGTTAATTGTCTGTTTTTTTTAGCTATAAAAATAATAATGACTCATTAAAGTTGTTTGTTGAAAAAAAAGTACTTTTAATACGTGTATTTGAATCGTTGATGATACATTCATTATTTATATTTTTTCATCAATGTTTTCAGTTTTGGAATGTATCATGATACTGTGAAAATCGGTTGCAATCGTCGAATCGGTTCAGTTTTATATGTCATGACTCCAATATTCGAAGCGGATACCGTAGAAGTCGCGTGGTCTAGATGTAGCAGAAGGGATCTCACAAATTTCTTGGAGTATGTTTCTATATTATTATCATCATATAATAATAATAACAATTATCTAAACTTGTTTTTTTATATATGTATAAATAAATAGTTCTGGTATGGGAGAATGTTTAGCTGATCAACCAGCACAAGTAGACTATATATATCCTGATCTTCCACCTGGTAATATGATTTTATTTTAAAATATATTAATTTTGTTTTTTTTATTATTGTATAATCTAAAATTTTCATTTGCATTTAAGGTGCATTATATGATGCTGCTAGACAATGCCGTTTACAATTTGGAGCCGATGCTGAAACTGTATGTTCAGAACAAAATGAAATCTGTCAGAGACTATGGTGTGTTGTAAACGGTACATGTTTAACGATGTTAAGGCCTGCTGCACCTGGTACTGAATGTGGCGAGGATATGGTAAAAAATATTAATTGAAAAAAATAATAAATAAGTTGTTTTCAAACTTTTTTCTATAATTGAAAATCATATTTTAGTGGTGTCAAAATAGAAAATGCGTTCCACGAACTTCACCACCGCCACCTGAAGATGGAGGTTGGGGAGATTGGAGTGATTGGTCTGAATGTTCACGCACTTGTGGTGCTGGTGTTTCTATTCAAACACGTCTTTGTAATAATCCTCTACCAAGAAACGGTGGTAAATTTTGTACCGGAGAAAGAACAAAGTGAGCATTGATTATTCATTTTTAACTGTACCTTTATATATATAAAAATAAAATAAATTAATGTTTTAGATATAAAGTATGTAATACAGATCCATGCCAAAAAACAGAGCCATCTTTTAGACAGGTGCAATGTACTAAACATGATAATAAGACATACGAAGGGAAAATTATTCAAAAATGGCAACCATATTTCGATCAAGGTAAAAATATATTTATAATAAAAATATTATATTTAAGATATTATACTGATTTTCATTTTATTTTATTTTTTTGTATTCAGATGAACCGTGCGAATTATATTGTAGTACGGCAGATGAAACGATTATTGTACCATTTGGAGAGTACGCTTTGGATGGTACTCCCTGTAATTTAGGTACAAGAGATATGTGTATATCGGGAATATGTAGGAAAGTAGGTTGCGACTGGATTATAGATTCAAATGCAGTAGAAGATGCTTGCGGAATATGTAATGGAAATGGAAGTGAATGTAAGCAAGTTCAAGGAATATATAGTAAAGGTACAACGAAGGAAACTGGATACACGGAAGTAATTATATGAATATTTATACAACTAAAACTGCAATTTAATTTTAAATCTAAATGATGTAATATAATTTTATGTATTTTTTTAGGTTGCTGTGATTCCGGCTGGTTCCAGAAATATTAAAGTTGAAGAAGTATCCAATTCCAAAAATTATATTGGCATTGGCAGTGCTCATTCAAAAAAATTCTATTTGAATGGAAAGAGGTAATAAATTTTATCAAATTAATATATTTCTTTTAAAAAAAATCAATTACTAATATTTTATATATTTTAGGAAAATTACGCTAGCTGGAGAGTACTTAGTAGCAGGAACTCCCGCACTTTATGAACGAGATAGGGATTGGGAAAAAATTAAAATACCCGGTCCGATAAAAGAAGACATATTGATATACGTAAGTGTTTTATATTATTTATTTTATTTATTAAGTAATTAGAAATTTTCTAATATGAAATATATTATATGAAATTTTAGCAAATGATTTATACCGGTAAACATAGAAATCCTGGAGTTAAGTATCAGTATATTGTCGATAGGCATCCAATTGAAAAAACTGAAACACATTATAAATGGGGTGTAACTGGTTGGACAACGTGTACAAGAACGTGTGGCAATGGGAGAACAAGACTTCCAGTAGTGTGCTTAAATGGCACAGGACGTAAGTGTCTAGTACAGAAATTTATATATATATATATATATATATATATATATATATATATATACATAAATATATATATATACTCATTTGCAATTTTAGATCAAGTTGATCAGGAATTGTGTATTAGCCATGCTGATACTGAGAAACCAACAGAATTAATGAGACGATGTAACAATCAACCCTGTTCTACTTACTGGTGGATTGGACCCTGGTCGTCATGTCCCCCCTGTGTTAAACAGGTAATTTTCAACTATTTAGTTTTATTTTTAAAGCAATAGTCAAAATATTTAGATAGAAATAAAATGTTGTTTTTGCATTTCAGAATAATCACATACCGCAAAAACGGCGAAAGGTCATATGCAAAGATAAATACGATCAGCGTCCGGTTCCCGATCATGAATGTGATTTAAGATCGAAACCTGCAATCCATATAATATGTTCTGGTCTTCTTAAATGTAACCATAGAAATTGAAGATTGTATTTAGTATTTTACTTATGTTAAATCTTTACGAAAATTCAAAGTGTCATTGGGGGGTCGAGGATTGGTATTTGAAAGAATACGCATTCTATACTTCACCATATATTATATGAAATGGAATATATAATCATTTCGATGAAGATTGCGTGAAAAAGATTCTTCTCAAATATATTCGAGTGTAAATATTGAATGAACACTTAATTGATATTAAAAATTTATACCACCAATTCTTAAATTATTATAGAATAATTTAATTAACGAAATTTATACAATATATATATATATATATATATATATATATATATATATATATATATATATATATATATATATATATATATAATTTATATATATATATATATATATATATATATATATATATATATATATATATTTATATATATATATATATATATATATATATATATATATATATATATATATATATATATATATATATATGTATATATATTAGTTTTATCAGAAATATAGATCCAATATTCATTTATATGACGAATAAAAGCAAAATGCTGATCTTACAATAATGAAAATAAAGAATACACAAATTTCATAACGGTAACAAAAAAGAAAACATTTATCACTTCGATTTTAGAAAAATAGTAATATATAATAGTTATAATATAAAGTATTAGCATGCATTTACTGTTAAATTTTAGAATTATACCTTTATATATTTCAACGAAATTCATACATATCCAATAAGAAAAATTACAATATCAAAATATGAACATCTCTAAAATCATTTTATTAGATGAATAAATAGTTTTGTGCGGAAACAGCCGTGCAAATCTGAATTTAAGAAATGTATGAGCTCTTGAACCTAAGTGAATATTAGTCTTTAATAAGAGCTTATATATTATATTTAAATAGTTATTAAAAATATTGCATTTTTAATATCTTTCATTCGATATAATATTCGTTTTGCTATTAAATTAAAGACTCTATAAGAGTCAATTTAAAATACTGATAAAGATATTGCCATAGAGGACTGAAAAAATCTAAGTCGACAGTGGATAACAAGCGGTGATTGTATTTCAGATTCAATTTTATTATGTATATGTATTTAGAAATAATATTTAATGTTTTGCCATAAATTAAGTTTTAAGAAATAATCATACAATGAAAAAAAAAGCATGACATATGTAATAATATTACATGTAAGTGAATAGAATCAAGTATGATAAATATTATAGTATGCAAAGAATGGTTTGCTTGACTCGGTTTTAAGAGTCAAAAAAAGTGTCGCTAATTATACTAAAATTATAATAAAACGTTCATTTCACCCATTGGTACAAATTTTGAGAATGATGAAAAGTAAACGAGAATACTATAAAAATGTATATACTCTATGTGTATTAAATGGAATATAATTAATTTCATGACAGTAATTATTTCATATATATATTATACATACATACGATTACCATATTTATGTAATTATTTAAAAAGTCAATGTAAATAAATTGGAAAATATATTGGTATATAGACATTTTTTTCATGTCGAGCAAAACGCTACTAAAAGTATTAATTTAATAATTTAATTTTTATATAAAATATATATAGATATACTACAATTAAATCTGTTTTTTTATTTGCTTTACGAATATAGTTAATTATTAATTTGAAATAAATTATGCCTGTAACCTTACAGTTAGTGTTTAAATGGCCTGCAATTTCTTGAATTAAAAAAAAATATCACATGTTTAAAAACTATAATATTGAAAATGTAAGAAATTCTCAAATATATGTTGTATAATCCTTCTTTTCAATTAATTATTTTTTTAAGTCTATTTTAAATATACAATAAACCGACAATTCTAACTTGTCTTTCCTGTTTATTTAATGTAAGCTTTCAAAAAAAAAAATTAACTGGCCATAAAACTAAACTTGAGAGCTTAGAATATTAATGGATTTTTATATAAAAAATGAATTTATACATACATATATGTAATAATATATATATATATATATATATATATATATATATATATATATATATATATATTTATATATATATATATATATATATATATATATATATATATATATATATATATATAAAACCTTTAGACTGCCATATATTATAATAAGTATTTTATTCATATGTTAAAAGAAATTGTTAATTCCAATTGAGTATGATTTTAATATATGTTGTATAATAAAATAAATTGCACCTCATTATTTTATGTATTTATTAAATATAATTACAATACAAGTTTGTTGAAGACATTATTTTGAAGGAAAAAATTCTCTAAATTCTCACGAAATTGTTTCAAAATAAAAAGAATAGTATTTAACTATTACATTTTATTTTAAATAATTCTGAAATATAATTTGAAAGTATGATTGAATTAATAAAAAAATAAAATATAGAGGAAATACGTTTTTCTAATATTATAAAAAAAAAACTTTTAGACAATTCATATCCTCATATTTCTTTTTCATTTGCAGATTTTTTCTTCTGAAAAATAAGGAAGAGAATCAATTTTAAGTCATTTTTAAACAAAATTCATATAGAGGTAATATAACCCACTTAATATTATGTCCACTATGAAATAAATGTTCTAAAATTATTTAAAATAATAAAAAAACAATATTGAACTAAAATAATCATATTTTTAACAGAAAAACATAAATAAAAAAATGCGAATGAAAAAATATAAAATTTTATTTTTTCTTACATAAAAGAAAATTTTAACATGTCAATGTTATCAACAATTTTTATTAAAATAATAAAATATAAAAAAAATAATATTTTTTTAAATAAAAATTAAATAAAATTATTAAATTTCAGAGGAACAATCAAATCTAAGTCTTTTTGTAATTTTCTGCAAAAATAAAATAAAAAAATAAATAAAAACAATAAACATATTTGAATAAGCATATAGATATAATTCCATTAAAATTATCAATAATTAATATTCACCTTATCTTTAAATTTTGTATCGACTTTTGTAGTAGAAGAACCTTTCGATCTCTCCTGTTCTAATTGAGCATGCAAAGACGCTATCGTATTTGTTAATTCTGACTGAACTTCTCTCAACCTTTCAACTTCAGCTAAAGCTTCCGCCTTGTCTTTCACTATAAAAACGAATATACACAAATAATTTTGATTAAAACAAAATTAAAATAAATTAATAAAAACAAATCGTTACTTTCTCCTTGAGCAATAATATTGCACAATTTTTTATTTCTATTTTTCACTTTAAACAAATCATCCTTAAGCGAGACAATTTCTAACTTTAATTCTGATATCTCTTGTTCCTTTTTTTCGAGTATACTTTGTAATTGAGATCCTCTAATTTCTTCGTTTGAAGGTGGTTCTCGTCTTTTGTGATTTGATTTTCCATCATCTTTCGTTTCTTTCTTAATTCGTACACTTATTAAAGAATCTTCTATGAAATTTTTGTTTATTTTGTCAATATCAAAATCTACAAAAATATTAAAAAGTCAAATAATAATAATAAAAAAAAAATGAAATAGAAAATTAAATATTATTCCAACTAGAATATTAAATTATAATTTTATCTTTATAAACTTCAAATAAAAATCGTCACAGCTTAATTAACAAATTATAATTAATATAAACTGAATACAAATTTACAAAATCTTGGTTAAAAAATAGTTTTTAATTAATTTATAATGAAATTTATT
The DNA here is from genome assembly GCA_024500535.1 of Leptonema lineaticorne. NCBI lineage: Eukaryota > Metazoa > Arthropoda > Insecta > Trichoptera > Hydropsychidae > Leptonema > Leptonema lineaticorne. The sequence goes on from JANIJI010000017.1 coordinate 7,476,680, forward strand.
AAAATAACACGTATATATCAATGACTATTATATTAATACATTTTTTTAAAAGTAAAAAAAAAACAATTACCCTGTAGATCATTAAAATCATTGGTTATTAATTCTGGCTCGGATGTATTTAAGTGAGACTTTTTCTTTTGCTTTTTATTACCAACTTGTACCTGGAATTGTTCGTTTATTTTATTACTGGAATCATTTTCTTTTGAATTATTATTTAGAGTTCTATCCTCTATCTCTAATTTAGATAATAATAGTGCCTGCAAAAGAAAAGAAAAGTATTAACGATATTTTATGCAATATAAATAAATAATCGATTGAACATATTTTTTACTTGTTGTAAATCTTCTTCGAATTTATCATTAATAAGCTCCATATCTTTGTTTTTATCCGTGGTTGTCTCCATTTGTGATATTGATGAATGATGTTTCTTTTTATTACTTTGATTATTTCCGTTTGACATTTTGTGATTATGCTATAAATATATATCAATGTAACATGTTTTGATATATAAATTTAGTATAAAATACATCATAAAAATCACCTTGTTGTTTTTAGAATTTTTATTCTTTTTATCATCAGTCTTGGTGACATTTTTTCCATCGTTTTTCTTGGTCTTATTATTTTCTTTTGGCTTTGGTGGAAGATAATCGTCTTCAACAATCTTCAATAGAGAAAAACGCGATGGCACTATAATAGCCATTATAAAAATATCTAAAAATAAAATTGTTATAAGACAATTATTATTCCTATAATTGTTATTAAATCGATATTAAAATTACAATACTAATATAATTTACACTAATAAATAATTTGAAAGATAATATAACTATAAAAAAAATATTACGTTGAAATAATTCTAAAATATTAGATTTCGAATATTTAAAACAAACATATGTAAAGCAAATAAATACTTAACAAGCAAAAAAAATGTTATATAAACAGTTATTTTAAAAAGGATTCTTAAGATATTTATTTAAAAATAATAATTGTACAATTGCAAAATAAATACATAAATAATCAAATCTAGTTTTTAAAATGTATTCGAGTTAAATTTATCATAGTATCAAATAACTTGTAATACGCTTCATAGAAATTGTAATATTATAGAATAATGCAAACCGATGAATATTTAAAAAAAGCAAGTTAGCTTTTTTAAATAAACATATTTTATCACTGCATTATTAAAATAAATATGCGAGTCTTTTTTTCTTTCAAAAGCATATAATATTTATAATTTATACGAGTGATAAAGGAAAAACTTTAGTAAAGTTGTTTTTTATAATAAAAACTTTGTAAGCGGATATAAACTGATAACGCGAAGATTAATAATAATAATAATAATAAAATTATAAAATACGGGAAATATGGAAAAAACATTTTAGTCGTTTCGAATTTACTACATTTTCGTCAATATTTAAATTTATAATTATTTTTCTGATTTTTATTTTTATTTACAATTTAACATTATAGAAATGTAATCTGGAACCGTTTCATAATTGACGTCTCGAGTTTTGTAATTTAATACAAAAATTTATTTACTGCAAAATAAATATTATTTTCGCATTGACAGTAACGCGTATACATTTTTTTATATGCGTTCGCGTTGTGAAAAATGAAAAGCTTGCATTTTAGTAAATATAATATGTAATATTTTTCTAAAAAGAAATTGTCATTAAAAATACAAAAATTAAAAATAAAATTGCTCAGATTATGATCTGATAAAAATATATTAAATATTTCCGACCTATATACGATCGACATTTTTTTTTATGAATTAAAATAGTTTCACATTACGACATAAGTTTAATTAGAATCTATGAATTGTTTACAAATGAATACATCTATCGCTAATATAATAATTCGAGCGGAAAATAGTTATGCGCAAACTATTTATATAATTACAAAATAATAATAATAATAATAATAATAATAATAGTAATAGCGAATTCAATAAAGCAGTTTTCATAACGAAGAGTGTAGTAAAATACGAGTGAAATCCGTTTATATTTGTATAGGGGAAGAAGAGATCGATAAGTTCGCATAGGCGGGTAAAATTGCACGCGTGTATGTAAAAGCGTGAAACGTCGTTCGTTACCGTCGAACGGCAATCTATCGAGGGCGGGACCGATTCGCGAGGGTCTTCAACGACGACGACGACGACGACGAGAGCGGCCTTGCTTCGAAATTCGAAAACGTTAACGAGATCAATTTCGGATTGTTCAGCGCAAACGAACACTCGGAACGACCGCCGCGCCGCCGCTCCGCTCTTTGTTTACGTCAAGTGCTGCAACCGACGTCGTCCCTTATTATCGTCGTTTCCGCTCTCTTCAAATTTATTTATTTTATTATATAATAATATTTCGATCGTTTATTTTTTAATAAAAAAAATTCAGTACGTATTAAAATTTATTTATTTTTTAATCTAAAATAATATTAAACGTCAATTTGATTTTGAAATCGTATTATTTTTAATACCGATCGGATTCTACGATTAATCCAAAAATTATCGATACAGATGCGCAATATAAAGAATATTTAGAATATAATGCGAGTAGACCCGCATATAAATCGGCGTGCGGATTTCATTTTAAAAAATATACAAATAAAAAATAATATTTTCTAATTTATTTCAATGAAATTAAAAATGACATTTTTGTAACGCGACGACGACATATATTTTGAGTTGTAAATATTATTTAATAGTAAATTGTAAAAAATAAAGTATTCCGGTGCGACTCCATTGTCGGGATTAGCGTTTTATATATATGATAAAAAATATAAATTATATTAGTTTTTAAACTCGAATAATAAATACTAAAAACGCGATCAATAAAAAATACAAATATAAAAATTGGACGTATTTAATTAAAACGTATTATTCTACGAATCGTTCGATTTATGCGGTCGGTTATGTCGAAAATTGTGCGCGGCGAAAAGGCGTCGTCGTCGGCGGCGACGGCGCGGCGTCCGGCGCAGTCGAAGGAAGAAGTGCGGGCGTCGCACGGGGGCGCAGGCGCGGCCCTCGCTATCGTCGCTTTCTTTATTTCGCTCGCGGTTCGTCTCGTCGGCGAAGAAGGCCGCTTCGGCGACGTCTTTCGCGCGTTCGTCGCCCGCTTTTCGAGCGCGCTTTCGTCGCAGAGAGGCGGAGGAGCGGAGAAGCGGAGAGGAACCGCGACGAAGGTCCCGTCGGCGGCGACGCCTTCGCCGCGAACCTCTCTTCGAAACGGTTCTCGCGACCTCGTCGTCGTCGTCGTCTCGAATTCGTCAGGTAGGAGTCCGAGTCCGAATCGGAGTCGCGCGTCGAACGGTCGATCGTCGCGACGCGTCATTCGTTAGTCGGCGTCGAAGAAGCGTCGTCGCTTCGGCGACCTTCGATTTTCGCGTTACGTCATTTATCGTCGATCGGAAGACGACGGTCGAGAGCGACTCGCGCGAATCTCCGCGCCTCGCTTTTGACGTTCGTCAGTGTTGCCAACGTGCGCCCGTTTGTTTACGTCCGTCTCGAGGTTATGCGAATTCGGAGACGAACGTTTTATTCGAATAATATATCGTTCGAACGTAAATATAGAACGGAATTAAAAGAAATCTAATCTTATTTTAATAAAGCGTTCTCGTTTTATTAACCCTTTCTTGCTCAAATTAAAGTTTACTGAAAAAAAATAAAGTGTCTTTAGTTGCGTACAGTTTCAATATATATACTTGCTATTCATAAGAAAAAAAAAATGATACCATACGGAATCATCAGCCCATATCGGTATGTACCAACAGCAAATACTAGGCGAATTATATTTTCAAATTTTACTGATAACTTTCAAAGTACAAAGCGGATTTCTGATTTATATATAAATATTCGTAATAATCATAAATGAAACGTACTCACTTCGCCGCAATAAATTGTGACGTCCAAAACTCGGACGCGACAAACTCGAAGCGAAATAAATAGCAAAATAACGGGACTTCGGTTAAAAAAATCACTTTAAAACGGACCAAAGTAATCTTATTTGCTAACGTAAACAAATATAATTTCGGTCTAGCCGCATTGACGACTTTTTCACAAAAATATACGATTTCGTAAGACGTCAATAATCAGAAACGGGTTATCACAAGACTCGACCGTTCTCTCGAGCTATCGGAATGCGAATTGCGATTATTGTTTTCGATCGATAAATTTACGATTCCTTTTTTCTCATACCGATTATTATTGATATCCGTGTCCGTTACAGATATGAAAAAATAAACTATGTGCGATCAAACGGAACCGACGTACGAAGACGGAGACGTCGTATGGGTTAAATTGGGATCCCGCTGGTGGCCCGGAGAAGTGTGCGGATTCGATAAGTTGCCTCCCGAAATTCTTAATTCTTTCAAGAAACTTCCCATAACAGTTGTGAGGTTTTTTCAAGAAAATTCTTTGTAAGTGTGGTTTGTTATTTTTAATTGAAATATATTATTAAACAATTTCATCCAAAAATTTGCGCGTATAATCTTAATACCGTTTAATCTATTTTCATTTTTTTCTTTATTTTTAGTGAATATGTTAAAAATACAAATAATATATATAAGTATAATTGCGACCGTAAACATGATTTCATTAAAAAGGGCTTGGGTAAGTAAATTATTCAAACACGCGTACAAACACTTATGTGTGTTTTGTTTTATCTTATTTTTTTTATTTTCTAGATTTATTTCGATCTAAAGCTTCAAATATGGACAAATTTCCTGAAGATGTATGTACTGCTGAACGTCTTACGAATGGAAACCCGGACATTATTACCGATGATGAATTTTTGCCTCAAAAGAAACCAAGTTATGCCGATATCTTTAACTCTAGTAGCACAAAAAAGACTCCTAACAAAAAAGGTCGACAGTCTGGTAAGAAAATAGATTTTTATTTCACTGTTGTATATAAAATATTTGATTAAATTTTATAAATTACTGTTAGGTTCGCCTCAAAAATGGAAACGGAAATCTATTTCTGGAGATTCCCCATCTTTAACTAATACACCAAAAATCACTCATCCCAGAATTTTGCAAAAGGTAATTTTAATAAATATTCTTGTTCTCGGATTTATGCAAACATATATTTATTTTTTAACTTTTTAATTTTTTGCAGTATACTAAAGGAACTTCCGATTATAAAGCACATATATTAGTTCAACCAAATAATTCTCATATTAATGATTCTATAGTGGATTCCATAGCGGCGGATCGAATATCGAAAGATTCCGAAGAAATGGTTGTACAAACACCTAAATCTGACGTTGACAGATCATTATCTAATCAAAGTGGGACGCTTCATTCCTGTCCGACGTGTAATTTCACATGTAGTCGATTGAATGTTTTAATTTTACATAACAAATCTCATAGTGCAGGCTTTATTCCTTATACGCCAGTTAAAAAACCTAAAGTAAAATCGTTAATATTGAAAACTAAAAGTAAAAGTGTTGGTTCATCAATTTCTTTTGATGAAAATACTGAATCCGGTATTAAGAAAAGAAAATTGACGGTAGCTAACTCTGAGCGCCGTCCCAGAGGAAGACCTAAAAGTATTTTAGATGTTCCTACTGATATTTCAACTGAAAAACTTCAAAGCAAAGAAAAAGTGCTTTCTCCTCCAAAACGAAAATTGAAAATGAAGGAGAAAGAGACGAAAAAACCCAAAACAGATGTTGAAATTAAAAACTCACTTTTAGCTGATTGGAATGAGGACAGCGATGATGAATCAATGAATATACTAACGTCTTTAAAGTTGACAGAAAATCAAAATGCTTTAAATTCCTCGCACAAAAATGAGTTATTGAATAAAGTTGATTTAAAATCTGAAGATGTTTTACAAATTGAGAAATCAGATGTTACGTTAGAGAAAATTGAAGATACGTCAAAAATTGAGAAACGAGAACAAACATCGTGTTTTGATTTTGAAGAAGATGAAGATCTTCAAATTGAAAAATTGGATAGAAAAATTCCAAGAATCTCCAATAAACCGGATGAATTTTCTAGAAAAAGTTCTGAATCAAATAATACAACTTCTGATCCTAATATTGAAAACATTTCACAAGATAATTTAGCTTGCAATGACGATTCTGCTAATATTAAAAAGTCACAAAATGATTCTGTGGATTTAGATTGTGAAGTTAATAATTTATTAAGTGAAACTGTTGTACCAGAATTACCTTCATTGCCTTCGCAGTCGAATTTTCAGAAAAGCAAAGTTGTCAAAGTCCCTGACAAAGAAAAAGATTGTGAATCACAGTATATTTTTAAAACTAAAACATTTTTTAGAAGCAGACATTCTAGAAGCCAAGATGCCATAGAAAAATATGTTTCTGATAATACTAGTTCTGATAAACCACCTACTTATATGGAAGAACCTATAACAGAAATTGAAAAATCTAGCGAGCTTTGTTTAGACTCTAGTAGTTCTGATATTATTGATGAAGATACTTTGGAAAACAAAAAGGTCTCTGTTCAAACAGATTCCATCAAAGTAACTAAATTTGCACCTAAAATTCAACTGAAAAAAATGAACGCTGCTTTAAACACATCTAAAGTAATACCGCAAGATGATTTTTCAAAAGATATTGGAAATAATTTGCTTGAAAGTCCTGCGAAAATTGACGATGGGATTGAAAATTGTAAAGAAAGCGTAGAACTTATAAATAATACAAAGGATCTTTCTTCTAAAATAAGTATTTCGCTTGATAATATATCTATATCCGATAGTAAAATACCAAAAACAACAGAAAACAAAAATCTTCCATCTGAATCAGATCTTCAAATTGCAGAAACTCTCGCAAATTTACCAGATTCTACCATTTCAACTCACGAAATGTCTAGTATTTCTGAATCGTCTTCTCTAAATATGGTTGAAAAACCAAAATTAGAGACAGATAACATTAATAAAACAGTTGAAATTTCGAAAGAAAATGATTCATCCAAGGTAATTGAAAAATTACCAGTTTCACCCATGAAAAGTATTGATACTAATAATTCATCTGGAGATATTAAAATATCTGATTTATCGAATGATTCTCCAAGATTATTTCAGATTTTAGATGAAACAAAAAAGAAAAATAAATCTTTAAATGTGTTGCCTCCTAAAATTATAAAACCACAAGGCAAGGAAAAAATATTAAATTTTGATGTTGGATCAGTATCTAAATCAAAACATAGATCAAGCGATTCATCAGAAATTATAATCAGAAGAAAAACTACTTCGAATATTAATACATTTGAAACAAGTAATTTCAATACTTCTCAGGAATTAATTTTATCGCCTAAAAGTACCAAAAAATGGGAGGAAGATGACGTGCAGACTTTTACAATTGAGGGAGCTAGTGGAACAAATGAAGACTTGTTCGATCCTAAAATTAAAAAAGTTAGTAAAATTACTTCAAAAAGTTACGTAACAAAACCAATTGTTATTTCACCAACTTTAAAAATTGAAAAGGAACTTGAAACGATTTCTAAAGTAAATAAAAATGTCAAGCCTGTGATTATAAGTAATGAAAATTATAAAAATCAAATGCAAATATTAAATTCTTCAATTTCATCCTCTAAAAACGTATCAGAAATTATGGATTCTTCACAAAAAAAAGATGATGTACTCGAAACAACGCCAATTAAAAAAGTTGAGGTTACTCCAATTAAAAGGCCTAAAATTATTGTAAAATCTGTAATAGAGAAAACAGGTAACACAAATATATTAACTAGAACAATTAAATCAAAATCAACAAATCCTTTGATATTGATGGATAAAGATGAAAAAAGTGTTGTAGATTCTAATATTGAGTCTCAGCGCATACAAGTGGGAGATAGTAATATAAGGCCAAATGCTAATTTACCATCTCAAAATCAAAGTGAAAAAATTGCAATTGGAGATAAACTTACAACATCTAAAAAAATACATAAAATATTTGTTAATTCAATAACAAAACCGCAAACTTCCCAAGGAGAAACTAAAACTACTACTCTAAATGTTACCAATACTAAGGGAAATTCAGAATCACAAGGAAATTCGATTATGATAGTTACCAATACACAGCGTGTCCAACCTAAATTTATGTTGAAAACAGAACATCCAAAATTGTTACTTTCTAAAAATAAAGTTTTACATTCTTCATCAATCGGAACTTCAACTACAAACACTATGAAAACTAGTATATCGATTAATAAAAATAAAAATGAAGTTCAAACATTTATTTCTGAAAGTTCTGGTGTAACTGGAAATGAAAACCAACCTCAGATTCAAAAAATGCATATTGTACAAAAACCTAAAAGTACAATTTTAAATCCTAAAGGACAATTAGTTATGTCAGGAAACGGTAGTAAAAGAACTATACTTACTACAATGCCTGGTCAAGCAATTCTTACTTCTAAAGGTCAGATAATAGCTCCTCAATCTAGTATCATCACTTCTTCATCTAAAATTATATCTAATACACAAAAACCTGCTGCTTTTATCTCTTCTGGTAATTCAAATATTCAATCTACGAAAATTATTCAACAAAAGAATTCTGGTAAAATAAATGATATTAATTCAGGTCAAAAAATTGAAAAGATATGTAGTAAAACTGTTATTCACAATCAATCAACTGCGCAAGGACATATAAAAGAATCATTTAATATTTTGCCTCAAAAATCAGGAACGATTATGCGTTTAACTGCAGCAGAGTTTGAACATTTGAAGAAAACAGGACAATTAATACAAAAATCTACTATATCTAAAAGTTCAAGTATCCAAAATAAAGTGCCTTCTGGAAAAGTACAGAATCAAAGATTTATTTTACAAAAATTTGTTGGTGGTGAGCAGTCTGTGGATTTGTTTAATAAATCTGAAAAGTCTTCGAACTTGGAATTTAAACATAAAACAGATGTATTTTCTAGTGAAACCTCCTTAAGTAAAATTACTCCTGAAAAGATGTCAACTATTCACAGTAAACAGAAATTAAAAGATGTTCCAATGTCAAAATTGGAATCAGAAAGCCTTTCTGGTGTTGCCGATATTAAGGCATCTGATTCAGACGATTCAAGCACGTATGAAAATTTAGATAAATTAATACCTGCTACAGTGATTCCTACTCGGAAGAAAGACATAAATAATAAAATTCTTCAGGGTGATGATAGTTGTTTAATGGAAGTTTCACAAGAAAAATCCCAAATCGATAAAGTTCAAATGACTTCAGATATGCCTAAAAAGGAAGATAATATATCAAACGATAATTTATCGTTATCTTCAAATTCATTAAATGATCCCCAAAAACAGCTATTAGCAATACCAGGGGAGAATTTTGGTGGACCACCAAATTCTTTCTTTTTATGTATTGAAGAGAACGGTACTCTTACTCCTGTCGATAACCAACCTTTGGTTTTGGAAAATAATCAGTTAGTTCCAATGACATCTCTTCCAACAACTACTCCTTCATTAGGTACAAATGAAGTTTTATTAGAGAAGGATACGCAAGCTATAGATCCAACTCAAATGTTAGAATTACCTGTGGAACAAGCTCAAAGAAGTATTTTAATTAATACTGGTGATCAACATATATTAGTTGATCACCAGACTTTTCTAAGTATACTTGCTGGTGAAGGTCAGCAATTGGTTACTGCTGATGGACAAAGCTTAGCTTTACAAGGCGGTACACAACAAATTTTATCTGCTTTAGCTGGAAATTCTGAATTAGCTAGTTTACTTACAGGTGGTCAACAATTATTATTAAATTCAGGAGGTGATCAAATTATTCAACAAACTGCAAATGAGAGAGAACTACAAATTATTATTCCTTCCACTACTGAAGGCTTAACTTTTTCAACTGAAGTACAACCAACTGTAAATCAAGATATTTTAGCTGCTGCACTGGCAAGCACGGAAGTTTTTCAACCAGATTCTATTGTGCACGAAACAGTTAGTACAACTTGCGCAGATGGAATGGTAATGGAAATTGATTCAATTAGTGCTGGAGTGCAAAAAGTTAACCCTAATACAACAGTTCACAGTAATGTATTTGAAACAAGTTCTACTCTTAATCAACCAATAATGTCACCATTAGAACATCCATCAAAAAAGCGTACAGATGAAACTTCTAGTGCTGGTTTAGTGACAACATCTGAAGGTCCTAGAAATAGTCCAAAAAATTTAGAAGATAGTCTTGCTGGTATTGGTGTAGCAACTACAAATGTTCCTACATCATTGGAATTACCTATCACTGTTACTAATCCAAGAATAGCTATTAAAACTACTAGTCCTCTTGGTCTTGGTAATGGCGTTTATCAATCTGGTTTATTAAATAATCCTATAGTTTCATCTGGAATAAATATTTTCAATTCTGATTTGTCGTCGAATAATTTTTTAACCAACGTTTCGTCGTCTGATACCTTTGAAAATACAATGAAAGATAACATTGAAAGTATGGATGACGATTCTCAATCATCACTTCTGGTATCTGATGAAATAAAAGAGAATAAAGAACAATCACAAAGTGAAGAAGAGATAGTTAATATAGTCAATGAATCGTTACATATGGGCACAACAGAAAATAATTCTAATGATAAATTACACGTTATTAATGAAAATAAATCAAATGATGTTTGCGATCAAGTTTCAGAGGCAAATATTTCATCTTCGATGCCATGTCTTGATGACACTAATATTGAGAGTTGTTCTGAAAACATAATAAGTGCATTAAATCCAGTCTCTGAAGATGTGAAAGATAAAACATATTCATCTATTTCTATGCCAATATTGACAGACGATGTGTCAGAAGAAGTTACCAATGACATTCCAGCAAATAATGATGATGATATATCAAAATGTTCTAATAGTTCTCAAGAGACTGATAACACAATAGAGAACAATACTGAATCAAATCCCAAATCTAATGATGTTATCAATGAAAGTAATGAAAATATTAAAGATACTGACATTATAAATGAAGAGTCGCAAGAAGCGAAAACTGAAATATGTATTCAATCTTTAAGTACTTGTAATAAAGAGAATGAAGAAATATCTCATAACATAGATGCAGAATCTGAAGAAATATGCGCAGATACACCACCAGATTTAACAAGTAGTCAATCACCTATTAATTATGATGATCAGGATATGGTTGATATTGTAATACAAAACGAAGCTAAGAATAGTGTTTCAGATCATATATGTGACGAGTTAAGTATTTCTGCAATAACAGAAACGGCTATACCAGATCCTACGCTATCAAGTATAGAAACTGTATCAACCCCAGAACCGCCCACAAGTAGTCTATTCTCCGATTCATCTTCAGATTCTACTGAAATCCCAATACAACCAACAATATCTGTTTCACATCACTTGGTGCAAAATTTCTCCAATTTACTCAATAGTACAACACCTGAAGACAAAGCGAATGAGTGCAGTGATAAAGAGGTGGAATTGTGCGAGAACTTTGATGATAATGAAAAAACTGTAATGGAAGGTTGCGAAGTTGATAGTGAGAGATGAAATATATATATATTTATGAAAAATAATTTCGTATAAATGTACATAAAATTTTAGATTACATATATATATATATAAATGCTATTATATATAAGTGGAAAAATTATCAAATGTTTTTAAAGCTTTTTCTTTATAACTCAAAAATTACATGTAGACTGGATTTCTTTTTTAAATTTTGTTAAGATTAGTCATAGTTATAAATTTATTGAAAGATGTAAAATATTTATATATATATATATATATATATATATATATATATATATATATATATGTGTGTACGAATTTTCTTAATACATATAATATCTATATATGTGTGCGTACACACGTATATAAATAAAAAAAATATTAAAGATATATTTTATTGAGTCATCTACAACCCCTCCAAATTGGACGTGTTTGGAAAATATAGTATATATTTGTAAACATAGTTTATTAATATTATGTTATTTATGTTAATATGCATTTAATTTAATGTGTTGGCTGAATAACTATAGGTAAAACCTGAAACTTTATAGATAACCTTATTCTGACAGTGATTATTTTAAGAATGTAACATAAAAAGATTTTATAATCGCAACGATTATAAATCTGTTTTTAATTTTATTTATAAATGCTAAAAAGAATATTTTTACATCGACTTGTGTGCTGACCATTGTATAGAGTGACATGCATTGTGTTTAATTAAAACTTAATATTCTAATTTTAACGTTTAATTCTTTTCCAATTAAACACTTCCTAGGTATATATTTCAGTTTGGACGCTTTTTATTTCATTATTTGGGGAATTCTCTATTTTATATATATATATATATATATATATATATATATATATATATGTATATATATTTAACTGATTTTTTTTTGTGTATGTAATGAGTTTATTAGTTGAGCAAATGTATAATTCAACGTTGAATAGTTTTCAATAAATATTAAGAATATTCAGATTTCTTTGTTTCTTACGTCTAGTGAGATTTAATGAAAATTTTACATATAAATACGAATATTTAAACAAGAGAGAATTTAATTATTATCTGTGATTTAATTATTTTTTATTTAATTTTTCTTAAAGGAACAAAAAAGATACTGGTCTTACCATTATAATTTTTTTTCATTGAAAATGAAAATTTTAGTAGTATCTTATTATTACTACAGCATTCGTTTTCTAATATTTTTTTGATGCACTGCTGGTCAATATAACTGATTAAAGTACTTAACATATATGCGCAATACTTTATTTTAGACTTCTGAATATTAACATATTATTACTAAATATATATTTCAATATTAGAAATGAATTTTAATATAAAATAAAATGCAATGTTGGACTTCACAATTTTATTATATTTTGATTGTAATACAATAATTAGTATTTTATTTTTAACCAGTGCACGAATTGTTAAGTAATTTTTAGATAAATTATATGAAAAACACGAAGAGAATAATGTAAAATAAATGTGAGATTGAGACCAGAGTTACAGGCAACATGAGACTCGATCATGAATTATGTGCTTTTATTAGTGAGAACGATCGATAGAAACTCTTATCAACATAATTTATATATATATATATATATATTAAAAAATAAATAAGTAAGACTTATATATTCGAACGTGTTGTCATTAAGATGAGTGTTTTAAGAAGTCTTAAATGCTCGTACAAAAAAAATATTGATGAAGATTGGTATTTAAAAATATAGTTGTGTTAGAACAGAATTAGGTGAAAAAATAAAATTGCAAAACGAAAGACAAGAATGAGATTGAATTTTCTTTTTATTTATATTTTAAGCTATTTAGATTTTCTTATTTTAATGAGAATATGAACTGATGATTTCAATTTTAAGTGACTGGAAGTGAAAACGTATTTTGAATTTTCATTATTTTATATAAATAATTACTGAAAATAAATCTTAATAAAAGTTATATACTTTATCTTCCTCAATAAAAACCCTATAATAAACACTGTTCAATTTAGATACATCAATATAAAATAACGCAATGAATAATTATAAACATTTAAATATCAACTGGTTTAATTAAATTCTCATTGTTATCATAATTTTTAATGCTGATTTAGTTTGCTTATCAATTGTTTAAACGTATAATATAGAAAATTGATTATTATAAAAATAAAACACATCTCGTCATAAATCACGAGTATATATAATATTTTGAAAGCCATCAGTTCTCAAATAAAATATTGTCTTTCGTGACAGATAAAATTTATATACTGCCATTTCGTTAATGGCATATTTCATGACGATTCTATGCAAGAGAAATAAAATTTCATAGCTTATTTTATCCAGATGACTTGTTAAAACAAGTTGATAAAAGAGTCGGCCATATATGCATTTCTTGCCCCTGGCAGAGAATTATAAATATTTGTTACAATTTAAACAAATAATTTTGAAACTAGATATTTCTAGTTTTAATTAATGTTTAATATTTACTATAATGTCAGATGTTTTAGAGGAACGTTAGGATTATATATAGTGAAAAAATGGAAGATGGAAAATAAACCAAATGCGATACAGTTGAGCTTTCTTTAATGTATAGGATTATAATAACAAATTGATACAAGTCAAATTATTATTTAAATACTAAACATCAATGTTGCAATTATATCGCTCACGATGGTGTTGTAGCAAATAGGTCACAATTTAAAAGTATCTTAAAATTAATATTAGGATACGTCGTTTTATAATCCTCAATTGTAAATATATAAATTATACTTGGTGGATGTGTATTGAGGCAAATAACAACTATTTTGCGACGATAATTTGCTCAATCGAGGGAGAATAAAAAACAATAACAAAAAATAAAAATAAAATAAAAATTTTGGAGGTAATGCAAATTTCAATTTTTTTCTCTCATCGATGAGAATTTTCATGAAAAATGTTTTTATTATTCTTATTATTTATAATTTATCATTACAAATAGCGGGTTTTTTTTTCTTTGTACAAATTGTTTTTGCCTAGCTCATCCACGTATTAATGAATATAACTATCAGACAATATACATTGTTATAATAAAAAAGTCTATTTACAAATTTCAACTACCAATTTAAAAGATCGAAGGAGTATCCAACGCACACCTATTGCTCGCAGTTTCAAACAATTGTAAATCACATTTATAAAAACTACATAATTCAGTTTCCAGAATTATTCTTTCTTTTTTTTGTCGTCTATATAACATATAAGATTTTCACAATAGGCTCTTACTGGAATTATAACACAATAAATGCATATCATATATTTAAAAATAATTCCAATGTTTCGAAAAAATTACATAGTTGGATTTTAATCATTTATATATTAAATGATATATATTTATATAAAAAGATTGAACTGCATTCAAATTCAAAACAGAATAAAAAACTAAACAAAAAAAATCACATAAATAATTATATATAATTAAGTTTTCAAATCAGTTTGTAACAATGAAAACTAAATATATTTCCCATTACTACAGTACAAAAAAAGTGCACCATATATTTCAGAAAACAATAATAATGTAAGTTCATCAATATAGTTTATATATTTAAACTAAATATTATAGTTTATAACAGGCAAAATAATTTTTAATGCAACAGTAGCATTAATCGTTTTTCTGGTTGTATTATTTATGAATAAAATGTAATATTTTTCAGTACCGCGTCTTCTAAAAATGTTGAATACATTGCATGAGTAACTAGCTAATATTCTAGAAAATCGACAATATACTTGTCAAAATAATCAAAATATTAGATTTGTCTATTAAATGCATTTATGGTATTGAAGATTTTTTTTTGTTTTAATTCTAAAAAAGACAAATAAAAATGATTTCATAAATATCACATATGATTACAATAACTAAAGACGAAATAAAAATGAAATCATAAACTAATAATGTTTACAATAAATAAATGATTGTGATTATTTACAAAAGAAGAGTATGATTATATATATATATATATATATATATATATATATATATATATATATATATATATATATATATATATATATATATATATATATATATATATATATATATATATATATATATATATATATATATATATATATATATATATCATAATGATGATAATGAAAAAAATTAAAGCTTTTCAATAGAAAATACATATTCATAATATATTTTACTCCAGTAAGATACCTATGTATAAAGAATGTGTAAAATATTATGAAAATGAGTTTTTTTTTCTCTTTTGACACAAGTATTTATAAATAATCTAATCAAAATCTAATGTAATGGAATAGTTTTAATAATATTTCTTTACAGACACACACAATATCAATTTTATCTGTGCTTGTGTATTATTCGTTTATACAAGGCATTTTTTTAATGTTGCATAGAAAAAAAAAATACATTATATGCGACATCTTAAAGTTATGGATAATATTAAACTAATAAAATAATTAAAATATTAAACAGTCGTGAGTTTTTTTTTCTTTAATGTACTGTAATATAAACTGACTTGTATGAGAGCACTTAAATAGACATGTGGCTTGCTCGCTGTCCATTTTGTCGAGTCTTTAAAAAAAACAATATACACACTTATTCTACGTTTTAATTGATAGGCAAGTGTTATGATCGTAATTATATGAAAATATGTTTCAATATGATGAAATTCTCTATCCATCCTCTTTTGGAGGTGTGAACCAGCCTAAAATACAATAAGTTTGATTAGATACCTCTTTAGTTTCAAATGTTTTAAAATACAACAGCAATTTGGGTTACCATTTTTCTCGTGTATCTGTACCAATGATTTGAAACTTTGTTGTGCACGTGCTAAACTATATTGGGTTTGTGAGACAACTTTCGTCGCACCAAATTGTATGCGTGCTTTTCCTTTCACTAATGTTGCTGCTATTTGCATTATTACGGCTTCTACGGTGTAAGCTGATGACCAGCCTTGTTTTGTTAGCAATTCCATACAAATAGCACCGCCAACCAAAACGTACCCACCTTCGAAATTAGAGAATTATAAAAATATTAGCCATTAATGAATATCTGATTTATTGCTTAAAATCAAAAAAGGGGTCCTTTACTGAAGTAATTAAAATAACAAACCTGAAATTATCGGATATACCACTCTTACAAATGGGGGTTCAAAGGGATAAGTTTCTTTAAACATGATATTTAATAATATTGAGTCTTTTCCTTCCTTTTCTTTTAAGAGAATGAGATCATTGTGTAATGGACTGTCTGGATCAACACATTTTAGACGGATATTCCATTCATATATTGAGTCATTTACTAATTCTTAGATTGGAATAAAAAATAATTAATAATTAACACATTATATTAAAAGATAGAGAAAAACAAACAAACCTATTGAATACACGTTTCCTTTGAAAGAATCCGACCTGTATATATCACGGAGTTCTTTCATAAGACGGTCTGTAGCCTGAACGGAACCGGATACAGATCCAGCAAGGTAATCTTGTCGTTGGGATTGTCGTAATCTTTCCAAAGTAGCTAAATGCTCTACTTCCATGTCTTCTTTCTGTTTTAAAATAAAATATATTTTATTACATAACTTCAACAAAAAATATTTTAAGAAATAAATAGCATTTATCTGTTAACGAGTTTTTCAAACCAACCTTAGCAGTTCGTGGCGTTTCTTCCATTTCTAATGGTAAGTCTTCATCAGCATCAGAATCGCCATCGGATTCTGCGCCCATTTCCTCATCTTCTTCTGTTCCAGATTCACCTCCAGCGCCAGCTCCTCCACTACCTTCACTACCTTTTGAATATCTGTTTAAAACACGAATTTTATTATTAATACTATTATATGACAGTGGTGTCCAAAGCGGTGACTGCTGTCTACTGGTCGCTCGCGAGACCGTTTTCAGTCGCTCGTAAGGCTGTTCTTACGTTCTCAAAATTTATTGACATTTTGGACTTTATTTTTTATTTATATGCTTATGAAATTCAGCTTAAAAAAGTAGTTCAATGCCTGTAGTTTGAGAGCGAAGACGTCCTCGACAGTCAAAATTTTGGACATCCCTGTTATATGACATTGTTAAAAACAACATATTTAAAATTTAATTATCATAAATAAAAATAATGCGATTCGCATGATATACAAAATATTTAAGAAAATTTTGCACCTATGGCGAAGTGGCATATGCATTTGAATTTTCAAACTGTCTAAATCTGGAGGCTCAGGAACTCCATGTAATTTACATAATTCCCTCAATAAAATTGCAACCTTTAATGTAAGAAACTGATTAATTTAAAGAATTGAAAGAAATTTAACAATAAAAGTCGTGACAATACCTGACTAATTATATGATTATCTAAACCTTCCGTGTTACTTAAAATTTGAACGGCATTCGTAATACTAGTCTCTTCACTTTCCGCAAACCAAACCGGAGGCGTAGAAGGGTACGTTTCCTAAAATATAAAATAGAAAATGAAAACGAGCAACGATATTTGAGTACACAAGAAGAAAAAGATATAAATTTTAAGTTTAAATAAAAACATAAGATTTAAGGTTTATCAAAGTACGCCTATATGAATTAAATTGACAGCAATTATTATCGAACGTATAAATTCTTTATATTTAACGTGAATCAGCATAATTATTGCAAAACTGTATTTGAAACCGCAAATAAATATATAACTTTTCGATAAAAAAAATAAGATAAAATGAATCATAAATATTGCAGAAATAATAACCGTATAGATAATTAATAAGCCATGTTACATTTAATTTAACAATAAAAGAAATAATATTGTCAATTAATAGAAATTATAATCGAGACAATTTAAATATGCGTACAATGCAAATTTATACGCAAAAAAAATTAAGTTAAAATTTAATAGTGTTAATTTTTTACATATAAAAAGTAAATAAAGAGTTGTAAAAAAAGTTACGCATTACAAATAAATTAATATCGAAAACTATATCCGTTTTAAGTCGCGATTTAACTATTTTTCTACGTAACATATGGAAAACGATTAAAACGAGCGATCGTTTATTGGAAACGCAAACGTTTCTTCATAATTAAAATAAATAACGTTCATTTGTACAATATAAATTTCGTATATCGCGTTCGCATCGAAAAAGGTAACGAAACCGGCCAGAATCGTAGTCGACGCATATAAACAGAGATAAATACGATAATCGCAATTTAAACATTTACAATAGCGGATAGCGGGAAAACGAACGACAATTATTAAACGAAATAATTATAGGAAAAAATTAAAAAATATCAAGACGTTCCCCTTCGAAGAAAAAAAATCGTACGATTTAAAGAAGGGAAAGGGAAAAGAATAAAATAAAATTGAAACAAATTTGCGATAGCGCAAACGCTCGTTTCGAACCGACGGAAACGGGAACGACAAAAACAAAAATAATACGTTTTTAGCGCGTCGCGCAAAACGAAAACGGAAGTCGGACGACGGATACGTTTTCGATTTCGCGTCGCTTCTTTCGTCGACGTCGGAACCTTTCGGGGAATTCGAAGACGCGAAATCGGGACGAACGTATCGATTTGCGATTCAAAACAAAAACGCGCAAAAAAAGCGAACGCGTCAAACGGGACAAAAGCGAGGTCACAGCCGACAAAGGCGAGGCGTTCGGACCGTCACGTCGGCGAAACGTCAGATCGCGCTCGCGGACGTCGACGTCGACGATGCGAAGCGAGAAACCGAGACACGGGGGGCGGGGCGCGACGGCCGCGAAACGCGGGGGAGGGGCGATCGGATGCGAGGCGATCGGGGGGCGCGGGCGTCGCGCTCGGGACGGCGGAGTACCGTGATGTTCGCGTGAATGCGGTAGAGCGCGCCGCCGCTGCCGACGAAGGTGCACGCGAGCTCGTCGACGCTGGCGGCCGTCAGTCGAAAGCGATCGTGGTTCCTCGGGAAGAGACGCTCGAGCGTCTGGATCTCGGCCTTGAGCGTGCGCAGACACGCCATCGCGCTCGCCCGACTCGTCGCGGCGCAGAGGAACGCGGCGGGCGGCGTCGGGAGGCGCGGGACGAGGCGGCCGCGACGCAAATCCGAACGCCCGACGGCCACAGCGACCGCCGACCAGCGACCAGCGACGAGCGATCGCGACGCCAGCGCCGCCGTCGCCAGTCCGCGCGCGTACCGATACGACCATGTCCCGCCGCCGATATCAATCGATACCGCCGCGCCGAACACACCCAAAACTCTTCCAAATTATTTTTCATTTTTAAACTGAACGACGCTTTCCGCGGACGACTAAATTGTCCGACGAACGGGAAATGTCGCTTCTATATTTTTTAAATTTTAATTCGGCCGGAACGGGGCCGGTTCGAACGTATTTTAATTCGCATATATAAAATCGAATCAATCGTTCGATCGTATTATTTTTTTATTGCGAAAACGACTAAACATATTTATATTATTAAATTTTAAAAATATTCGCGTATTATTATTTTTTTAATTAAACTAATTTTTAATTTTACCGATTCGCGATCGCCTCTATATTTTTAACGATTCGCAAACTTCGCTCTCTTATATTCGAATTATGTAATAATAAACTAAACGTCGATTAATTTTACGTAAAAGTGAACGCGTTGACGTCGCGTCGCTCGGGCGAAACGTTCGCCCGACGCGTATTTGTTGTCAAATGACAGCTGTTCGACTTTCGCGATGGACGATCTCGATAATAAATTCAGTTACGTATATAGTTCTTCTTTAGAACACCGCGTGCAAATTAAAATGTAACGTATATATTTATATATTTATTTATTATTTATTTTTTATATGTTCGCGTATTATTATTTCCCTTTAATGCTATATGTTAACTTAACCGTTAAATACGTTCTTTATTTATTGACTATCGATCAGATATATCTTTATCTCGTTCATTATATATATATATATATATATATATATATATATATATATATATATATATATATATAACGTACAGATTTTAACTATAAATTTTTTACATTATAAATATTGCTTGATAAAAAAACGGCTATTTAAATAAATGAATTTATTAAATAAATATATCTCGAAATCTAACCTTTAAATATATTAATCAATGCGATAACCATATTCCAAACAAATAAAAGCATATTTTAAATTGTTTTTTTTATTATTTGAAAACTGTTAGATTGATCAGATTTTCTTTATATTTCATTTTTCTACAGAGGCACTCTCGAAGGCAGAAGACCTAAGCCGGAATATGACAAACTGCTTTCGGAACCTATGCTTAAATTTTCCGGTTTATACCAGGCTAATTGTTCGGATTTATTCGTTAGTTGTTACGTAATAAATAATGGGACTCATCTTGGATTACCAGTAACTACGACGTATAAATCATTTTCTACTAGATGGAAGTTAGAATTACAAATTTATTATTTTTAAATTTACTACCTTATATTAAACTTAACATTATATATATTTTTTATAGTTGGAATGAATGGGTTACTTTGACAGTAAATTACAGTGATCTTCCAAGAACTGCTAAACTTGCACTAACTATATATGACTGTGCCGGTCCAGGTAAATTAATGGTAGTCGGCGGTACTTCAATTTCGCTTTTTGGCAAACATGGAATGTTTAGACAGGTTAATTAACGTGTTTATTATCTTTCATAGATTTCGTTTTACACCTTCAATTATATTTTATGATATTTCATTATATTATTCTTATTTTTACAATTGAATCGTATAGTATTTTACGAAATGTTTTTTACGCTTTTAATTCTGAAATCTTACAATTATATTAGTTTTTATTTATTATTAAATTGATATAGGGAATGTTTGATTTACGAGTTTGGCCAGGTGTTGAAGGTAGCGAAGATACTCCTGGAAAAACTCCCGATAAAGGCAAAGAACAAATGCAACGATTGGCAAAATTAGCAAAAAAACACAGAAATGGTCATATTAGTAAGGTAATTTTCATAATTTTATAGTATTTATTAACAAGTCTTTTTGTATTTAAATCGATACAAGGTATTTTTTTTATGTAAGCAACATAGGTATTGTTTTAAGCCTTTATATTTGAAATATAACAAAGTAGTTAATATAGAATGAGACTTCAAATATATAATAATATAAAAAGCGATATATAATAAAAACAAAATATTACACTTTTTACGATTTCAGATAATTCTATATATATATATATATATATATATATATATATATATATATATATATGTGTGTGTGTGTGTGTGTGTATTCCCAAATTCAATATCAATTGATGACCTTAGGTCATTATTATTAAAGATAAATGGATTGTAGTGTAAATTGTATTGTAGTGTTTAGTTGAAATATTTTAGTCATTATAAAAGGTGACTTGGGTGTTTTTTTTTGTCACTTAACAACAACTGCAAGAAATTCTTATCTTTTTATGACTAGCCTCTTCGTCACCACAATCACTGAAGGTTAACTTAGTGTGGATATATTGAATATAATTAATTTTATTTTTGTTTTAATTTATAAAGATTTAAATGAAATTTATAAATTGCAGTATAATGTTATTAAAGTAAATTTATATTTGTAATATTTAGGTTGATTGGCTGGATCGTTTAACATTTAGGGAGATTGAAATGATAAATGAAAGCGAAAAGAGAAACTCAGATTATCTTTATTTAATGGTTGAATTTCCAAGTATTCAAGTCGATGGTGTCAACGTAAGCATTATATTTATTAAATTGTGCAAAGTATATTTGTATATTGGTTTAACTAATTTTCTGTTTTGAAGCACGCTGTTGTATATTATGAACAAGATGGTGATGAAATGTATCAGTTTAGAGCTCAGGCAGACATAGTAACAGTTCCTGATTGTGAAATACTTCAGGTATTATTTAATTTGTTTTCTTAAGAAGCATTTTCAACAAGAAAGTTCAGAATTGAAAATCAATAAAAAAAATGTTTGTTTTGTCAATTGACGAGTTATTAAATTTAATATCTTATTCAGTATGAATTTTAAACAGGTTTTGGAATTATATTATGAATATATAATATATATGAATTTTATTTGCGCTGATAACGATATAAATAAATGTACATATTTGTTTGTTGAATGTCTATTTATTCTTGCAATATTAATATAGTATAAAATAAGTCAATTAGATGCGTTTGTCTTACATTTCACAGTAAAGTAGTTAAACGACCCGCACTACTAAGAAGTTGTTGGCTTCTTTGACCTTATTTTCTCATGTGTATATTATGTCATTTGCTCTCGAACATGTTTGGATAAACGCATCTCATCGTCTTTATTGTGATTTTATTGTGAAGTTTTAGTTTCTTTTATAAATTTTGGTGCAATATTTGACAATTTTTTGGTGATTTTATTGTAATCAATTTGATTTAGTGATCTCTAAAATTATTTTGGCGATTATATGAACTGTGAAATTTAGACTATCTATTTAAAATTTATTAATTATTTACAAAATTATTGTATATATTCAGAATGTATAAAAATTATGGCTCCGATATATAAAAAGAAGAAATTTACCCAGAAAATATTCGAGAAAATTATCAGACGAATCAAAAAAATGTTTATTTGTGCACGATTTCAGGAAAATTTAGTGGAAAGTAAACATCACAAACTTGCTCGCTCATTGCGAAGTGGTATGTCTGATAGAGATGCAAAACCAAATGCTAACATGAGAGATATACTTAATGCTATTGTTTCTTATCCACCCACTAAACAATTAAGTAACGAGGAACAGGATCTCGTTTGGAAATTTCGTTTTTATTTAAGCAATCAAAAAAAGGCCCTCACCAAATTCCTGAAATGTGTCAATTGGAGTTTAACCGGTATTTTAAATTATTATTCCAACTACATATCTTAAAAATTACATATCATACTTAATTATTTATAATTATTTTAGCGGAAGTAAGACAAGCACTGGCAATGATGCAGCAATGGGCACCCATGGATGTTGAAGATGCTTTAGAACTGCTTACGCCTAATTTTACGCATCCGGCAGTTAGACGGTAGGGATTTAAAAATTTGTATTGCAATACTACCATTATATTAATATATTATTTGAATACTACATTTATTATATTTAGCGAATATTATAATATTTAATATAATTATATAAATGTTTATATATTATTTTGATTTAGATATGCTATATCCCGATTAAAACAAGCGCCTGATGAAGATTTGATGTTATATCTTTTACAATTAGTGCAGGCATTAAAATATGAAAATTTTGATGAAATTAAAGAAGGTATACATAAAAATGATATGCTTTTTTTTTTTTAAAACGATTATATTATATTGGAGTTATATTTATATATTTTTTCTCTTTAAGTATATAATCAATTAATTCCGAGTGTAGAAAATAGTACAATCAGTGATTCAAAGCAAATACAAAATTCCAACATGGGATTATCTCATTTAGAAAGACGTGAAAATGTTTCTACTTCTTTGATAAATAATGGCAAGTTTTGAAAGTTTTTTCTTAATTTTCATATTCAATACATTTTTCAATTAATAACAAAAATATACATTTTTAGATTGTCCGCAAACTTTTAATTCTATTTCTGGACATAATGATATAAATAATTCTATTGCAGCTGAGAACCCTTTATTGAGTAGTATGAATGTGAGTCAGTCAAATAACAATGGCGAAAATAGTGATATTTATTGGTACAATTTCAGTATATCTAAAATAAATATTTATCTTTTGTTTCTTAATATTATATTTTATATCTATTTTAGTGATGATATAAGTAATACGACTGACACTAAATTAAATTTAGCATCGTTTCTTATACAAAGGGCGTGTGCTAATTCATCTCTAGCTAATTATTTTTATTGGTATTTACTAATAGAATGTGAAGATCAAGATACTGCCGTTAAACAAGACAGAGTTGTAAGAGAAATGTATCTTACAGTAATGAAAACATTTTCTAAAACGTTAGCTAAAGGTAATACAATTTTGAATTATTTAATCTCTGTATTATTTTTAAATAAATTTAATTTTGTAAATATTTAGGTAATCCTGAGTTTCAAAAAAGACGTTCGTTTCTGGCTAGGCAACAAGTTTTTATTGATAAATTAGTAATGTTAGTGAAGACAGTAACTAGAGAGAGTGGTAATCGTAATAAAAAAGCTGAAAGGTTGCAGAAATTGTTAGCTGATCCTGAAGCGTTTAAGTTTAATTTTACCAATTTTGAACCAATTCCATTTCCTCTCGATTCTAACATTTATATAAAAGGCATTGTTGCTAAAAAAGCTAGTTTATTTAAATCCGCTTTAATGCCTTCAAAATTGACATTTATAACAGTAGAAGGAAAAGAATACGAGGCTATTTTTAAACATGGTGATGATCTCAGACAGGACCAACTTATTTTACAAATGATAACACTCATGGATAAACTTTTAAGAAGAGAAAATCTAGATCTTAAATTAACTCCTTATAAAGTATTGGCGACTAGTTCGAAACATGGTTTCTTACAGTTTATAGAATCTGTGACTGTGGCTGAAGCTGTAGCTACTGAAGGCAGTATACACAACTTTTTCAGAAAACATCATCCATCAGAGAATTCTCCTTATGGAATTAAACCAGAAATTATGGATACTTATATTAAGAGTTGCGCTGGTTATTGTATAATTACATATTTATTAGGTAATTTTATTTAAATGTTTTTAGTATTAGTAATGTAAAATATTAATTAAAATATCTTATGTACAGGTGTTGGTGATCGCCATTTAGATAATCTTTTATTAACGACGTCAGGTGCTTTATTCCATATTGACTTTGGTTATATTCTTGGTAGAGATCCAAAACCTTTACCACCTCCTATGAAACTAAGTAAAGAAATGGTAGAAGCTATGGGAGGTGTAAATTCTGAACATTTTCAAGAATTTAGAAAACAATGTTATACTGCCTTTTTCCATTTAAGAAGGTATATTTATATAATATTATTAAAGCTTAATACAACTCGTTAAATTTAGTTTTCATATGTTGTTTGTTAATAATTTTTAGACATGCAAATTTAATGTTAAATCTATTCTCGCTTATGGTTGATGCAACAGTACCCGATATTGCTTTAGAACCAGATAAAGCGGTAAAAAAAGTCCAAGACAAATTAAGGTTTAGAACTTTTTTTTATATGTAAACTATACAAAGGTCGAAGAGTAATATATTTAATTTTCATATGTTTCTTCGTTAGGTTGGATTTAGGAGATGAAGAAGCAGTCCATTATCTACAGAATCTATTGGATGTATCAGTAACTGCAGTGATGCCGGCTTTAGTCGAACAGTTGCATAAGATTACTCAATATTGGAGAAAATAAAAATTTTCCTTGCACTCGTATGATGTTATTTTAAAATATTTTTATTTTTATATAACATATACATATTATATTTCTTCGTACAGGATATTCTAATACGTGTACGTTATTGAAATGAAATAAATATATTATTTTAATAAGTAAAATTTTATTTCTTCAAAGTGTAATAAAATTTATAATAATAACACAACATAGATAAAATAAAATATCTTGATTATCTATAAAGCAGATTGTATTAAATGGTCACTTGATATGACAGAATCGCTAATAATTAAAATTTGTGATCCTGTTAATTTTTCTACTAAATTACAAGCAGCTATTTCTGCTTGTGTTATCCCACCAATGATGTAAATTAATAGAGATCTTGGTTTCATTGGAAAGAAATTTTTACATTCGCCAGTTTTCAAATAATTTGATAAAGATTTGAGATCTTTACAAGCAACATCGATATCATTTTGTGAATTGTTCAAATTAATTTTTGATAATTTATCATCTAACTCATCTATACCACTTCTAGCACTTTCAATAATGGGACCGCCGATTTTAACATCATTTAATATTGATAGTTTTGTAATAAAATCGTTCATATTTTCTACACTGAGCAACAATTTACTTAATATTGCAACGAGTGGAATATATGCACCGCTATAAACATAACTTGGGCAAGTTGGTTCATTTACGACAATGTCTTCAGATTCGCTGGGAAATTGTTTTAATTTATTTGCTTGAATTTGAAAATTATTATTCCATCGTGGTAATTTATCACTGATGGACGAAAGATTTGGAATGCCAATTTGAAGTTTGGTACTTATGGGTGGTATTAAAAGAGAAGCGGCAGCAAGATTTTGAAAAATATAAAGATGTTTATATCCATAAGTATGTAGATATTTTGTAACAAAACTGTTGTATTCATCGTTCGTGATTCCTTGAGTTAACGACACAAGGCACAGAAATTTAAGACACATGAACATGTTAGGATTTATGCATAAATTTTCCTCCAAATATGTAAAGTTTGACTTCTTGTTTCTGTTATAGAGTAACGATCTTTCTACTGATTGAATATCTTCAAATTTTTCCCCTAACAAGGCAACAATAGTTTCACATGCCTGAATATGATTAGACAACGACTTTTTCATAGCGATAACCTGTTGTAATTTTGTTGATACTAATTGTTTCATTTCTTCCAATTGTATATTGCTTATTTTGTTACCTTCGTTATTGAGTTCTTTTGCTTTTGAACTTAAAATAGAAAATACCGTTGAAAAATGTCTATATCTAATATCAGAATATATAGAATCTGAATTACAATCCAATGGTGTTTTAATAATTTTCTTGTCGTAATTTTTCTTTTCCAACGGTAAACCTAGGTCAATCTCGCCTTTTTTTAATTTTGTATTATTCATGTCTAATTCTAAATCACCACATTTCACATTAAAAATTTCATGTAACAATCCGCTGTAAGTCGCAGGAGTTAGAAGACTCGATGCGTAATCTTGGTCTCTATCAATAAGTAAGAGAGCTCCGTAATCACAGTCATTTTTAATATTAGACTTATCAAAGGAATTGTAATAAATATCATATATCTCTAAAATATTTGAAGACTGTTTGCCAACAGATATAAACATTTTAGGTTGGCCTATCACGTGAAACAAAGTCCAGAGAGAATTCGAAATACTATTAATCAAAGAACTATTTTTGTTAACAAATACTGTTTTAAATAAAAAAGTTATTTCTAAACTTAGAACACCATCATCGATGAATAAAAATTCCCATTGGAATGATTTTAATTTAACAATTCCACTCAATCCTTCTTCTTCCAGTAAAATCTCAAAAACGTCTAAAACCTTTGGAAACACTATAATTGTAAGGGAAGGATGTTCCTCATTTTCATGATTAATAATGCTGTTAATTTGATCGACGACATGTTTGAGAGTTATTAAGCATGCAGGAATCATATAAACCCTGTTACAGTTGATAGAATTGCTTATTTTTGGATCAATTTTGAAGATTTTATCGATTCCATGTTGTCTGTAAGAAAACAATTAACTATCTAATAAACAATTAAAAAAGAACAAGAAATGTAATCGATTACCAAAAAAAATATTTACAAATTGTTTTTATCAAACTTTATCAAAAATTGATCCAAATTATTGATAATTTAATGATAACGTATAAAATATTAAAAAATATACCTCAACCACGAGACTCCGCAGACTTTTTCAAACGGTTTAATCAAAGAATGATGGATATGGAGATCGTGAATTACATCACTGATTAATGGCAACACGGATTCAAGTTTTTTACGAGAAATATGAACCAAACGCTGCGACAAATTCTTGCTCGACATTTCCGACAACTGTCATAATAAGGTCTAAACATTTAGAAATATGATCATAGTTATTTTATTTTCGAATATATCTTATCCTGCTAAATTTTGAAAGCGGATGCACAAATAAGATAATTATATGAATTTAGATATATAAAATGTTAACGATTGCGAAATATTGCCTAGGTATTTCAAAATATATAAATATAATTAAATAATATTATCAAACATTTTCTTGAAATACTATTAATTTATAATAATTGTTTGAATTTATTTTTATTTATACGTAAATATTTAATTTGTCAAGACAAATCTTATACTTAATTTTTAATATAAATTAGAATGCACCGCGATATCGTTAATTCGTCACTGTAAAAAAAAAAAATCTTTCTATTTTTAAATATTCTGTTCGATTTAATTACAAATAAATAATTATTTAATGCAAATTTTTGCAATTTTACAGATTTAGAATGAAACGAAAAAATATATATAAGCATTTTTTTGTAATTTTCATTGCAGAGTACGTTATTAGTGAACGCGTTCGTCTAGCGGGGGGGCCTAACCTGAGGCGACGGTCGCGAGTGGTTTCAGTGCCGCGCCCCTTTCGCCTCTTTCGCCCCTTTCGCCCGTTTTCTTCTCGTCGTTACGGCCTCGTTTTCGAAGATAAATCGGCGAGGTCGCCCCTCCGAGTTTTCTCGTGTTTTCGCGCATTTTCGATGCGTTCTTCCGTTCGGAATGACGCGGACGCGTTTTGACAACTGAACGATCGAATCGAAAGCGAATATGATGAACGACAGGAAGTCCGGCCGCAACTTCAAGAGTTATGTCGTATTCGACGAATATCAATATCGAGTGAGTCATCATTTTGCATCGTTACTCTTATATTTTTAACTTTCGATTTTCTACCGTCTAATCATTTATAATAGGCGTCTAATCATTTTTATTTACACTTTACAATTGCATCGCCGCATTAATAATAGAGAAAAAAAATAAGGTTTTATAATATATTATCAAAGTTATGTCGAATATAAAATATTATTCGAGAAAATAATCGATCATTATTATTCTCATATAAAAATATTTACATTATTCTAATAAATAAGTATAAAATGTAATTAAGATACGTTTTTAATTTTTATTATAACGTTTATTTTTATTTCTGTTTCAATTAACGCGTATAAGTTTTAAAGCTTCCTTCTCAAAATAATAAATATTGCGGCGTTTTATTTTTATGTAAATAACTTTTTCGATAATTATTTGCGCATCGAAAGCGTGTTTAACGTAAAAATGATAACGTGTATCACGTGTATTTTCCTTTTTTTTTTAAATAATTTTGGCTTATCGCTTGCGGTTTAAGTGATACTGTCAAATTATTATATTGGTGGAACTCATTATTAGGTCAAATTATTATTATATTACGTTTTGAAAGTAGTTTTCTGCAGCGTATTTATTTTATACATAACATTTCATTACTATGTATTTGTTTCAGAATCAAGAGAAACCCGTGGAAGTAAAGCCGAAATTGTTAGCCGGTATGTACTTTTTATATACATTTTGTATATTCCGTATATAAAATATAAATATTTTAAAATTGTATACGTTTCCAGGAGAGTTAGTCATAGGTGAAGCGCATAACGTTTTATTATATGCGCCGGCTAGTGAAAAACCCTACGGTCGAATCGGATCTTTGTTTGTAACCAATTATAAATTATCTTTTGTAACGGACGATAATGTAAGAGTAAATATAATATAATTTTTCACTTGTAAAATATATATTATTGATCATTTTATTTTTTGTAGTCTATCGGAGGATGTCGTCAAGAAAGTTTATTATTGGGTCCTCATGATATTACTTTAAGTTTGATCGCATCGGTGTATGAATTATCCGGTTTAGATAATGAAGAATCGGGTGCTAAATGGCGTAGAAGACCTTTAAGACCTTCACAGCCTTTACCTAAAAAAGTACAAGGATTACAAATTGTTTGCAAGGTTAATTAATTATTATTTAGAATTATAATAAATGTATGTATAAATTAAAATATTTACAATGAAAAATAACTTTTTTTTCAGAATATGCGCGTATTATCGTTTGGCTTTAAATTGGCAGATAATGGTAAAGGTCGTACGATAGCAGTTGCATTACTACATCATGCGTTTCCAAAAAGACATTATTTATTATTTGCTTATGAATCCAAGGAGCCTTGTTATTCGAATACTAGTGATGTAAATATGTTTCAACGATGTAATGATTGGAAAAGGGAGATGGAAAGAACTAATTGTCTAAAGTATGTATTGTAATTTATTGCGTAAAACAAGCGAATATTCGATAACTGTAACTTGATATTTATTTAGCTGGCGCGTTTCTCAAGCAAACGATACTACTGATGGATTTTATCAAGGTGCTGGTGAATCTTTAGTTGTGCCTTCCAGTGTGGTCGATCGTCAACTTTCTGAAACGGCTGGTCATTTTCGAAAAGGAAGATTGCCTATATGGGTATGATTATGCAATAACTGATATTATTCTCTGTAGTGATTTCGAGTACTCATTTTTTTTTTATAGGTATGGAGTGCGCCTGGTGGTGCTGCTTTAGTTAGATCGGGAGAATTATTTAATAGTAGTGGGAATTCTGGAAGTAGTGGAACACCATCACATGTGCCTGAATCAGTTTTATTAGAAGCGATTAGAAAAACTCACCCATCTAAATTGCCACCTAAAGTTTTCCCTTTAAGTAAACCATCATTACGCAATGCTTTTAAGAAATTAACAAATTTGTGTACACCTAGCACAATGGCTGAATTTTGGGTATGTATTTATTGAAATACAGAAATTATTGATTCATATCTATTAACTGTACAATAATTATTCTCTTCGATAATGTTTGAAAAAAATATTTATCGATTCATATGTGATAAAGTTATGATTTATTTTTAAAAATGTTTAGTTTTATAAGTCGATTACAATTTTTAGGAACATGATGGTCAATATTATTCTGCTATAGAAAATACACGATGGCTGAGGTTTGTTTCTGAGTGTTTATCTGTTGCTGCAAAAGCTTCCGATCATTTATCTCAGAATTATACAGTAGTTTTACAGGAAGGTCTGTGTTTGTGTTTTTTTTTAATAGTTTAAATATAGCTTTTTACCACTTGATTTTTTTCTACAGGAGATGGAATGGATTATTGTGCTGTTGTATCTTCTTTAATACAATTGCTTTTAGATTCTTATTGTAGAACTATAAAAGGATTTCAATCACTTATTCAAAAAGAATGGATAGCTTTGGGTCATCCATTTTCTGACAGGCAATTTTTATTTTTATATGTTTAATAATTCATGTTTTATTTTTGTTATAAATAAAATTTATTGTTTTTAGACTTGGTCACGTTTTTCTTAATGATTCTGAAATGTCTGATGGAGATCGTGAAATGTCTCCTGTGTTCCTATTATTTTTGGATTGTTGTTGGCAAATTCAGAAGCAATTTCCAGCTGCATTCGAATTTACTGAATGTTATTTAACTACATTATGGGATTCAGCTCATAATCAATTATTTGATACATTTCTTTTCAACAATCCAAGAGAAAGAGATTTGGCAGCTACTAAAGTATATTGTTTTTTTTTCAAATTCATTTTTTTTTGACTTGTTTAATTAACTGGTATTTAATTTTATTTCTAGTGTTTGAAGCTTAGATCTGTCTGGGATTGGGGAGAACAATTTTTAGAAGAAGATATTCAATATTTTTATAATCCATTATATTCACCTCCTACTCAACACACTCATCCTCCAAAATCTGGTAAACATATTTACATAAATATTATTTGTAAAATAATACATTTTCTATTATTTATATATTTATAAATGTTCATAGTGATTCCTCCTTCTGCTATTCGTCTTCCTGGATTAGCAAGTCCTCAAAAAGCGGTAAATAATGAACAAAAATGGATTAATCCTAGTTCAACAAGATTAATTCCAAAAACAGATATTTCTTGTCTCGATGTATGGCAACTTTGTTACTTTCGTTGGCTTCCTTTATTGAATTTACCAGGTTCGGGAGACATTCAATTTCTTTTACATCACATGAAACTTAAGAAGGAGGTATTATTTTTGTATAAAAGTTGTTACGTTAAATATTATAATTATATAAAGTGCGAATTATTATAATTTTTAATTGCGTTTTAGATTAAAATCTTGCAAAATAATTTTTCACCCACTGATAACAATACTAATAGAAGATCAAATGGTACAAAAGAAGAAAATTCGAACACTGGTTTAGAATGTGTACATCCTAATGCAGTTGGTGCATTTTTTCCATTTGTTGGTAAAAATTCAGGTTGTGTAGATTCACATGCATTACTTACAACTAGTCTTCTTGAACCTCATCAGCAATTTGACTCACAATCAATATTAAATGCTCCAGATTAAAAATTTTCTCTTTTATTTTCAATATACATATGTAGCGATGCCTCGAAACTACGCTTTTAGGAGATAAATAGAAAATGTAAAATTAGGTGAACTTACGTTGAGAACGATACCATTAAAAACAATTTTTTTAGAAAATTTTGATTGTTAGTTTGCTTAACTCACAATTTTTCATTGAATTAAATAAATCTAATTATTCTCTAGGTACAAATATTTCATTCAAATATTTCTATAGATATTTTGAAATCATACCTTAAGGTTGATAACGGTATATTATCAATATATATATATATATATATATATATATATATATATATATATATATATATATATATATATATATATATATATATATATATATATATATATTGTGCCATTGAATTCAACACTAAAGTGTACTTTTTATATTGAAATTTTATTAGAAAATTGTGAAAATGAAATAAAAACGTTTAAATCATAGTTGCCATATTTACCATTTATATTTCATTTTAACCATTATGGTAATTCCCTCTTTAATATTACATATCCTCACAGAATTATTTGAAGTGATAATGTTATTTTTTAAATTCATATATACATGTTTTATAGTGACATACAAGGTTATATTAATTAATGGAAAGATGTTAAAATATACAATCAAATAATAATTAACTTCATATTTAATGTATTTAGCTATATTTTATTATGTCTTACATTAAAAAAAGTTATTGATTCTTATTATATCTTATCAATTTAGTACAGATTATGTAGGTGTTGCTTTGTGTTTTTTTAATGAAATCATTTTTTCTATTCACTCGTAAAAGCTACGATTTTTAATTTTTATATTTATTGAACATACAAATTATTTTTGTATTAGTGTTTTTTATTGCAAATTTTATGTAATTTTTAGATCAAAGATCACAATAAAAACAATATAGAGTTGAATATATACCTTTATCATACCCATTTAAGTTGTGGTAAACATATTAAATTATTATATACGTAATGTCTATTTTTTTTTCATAGTACTCAACTAAAGTAATGTGACATTGTGGCATCTATTATTATATTGAATATATTTATTATTAATAGAAGTAATTACTATTTTGTAAGTAAAAATTGTATTTTATAAATTTTAATTTTTATTTATGATAAAAATTAAAATTAAAAAAAAGTGATAAATTTACTATATTCGTCTCTTTTTAAATTTATTTCATTTTAAGGTCTTTTACAATTTTGAAATACATACAAATATTTTGTACAATTTGAGATTTAACATTATATTGTATTATATGATAAAGTTTAACTTTTAGAATATTTGCATATAATTACATAACAAAAAAAAGTTGAGGAGAACTAAAGAAAAGTGAGATGATTTCGTCAAGTTTTCAATATTATTTATTTTATTTTTATATATTGTATATATTTAAAAATCGTTTTATGAATCGATTTCAATATCAGATGAAAGTCTGATATATTTTTATGATAATGGAATTAGACAAATTTTCACATCTGTCGCATTTATGTTCCATTTTATATGATACCAGTGAAATATTCTTGAACTATTGTTAAACTAATATTAATAAAGAGTTCAAAGATTTGTAGTTTTCAAATATATTTAATGTTATTTAGATGAAAATTCTATGAAATTGAATTATTTAATCGTTAATATTACATATTTAAGAATTGTATTTGTATATATTTTATGATAACATTTTAAATATTAAGGTCTCGAGACATGATAAAATATATATTACACTTTCATCGAAGAACAATTCGTTTTAGTATGATAATTATTAATTTTCAGAGGTAGCAAGTCGAGATTTTGAAGAAAAATGTAGTCGTAAATAAATACGTTTTAAAATTTCGACCATTATTACTTCTCGATTGAATTTTTAATTATAACTTCGAAATCATAAAAATAATCGAATATTATAAATAGTAAAAGATAGTCATAAAAGGCTTTCATGTTCGTTTGCTACTTCTATTTTCTTATTTTTAAGTCTATAAAATGCAATATTGATACTATATAAAAGTGATAACGTTTTTGAATTTTTGACATTATATTTTTGTTGATTATTCAATATAACGGATATATGTCAAATTCTTATGTGAAAAAAATCTTGATAATTTTAATCACTTTGTCCGATTATGTATTTTTGTATATATGATTTTTTTTTAATTTATGATGACCTTCATTATTTTTTACTTCCTATAAAAATTATATTTTTCAGTATTGATTTAGGCATTTTTTTCTAATTTGTTTATTTCACAAATCTTTAAAGTTACCATCGACTATGGTATTTTAATTTCATAATGAAATTACCAAAGTTTCCTCTTATTATCTTTATCGTATACGTTTAATTTTCATTTGGGGCAAACTGTTGATCATGTTATTTTTTTTTTACTTTTTTCTTTTCTTTTAAAAAAATTGTGAGTTTTCCACATTCCTCGAACATGTAAAATGACCAATTTTCTTAAAAACTTTTTTTTTTATATATAAATAATATATATATAAATAGTATAAGCTGGAACCAAAAATTTATGAAAAATCTAAGAAATATTGTTCATACCTCTTGTTATTATTATTTATTAATATTGCTAAATTTGAAATAAAATAAAATATTCAAGATACGCCCATTTGTGTGTTTCAAATTTTAGACCTTATCCTTAGCCCGCCACAGAAAAAAAAACATTGAGCATCACTGTAATAAATCATTTAAAATACTTTAACTGAACATCTTTAACATAGAAGGAATTTGAAAATTATATCAGATAACGTATATTTGAACAAGTTAAAATGTATACACAATTCACAGATACCTTATATATATATATATATATATATATATATATATATATATATATATATATATATATATATATATTATTAGAGAGTGTAAATTTCTCATTTATTATGAACATCGTATTTTCCTTTCGATACGTTTTAACGTTTCCAGAGATTGTTACTGAAATGGAAAATGTTAAAAATCTCTCACATAGATAATGACCTTATATTACTGTTACCGACACGAGTTGAACGTGACCTTTTACTAAAACAGTTATGTGCGAATAAACGATAAAACATTAAAATATCGCTTTGTGCACGTTCTATACTATTTACCGTTGTATGAAATTTACCACAAAATTCACTAATGATTCCAAAGAAACCTCCCATTTATTCTATTTATGTATGTATATATAATATATATATATATATATATATATATATATATATATATATATATATATCATGTTTTTTCATTTATCGTGTATGTCATTGTTTATTTTATGCTTTTACCATATATTGTGTAGATTTAAGTAAATTTTAAATCTTATATAATATGAGAATGTAATATTTTTTTTAATGAAAAAGTATTAACTGAATATTCATCTCGATTTTTAAGCATATTTAAAAAAATAAATCTAATAGATTTTAATCGATAATATAAATATTTATTTCACAGTTTTCTACTGATATTAATTCATTTTCATTTTTTTTTCAGATATTTGATTTAATGTCAATTTTTATAAAAAAAACTATTGCATATTTTTAATATATCAAAATAACTTGATAAATGAAAATTTATATTCTTGTAAAATATTTTTTAATAATTTTATATAATAAATACATATGCATATTATATATGAGTATCAGAAAAAAATACATATAATTAAAAATTACTATAAAAATATTTTTACCAAATTTATAATTTTTAAAGATCATTTTTGAAATTATTTTATTTTTCATGTGATATACGATAATTATCTGAAATTAAATCATATTTCGATGGTAACTAAAGAAACAAAGACAAGAAAATCGCACTTAAATTATATATATATATATATATATATATATATGCAAAATATTTTTATCTCGCGATCGACAGCAATGAAATCAAAATTGATGCAAGTTCATTCGAGTTCAACGACTCGTGTTCAATGTCTAAAATTGCCAAGTGAAAATAATGGAAAGGCGATGAAAAAAAAATGTGTATGTGTGTGTGTGCGTATGCAAAAAAAAAAGAAAATAAAATAATATTTTAAACGACGAACAACGAGTCGATGACTTAATCGCATGTCATGAAAAATACAGTTATTTCTTTTCAAAGTATATTTCATTTATTGTTCCACAATGATTTTCAGGATGAAAAACGCGGGAAATTTTTCGGTTCGATATTATGCAATAATAGTTTTTATTATGAAGATGTGCGCTTATTTGAAATTATTATTTTTATAATGTATTTATAAAGGATTCTATTATATTATATTTATGGATAATTTATATAATAAAATAATGACACAACGTGAATGGTAGAAACAAAATGGCCGTTCAATCGAATAAAGTATAGACGAAAATAAAACGATTGTAATATATAAAAATATATTATATATAAATTATAATTATATTTTGAATATTATTAATAGAATATCGTAATCGATGATGTAAATTTGAAGCATCCTTTCGGATGCGTCATGCGGCGCCTTCTTTCGTCGCCGGCACTCTTTTGTTTGCGAACGGCGAAAACTCTTCGATATTCATCATCATCATCATCATCATTGTTGTTGTGTCATGAGATTAGAATAAGACGATGAGAAAAACGCCTTCGTCATTTGAATAACTCGATGGTTTTAGAAAGAAGGCGGGGTCCGTTAAGTGGCAACATTCGCGATCGATGGCAATGAACCCGGCAACTAACTGGATCAACACTCTTCGGACCGGAAGAACAAATGAAGCTTTTACCTTTGTGTAATTGTGGAAATTATAATATATATATATATATATATATATATATATATATATAATTTGAAAAAAAAATAATTATATAAAAATCATGATATAGTATTTTTTTTAATATGATTGTAACGTTTCTTTTATGATTATTAACATCATTTTTATCATATTTTTATAATTTACAGTGTTTATATAAAGATAATAGTTTTAAATTAGATTTTATTTCAGATTAATCGTCTCTGAACTATTGATTGATTGAAATGTTTATGATAAAAATCGCTGACAATTATTTTTTCAATAATAAATATTACAATATTACTAGATTAATTTTGATAATGCGATTTATTTTTAATCCATTTAAGAAATTTTTCATTTTTTTGGATTTAGTATTTATTAATTGTTATCTCGAAATTTTTCATTATATTTAGAAAATATAAATATATACGATAATTTTATATCACTAATTTTTTTTTAGTTAAAAATCTTTTTTTTTAATTCTTTATTTTATTTTTTTTATAATTATATTTATCTAAATCTATATAAATTTTAAGAGAAAAAACTTTTTTAAGACATAACACATATATATATATATATATATATATATATATATATATATATATATATATATATATATATATATCTTCAAATTTAAATGACTATAAATCATCAATAGATCTAATTATTATATAAATAATAAATCGATTCTTAATTAAAATCACATTTCATAATTATATTATTTATAATATAAAAAAATATATATATTATTAGTTTATAAGAACAAAACTAGATGGTGCTCTCAATTAAAAATCGAATTGTTCATAATATTAAATCAAACTATTAACATATAAAAACTATATCAAACTATATAATACAAATAATATATATATATATATATATATATATATATATATATATATATAACATTTTCACGTTTAAATCTTCAATCGAATTCATCAAATCATACAAAATTGCGATTCGTTTTCGTTCGTTCCATTATTCTTTCCATATTTTCAACGCATTTTTTCTTTTCATATAACAATATATACGACAATTATTTATCATTTACATATATATATATATATATATATTTTTATATATATATATATATATATATATATATATATATATATATATATATATATATGGTCGAAAAAAAATATTCAACACACGTCACGTGCAAAAGCAACGTTCAGTGTAAAAGAGGCTACGGTTTCATTAATTTTGATTTCAGTCATGTTTTAACTGTACCGGCATCGAAAGTAGTACCGGACACATGCTCGGATATTGGAATGCGACGACGGACCGGTATATATTAAATGAACATATACTGAAGCGTTCGATTTTCAATCGTGACCGAAACGTTGGAAAAAAAAAAAGAGAGACATCGTGAAAATTATCGTCAATTTTCCGATGAAACGAACAAACAAACAAATAAAAAAAAATTGAATTACTAACATTTATGAAAATATATTGATAATTAATATCCGATAATGTGTTTTATTATTGTTTAAGTGAACGATCTCTTACGGTTTATTTCGTTTTCGTTACGACATTTCTCTCGCGTTTTACCGTTAAAAACGCATATATATATATATATATATATATATATATATATATATATATATATATATATATATATATATATATATATATATATATATATAATATCGTGTACTCTGTTCGAATGCCGCGTTCACAAAAAGCGAACGAACGAAAGAAAGTTTTTTTTCCTTTTTAATTTTTACGCATATCGAAATTTATGGGCGCTCATTATACGGCTGATTCACGTTACATAAATGCTATAAATTATAGTGAGCTTTCTGATGAAAAATTAAAATATATATATATATATATATATATATATATATATATATATATATATATATATATATATATATATATGAACTTTTCACAGAATTAAAAATTAATTATATTGTTTAATATTTGATATGTAAAGGACATGAGCCATAGAATAAAATTTATCTGTTAAAATATACAAATTTTTATATAAGATGAAACAATATAAATATATTAATATTTTAGTGTGAAATTTTATAAATATATACTTAAATTCTCTCTTTATATTAGAAATATATCGCTGGAAAATCATACGTAAATTTTATGAAATTTCAATATAGTATATTTGTTTTGGAAATGAAGCGTTATTATTTTTGCTATCGTTAATTTACTGATTTTATTTTTTGCTTTCCTTCAAATTCCTATAAATTTATTACCTAAATATGATTATTATTTAGATAAAAATCATTCAAATTTTTATAGGAAATGAAATAAAAATTCATCATTATAATTTAGACATAATCTTTATTCAATAGTTAAAATTTTTTATAGGTTTTTTATACTTTTTTTATTTAATTATATAGAAAAACAAAATAATATAATTTTAAATCATATAATACTTAATAGATATTAAAAAAAATAACTTAACCTAAATGATCATTAAAAAAAATAATAAAAGTAAACAATGTGCCACATAACATTACCTGCTATGTAATTAGAATATTACCCACTAATTATTACGCACATTGTTATATTTGATATAAAAAGAAAAATAAGCGCAAATAGAACAATCCGACTTACAACGGAATCGTCTTTAAAAATTCACACCATTAAACCGTCGTCCAGCTAACAAATTAAATATTCAACAAAATCTAGGCTGAAAGGTGAACTTTAAAAACGTAAAACTTTCCCATGGGCGTATAGTAATTTATGACGTGCAAATAGAATGCGCCCGATTCGATTTGCGTAACGTTTTTCATTTGCACGTCAACAGATGGCGTTGCATCGTGAATTAAAAAGGAAAATCGTCGAGCGTACGTACGGCGCTTCTCAAAATGTTTGACGCGCGTCGAGAAGGTCCGCGAGTTCGTTGACCCCCGTCACAATAAGTGAGTCAAACGAAATCTAAGGCTTTTGCGGCTGTCTTGAGAGCGTTTGGATAACGGTTCTTCGAAATTGGAAGGTATCTCTCGTCGAATGATCGAAGTATGAGAGAATACAAAAAAAAAGAACACGCAAGCTCACGATAAAGCTTCATTAAGCTTCGGGAATTTTTTAATTTTATTACGGATTCAATTTCTAAAACGGGTAATTGTGAACATTGTGTTCGTCGAAATTAATAAAGAATGTGAAAATGGTCTATTTTAAATATAAAAGCATCATTCGTCTATTTTTTTTTTCATTAAAAATTATTATTATAATAAAATTTACTGTAAAACGTTACATATTTTTAGATTAATTTTGACAGTGTAATTTCCAAGTAATCTTTGAAATTAAATACTCAACTGCATATTTATCATATAAATTTAACAGAATGCTATTAAATATTAATTTCAGCTGAAATTAATTAAGATTGAATATGGAGTTATTTTAAAATCTATATTGATATTATAAAACATCATGTAAATATTTAAAAATTTCGATCAAGATATTTATGTTAATATTAAAATTTATTCATATATATATTTTTTTATTATACATATATGATATTTTTTTTACATATCGATTTCTAGTATTTAAATAATTCACACTATAGAAATAAATTAAAAAAATATATAATTATATTAAATTTAGTTATTTATTAATCTATTCACGCCCAAATTGAATCGAATATAAAATTGACTAGATTCTAAATGTTAGAATCACAACTCTTACTGTGTTCCATACAATTTTGAGGATGCCGTATAATATATAATATATAATATATAAATAATATATAGAGCAGATTATAACTATTATTTTTAACTGTAGAATTTCCTATCATTAAAATACATGTTTTTTTTTCTTTTTTTTTTTTTTTTTAGAATTTGTGCATCATTCTGTATCCGCATTGCACTTCTATAGACTTATCTGCAATAGTGCGACGTATGTGTGTCATCGTAATACTTTCTAGGCGCATCGATGAAAGCACGCAAAACTAGTTGCAGAAGAACGATCCGAAGACATATTATACACGTTAGATATATTTTTTTACTATTATTATTATTTTCAAAACGATTTCTTTCACTCGTTATATATTTATTTATTTATTATTTTATATGAAACGAAACGTATTCGCGCTGAAAAGTGGGTCTGAAGGGAGCAAATATAGCGTTGTATTTATATTTATATAATATATAGAGAATGTTGAACTATTGAATACAATGAAATAAATTTGAAAAATAAAAATAAATTATGCAATTAATCGTAAAAGGATATAATGAAACGCTATGAAAATATTGGGTCAGTAAACGGTATTCGAATGTGAGAGGATAACGCGGAAAATGACGTCACAATATGGCGATTGTTTAAACCATATTGATGTGTAATAATAACGGGGAATTTTATGATTCGAGAAATATCTTAAAATAAATAAAAAAAATGCGCAAAGCCTTAATTAAAGTTTATGGTCGTGTTTATTAAATGTATTCAAAATAATTACATAAAATGACTAATGGTTTGTAATGGTTCAGTTTGTACTGCATAAACAGAGCAATTAGTGTTTGTAAATAAACATCACAGATGGTTCAATTTTAAGTTTATTATGTATATAAATATACTATATATTCTGATATAAATATCAGTGAACAAGCTTGATAGTATATATTATTAATAAATTTAAATTATTCTAAGAAAAATGAATTAATATATATATATATATATATATATATATATATATATATATATATATATATATATATATATATATATATATTAAATTAAAAAAATGATTTTATTTAGATTGAACTGATATAGATGTAGGTTGCATTTTCACATCCATGAAAAATTTTTATATATTGAAAATAATAAAAATGGATTTTGA
The DNA here is from genome assembly GCA_024500535.1 of Leptonema lineaticorne. NCBI lineage: Eukaryota > Metazoa > Arthropoda > Insecta > Trichoptera > Hydropsychidae > Leptonema > Leptonema lineaticorne. The sequence goes on from JANIJI010000017.1 coordinate 7,518,679, forward strand.
ACTCCTAGAAGTTCATAAATATCAATTTATATTTTATAAATACTTTTAAAATATATAATTTTTAATTAAAAAATAAATAAATGATAATATTATGAATATCGTAAAAAAATAATAAATTATTCGTTGCTGAATAATATGAGAAAGGTTTGCGTTTATTATGCGATTTGATATTTATGGCTCGACGACCGACGGTTAACGACGTCTGTACGGCGAAAGCGTTGTTGTCGGTCACGACTTTTGTGACGTTTCGATTCGCGAACGCAACTCCACACGACCGACTTTGTTCCCGCGAATAACAGTACAAAATGACATTTCTTGCGTCACACTTTCTTTTCAAATTGTTCCAACGATACTATATTATATATATATATATATATATATATATATATATATATATATATATATATATATATATATATATATATATATATATATATATATATATATATATATATATATAATGGAGTATTGTTTAAATATTGACAGTTAGAATTTGTTGTTTGTAATTGATATATGAAATTTACTATAATAATATAATGTAATAATATTTTTTCAGCTTTTATATTATTTATAGACGATTTCATGATGTTGTTAAAATTGTATCGTTTATTTATTTATCGATTATTTAGAAACCGTTAATTCGACGTTTTTATTCAACAGATGGCGTTGTTGCATTACTGTCAATATTTATTGTTCTCGCATATAAAAAAATAATATTATAGATATCAAAGATGAACGACGATATATTGAAATGGATAAATCAGAGATGAATATTGTTTTTTTATAAATTCATTTCATCGTTAATTGAAGATAGAAAATGAATTTATTGAAACAAAGGTTAAGTTAATAAAATTTGACTTTTTAAACAATATACTATTAATAAATATATATACTATTAAATTAGATAAATATTGTTTATCTTTCAATATTCAATTTCACTTAATTAAATTATTTTTGATTGAAAAAAAACTCAATCTTTTTTGTTGTATTTTTTCAATACCAATTATTTTAAATAAGTATTAATTCAGTATTTTGAATATAAAACTAATAATATAAACTTGTAAAAAAAAACAAGACGTCTAAACTTGAAAAAATAGACCTTTCTAATATTAGATAGTTGAGTTATAAATTTATATTTCTAAATTCAGCGAGAATCTTTAAATTAAAAAAAAAAAACAAAATTCATCAAGATTTTTTTTAATATAAAATTATAATATATTCATAGAATATATGAGAATATAAAATAATTTTAGATTATATTAAACACTATCAAATTAATAATTGAAAAACCGCTAGTTAATAATTATCATGAGAAAAATCAGAATATAAAATATATTTAATATAAAAAAATTCTATATTGAAACAAAGAATAAAATTATTAAATATACAATACATTCAGAATAAATCAATATGTATGATTTTTTTTCAATGTAGAGTTATATCTATATTAAAAATTATATATATATATATATATATATATATATATATATATATATATATATATATATATATATTCACAATATATAAAACAATTGCTGACTACGTAATGTCGAACCGTGACCTTTTGTAGCACGGTTGTGCAACCGTTATGTACAATAACGATGTGTCCTACGCGTTTAACAATTCTCTTTTTATTTCATGTCTTTTTCCCCCCACAATTTACAGTTATATTTTTCACACGAAACGAAAACAAAACGTATCGAACACGATGAAAATAAATCTTTTTTTCTACACTCCCCTCCCCCCCTCGTTTTGAAAATATTGAAAAAAAAATAACGATTTGTTTAGATGACATATATTATAAACGATTTATTTTTAATATTTTTTTTGTTAATTATTAATATTTTATTTATTTATTTATTTGTGAAAATGTGTGTGTGTGTGTGTGTTCACTTCCGCAAGATCGAGTCTACGTTTGCCGTTGTTTATGGTTGCAAGAGGGAGTTGCACAAGAAAAGTGTTACGAAACTGTGGCAATGAACTCGAATGAACCTGTCCGAGGAGGCTGTTGCTACGGCATAGGCGTGCTCAACTGTCGATTTTGAACGAATATAATATTATATTAAATATAGTACGAAAAATTATTATCGTTAACATATATTGATTTTTTAGTAAGAAAATATCTTTTATTATATTATTATTAATTTTTCTTATATATCAGCTTGAAAATAAAATAAAAATATTTTTTTAAAATATAATGTTTAATGAATGTTATCAGTTATATATGTCCTTAAAAATAGAAAGGATTGGTGTTTTATAATGATAAACTATTCGTCTAAATATCTAGGGAATAATTGATAAAATCGATATTTATATATGTTTTAATACTGATGGACTTTTAAAAATATTTTATTTATATAGTTAAATATTTTTTATTGATTTTAAAGAATTTTCATAATTTATTTTATGACAAAAGTACATATTTTTTAAGCTTTTGTTTTTAACGTCATTGTATAAAAAAATATATTTTCGATATAATCAATAATAAAAGTTTTATATTAATATATATGTGATATATGAAAAAAAATGAAATTTTTTAATGATTTTGACCATAAAAATTTATATTTGTATTAAAATTATTTAAAAAACGTTAAAAATTATTTTCGTTTAAATCGATATTTATATTAAATTATATCTATATATATATGTATATATATATATATATATATATATATATATATATATATATATATATATGTATATTTTTTTTTTGAAAACATTAAATAAATTGCATTTTACCAATCTAATGATAATTAATCACGGACCGATCTCGCGCCGAAGAAAGTTAAAACAGGCAATACCGGTAATTTTCTCACCGGCACGTTTAGAACAGTGCAAATCAGTGACTTTTGTTATTGGCATGTAATAGGGCAGTGACTGGCTGTTTTTTTTTTATTTTTTTATTTTTCACCTCGTCTTCATCTCTTGTTTTTTTCTCTATTTATTTACAATGAATTTTATCGAGGAATCGTAAAGTATCACGGCTTGTATTCTCGTGTAACAGTACAATGACGAGTGTGCTTTCACGACTACCCAGAATCGCAAATTACACTCGACTATCTATATTTATATATATATATATATATATATATATATATATATATACGTGTGTGTGTATGTATGTAAGTATTTATCTATTTATCTATCCGTCTGCGTTCAATGTGCATACGTCGTTAGTTATAATAATATTATGGTTGTAAGTTGGAAAGTTACTTCCATAATAGTTGCCATAATATGTGTGTTGTTCGAAAACGCGTGTTCTATTATGAGAAAGGTATTTTTGATATGTTGAAGCTGAGAGATAGGCGATTGTGGAGAAAAAAAAATATATAGGCTTCTGAGAAAGAGAAAATTCAAGTTCATGTTGTTTATGTTGTTACAGATGTAATTATTCTACTTTATTATGGTGATGTGTATTAAAAAAAAAATAACTCGTAATTTGATGTATTTTTTGAATCAGCATATTTGAAATATAAAGAAGACGTTTTTTTAATTAATATATTATATAAATATTTGTTTAAAAATAATTAATGGATTGTATTATATATATGGTATACAGTGCTAAATTTATTGAGTCGTATTAAATAGTGATAATTTGAAAACAAGCCTCGCATTTTTCTAATCATATATTAATGATGTTTTTTTATACTTACGTTAAAAATGTAAATTTTTATTACATAATAAAATATTTTTATTATTGATTATATTAGTTAATAAAATTTTCATGAAAAATTAAATGTACATTAGTTTTTCATAGTTTTTTTTTTGAAAGAGTTAATTTAACTTTTTAAGTATTTATTTTATAATGCGATCGTTTATTAATCTGATAATGATTTTAAATATTAAATTTTAATAATAATAATATTATTTTTCGATTTATTTAAATATAATGTCGACAGATGTCTCTAAATTAATTTTATGCAACATTTTTGGTAAAGATAATTTGTAGCCTTTTAAAAATAAATTTTATTTATATATTCATTATTGTTACTAAATATAAATCTATTTCTGAATATATTACATATAAAACGCTTAGTTACGAAAATGTGAATTAAAATGATCGAGTCGAGAATATTTTATCAATATATTTAATTAAATTAAAAGCGTTTTTAATTATATGTAATAAACACGTACTTGAAACCCATTTATTACGGTTAAATATCGGTTATAAAATTAAAAAAATATTATATGTAAAAATAAACATAAATAAAAACTAGACTGCGCAAACCAAATAGAGGGAGATTCTAATCATCTCATATGTAAAATTATAATTTTTTCACTTTTTTTTATAGTGTGCAAATTTTATATTCTGAATAACTGTACATTAATATTACAAATTTAATACGTTATTTTGTTCATAAATTTGCGTTAATATTTATTATTATAATAATATAGTATTTTTACAATACAGTATAAATATAATATAATAATTCAACGATACGTATTTCAATGCGGTATAATGAGAAAAATATTTATATTTTTAAATTATATAGATCTATAACGGAATTTTATGATCCGTGTCCCTTATAACAATTTATCGATTTTCTTTTTATTGGGAAATAATAGGAAAAAAGTATTCCGAAACGAAAGGCTTCTACGGTTGCTACGGGGGCATTTACATAAGAAAAGTAATACGAAAACGATAATGTTTTTTTTTATTATTGGTCATTTGGACAAAATGTTCACATCCATGTCCAGGTTACTTCCAATCGTCTTGGCCGAGTGTTATTGTCAAAACAATAATGACATGGTCCTCATGGTCTGGTGAAAGCAGACTGTTGTCGATCGATTGGTCAAATGACCCGTTATTCCTTTAAAGAATATTTCGATCACTGTTTGTAACGGCATCGGTCAACTGTTGAACTTAGAATGTTGATTATATTATTATTTTGCATTATATTTATATTTAATTTTATGAAAATTTTCTTGTAAATTTATTCGTTTTTTAATGATTTTTTCAATAATAATCACGAATAAAATTTTATTAATTCCGAATGATAAACTGATATCTATAATGATTTTTACAATCTTTTGAGATATACTATTATATATATATATATATATATATATATATATATATATATATATATATATATATATATATATATATATAAATGAATAAAATTTCATATTGAATATTGTTAAACATGATGAAACCGTTACAGCACTTTACAATAAAATTATATTAATTAAAATTTATATATATTTTTAATTCTTTTTCATATCAAATATATTCAGCATTGACATTTGTAATATATGAATCATACGTTTATACGTTGTAAAATGACATTCACATTAACGATTCTAAGATTTTTTTCTAGGTTACAGGTTGAAATTTAATTTTATGTCATATCTACATAATAATAATATTATTAACATAAATATATCGTTATAAAAAATATATAAAAATAAAACTGGAAAAGAGCATAGTCCGCGTTGCGTAAATGAGGTGTTTCAAACGAATCATTTTCCAATATATTATTGCAAATTTACATATTTTCGCACACAATGATATAATTTAACGCCGATCATATTTTATCTATAAAGTTTTAGTACAAAATAATATATATTTATAGTATAATTTAAATATATATATAAATATTTTTTTTAAATATTTAGATATATAATATACTGTCAAAAATTAATATTTGAATAAAAAATAATATTGGAATGATAACGATCATTCGCAACATTGTATCACAGATATGGACAAAGAAGCGGTGATGTTTCAATATTATTCGAAGCATTGAACTTGAGTGAGCTGAATTTAAGGTTATGCTAGTTCAGCGTTCCACATAGTTGAATGTAGCGAAGCCGCAATTTCATACGTTGAGCTTTGCTTTCTTATTTCCGTACGCTTTGCTATTAGACGAATAGAAAAATAGAAAAAATATATTAACAATACTTTCATTATTAATAATATAATTAAATATATATATATATATATATATATATATATATATATATATATATATATATATATATATATAATGCACATTATACTTTATTTCAGTGCTATTCAACTTTTTTTATTATTTTCGTCATGCATCTATCTGGTAGTCTGTAATGTTCCCCAGCACAGTAGTTAGTTTGTAATTTATAACGTTTGGCTTTATTATGCATGTATATAGTTTCGTCTTGAAATATTTAAATTGCCCCCCCAGTGGGGCACATGTTTCACGTTGGAAAACGTTAATGTATTATACATATACTATAAACTATGTCGAAAATGATGGTGGAAATAATTATTAATTTTAATTATATGTTTTGTTTTCAATGAAGAAATTATTTTAAATTTTGATATTGACTTTATTAACTTTTATATTCTTATAATGTAATATATAGAAGCCTTAAACGCTGTCAATCATCAATGATGTTCATTCACTGTAACGAAATTGAAATATAATACTATTTACATATATTTAGTTATTTTATTATTTCTTGTAAATTATTATTTTTTTAATATATATCATTTATTTGTCGCATTTCGATTTATTTATGTTTTTATGTAAAATATTTCATCATTTATGATTAAATTTTATATATATTTTGACATATCACATCATTTATTACGCGTGCATTGAACCTCAATAAACATTAACTATTAGTTAGTTTTTAATATCATAATTGAATATTTGATATATTTTTATTTTAATGCAAAATATACCTGCGTATGAATATGAAAATGGATTCAATCACCATCTATAATGTTCGAGAAAATTTTTACCAAATTCGAAGAAATCTGTTTTGAAAAAAAAACAGTGTAAATGAATTTTAAAATAAATCGTCGGACTCAAATAATACACAGGAAATAGATTAATCTATTTTAATCATCGTTTAAAATTTCGTTTTCTCTCGTTCGATACATTGATTTCAATACGTTATACGGCAACGTGACGCACGTTGAAAATACGAACGTTGTTAAATTACAATAAATTCACAATACAACGAAAACGCGAAATTTTGTTTTCCAGTACATATTTATTATTCATTACCGATTTGTTTTATTTTTTTCAATGCGAGCAACATATAAGCGATCGTATTTCACATTGCCAACAACACGGTCAGTACATACACACGTTCGAAGGCCGATGAACTCGGCAAAGTTCGCGCTCCAAATTGATGCCGCGAGCAGCTTCTCTTTCGAAGCCTCCTCGAGCACGACGATTTTCACTTATCTTCCGCATAGCGCAATACGCACACACACACACACACACACACACACACGCACACACAAACAGGTGGACAAATGCGCGGATAACGATCGATTTATGTTCTCGTTCTCGTTCACGACCGACAAAAAAGTCGACGACGGATCATTAACCGAAAAATGTTTTTATTTACGTTAGTGTATTTTTATCTTCCCCCTCCCCCTTACATATGTCTTAATTAATTTATCCTTTGATCGATAATTACGATGGAAAAATCAAATTTACTTTCTGAAAAATGTTTTCCATATGACAATTTAATCTGTAGCATGATTTGATTAAAATTCACGTTTATTACGATTTAAAATTTATTGTAAACATCAAAGATAATCTATATATATATATATATATATATATATATATATATATATATATATATATATATATATATTTGATTTATAAAAAAGAATAAATATAAAATTATATTTTGCTTCATATAAAATTTACCATAGATGAAAATTTTATAAATCGAACTTATTATATTTTGTAGCGAATCTTTGAAAAATAAGAAAATAAATCTAGAACTAAATTAAAATATTAGAGGGGGAAGATTTAAATTCTAATACAAAAACCTGCGAATTGAAATTATAAGAAATGTCTAAATAATATCAATTATTTTTTTTATTTATCAAAAGTTGAAAAATTTAATTAGGCTATATTGAAATATACATATTTATAAATTTTAATATTTTTTAATATCTAACGTATTAAAAAAAATTATTTAAATTATAATTATGTATTTCACGCATTATGGATATATTATGAAATTCAATTTCTTTTTTGTATTCGTTTGTGTCATTTTTATAATCTGTCCATTATGACAAAGTCACTGAAAGTGTCATGAGCGACATTTGGCAAAGACAAAAAGTCGAAGGCGGATCATTAACCGAAAAACGTTTTTTTTGTTGCATTGCAACATCGGTTCATACGAGTTACGTTTTCCGCGCCAGTTATTTTTAGCGTTGTTTACGATTTTTCTTTATCGTTTCAAAAAAAAAAAAAATAATAATTTTCTGTAAATTTCGATTTCAACCACTTCTACTTTGAAAACTAAAATAGAAGAATTCTTTAAAAAAAACTGCATATACTTCAACATTCCAATTAATAATATTAAATTTTATATATTATATTGCATATTAAATAATAAGAAAAATTTTATAAATTCAAAATAAAGTATAATCGTTATAATTTCAGTATAATATTTAATCGTTATGAAATAACTCAACAACAAAATGTAAGAATTATTAATCGAGTTCATTCAAGTTTAATGTCACACTTTCCACATTTACCTATTCGTTGAAATACGACGTTAATTTCATTTTTTTTTATTTTAGTAAACATTGCTATTATTAGATTCTTACAGGTATATAAAATATTTATGACTTATATAATTATAACGTGTTCATAATTATAATATTATAAATATTACTTTACGATGATGAAAATGCGAGTTTATGTTGTGCCTGCTCGTTGAAGTCTCTCAATAATATTATACAAAATGTTGTAATTCTATAATAGTTATATCCAATTTAAATTATAATTAATTAAATTATATATAAATTAATTTATATATTTTTTATTATATATTTATAATAGATAAAAGATTCCACTGCTATTGAAAATGTGGTTGAATTCGAGGTATTATTATAAAAATTCCAATTAGACTCACGAAAAAAACGAAGTTTGTAAAACTAGTTTTGTTTAAAATTTATTTATATAAAAATAATCGAACGTTTAAATAGTTTATAATTTGCATAAAATTATAATGATAAATTAATTCAAATTGCTTACTTTTAGTTATAAAAAACAACCTCTTTTATGTGTAAAAATCATATCATATTTAACAATACTCGATATAAAATAATATCTAATTAATTATTTACGTATTATATATAATTAAAAGTTAATAGAATATTCTTAAAAAAATATATATTATATATAGGTTTTGTTTTTTTTTCTTAATAATTTTATGAAATGAATAATATTTAATATAAATATATATGAAATATTATTTTTTTAATTATATTAAGGCATTAATTTCAACTTAAAGGCGATCAAACTCGCTCTCGAAGATTCGATCTCGATATAAAGCGGATACGATTTTTAATCAACGCAATAATTTTCAATTCGTCGGATACGCTCGTTTTGAGGCGTTTCAAAATCTCACGACGCTCGAGTTTATACATAATATATTTTAGGACGCGCGTATCGATTTTTGGGAATGTTGAGAGCACACCCAAAGGTAAAAAGAAGAAGTAAAAGAAAAAAAATTTGGGTTCACTTTTAAGTGGGTATCGTCGTTCGGCTGGTCGGGCGGGTTTAACATAACGGTACACTATTATTTGTTCACTTTTTTTTTCACCTCTCTTTTTTTTTCTTTTTCGTTGTACTTAACGCTTGTGTACATCAAACCGCATCTGGTCGGGTTTCGATCGTTTCAGAGAATTCGGTCTTCGACGAGGCCTCGGCGTTGGTACAAAAAAGGAATTCGGTTTTTGTGTATAATAATATTTTTACTTTCACAGTAGAATAATCTGTTCGCATTCAATGAAACATAAGAGTAACGGTACACGTTCGATTTTTCGTATCCGAGGCAAAATGGCGGGTCGGTTAATGTTTTTTTTTTCGGTTATAAACTATACAATAATAATATTTTTATGTAACTTGTGATAAAGACGATATATTGTTGTAGAGTTGTCTTTGTTCGGATATTTACAGATTACAATAAGCATCTATAGATATATTTTTATTATGATTATTCATTATATTGTATATATATATTTAATATAAAATATATTTTGTTTTATATGTGAGTATATGTTATTATTGATTTTTAATATAGTAATAAATTTAAAAATATTTGTATATAAAAGATTAATTTATACGTTTCTTCGATCAATAAACTAACGATAAAAGCTTATAATTATGATTAAAGATTCTTTTATTTTAGTATTATATATTTTAATTCCTTTTTAATAATATTTTTGCTAATTATGTTAAGCGATTTATTTTTAATATATATTTCAGTTATATAATTATTTTATTTTCAAAATCATATTAAATTTTAATTCTAAGATTGATTCGAATTATAGTTATATGTTATATTTTTTAAAATGAATTAAAATCGTTGTTAATAAAATATGTGTAAATTTCATAAAATTTCGTTTTTTTTACAAGTAAGCAAGTAAACGAAAACGTATTTAATTATGCATAAATAATAGATAGAAATGATGAAATGTAGGAAAATATCACGGAAACAACTTTGTCATATAAGAACAAAACAATTCATATAAACTTATCTACGGTACATGAATATAAATATTTGAAAATATCATAAAAAAAATCATAGAAAATTGATGGAACGCCAGAATTGTTTGTACAATTTGCGCAAAAACTGCGGTTTTTTATTTATGAGCTTCTTCACAATATCGACGCTTTTGTCATTTTCGGTCAATATGATATAACAGAATTTGTTTAATGTGAATAAAGAAGTGTCCCGTTATTACGAGGAAACGTCCGGGTTTTAGAACAAAAAAAAAAAAAAAAAAAAAACACGAAAAAATGGGACCTTTCAAAACGGGACTATGTGCCGTTACTCACCCTCGGATTGTTTTTTCTCATAGTATTTACCCTTATTTTTTTTGGTGTCTAAACAAAACGCCGGATCGTTTTGTGAAAATGGAAAGGAACATAAATTACAAAACAGTTATGTTTGTTTGTTAGAACGCAATTTTAGAACTGTACTTTTGCCATATTATGCAACTATTTTCATCATTTGTCTTTTTCTCTTTTTTTTTTTGTATATTTTTTTGGTCGAATAACAGTACTCGTTTTAATTGTCATCTTTGGTTATTCGTCCTTTGAAAAGATATTTATTCTTAAGAAAGACGTGTTTTCTAATGGTATTTCTATTTTTTTTTATTTGCAAATGATTTGAATAAAAGAACAACGAACTTTTAGAATATACAAAAATTATTGCAAAATTGCAATTAATTATATTTTTAATTATTATAAACAATAATAATTAAAAAAAAACGATTCATAAAAACTTACCTTTCTGTAGAATGCATTAAAGTAAGGTTAATTTATGATATGACAAACAAAAAATAGTCTATTTGTTCTTTAGAACCCTTTTCAATAGAAAAAAATACTTTTTTTTATACAACATATGCTTTTAGTTTTAAATGTATCATAAAAATAAAAATTTATATTTAGTTTCGGTCATAAAATGAGAAAACCTTTTTTTTTGTTTTAAAATTTATCGTTAAAAACATATTATTTAATTAAAAATTCACTACTTTTTCTACATAATGATATTAGATATTAATGTGAATTTGTAGTAATATAATATATTTAAAAAAATATTATATATTTTTTATGCTTATGTAAACTAATTAATCATTATCACATTACGAATGAGTAAATATTCAACATTAGCATATTATGCAATATAAAAACAAAATATTCGAAAAATGTTACACAAACTGTTTTACAATTCGAGAAATTTTATATTTGGCGACGAGTAAACAATTGTATAACGCGCATAATCAACTCTTTACATTCATAAATAATACATTAAATACTCGTAGATGGGATAAATTATCGATTAAATTAACCGTTCCATATATTCTTTAGAATACTGATGTTTATTTTTGAATATTATGAATAAACAGATATAACAATGATTAACATGAATGTGATTTTTTTTTCAATTCATTTCACTTCATGTATATTTAAAAAGGTGTGTTGAAGGATTCGCTATTTTTTTTTAAATATGTATGATTTTCAAATATTTGTTTTAATTAAAAATATTAGAAATAGAGTTTATTTATGATAAGAAGAATAATAAATTTTGAAAAAAATATAATATTAATGTATATTTGATTTTTAAAAATGATTCTAATTATTATATTGTTATAAGTATAGACATTATATTGTTATAAAGCATTGAAATTTTCTCATATAATATTATAATAATAATCAATTTTCTTAAGTTTACTCTAAGCTGTATTTCAATTAGTAAAGTTTTGATATAATATATTGATACCTATGATAGTTGCATAGTTGAGTTAGTTTACTTATACTGATCGAGCAAATGGGTAGCGTTTGAATTATAATTTAATTGTGATATATATAGAGAGAGTAATTTTTTAAGTATTGTATTATAATATGAAATGTTCGATTATGACCCGATTTCCTTTTATATTTTTCACGATAATTGCGTACTTGCGTAAACTTTTCGCGAGATTGATGACCTTATCACGTGTCGTTTAGAAACTGGAAAGTTCTTTCGCTGAATATGTATGAAATGCACGTTGAAATTGTTATTTCCTCGTCATGAAGAAACGAAAGATATGTATTATACATTTTATGCTATTCGAATATATAAATTTGTTTGGGAAATAATTACGCACGTATTCCACATAATGCATAAAATTTTGCTTAAACTTTTGGACTTAAGTCTTCTAGGCTTTTATAAAATTTTACTAACAAATTCTACGATTGCCCAATCGATTTCTTTTTTAGATTAAAAATTCATTCGTTTCTGTTATAAATATAAATTTATTTTATGTATGAGTAAATTATAATATTCAGTATAAACGCTTTATAACATATGTCAGTATAGTAATTTTTTTCTATAAGATCTATTTGATGGTTTTACAGTTATTTTATGTATTTAGTATGTTGCTTTAACTTTTTTTTCTTAGAAAAAAAATTATCATAATATTAACTAATAAATAATTTACACAATAAAAAATATGTAAAAAAATCGGTTTAGTGAATTGTTAAAAATTATTTAATATTAAATTTTAAATTGATTATTAATATTTTATTATAATATAATTTCAATTAAATTAATCTATATTAAAAACTATTAAGGAAATTGATTAAAATCAAATATATAATTAATATATGATAATATTTATTATTGATTAATATAATATTTGGACAAAATATATTGCAAAAAAATAATTAATTTTTTTACAAAAATTTTATATATAATATAATAAAAATGATTAAGGAAAAACTAATAATTAAAAAAAATATAATTTAATATCCTATTCAATTCGCAATTTCAATAATCATTATAGCGCCCACGTTTTTTTCTTACAATGATAATGAAAAAAAAAATTATTAATTCAAACTACGTTTCAAAACAGGTACGTCGTTTTTTTTTTAATATATTGCACGAGTTAATTGCCGCAATAAACGTTTTTTTTTCACTTCAATTAAAAATGCGTTTTGAATTAATCGAATGCAGAAAGTTTTCTCTCGCAAGTTCAACGTACCATCAGTTTGTTAACCGCAATACTAGTACATCACGGGTAAGAACACTTTCTGACAAAGTACGTGATCTCCTACTTTTATTTTGATGACATCAAAATATATATTTCGATATATATATATATATATATATATATATATATATATATATATATATATATATATATATATAAATAAATAAATATATATATATATATATATATATATATATATATAAATATATATATATATATATATATATAAATAAATAAATATATATATATATATATATATATATATATATGTAATTATTAATTATTATTTTTTGTTTAGTATGAGATATGATTTTATATTTTTGTAAAAATTGATAGTATGAAATATTGATGGTAGAACGAGTATGAAACGATCGATCGAGATGTGAGCTGATATCCTTCGACAATGAAGGCAATGCACTTTTTCTGTGGGTAAGTGGCACGATGTACTTCTTTAACCTTCCGATGATGCACTTGTTTTGTACGTGGGCAGTTTTGTATGCGTTGTTCGACGGGAGCACGCAAGTGCGTCTCTTTTCGAAAAAATGCAAAAATACGGACTCGTATCAGTGAAACCTAGTATGATATGAAAATATAAATATGGCAAATTTTGTATGATATTTAATTTAAATAACGACGAAATATTTCATCGATATAACGGAAACGTTAATGTAATGGAGCGTTCGTTTGTTTTGTTTTTTTATCGTTCTTTTTATATATGTATCATGTTGTCGTTAAAATAATTAAAATTATGATATATATATATATATATATATATATATATATATATATATATATATAGTATATCTTAAATAATTAAAAAAATATATTTATTCAAAAATTTTGAAGATTCAGTAGATCAGGTTCAATTTTTGTTTTGTTAGCTGAAAATAATATAACAATTATAAAAATGCTTCATAAAGCAATCAATTATATTAAATATTAATTGGTGTATATATTTAATCCATTCTAATATACCTATACCATCCAAAATTTGAATATTTTTTTAATATTCTAAACAAATCCATTTATCAATTGCTACCTTTGTTTATTAAATTACTTTCTATAGAACAGGAATGGGAAACTTTTTTTATTTGTAAAGGTCAGTTTTCAGCAAATGGTCTGTTATGTCATGGAGACCGCATTAGATTTAATAAATGAAAAGTCGAAAATATTCAGACATTTCAGCCTAAAAGTCGACTTCTTAAAAACACTAATTTAGATTACTTTGATATTTTCTAGATAAAAAATCTTTTAGATTTTTTATTCAATTTATAGATTTAAATGGTCTTTTATTTACCATATATAACAGTATAGAATAAACTGAATATTGTTTAACGATTTACGAGCGGACTTTGATAATTAATTGTTAGTATATATATATATATATATATATATATATATATATATATATATATATATATATATATATATATATATATATATATAACATAACATTGTAGTATAAATCTGATATCTTATGTAAGCTGAAGAAAAACAAGGGTTTATGGCAAAGATCGGTCAATGTTCAACACGCGTATACAAGTCGAAGAGATAAACTGATAGTGATAACACGACATACTGGACATGTCGATATCAATTGATAAAGACGAAGGCGGCATGTGGCACACCATGGTCAGCGAAATATATATATATATAGATAAAGAGCGGCATCGAATGCAGTCAGCAAAAGCAACAAAGCGGTTCTAGTATTAGAATCGGGCTCAGCGTGGCGCACTTTGCGTGAGATTGTGGGGCAAGTTCTTCCACCTTTCACAAAGAAGTGACTCTCGCGAACGCCAATCGCCAATAAGGTCGTTGAACTTGGACGACTTATGAAACACAACGGCGCAAAACATGAATATTCTCATCATCATCATCATCATCATCATCGGCGTCGTTCGTAGTCATTGTCAAGATCATTGTCACCATTATCAGTGTTGCTGCTACTGGTTATTGATGTCGTTTATTTATTTTTTTTAGTTTCATTCTTGACGGTCAAATTTATATATATATATATATATATATATATATATATATATATATATATATATATATATATATAATGTAGGTTTGAAGAGATGATTGAGAAATTTAATTATGAAATATAATTATAAAATAAAATCGATCTTTACAAAGATCGATTTTTAAAATAAAATTATATATACATCATATTTTTAAAATTTATTAAAAAATTAAAATGAAGAATTATTGATAATATTGACTTGTGAAAAAAAATGTTAATGTTTATCTAGTATATATATATATATATATATATATATATATATATATATATATATATATATATATATATATATATATATATATATTATAAATATTGCTAAAATTGTGAAGCTTTTAATTTAATATTTTTTATACATTTTATAAGCATAAAGTTTAAGTTACGTCCATAATATTTAATTTTATATTTTAGGGTGAAAATAAAAGTGATAATTGAATATTAGATTCGAAAGAGTTTCAATAAATATAATATGTAAAATTATTTCATAAAAATACATTTTTTTTGTAAACAAAATTGATAAAAAAAATATGATTAGTGTATATTAGAACTGAAAAGTCTAATATATACTAATAAGATTTTATAAAAGGCTGTTTTTTTTTATAAAGTACATGGTATACATTTTTAGAATGGTTGCTTAATATATTTAGAATAAAAAAAGATATTAATATTTTTATTGAAAAACCTCTTATCATATATATATATATATGTATACATTTTATTAAAAAATATCATAAAACGAATAATGACATTTTTACTACTTATTATCCAAATCTATTGTATAACTTGTTTTTTTTACGATCTACCATATTATAGAAGCGAAATGAATAAATGCAATATTCGATTTAAAATATTCAAAATCTACGGGTAAACATGTATATTTTTGTTCTAATTTAAACTTCATGTTTATCATCATCGGTTAAATTGTATTAGAATTGTATATGGCGTCATGTTTACTTCCAGTTCACTATATGTGCATATAACATATTCATTTCGATGCGATACATATTAAGTCGATATTTGTATAATAGAAAGATTTATCTAGAATATACAAAGTGGACCAACGAACTGTATTGACCTAGAGAAATGTCTCGGCGGGCGCCTACTAAACATTTACTACCAATACAAACACAAATGATGGCTTGCTTTTACTTCGAAGCCTCCAATGCATGTTCTATTATATTTATATATTATTATATGTACGTGTTAAAATGAAAATCGCATAATTTTTACATAGTTTCGCTATTACATTATCGTGAATATGTTTGACAATGTTTCGTTATTCTGTTTTTGTTTCGATGTAATGATGGATTTTTTTAAAATTTGTCATCGACGATATTACGATGAAAAAAAAAAAATATATATATATATATATATATTATTTACAATTTAAATAATGTATAACGTTGTTAAAAAATATTTTATTAATTTTTAATTTGTGTAATTTAAGAAAAAAATATTTTTATATATATTATTTATATGAAATTTAAAAAAAATAATCAAAATTTTATCATTGTTGAATTTAGGGTATTTGAAAATAAAAATAATCACCCGAAACATTAACAATCTCTATAAGAGTTTGTGATTTTGAGGATGTGTTTTATTTTCTGTGAGCTATAAAAAAAGTGTGTATAAATAGTGTCATTTTATTATTAAATAAAAAATAATACAAATTGATAAAATTTGAGAAAAATGATTTTTTTTTCTCCAGATTTAATTTTTAAAATTTTACAGAATTCTCTAATATATTTTTTTTAATACAGATTTACAGTATTTTTAATATAATTATATAATCTATTGAATAGAAATGAATTTTGAATATGTATATTTTATTTAAAATTTGACAATAATTATTTTGTATTATTACAATAATATATTAAATATTAATATATCATTTACGAATGTGGTATTAATAATTAAGCCGGATAATGAAAAAGTTCATCCATTTATGTTAATAAGCGTACGTGTAAAACGCGATTTTTATTAATGCGATTACGAAATGTTATTCTGCATCATATTTTTCAAAGTCGACTTTATCTTGACATTCAGAATTAAGTCGTTTAACTAACATTTCCGATTATAAAAAAAAATGCGGGCTTCGGGTTCGAACTCCGCAATGTCATCGTACGCATTTTTCGCGTTAATTAACATTTTTTTCTCTTCAATATCACAAAATAGGGATGTGCGTTGATTTTCTCATTAAAATTTAAAATTAATATATACTTTAACAATATTGTATTTTTTCTATTATTATTAGATATAGTGTATGTAAAAATAAGTCTAAATTAAAATTCCTCCTTGTGATTTTTTTTTTCAATTTTTAATTAAACCAATGAAGTTACATCCCTTAAGAAACACGGTGCTGATTTTATTAAGGAATCGCCGAATACACATTTAATTTTTAAATATTTATTTGCAGAGGAATTTCGCATATTTGTGTATCTTTAAAAACAGGTTTTAAGTGAAAATACATTTTTCATAAATGAAAATTCCTCATGCGGTATGTTAAATAAAATTTTTTATTCTCCGCCAAAAAAATATATGTATTTTTAAATATAAATAAAATTACATACATTATTTCTATTTTTATTTATATAATGTCTAATTTGTTCACATATTTAATGATTATTTTAGATATTTTTTACGATTTAATATGGTGAATCCGAAGATAAATAAAGTGACTTTTAAAAACAGTAAATCTTAAATTACGACCATCTCGATTTATGACGGAAAAATGTCATATATATATTTTTAAATATATCAAATTTCCATAGTTTACATATATATTTAATATAATTTTGAACGCTTTTCACAATTGATTTTGCACTTCTGTAATCGATTGCTTAGATAATAATCAACCATTAGTCAGAATAATGCTTATATATTTTCTTATAATATATATATATATATATATATATATATATATATATATATATATATATATATATTTGTATGTGTTTATTATATTAAATTATTAATTTTTATATGAAATTCAACTTACGACCATTTTGAATTACGTCTGATTTGACTCTATTTTTTTATAAGATCAGAGTTAAATTGATATAAAACAGAATATTTAATCCAACACACACACACACACACACACACACACACATATATATATATATATATATATATATATATATATATATATATATATATATATATTAAAGCATATTCAAGTCTTCATTAGTTAATTTTTATTTAATAAATAATGTATTAATATGAGTGTCGATATTTTAATTATAATATTGAAATTGAAAAGCGAGTCGATCGCTCGTCACTTAAATGCTTAGCCGAAAGCAATTTCATATATCATATATATATATATATATATATATATATATATATATATATATATATATATATATATATATATATATATAAAGGTGAAAATTGAAAAACAAAATAATAAAAAGAAGATGCGATTCAGAAGAAGTTTATTTATTATTGCCAAAAAAAAAGAAAAAAAACAGGTTGAGATGCGCTGCAACAAAACGGCGAGATAGTAAAAGCGTTGAGGCCAAGCTGGTTCGTTGATCTCTGTGACGTCACGCGCAGCCGAAAAATCTACGGCGTTCACTTGCGAGTGCGCGTGCGCCATTTTTTAAATGGCGCGACGAAACCGTTATTCGCCTGCTTTGCGATATGCCACGGCACTATATTGCCAAACAAATTTTGATCGTACGCCACTAAAGCGACACCTCGCTTCTTACTTTCTCACCGTCACGCAAATATATTTATATATATATATATATATATATATATATATATATATATATATATATATATATATATATATATATATATATAAGGGTTGGTCTAACTACGGTACGAATAGACACATGCGTCTAATCTGCGAATGATTATTTGTAGCTTTCGATAAATGTGCCCGGAGTTTCATTTTCATTTTTAATTTTAAAGAATTATCAAAAGAAGTAAAATAAATGATTTTAATAATTGAATTCAATACATATATTTTGTAAAAAAAAATAATACTTATTTCGCATACCTTTTTCAAAAATTTTAAATTTTTTAAAAATGACTCGGACTCTCAAGGAGTTTGGCTATCCCTGATATATATATAAATCTATTTAATATATTTTTATGAAATTGATTCAGAATTCTCAGTATTGAAAGTTCTAAGAAAATTCTGCGAATTTTCCATTTTGGAAATCCCAATAGAGAAAATGTATCATTTCTTAGGAACCATCGATCATAATTTTCATTGGTTTATCTTTCGATATTGAGTTCATGAATTAATCAAAAGTTTTGAATACGTTTAATAATTATCATCTTTATAAATAATGATTTAATTCTTTAAAATATTTAGATACGTATATCTGATTCATATCTAGTAACTGGACATGTAATAATTATCAATTATTACACAATAAAAAAATAATGAATTAATAATATTTAGAAGAAAATTAAAAATAAATGATTTTTTCATTAAAATTTTATTAATGGTTAATGATATTTATATGAATTAAATTTCATTGTATAATTTATGATTTATTATAAATTAATTATATATATATAATATTAATACAAATTATATACATGTAATAAGTATTATAACAATTTTAATAAACATATTGCAAAATTAATTAAGTTAAAATAAATAAGATGTCTATTATTTGAATATGCACACAAGTTCTAAAAATTCATTAATAAAATAAAAACAGGAATATAACATTAAAATTTTTATTATGTGTGAAAATTTTAAATTACGCTTGGAAAAACACGTGTGTATTCAAATGTTAATATTTAATAGAAAAATCATGTTATTATTTTTATATCGCTTTCCTTACAAATTTTCCTCTATAACTATAAACCAGTTTTTTAACAAAAAAAAATAATAATTCGTCAATAAAAACATTATTTTTCCATATATTTACGAATCGAATTCGTATAGAACACGCCATTTTTTTTATTATACACACACACACACACACACACACATATATATATATATATATATATATATATATATCAACACATATTATAATAATTCGCATGTCAATGCGGAAAACTAAAAAACTATTGCATCATCATAATAATGTCCAATGTCCGATCTTTCACTCGTATGTGATCTGCATATTTTAGGCAGAATACGTCAATTTTTCATTTTCTTCCGATGATGATACATACATACACATCTATATTTATATGTAAATATATATTATACACACACACACACACACACACAAATGAAGCATTCAATATTGAGGTGCCACATCAGCAACAAGCAACACACTTGCACTCAGTGGGTCAACTGCGAACGTCGTGCTACTTACCTTGGACTCGACCGTCACATTAGTACACTCTTTATAAAAAAAAATATTAAAATATTTATTATTTTATATTAATATATATTTTTTTACTTATTTATAGAATATATTCAATCTTGCATATAATATTGCTATATAATAATTCGATGATTTTTATTGAAAATATTAATTGTATTTAAATTTTATATGAATCTATATTATTTATTATATTTTTATTATTAATAAATATTAATTGATAATTTATAATTATTATAGATATATAAAACGATACTTTATGAGCACCCTATGCGTTGTTTACGTATATTAGAAAACTACGTAATGTAACGCACAACGAGGAAGAATGTAGGGTATCGCAGCAGCGCTACTAGCCTTATTTACTAGAAATCAGTAAAAACTAGTGGAAAGTTTGTCACAAACTCGCATAAATATGTATACAAATAAACACATATCATATATAGTGATGATGATGATGATAACTACGATTCTAGATTCTGGAAGACACGATAATGATGAAATTGAAGTAATTCATACGCAAATTACGTCCGCGTCAAATACGACAATATATCGCATTATTATTATTGTTATAATGACAAAAAAATATGCTAAATTTGAATTATATAATTATCTTCGTTTCGTTTATGAAGGTCGGCCATTTTGTTTATACAGTTTTGCGTATACCATAAATATATATACGAATTTTCCTCGGGGAAAATTATCTTATATATATATATATATATATATATATATATATATATATATATATATATATATATATATATATATACAAAAATCCAATAGGAAAATTAAATGTTTGTATTGTAATAAAAATGATCGAATTTATATTAATAAAATATATTTAAATTGAAAATAAAATAGAGCAGATGTTAGTGTGTAAATGTGTGTGTGTGTGTGTGTGTGTATGTGTGTTATTGGCGAGTCATCAAACTTCTTGTACGCCAACTTTCATAATAATGCTAATGGTCGACAGAACTAACTTGCATTTGGCTTACTTATCTAAGAGGCCAAAGAACTTTAGCACGATCGAATTTTGACTTACACTATATGGCGTTCATTATATTTTTATATAAATATAATGAAAACAAAGAATACGTATAACACTTTTCTTTATTATTATTTTTTTTTGGTCGATTTTTAGGCGGAAAGCGTCGGTGAAAATGAAGATAAATGTTGATACACATTTTTAATTTCATAACGTACGATGGCGATTTATATATTTTAATTTTTATCAATATTACAATATACCATATATATATATATATATATATATATATATATATATATATATATATATATATATATATATATATATATTTATTATTTTTATAAGAAATAAAATATATAAATTATTTATAACGATATATAAAATAAGTGTACCAGAGCGTTGAAATAGAAAGAATGTTAGAGGGTGATTTTAGTTAAAACGTTTCATGTTGTTTAAATCCTGTTATTTTTAATTTTATAGTGAACATTATTATTTTACCTTTTTATGTTACTGAAAAATATTAAAAAAATAAAATTATGCTAGATGTAATCTTTGTTTATTCAAAATTGTAAATAAAGTTGTTTTTTGTTGAACTGACATTTTTCAGACGAAGCGTCATTTTTTTTCACGCTCTGAACGTTTTAAGTCTGCTGAAAAATCGCGTTCGACTCGATTCGGCCGCGACGAATCGATTCGCGACATCGTCCTTGTTTTTTTTTTTTTGTTTATTATTTATTATTCGCGCCGATCGCATAACAAGACAAAATGGTCGATTTCGCTGAGATCGAAAGAGAATTAAGCCCGATTCGCTTATTCGAGAGTGGTAATGGCAATGGCCGCCAGTCGTCGACATTAGAGTGAAACGGATGCCGTCGGTTTTTCGTTCGGCGGCCACTTTTCACGCTCAAATTCACTCGTCCGCCTATTTTTTTTTCTTTTAATATATTATTTTCTTCTCTTTTTAGTTTTTTTTTTTAGTTAGTTTGTGTCGTAGTTTTGATTTCAATTTTCATTTTATCGCAGTCGTTATGAAAATGCCGTTGCGTCGATAATAAGATGCGACGACGCCATTAAAAGGAACGTCAGAGCGAAATTCGGTTTCAAAAAAAAAAAATGGCCGCCGAAAGTATTTTAAACCTATTTATTCTATTTAAATAATTTTAATAAATATTTTGATGAAACATTCAAAAATAATATTATTTTTATTATAATATATTATATTTTTTAATATATGTATTAATATAATTTCAGTCATTTTATAGGATTAAAGTTAAAAATAACAACAACAAAGTAAGTTTTCAGCTGAAAATCTGAAAATTGAGAGTAAAGCTAACGCATCGACATCGTATAAAAACAGTGCAGTATAAAACAAACTTTAAAGTTTTTCATTAACTATAGTGTTTCTAATTTATCCATTTAGTTTTCTACCATATACATATATAAAATGTGTGCGTGTGTTTGTGCGCACATCATTACACGTGCTCGAGTTTGCCAACGTGTGTTCCACTACTTTCAGTCGTTTACTCTTGTTTATGCATATATGTGTTCACTCGTAACACTTTAATGCCGCAGCTTCCGAAGTTCATTAAACTTTTACAAGAAGCGAATGCGGGAACGTCACGCGAACGCATCCGAGAACCGAATAACGTCGTCCGATACACGTCTAACGACTATCTAACGTTGGGCTCCGTAAGAACGTATCTTTGGGTCGATTGTGGAAAAATCGCGATTATAATAGGAACGTTTTCCACGCGTTAGAATGCGATATTATATATATATATATATATATATATATATATATATATATATATATATATATATATATATATATAATATTTTTTTATAGAGGAGCATTAGAAAAGATTGCGTTTTTTTTTTTGAAAAATGATTAATATGTTGTTCTTCAGCTGTAATGCTTTATAATGAAGTAAGTATATATAATATATAAACCGTTGAATTGTTATATAGTAAAAAAATATTTTTATATATGAGTAAATTTTTATGGAATATTAATATATATAGAAATCATTAATATTAATTAATATCTAAAAATAACCATTAATATGTATATAATGGTTATATATTAATATCTATCTCAGGAAATATCTTGAATTTATAAATGATATTAGAAAAGACTTAAAATATTGGGAATCATATATTTTTTATGAAAAATAAGAAAAAATAATGGTTGAACTAATTTTAAAAAATATATTAAATTTTTTATAATTTTTTCAATCTTTTTTTGTAGTTATAACAATATTGTTTAATGATACTTATGTGTTTATTTATATTATTAATATTTTTATCAACAAATAATTTTCAATTTAATTCTGAATGATAATAAATTAATAGAAAATTAGATATGTATAATTTATGTGTTGAATATCTCTAGAAGAATTTTCGAAAGGTATGCTTTATTATAAATATATAAGGATGTAGTAATAAAGATTAATAGATTTTCTTCAATGTGAGAAAATAGAAAGAAAATTTATACAATAGATATAAATGAAAGGTTGATAGAAAAATGTAAAAATTCTAATATTTATTTTTAAAGATAAAATTTTATTTTAAGGAATAGAAAAATAATGGATTTTTATATATAAATTGTTTATGTAAATTTTATATTATATAGTAAAACTACAATTATGCATTTATGCATAATTACAGAACTTGATTCTCGATAATCGCTTCGAATGCTCCTTTATAATGACGATTATAAACGTTTATTATAATATCGAATATCGCGAGAGGAAGAGTGACGGAAAGAGAACAAGAGACGCGAACGAAAGAGACAGAATATATTAAAAAAGTGTAACCGATGAAAAAATTCGTTTTTCTTAATTAAGTCGCGACAAATCGAAACCGAAGCACGAAAGAAAAGTATTTCGTTTATTTATTTATTTATTTTTATTACGCTTTCGGCGCGTCGAATTTAATTTTAGAATATTTTAGCAATAGAATAAAAACGAATAGTCGAGAGAAAAAAATATGATTAATTAGTTTTTTTTGACGTCGTTTTGTAAACGATTTTCACACGTGTAGTCATATTTGGCAATCATTAAATAATTAGTGATGGTTGTTGTGAAAATATTGTTTAATATTTACTCAATATTAGAAATAAGTGGATATAGAAAGCGATTTTAATTATTTTTTATTTTGTTTACCTTTTCAATTTTTACTTGATTTTTTGTATTTTTACAGTTTTTTTTATTTTGATTAATTTATTCAAAATTTTTCACATTTTAACATATTGATTTTCTAATATTTTTATTTTTTATTATTAAATATAAAAAAATAAATAAATAATGTTCATATTATTTATATTTATATTATATAAAACAAAATTATTTTTCCTTGTTAAACACAAAGAATAGTACATTAGCATAAATTATAATTTTAAAAGCAAAATTTTTTACATTAATTTTTTCTAAAGACGGTTGATAATTTTGATTAATTATAAACATGATACATGTATATTATGCAGCATACGAACAAATTAAAAATTGCCATATAAAAATGTATTAATCTCGATGTAACGCTTACGGAGCACGCACTTGAAATAATTTTTCTTCAAGTATCACTTCGATTTTTTACTACGGCTTTCGCAGTGTAAAAATCGACATAAATTATTCTATACTAGAATGTGTAATATATATATATATATATATATATATATATATATATATATATATATATATATATATATATATATATATATATATATATACATATATAGTAAATTATATTGAAGTCGATTGCATATATAGAGAATATCGATAAAAATTCCCTGTGCGATTTTTCCACGATGGAAAAGCATTCTTGACGCGCAACGTTACGCGCTCACTCGCGGACAAACCGACGCCCGCTTCGGTTTTCTCAGAACCGGAAGATGTTCGCAAGACTAGGACGTCGGAAGAAATGCGACGTTGCAAATCTGAAAAGAAAGGTAATCGCAGTGATTAACCGGTTAAACAGTACGAGGTCGGGCAACGAACTCTCTTTCTCCTACATCGAGAGTCGACTCCACCTAGATTCGAATAGTGGCATCGGCTAGAAACCGACATCGACCATTGTACTACATACCGATCGAAAAAATACTCTTCATTATTCGACAAAATAATAATAATAATAATATTAATATCATACATACGAAATGCTAGCTCTGCTGTAAGGTTCGTGGTGGTGTAGCACTTTTTTTCGACAAATACTACTTTATTTTCACAATTTTAACTCAAATGATATTTAAATATCAAAATATAGATCTTTGCCATGTCGAAGTTCAACTTATTACTATATGATTTCATGTAAAATATTTCAGCATTTTCAATTCAATTTTGGTTCCATTTTGATATCCGGCCTCTTAAGGTACGGTTATTAACGCGATATGTCATATTTTTCACCTGTACGACTTTAACGAAATAAAACAACACTTTTCTTCATCATAATTATATATATATATATATATATATATATATATATATATATAATTTAAAATTTATTATTTTTTATTTAGGTAAAATCTGATATATTTACATATTATTTTCAATGTGTATGTTAAAATATGATGTATGCTAGAAAATGTGTTCAATCGATCGAAGCGCGAAATGATCTTATCTTATAATATATATTATAATAGTTAAAAGCTATATTTGTTAGTTGATATGTATGTATGTGAATGAAATTCGATGAATTTCTATTTGAACTGTTCCAAAAAAGTCAGTTTCAGTTTACTTTTAGTACGCCATAGAAATCTATTATATCGTGTATTCGAAAATAATTTGAATATTTAGCATAATATATAATATTTTTATAAAAATTCATATGTCTTACTTCAAATACCTTTTATACCGTTATTTTCTTATTTTATCATTTAAAATTATTTATTTATATTATTGAATATATATTAAATTAAAATTAAATATAAAGTCAATATTGAATGAAATATTCATAAGAATATAAAAAAAATGTGTAAAATATATTAGAAAACTATTTTTTTGTGATCTTGATATTTATTTTAATTTACATAAAATATATGTTTTTATAATATTGATCATTATCTATTAATATTGATATGAATTGTTTCTAAAGTTTTCAATTAATATTAAATTGAAAATAGAAAATTTTTTATATTCAGTATCTGTTTAAATATCTTGATATAAAAATTAAATTTTCTCAATAATGTTACATAGTGAAAAATTTAATATATTGATAACTATTTTTTTAATAATTTTATTTTCGATATTACGTAATGAAAATCATATTTTATCAAATATTAAAAAAATAGTTTATTATGTCCAAAATTAAAAAAAAACATTATTGCAATTACATTTTGTTGAAAAGGCTATAAAATTGTTATTTTATAAGATATAATGTACCTGATCGTTTTGTTAAAGAAAATTTTAAAATAGTAATGCCGTCATCGGGGTTGATGTCACCCAGCACAGTAGCTTATGCACTAAAGTAATCTTTCTTTGATTTTTTTTTATATTATATAAAATTCATTATGTTTACTTTATCATTATCAACGTGGAAAGCGACAATTAATATTTGAAGTGAATTATCATAAATTTTATTGACAATCATAACGTGTTTGCTAATTTACATAACTTGAATATTATATAAAATCAATAGATCATTTTAAAATAATTTTTATTGTAGTTTTTTTAATCTATAGCAGTTATATATATAAAAAAAAATATGTCGCTATTTGTAACAAATTGATTTAATGATAAAATTATACGTTTTGACAAAATGTTACGTAAAAATTTATTTAAATCAAATTGAACCGAATATATATATATATATATATAAAAAAATCAAAAATAGCCGTCGCAAATTCAATACATTAACGGAAAAAATCGTTTAACACATTAAATGAGATGTAAATTAAATTTCAATTAGAAAATCATGATGCAATTCGTCCATACAACAAAGGAACGAAATCGACGGGAACGGGATTCGAATCGATCACATTATGAAATCAGCTCGCGGGTTTATTTTTACAAGACAAGTTTTTAGTTACTTTTTTTTTTTCACCTTTTATATTATTCATGTCTTTTCTTACGTAATATATTGAATATTGAACGTGAACAGTTAATATGTATGAGCGACACTTGCATATCGTATAAATATATCGAAGCGCATTGAATATTATACAATGTGTTTAACCGGATGATTGAATGCGGTTAATTCGTAATTTAAAATTAAAAAATCGGCAATAATGAAAATAAAAATAAAATATACATGTTTTCGTGAATCTGATAACGCGTTCGATGAACTTTATGATTTTTCACGTTTACGCGAATGAAATAAAATTCGACTTTAATTGAATTCGTATGTAAAGTTTTTTCATATCTAATGTTTATTTTGAATATTAAATATGATGTTTATTGCTGGATAGCTATTTGCATAAAATCAGTACTTTTATATAATAATTATTTTGATATTTTATCACAGTAGAAATGGTTGAATATACTATATATATATAAAACGATAGAAAAGATATTTCTAATAATTAATTTGTATGTAATATTTGGAATAAATTTCATTTTCACTGTATAAAATACGATATATTCAAAGATATACCAATTTAAACCTAAGAAATATGACTCGATTTAATTATAAATCAATATTTTATATGAAAATGATTGAAAATTTTGCTTATAATCGTCGGGGGAAAAAATGAAGAAAATTTATTTCGCATATGAAGGGCACAATATAATACATTATGATTATAATATTTATAATATAATAAAGTATTACGAGTTCAATGGTGTTTCAAGTTGTTGTTTTGTCGCACACCATAATCATCTCGATTCTAACACACATTCTATATGGAAAAATCGAAATCGTTCCACATTCGCGAACATCATTATAAACCATCGACCATGTATTTATACTGTTGTAATGATTATGGAATTAAAAAAATTAAAATTAAATTTAATTAATTAAAAGAATTTTATATTATTTACATAAGGGATGAACTAAATTTATGTCGATTGAATTCTCATCATTTATATTTTATACTTGATATTATTTTCATTCTTTAGATCTTTGCACGATTGCAAATATTTTTTTCAATTTATTTAAATGTTCCTTATATATCATTCAATTCAATTTTACATAAAATAATATAAATTTATAGTAAAATATTTAATTTAATCACATTTTATTTGAAGCTTTTACATATTATTTAACAGTAAACGTAGATTTGAACAACTTTATTCATTCGTATATTTATGACTAATAAATATTTATTTCAGGGCGTAAATTACGCGAAAGTTTAAAACGAGGAAGTTTGCAATAAATACGCATAATACTATATTAATATAATAGTGTATTAAAATTGTTTTACGACGCAACAGTGTTTTCATTCATACAAAACAAGCTATCAAAAGCGATAGTAAGAGATTCTATACAATTTACATAATGCGAATCGAATTATAATTAAGCACACGTAATTGTTATTCCAGCTAAATATTTATATATTGGCAAATTATTATTTTTTATATCTTAAGATTGTATACAAAAGCGAGTATATTATTTTCAATTTCTATTATATTCCATTTTAAATAATCTCATATATAATGATTATAATA
This sequence comes from Leptonema lineaticorne, assembly GCA_024500535.1. Lineage (NCBI taxonomy): Eukaryota > Metazoa > Arthropoda > Insecta > Trichoptera > Hydropsychidae > Leptonema > Leptonema lineaticorne. The sequence goes on from JANIJI010000017.1 coordinate 7,548,098, forward strand.
TTACGTATAATAGAATATGACTATTTTTTTTTGTCTATAATCCCACACGCAAATCGCAGAATACAAATGAATTCTCTCTGATCGTATTGAATGCGATATTTGGCGAATAATATCTAAAGCCACCGACACGCATTTAGAATTTTACACAGAGCATGATAATTATTCTGGATAGTTGGCTATGATAAATTTGAGGGGATTTCAAATAATAGACAGTCGCTAATCTCTAGGCTGGTACCTCCGGGCTGGTTTGTGGCAATGGCCGCTTCAAGGCGTTTCGGTTGTCGAACCCCACAAAACCACCATACCTATGAACCTGTTCATATAGCCAAAGTTTTTGCTATGACTCCTCTAGGTTCTATTATATATACATACATACATACATACAATATCATCGTCATAGTTCAGTGATATTCAACTTGTATATATGAGGTCATATATTGTACATTAGATCATGTTTTTGTACACTTGGTTATAATTTGACAGTGTTATATATATATATATATATATATATATATATATATATATTTGAAATTTATTGTTTCGCTTGTATCATGAATTGAATTTGATTTTTTATTTATGTGCAAAAATTTGTGCATTATATCTCTTTAGGGTTCGCCAAAAATGACCACTGTTTTATTGTTTTCATAGAACATTATTCGTTCTCGTAAATGGACAAGAAATTTACTGGTGATTTATGGAACGTTCACATTTCACGGAATGATTTAACAATGCGTACAGTTAACCGTGGAAACGGTAGTCTTCTTCTGGAAGTTTTGTTCTGTTCGATCGTTTTTTTTTTTGTCGTTCGATATTCTCTCCGAGGGTGTTTTTATATGAGTCAACAAATATTTTAGCTTTCTTACGATGCGAAGAAATGGGAAAGTTCTACTGTATACTTTGTGAAAGATGGCTACTGTTATAAATCATTTTGTATTGTTAATATGTATTTTACGACTATGTCACAATAAAAAAATTAGTATTTGTCCACAATTATCTATAGTTCTTGTTGTATCTACATTTTTTTTAAATTATATATTGCCAATAATTCATTTAAGAATATGTGTGTTTTTTAGAACATTATGTTAAAAGATAATAAATCTAAAAAGTCGTCAGTTTTACTTCAAATATTTAGTCTTTTTTTTTAATGAAAAATTAAATACAGATATGAATTTATAATATATTAGTAAAATGTATTATAAACTAAATTATTACAAAATAAAATTAAATCTAATACGAATAAGTCTGATAATAAAAATTATATTTTATATAAAATTATATAACATTTAAATATGAACAGTTATTCCAACAGTTGCAATATTATTTCTGGTATATAAAATAACTATTTTATAGTAGTTTTTAATTAAAGATAAAATATAACGTTTTCCTTATGCACTTGCGTATTTACACAATGCAAATGTTTATGTACGTGAAATACCGTTATGAAGGAATTTCCTGTTTTTGTTTGGAACCCTTTACTTTCAGAAGAAAAGGAGAGAAAGATAAAGCAAAGTCATAAATTATTTTGGACCACCACTAACTTTCTCACCGTTTACTATTCAAGTTATTGTTACTTTAGGGTTGAAAGCAGTAGAGGAAAGTATAGTCCAGTGTAACGGTACATGTATTGAAGACCATTGCGTTTCATGGATTGCACAAATTCACAAAAAGGAAAACAGTAAATATTTATTTATTATACGGTTTTAAATAATGAATAGTATTTATATAAAAAATACAGTTGATTTTAATAATTTTAAATTTAAGTAAACTGAATTTTTTTTCTTCGAATTTTTATTTTCGTATTATAAAATCGCATACAAGTGAGAAAATAAGAGTAAAAAAAATTTTTCGCAATAAATTTGTGAATCAATGAATGCCGTTGAATCACAAAACACTTTTACGGAGAAATTGTGAAAGTGTTTCTCGCGAATTGATCTGTTTGTTTTGGGACATGCCGAGATCAAAACACCATGACTCACTCGGTGATTCACATTAAACGATTATAATTAAACTTTTTTAAATCTTTCAATGCATATTTTTCGAAGTAGATGACATTGAAACGACGATGATATTATTACATCGGTTTTCCCTCCCCCCCTTCTTCCCCTCGTCTTGTTCGAGAGAGCGAGTTGAAATGGAAAAAAAATACAAGGAATCGATCTCGGAACGAATTAACGATCCGCAAAAAAAGGCTTTCGATTACAGCATAGTCCGTGGAATGCCAAGTTTAAAAGTGAATGAACCTACGGACAAAAGTGTTTTGGCCTCCGAACGAGCCGCTCTGAGGCAACCGCTCAATGCTAAGAAGGCAAATTAGTGTTTCGGAACAAGACGGATGCATTCGAAATGTGTTTATATTTCGATACGTGTACACGTGTATGTATGTATGTATATGTGTGTGTGTAAATTTATTAAATTCAATTAGAGACTAATTAAGAAAGATGCCGAAGAAAATTGGATTCGTTTCGACACTTACATCATTGGATTAAATTAACTTGTCTTGTTTTTTTTTTTTGCTTACAAACAGAGTGTGAACGGAAAAACAGCGAAGACCGATCAAAATATGGATTTTTCTGAAAAATAGTTTTATTGCAAAATATTTGAGATATACTGCATTATTATTTTATATAGAAAAATAATCATTTTCTAAAGGGAAGCTATGTATTAACGACAACATTGTTATCATTGACACGTAGTCGTTATTCTTATTAATGAGGACAGGAACTTCCTAGGAAAAAAAAGTAAATAAATCAATTGAGCGATAGTTTTGGATGGGTAAATGCTTCTCTTTTTAAATTCTTCAAATTGATATTTTCTAAAAAATTGTAAAATTTTGTAATAAATTGAACTTTTAGAAATATTTCGATAAGAATAAAAGTTATCGGTTTTTAAAATTTAGAGATTATTCTAGAAATAGATTGTTTTTTTAGTTGAAATGTATATTTTTTTAAATTATAGTAACAGTATAACATAGTTTGTTTATAGAATATATACATTTTTTTCTTATTTGAAAAATATATACTTTTTGTTATTTTCATTATTATATGAAGGATTACATGTAATAAAATTTAATTTAAACCATTGAAGATGATAATGAAATGTCTAAAATAATCAATTTATGGGTAAATATATGATATTGTAAGGTGATACTGAAATATATAATATATTGTATTTTGATGTAAGATAATAATAAGATTGAATAATTTAAAAGTTGTTTAAAATTTTACCATCACAAATAATTCTCAATGTAAAAAAGAATAAATTATATAAAAATATATATAGATTTAAAAAAAATATCAAAGTTCTATTAAAAGTTGTATTTGCGGATTAAAAGTAATTGTTCTAATTTCAAGTGATGCTGTCTAAATTTGGAATCGCTTCATATATATTTATAGAATAATTTATGACTTATTCAAATATCAGACGAAAAGACGAGATAAAAAAAATATGTATCATATAACAATAACGAGCTTTGGATTTCGAGATGATCTAAGCTTTTCAGAGCAATGCTCGTTTGATTTGGCGTTTCGTGTTCATCGTTTAAAATATTGCGTAATCGCAATAATTTATCACAACCCACCCATTTCGTCTTATTTGAAAAATTAACAATAAGTTTTTTTTTTAAAAAGACGAAAAATATTTTTTTAGTCATTAATACGAATTTTTTTTGCGCTATTTTCGCATTGTTCGAAACGTATGGATGTTTTGTTAAACGGGTAAATGCAATAAGAATAAAAAAAAAACGGTGTACTTCTTTGAAAATTTTATTGTTCCATTGAATCGTTCATGTACATATTTGAGCTGACATTAAGATCGCCATTAAATAAAGAAAATTAAAAAAAAAAATGAATTGATGAGAATTTAACGAACGATCAAGCTTCAAACCCGAGACATTATAAATGAACAATGTTCTATAAATGTGATAATCTTTTTTTAATATAATTAAATATAAAAGTTTGTTCATTTTATGTAATTTATATATATATATATATATATATATATATATATATATATATATATAAATATATATATATATTATAAATTGTTTAGATTAAAAACATTCATGTACTATTAATATTATTATCAGGGATAATAAATATATTTTATAATTTCTTTTCATCGTGCGTTGAAATCGAAACGAATTTTTAAAAAGGATACAAGGATGTAGGAAGATTACGTCTTTGCAACATTTTGCAGCAGGTAAAGATTTTACCGTTATATTTGGAATAGATGACTGTGATTCCGTTGAAAGAATGAATGTATCAAGATTCAAAACCCACGTTGCTATCTCAGGTATGGATAGTTTCGCTTCATCAACTCGATGCCGATTTTTTTTATCTGAAAGTAAACAAAAAAAGCTAATAAATATATAAGATAAATAAATAAATATATTTTTTTGAACAGGCATTAATCTTTTAAAATAAAAAAATCCTTCTATTATACATTAATTTAAAGCGATAAAAAAATATTAATTGACATTTTATTGTTATTCATCGTCTTATTATTTCTATAGAGCTGTGTTTTTTCATTTATTATTAATCACGTTTTTCATCTTTATATTCCAAGTTTATAATATTCCTTGATCACGTCATATAATAAATTATACATAAGAATGAAACACAGCATCAATTTTAAATAATTTTCAAAAATATCTAAGCGTGCTTTTATATAAAAATATTGACAATATTCGTTTTAATACCTTAATTTTTATTTAGAATAAAAAAAAAATTCAAATCAAAATGAAGTATAAATTATTTTGTTTTTAAAAGTTTTAATCATAAGTCAACGTTCTTTAATTATAAGCATAAAGTTGCCAATTATGTTAATAACAATATAATTTATAATTCAACTTTTTACGCGTATTTTTATGGCGATGTTAATACATATTAGCATATATGTATATTAATAAAAGAAAATAACTGTTACGTACATATAATTTTATTTGTAATATAAATAATTTAACATCCTATTTTATTATATTATTAATTATGTTTTATATAGTGAATATTAGCAATTAATATTTGATAATTCATTATTGTGTCATAGATCTAATATTCAAATTTTGACATTTTTTTCAGAATTTATTAGGTATATTATATATTTTTATGCAAAATAAATTTATTATAAGATCGAGTTTCAAAAATGTGATTTCATTATTTTTTTTTATGTTAAAATAAAATTTTAGTTTTTATTATGGAAAGTGAAACTTTATAACTTGTTACATTGTATAAGGACTTATTATATAGTCGAGAGGTTGTCTTATCTTATTAAAATAACATAAACATAGTCACGTTTTAGTGAAAGATAATAGTAAAGGAGCGATTGTATAGTAATTTTTAAATCTTATCAGATTATCTCAATGTAGAATAGTAAAGAATTTTGTAATATATTTATATATATATATATATATATATATATATATATATATATATATATATATATATATATTATTTAATAAAAATAAAATTCGATTATAAAATCAAAACTAGGATTATTATATAAAAATATGAAATGTATTATTTATATATGACTGAATTAATTTATATTTCAATTATTTTTATTTGAATAAATATTTAATTTATTTATATGAAAAATATTACAGATTTTTTCATTTTGTTATTAGATTTATTTTTATTTTGACGAACAGAAAAAGTTTGTTTACATTATTTTATCTTTTTATTGTGAAAGAAAACAAACGGTTTATTTATTCCTCTTCGAATCAGTATATAAATATCTTTCATTTTTTGTATTATATTAAGAAATATTAAATATGTTATAGTATACTTTAGAAATATTTTTTAATGATAATGGTAGTTTTGTATATTATATATATATATATATATATATATATATATATATATATATATATATATATATATATAAAGGTCAAGTGCGTCCCTGCAAATAATGCACCGAAGGTGGTACAATTTACGATATCGATAAGTCGACCTTGAACAAGTCCACTCCCCCGCCTCCACGGACGCTCGTTTTACTTACACACTCGGTGACGTCGAGGGGATCTGACCACGAGGAAGTAAGTGAACATCTTGAGGACGTAACGGAGCCACCACGGGCGGACACCACATCATGTAACAGACGTAACTTCGCCTCAGCCTGAAGCAGTTCGTTCACCCGAACACTGTACTCATTCAGCGACGACGCTTCGTCAGTCGCGCGCTATACGCCGCACCGGCAACAACCTGTGACCATATAAAATAACCATCGTCTTGTAACATTTCATACTATATAAATATACATATTATATACAGTGATAATAAATCGATCGTTTTTTATTATACGATGCCGAATTTTAATGGCAATCGGTTGTATCGCGATTCACATCACAACAGTTGTATATAACGTTTTGAATTGTTAAATGTGCGACAAACGGCAAACGTTTTGTTGCCGGAAGTGAGCTGATATACCATTGACACCGTGCTATGCGAGCATTGAACTTGTAAAACCTGTGCTCTTTCACAGTTGCATTGTGAAATTGCGCGCAATCGCCGCGTTGCGATATTCGAACCGTTCATATAAGGAAAATAGTAAAAAAAAAAAAAACACAATTAAAACAATATTTGATCAGTGAATTGATGTTTTCAGTGATGTTCAGTATTGATATAAATAATGATTTTGTTCTGTGAGAGTTTTTACGTGTGGATTATACTGTCAAAGATAGTGTGAAATTGTTGATTGTGTGCTAATTTCGGTCGCGCTTCTTGGTAAGTTAATATCATATATATTCATAAAACTAACATTTTTAACATAAAATATAGTATTATTAAAACAATAATATAGAAAAAAATAATTATTATTAAAATATATAATTTGGTGATATCAACGAGTGGAGACACACTAAACCCATATTTTGAAATAAATGAATATTAATATATATATATATATATATATATATATATATATATATATATATATATATATATATATATATATAAATGATATAAAAAAGAATTGCAATAAATAAATTGAAGTATTTTAAACAATTCATCGCGAAAATTGCAAACCCACGCGTCGTTTTGTTTTCATTGTATTGCTAAAATATTAGCGTTAAAAAAATAAGCATCATCATCATCGTCGTCGTCGTCGTCGTCAACATCATCAACGCCACCAAAAAGCCTTGAACTTGTAAGGCCAAGTTTTTATATTCGTTTTTAGTCGAGGTCTCGACGCTGATGCTTTTTGCACACTTTATCAATTCTTCCCGAAGGTTTCGACCGCTTTCCGGTTTTCTAGAGCGATCTGTTATATTATAATAATAATAACTACATGTCGATTTTACAGGTGTTAAGTGCGCCGTAAAATTATTCACGGCGAACGCACGCGCGATATTATTTATTTATAATTTTATATAATTTAAACTTCGAGATCGATTACGCCCCGTAATATATTCAAATGATACGTGTAAATAACGACGTTTCGTATAGGGAGATGTAATAAATGCGAGCACGAATATTTTTGGCAATGACACTGTTGTTGTGATATAACAATATTCGGTGCCATCAAATTCTCGAAAAAAAAATCGGTCGATGAACTGCCAACCGATATTCCATTTTGGGGAAATCGTCACGCGACACAGTATTTTATTTCATTGCGACATAAGAGCGATAGTCGCTTGCGCAATTTTTTTCATTTGCAAACTAACATCGCCATCGTTGAAATTGGTGGGAGGCAGGTGAAGAAGACTTCTTATAATTAATCGCCGAAGAATAAATGCAAAAATCTATTATTATTATTATTATTTAAAAGATTTTATATTCTGACATTATAATTGATACTTGATAATATGAAAAAAAATATATATATGAGGATAGATTTGCATGAAACTTAGAAATGATTCTTCAGAAAGATTGATACATACAGCGTTCCGTTGAAGTGAAAGCATTTTCAGATGAAAACACTAAACATTTCTTTCTCAGAAATATTATAGAAATTCTTTCACTTGGTAATACATCTTCCTGTTCTACGACCCAAAAAGTGGGATTTTTTTTATATTTTAACCATCATATTCTGAATGACATCATCGGATAAAATCATCTACGAGTCGATCGTTTTATTATCCTCTTTTTTTTTATTTCTTAATATGCGACTATAAATATTTCTCATAATGCAAAATTGCCATAAAACGAAGGCGGTTCTTTTCAGTATATTTCTTTGGAACACGCCACTTTTTTGCTCGATAATTTTTCTTCAGATGAAGATAAACGCATGCTTGATCACCATCGGCATTCTGATCATTACTCGCCTCGATGTGAGATGAGAAATTTCTGTGGTGAGATTCTTTTGAAGAACCAGTTACATGCTATACGAACAACGGTTCTTTTTCGGTGTACGATCTCCTTTTCCTGATTCCCGACTTTTTCTCTTATATTATATATTTTATTTTAAAATTGTGGTTATAGAAAAAAAATATCTTAATAATAAAATTTATTATTGTATACGTTCTGCTAAGATTATTTTTTTTCAAGTTTTATATCGTTAATCTATTAGTTGTAAAGTTTATTACATTAATTTTATATTCAATTTTTAATTAGAATTATTAAAAAAATTAAATGCGAAAATAATATGCAAAATACGTGAACTATTAATATACATATTTATATTATATCGACAATTGATAAATGAAATCACTATAAATTTACATTGTGAATCTTGAAAATAAAGTTTAAATACACAATAAAATTTAATATTACTTGTTTATTTTATTTTATACCGTTATTTTACTGTTCAATCATAGTGTTTAATGAATAATAAAAGTAATCTTTATAGTTTAGAGTCTTTGCAAATAATATAAAATAAATTTATGTAAAACAAAGTGCAATTTGTAAGATATAGGACATAAAATAGATACATAAATACTATGTTTATTTTTATACGATAAATTTTTAAACTTGAATATATGTACGACCATATATAAATATATATATATATATATTTTTTTTTTTTTCTTGATTTGAACTCATTCATCAAGATTATTCTTTAATCGCCTACGCTTTTGAATTATTTTCTGCGCAATAAAACCAACGAGCATAAGTTACATATCGGATGTTTCCTTTTTGATGGTCATTATAAAAAAAAAACATAATCTAAATAAACCATAACAACTCTGATTATTGTTATGGACCGTGCAAAAAAAAACAATATTTATTGTTGTTTTTCTGTATTATTATAATATCTGTATATATAATATGCTATTTATATAGATTCGTACAGATGTATTTGCATTGAGATATGAATATATTTGAAAATTGATTGTGTAAATATTTAACAATTTCGGCAATAGCAATTTATTGATAAAATAAATATTTTTAACTATTAAATTATTATTATTATTTTATTATATGTTGATTTTGAGAAAAGATGTAATTTTGAGTAATATTATATCTTATTTGATAATGGAAAACTTATAAGAATCTTGTTATTTATATAAAATATATCAAAGTTAATTGACAAATTGTGATTTATTGATAATATACATTTATAATGAATATACGTAATTAAAATGTATTGAGACATCTTTCTGTATAAGTGTTATTATAAAATTGCTACAAAAAATTATTTATATTACTATATTTTTTATATATTAGAACTTTTATCGATAAAATATGAAATTTTTATAATTATTTATATATTATAATATTAAAATAATCAAATATTTTTAATATTCTAAAGATGATCTTTAAGTACTTCAAGTAAATTTAAATTGAACTACAATATTATATATTGATCATATTTTTATCATTAGGTATATTAATGTGAAAAATCATACATTAGGTATTTTTTGAAAAAAGCATCCAGTAAGGTATTTTCATTTAATCGAAACGATTAATATTTGTGATATAAAAATAGAGATGACTTTCGAGTTGATTATGATGATGATGTATCGAAATCGGATTCGGCAGGAAGTCTTCGCCGATCCTGAGGAATGATCGTCAATGTTTCCGGCGGAGCAGCGCAACCGCACTACATAGTCGGTTCGTTTTCGGTGGTCAAAGGCCGACGAACTCGAATGGACTCAATAGCATATCTTGGCCGTTCACTCTTCATCGTGATTGTGTCCGTTTGTGTGTGTGTGTGTAATGGATCTCCGCTTCGACGTTCAATTTTTGCTATTTTTCGCTTTTTTTTAGCTTTTTTTTGGGGGTCTATCTTTTTTTTTTGTGTATGTGCACATCAAGCTCTGGTGAGCAGACGAAGCGCATCTCGAATGGTCATCCATGTTTTCATTATTATTATATGAAATGAATCGTTTATATACTTTTATTATATATTAGATAATATTTAAAAATATGTGATTGTAAACAAATATCAATAAGAAAAATGTTTTTTTTTTTCGTAATAATTATCGACGCTTCAAAGGATAAAGATTCATCCTTATTTAGATTATTCATAGGAAAAAATGATATTTAATGATTGAAATTGAAGCAACAAAAATTTATTAATAAATAAATTAGTTATAACAATTTTAATGTTAATTTATAGGGATTTTTAAATAATTTATATTCTTATATAATTTTTAAAAACAGTGCCAATATTTGAATTTATAATTAAAAAATTGGATAAAAATAAAAATTATAAAAAAATCGTTAATTTAAATAATAAAAAATCTAAAATCATCCTACATTTTATAATTAAAAGTTGTGAAGCTTTTAAATAATGATTATTAAATAATAAAAAATAATACATAATAATAATATGTATTATTTCGTTTCCGATATTCTAAAGCATCTTCTTTAACGGTTTTAAACGGATGTTAACACTTATGCATGCACATAGAATAAAAAATGTATGTAAACTATTACACAATATTCTTTTAAATTCGGATTCAATCGATTTTGATTTTTAAATTAGAAATATAAATAGCGTAAAACTCGAGTAAACTAAAGAACGAAACGAGAGGAAAAAAATAGAAACAAAAACAAATAAACAATCAGTAATTTACATACATACATTATATAGATGTGAACGAATGATACATCATATATATATATATATATATATATATATATATATATATATATATATATATACTTAGAAAGTCTATACTGATTTATAAAACGAATTTATGTATTTATTTCAATATAGAGAAATCGACGACATTTAATGGATTCACATAAATCTTACACTTTAAGAAGAGCTATTTGTTATGTAATTTTGTATAGCAGTAAATTTTTTTCAGTTTGTTTTCCTGTCACAAGGGTTATGTTAAGATAATTTTACCGTTAGGGTTTTCACGAAAGGTGTTCTATGAGTATCATTTGTGACGACATTAACAAAATTTCGAATATAAACCATAATTTAACCCTTAGCACGAGCCTATTATTTTTTTTTAGAATCACCATTTAGATGTAGGAAACAGATGGCGGACGCATTTGTGTCCTTTTTTTCCATAGATTGAATCAATGATTATTATAATATCTGGGTCAAATATTGAATCTGACATGGATCAAAAATAACAGTTCGATTTTTTACATAGGGATGATATTTTTTTACCATCGTATAATAAATCGTTGCACATGCTGCAACAGATGCATTTTTTGAATCTAAATCTGATACGTTTTAAAATTTATGCTTTCAACGTTTACAGTTATATATTTTTTTCATTATCGCTTTTTAAGAGAGCTTTCGTTTAAAAGCATTAGTTCTTATTACATTACGGTAAATACGACCTGATTTGTAACACAATGAGCACGTTTTAATTAGAAATGTCGAGATTGAATCATTTGTTTTATTATTATTATTTTTTAAGTGAAGTTCAAAGATTTCTTATTGTTTTGAATTCAATTATAACTTTTAACATTATAATTTTTATTTTGAAAAAGGTTTCATATTGAAAATATTCGAATAAAATATTAAAAACAATAATTTAATTATATTATTATTATTATATTAACACTTAGAGCGCGGGTGATCAATGACAAAAACAATCCCTATTTCTCCTATTGTTCATTTTGTCTGTGTAATACTATCATACTTAAAGCGGTATAAACTAACACGCGATCCGCGCACAATGTGTTAATATTAATAAAATATATTTATATTATAAATATTCGAATATAAAACGGTACGTACGACGGTAAATATGTAAATCTTACGACGTCGTAATGACCTAACACACGAATTATTCGTTGTTACCCGCGTGTCGTATGTATGCGAAGAGAGAAAAGAGTTTCACCGGGTGACGGGTGGTATCACACATTATTACTTGTTCTCGAAAGCGAACAAACGCACGCACAAACACGCGCACAATTCGTGTGCACTTGTGCATGTGTAGGGTGCATCTATGCGGGACACCAAGGCAATGGTCGAATGCTTCGGAACGCGGTCCCGTTAGGTCGTCGGCTCTTTGTGCCTGTTTTCACCTGCTCGTCTATTGCCTGTTACATATACAGGGTGTCTCAAAAATATATACACACATTCAATATCTCAATTATTTATTTAAATTAAAAAATATTTTTTCATTAATATACAATATAATTTAAAAATCTTTTTTTTTTAAATATAAATATTTGTAGATAATTATATAAATATACCGTTAAAATATAGCAGATGTAAATATTTTTAGGATATCCTGTATATTATTTATGTGAGCATAGAATAGAAAACAACAGCACCACCTTGAGATTCTTTTTTGTTATTGCGGAAGATGATGGCATCCCTTTGTATAAGGGTTTGTGAATGTATGAAAAAGGTAGTGGCGTGTATGCAACCCGATCGATTTTTAAAGCGTTTCGCATAAAAGCCGTTATATAGTGTGTAGTTTTTTTTCTATTGAACATATTTGTATGTGTGTATGTGATAAATGTTCGCATATTGATTTTGAAGTTTTGAAAGTGGCGATATTGACTGGTACGAATTTGTTAAATTGCTCTATAAACCCGTCAAGAAAACAGGATTATTTGAATAATAGTGGATTTATATTAAAAAAATATCAGTAATGTGTATATCATAAGATGGAATTGAGTCTTTAAAATATGATAGAAAATACTTAATTATTATAACAATGTTTAAATAATTACAATTACGTAAAATTTTATATAACGTTAAGAAATATATAAAAATATTAATGTTTTATATAAATTTATAAAAATGATACACGTGTAAATAAAAATGAAAAATTTTCGATATTGTAAATCGTCATAATTATATAGTAGCGTGATAGAAATAATTGGTTATAATTACGTGTTTTGATGTAATGATTCGTATTATTGTTAGCTAATCGCGAATATTTTTAGAAAACACGTGAAAATCAAGTGAAAATTCGCTCGAATATTTCATAAATATAGTGGATAGTTCATACACAGTCTTTATCAGAAATTATTGTGATAATTTTATTTATAAATAACGATGTTATGTTTATTTATTTTTAGTATTGAAAATGCGTTTATGATAATATAGAAAATGATAATGATATTATGGAAAGAATATTCTTATATATTTTTTTTCCATTATTAGTAAATGGATTTATTTATATAAATGTAAAATTTTTGAAATTTGTTTAAATGCACTTAAATTTATAGTACATGTATATATAAGCAAATATTTTACGTTTTGAGTGAAAATATTGAATGTTCATATTTGGAACAAACGCATACAATGCTAAAATTTGAACGACGAAGATGGTTGCCAAGAGATTTATTTGAACAAAAAGAACATCTGCCCTCTCTTGACGCGCGCTATCGTTTTTAAGTTCAAAGCAAATAATCGCTTTTGAAGCTTTTAAACGGTCCTCTCATATTCATCCGCTTTCTTAACAATAATCATTTACCTGTCGAATATAAGAATTTCGACGTACGCCGTTGTTTATTATTGTTGAACCCTTTTTTTTTTAGTATCGTCGTAAGTCTGGTGAAATTGAAATGTACATCGTTCTATTGTTGACCGATGGTCGCCAGACCGCAACAAAGGTCCTTTTCTTGTATGTGCGCTACTAGAAATTTGCAATGGAAATCGTTTATGCGCATGTAAAGGGTGGGCTAATATTAACTGTATAGGTTTTTCAGAGTGTTTAGAAATTCGAATATGCCGTCGTTATTATATATTCGACAGATGTTATTTTTTTATATATAAAATGGAATAGGCGATAGAATTATTTAATATTTTTAATAATTAATAATAATTTATAAAATATAAATATATTTTTATCGTTTCATTTGTATCGATTTTAAATAATAATGATGAAAATTATTGATCGCATCGTTCGTCATTGCGTGCCATGCGTTCCGAACAGAATTTTTCCGATGAAAATGGAAAATGATTTTCACTACCCCACACCACCGAGTTCACGACGGGTTAACGGTGAAAGCGCCACTCCCTTTCATTTTCCGCAGTGCGATGCACGAGTTTTTCCATCACACAAATATATATATATATATATATATATATATATATATATATATATATATACATAGACTAGACTTTAGTTGTATGTATTTCACACAGACGTATATAATACGCTGAAAGCTCTACTACACCATGAATGAGGGTTGAGATTGGGGGGTTAGTGAAGCCTTGTAGACTTGTATTAGTAGAGTTGTTTTATGATGGTGTTAGTATATAAGGTTTTCATGGTGGTTCATGTATATATATATATATATATGGATAGAATTTTGGTGTCATTGACCGTTGTTGGATTTTCCGCAATTGCATTTTATTTTTCATCCACGACGTTCAATTTTAATTGAAGAATCGATTGAACTTCAAAAAAAAAACGATAACAAAATAAAGACAAATTATATAAAGATTCTCCGAGGCCATAGTAATTATTTATGTTTTAATCGAATATTTTAAATAAATAAAAAAATATATATTTAAAGGTCTTTTAAAATAAAATTAAAAATATATATTAACAGTTTCAAAATTTATTAAATGATTTAATTAATTAAAAATAATTTTATATATTTTTTAACTATTTTGAATTATAAAAATTTTTTTAAAGATAAAATATATTTTTACTAATTTATATTCTTCATTTTTATGAAATATAAAAATTGATAAATGTTCCATATATTTCAAACTGTATTAAAATATATCGAACGAATAAAACACGCATAGATTAAAAAAAATGTATAACAATGTAGACAAAAATATCTAAATTATTATATATGATAATTTTTAACGATATATTAATCGCACTATCAGCCTATCGTAGTGTATTTGACACAAAAACAACCCTTTTCTAAAATATCGAGGGTTCATATGTAGGGAATTGAGTCGATGCACTCTCGAATCCCTAATGGAGACTTTGTTGGCCTAGGACCAGAGGACAATAACCTTACGCAAAATTCGTCGCATTGGGGTAGGTTAGCTCGATTCGAAGCCGTAAGGGAGTTGAACCATGCCATGGGGTTTGTGGGTTGGGCGTAGCTAGGGGATGAAGTCGGGTCGTTATGGCGGCACATTTCGGGGTGGATTTTTCCCACCCACCCACTCACACACAGACTGCATACGAAACTTTCACAACGATTTTCACACGGCTTTGTTTATTGTACTGTGTTTGTGTAATAAAATTAAATATTTTAAACAGTATCGAAAATTATTTAATTATGTAAAATTATACACTATATATGAATACATGTATAATTTATATTTCAAGGTCTAATGCATTATTTAATTTTGTTTTTTTTAATTATTTTATTATAATAAAAATGATTTAAATATATATATATATATATATATATATATATATATATATATATATATATATATATATATGAACAAAATTTTATAGAACTGAAATTGCCTAATAGTTGAAAAATATTAGAATGAAACTAATTTTCGTACACGAAAGAAGGAAAGTTTTTTAAAATTCTATTACGATTTTTTGCAATTATATTCGAAATGCGATATATAGTTTTTTTTTAAAAAAAAGGACTAGTGAATTTTTCATTGTGTATATAAATAGAAGAAAAAGGCGAATTTTCCGCAATTTTCCTTCCGCATCGCAGGAATGGTTGCGGTGGGTCAGGAGCTGCGTCTTTGCTAGATATCGATCGTCCATTTTATACTCGAATATACTATATATATATATAAATGTGTGTACGAAAATATTCACGTACATTACACACATATGCACAAAAGTTTATGTACGTGTGTCGAAAAAGAAATTTTCTTTTTATAGTCTTCGAAGCTTCTTTTTATCGATAAACGATATCTTGTTGCGCGAAAGAGTAATAACATGTCGAAAGTTACGCGATGTTGAACAAAAGTTGTTTAATTAAATTTATGTCCTTATTATCGTTAATGTGTATGAAGAAAAATATTATTACATATTTAGAAATATATTTATCATGTATATAAAAAACGTGATTGATATTAAATAAATTTCTATACATGATTTTAAAGATAGTTTTATGTTTATTATTTTATTTATATTTGATATATTCATCGTAGTTAAAAGATAATTTTTATTTTAAAATTTATATATAGAATTATTTTTTGTTCGTTATAATTTCAGTTTTATAGCTTTTATAAATATTTATTATTTTTTTTAAACGTGATTTTGAGTTCATTTTTCAATATTCAGTTTATTTAAATGATACATATTTTGTAAATATATAATTTTAATAGAAAAGTTGATTTTTTTATGTCTATTATTGATTATTCATACATTTATAGTTAATTATAATTTTTAGTGGATTTTTACTTTGATATTATATTAATATAATTTCAGTATTAGTTTTTTAATCTTCTTTTCATAACAATTTGTTATATAAAATTCAATATACAATGTTCGTAGTATAATACACAATTTTCAGATATTGTTATATTTTGAAAAAAAAATATTTATTATATCATAATGTTTATATTTACAATTTGTTATAAAGAGTTTATAAAGTATATTGGATAAGACTGATTTGTAAACGGTATGCGATGAGCGAGAAAAATTTTACCACATCAATCTATAATATTAGAGAATTCGATATGAAAAAAAAAGTATTCGGCGTGCTAAAACAATTTTCACAAAGCATGTAAACAACGCTACTTTTTTTTTACTTCTTTTTCTATTTTTCCCCATCTCACCTTTTTACTACTATAATAGTATCACGTAGCGAGTAAATCAGGTTGCGTCTGTGGCGCGGTCGTTGACTTCGGACCTCGTTCTCATACAGACAAACAACCATAACAACCGGGCACTCTCACCATTAAACTGTCGTCTCTATATAAAACAACCCCTATACTAGAACACGCGGACGTATAATCATCGTGCACTACTCCCTCACCCCCGTTTTCCGACCTCATACCCGGGGACGCTTTTCCGATTTTCCCTCCCACTATGCTAGACATGTACTCTCGTATATATGCGATGGTTTGAGTGGATGTTGGTGGTGGTTTTCACTCTCTCTTTCTGAACGAAACCGGCGATTTTCCCTACACTCTACCTGCGGGGAGGGGGAGGGTAGTTTGTCCACGACCCGACACAACGCCATACTCTTTAATCCACTAGTATCGCCCGACGACCCACTGTCGTTTTGTCTGCGAAAACTTGGAAATATGTAAAAAAAAAAAATATTTTCTTTCTTTTTATTGTAAGTGAAAATTTATGGTTTCTTTTTATTCGGATTTAAATTATAATAATAATATTACTACAATCGTATATTTTGAAATTAAAGATATTGTCATATAAATTGATTGTAAATATTGATATCTAATCAATAGTTGTGAAATTTATTGTATTTAATACAAATACAATAATATTATGAATTTAATTTTCAATACAATATATTAATATATCGTTGTATAATAGTTAGAATAATATAAATCGATAAAATTTTAGTTTGAAATATAAAAAAAATTAATCTGATTCAAAATATTTCTTATAATTATAAAAATATATATTTTATACTTGTAATTATAAGAAAAAAATGATACGTTTATTAATATATGTATAATAAAAATAACTTTAAATAATATACAATAAATTTATATTAAAATTTAAAATGAATGTGTTTTATATCGTATATTACATTGCAATGCAACGCATATAATATGTATAGTATGTTCCAAAATTTATATTGAATTATTATTTTTTTAATATTAATATT
The DNA here is from genome assembly GCA_024500535.1 of Leptonema lineaticorne. NCBI lineage: Eukaryota > Metazoa > Arthropoda > Insecta > Trichoptera > Hydropsychidae > Leptonema > Leptonema lineaticorne. Next base: position 7,566,154 of record JANIJI010000017.1, read on the forward strand.
ATATTTGATATTCTATATTTTAATATAATGTTTTTAAAATAGAAACGTAATAAAAATATATAAATATAATGATATAAAAATAGATTATTTGCACTTTAGTCGTTTTATATGCTGAAATGAAATTTTAGAAAATTGATGAATAATATATTATATATAAATAATATATATATATAAATATAAAAAGTAAAACGTTATAATAGGAAATGATGCGTCGCGGTGCATGCGCCGTTTTCTCGGTCGACGGACCAGAAATAATGAACTTGAATGCGCAAATGCGCTGTCATTGACAATGCAAACGTGTGTGCGATTGCAACAGTGACGCAAGCGGCACCGACCGCATCCACGGCGTCGGATGTAATGCACGCCGTGCACGACGCGCATTTCCAGTATTGAAACAATAATAATAATGAAAAGAAGAAGAAAACAAAAAAGGGACGAACGAACGGGTCGTGTGTATGCGCGCGCATTTTACATCCGCGCGCACACCCTGTAGCAAAAGTCGGCGATAACTTTCGCTTTATTTGTACTGCGATTATGATGTATATAGATATATATATATATATATATATATATATATATATATATATATATATATATATATATATATATATATATATATTTCATATTCGTCATAATAAAATGAAATTCATTGATTGTATATACAAAAATCTACTATTAAAATCAGTGGCGCTGTAGTCTTTATTCAAAATACAAGAAAGTTCATTATTAAAAATATTATATATTATCATTATCATTATCGCCTACTGCGAAACGAAGATCTCTCTATGTTTCCTATCATTCGTCAATTAAATCAAAACGAACAGTTTATTAATAATATAGTTTTTTTTATACAAATATATAAATATAGATATAATCAATTCAATGATTATCAATCAGTAATCCGATATATATTCAAAAAAAGTATTAAATATATTATAAAATAATACAGTCCAGTTTGATTAGTATAACATACTAATTGAAGTGTCATACTAACAAAACTCGTATAAAAGATAAAATAGAATGTTAAATGTGTCGTATTAATCTGAATGTTTCGATTGTATTTATATATTTAAAACATGTTTCAATTGCGTCTATATGAAATTATTATAAAATATTATTTAATGTGTCGTTTAACTTTGGTGCCCTACTGTAGTACAGTAAGTGCCCCGCCCCTCTCCCTCCTCTATTTGCGAGTGCAGTTGCATCCGCACAAGTGCAGTCGGTCGCCACTTGGGGAAGGTCAGTGGCGGAGTTCCTTTGCTTATAATCAAAACCATAACATATAACGCGAGTGAACCATACGCACATTATCACGATAATAATAACAAAAAAAAAGAAGGATAATACACCGTTACAATATCATCATTATCATTATACATCGTCGACATAAGAGAGACGCGCGTGTGCAGGTAAAAATAAATAAAATAAAAATAATTATTTTTTTTTTTACTAATATATGTGATAATTTTAAATTATTATTATTATTATTATATAAATCGATACGATTAAATTATATATTAAGGATAATGTTTTATGATTGATAATGATAATAATCATGTTTTGTTTTGTTTTGTTTGTACGTGTTTCGTCATCGATCGAACGGCGCTTTCTATCGTTTCTGACCATTTTTCCCGTTTAACGTTGAAATCGATTTAAAATCATTCGTGCGAATTTTCCGTTATTTTATTTACTAAATGTACTAAAATACGACATTTTGAAATTTTGCTCGTCGTTATAACGACACCGTTATCGATCACGTCTATTAATAATTGGCGATATTAAATCAATTTATTTGCCACCGATCAATTTTACTGTTATATGTTTTAAGACATATTTACAATTATTATAAATTAAATACTAGACATATATATCAATATAAAAATAATAAAATAGATAATTGTTTTTATATTATTTTAATTGATTATTATTAAATATAAATTTTATAATCTTTAATCTATTTTTTTGATATATTTTAATTATAATAATAATGGAAAGTTATCTTATGTAATGAAAATTTCAATGCCATTGTCGATGGAAAATTTTATTTCATAATATTGTTGCAATTATGCTGTAAATATTGTTTTAATAAAACCAAGATAGTGATTTTCGTTATATTGAAATTTTGATTATCATGATAAAAATATTTAAATGTAAATTTTCTATTTGTATACAGTTATTTTATTGAATTGTTTGATGATTTATTTAATATTAATCAAATGACTACACAATTTTTATATGACGCAAATAACTATATGTTAAATATATATATTTTTTTACAATTTACATAAAAGATAATAAATATAATTTAAAAGCATATAAATATAATTACATTTAAAACTATACAATTAGATAATTCTATGTCATAATACTCGATAGCGATAGATAGCATTAATGCTTCGATACGTTCGGAAAACTCGTCGGAAAAACTTCGCAATTGCGCAACTAACATTCGAATTGCGCAACGTTTTCCCATATACATACATACATATACATACATATATATATATATATATATATATATATATATACATATTTTTTTTATTACAAAATCGACATTGACATTGAAACGGAAATATGTATATTAGAAAAAAGAGCGGATATTTTGAAACATGGAACGATCTTTGCACCACGTGCGAGTTGATCGCACGTTCGTTACGAACGTCATATATATATATATATATATATATGCAAACATGCGGAATATGCGTGTGTTGTATGTATTTTTTTGTTGTTATTATTATTATTATCAGTTGAGGACGTTTTTAATGATATTGTGTGCAATTATTAATATCAAGGCCAATACTGTAAACAGTATCAACAGTTCGTACTTATTTATCAATCCAACGTTCGTCTATTAATTTATTATTGTGTTATATAAAAGTGCACTTTCTTTTTATTTTTGATTAATTTAGATTTATTAATATGTAGATGACAAAGTTTAATTTAGTACACGTATATATATATATATATATATATATATATATATATATATATATATGTTATATTTATGTGTTTGTGTGTGTAAAGATGTTTACTTAAGTCTTTATATTGATCCAGTGTTAGATGAAGGCCGTTTGATCCATAATGAAATTCAACATGCGGAAAATTGCGCTATTTTAGAATTCGTCGTTGCACATTTCATTTTCTAGTTATTTGTTATTTTTACATATTTTGAATGTTGTTGAAATGTAAAATATTTTCAGAAACATCATATTTTACGAATATCTTCTATATAACGATATTTTATTCGGAAAATATTTAAAATTTAGTTTGTTTATTCTTATCCTTTATATATTAATAATCAATTATTTTTTGAATTAAAGAAAAAAATCAATAATGCACCAAAATATCTATTTAATATATTTTTTTAAATTTTAATTGAAATAAAAAATATATTTATTATGGAGTTTATACATTTTTTGTAACAGATATATTTAAGTGTTATTAGATCATTTCATATAATTAAAAAATATATACGTATTGAACAAGTGCAATATTTTCTTTCTAGACAATTATGAAATGTCATTCATCATCGTTATTTGTGTGAAAAAATGAACTTAATGTTCATAATTTTACAGTGTAAGTTAATAATTATTTTTTTTATAACCTTTGATTATTACCGTGAATGACATAAAGCAATTAACGTGTTGAATATATACGAAGAAAAATATAAAAAAATCATATGTATACACTAGAAAGACCTTCAAGAGTCACGTGATTCTTCAATAGTCGTCAGAATTCATGCGGGTTCGAACCCAGAGCGTCACGAGACAAGAGAACCGGGCGACAAATGTCGCACGATTACATGCGTCACGTGACTCGATTAAAATAATAATTGCACAATCACGACAATAAAATATTTTATTATTACATCGTTTTTAGAAAGGTTACAATTATATTTATATATTGTAGGAATTGTAGAAATTTCGAAGCGGTTCTAGCCGGAAAACTGTCGCGTTTTTAATATATCTTAATGTCGTATTATATATATATATATATATATATATATATATATATATATATATATATATATATATATATATATATATATATATGTTTATTATTGTCATCGGTGTTAACGTTTGTCATATGCAATATAATAAGGCTGTATGTTCGAAAGACGCACGAATGTCGTTTCATGAAAGGAAAATGTATAAATATGAATTCGAAGTGTATATAATTTGATGCTATTTGAAGTAAATAGTTGTGATTGATGATATATAAAAGAAAAAAATCTTTTGCGGTATTGTAGTAAATATCTTGCGGTTCAAACGATTTTAACCTTGGTTTAAATATGTATGCATGAAATGTTATATCATTTTTAAGTGTTTCATAACAATATTAATAGAGATATTGATTTTTTAATTGTCATAACAATGGATTTTCACGATTTATTTATTATTTTATTGGAATTATGTGTTGTTATTATACTTTTTAATGAAAAAGTTTATGACTTTATTATGTCTATTATAAGAAAATCAATGATTTATAATAAATTAGTATTAACTAAGATTATAAATTTGATTTATTGAATAGTAATAGATATTTTATAGTCATATTATTATTATTATTTATATATATATTTCAAATAGTTCATCAAGACTTTGGCTTTTTTTAAATCAAAATATGGAAGATTTGTAATAATTTATACGATTAATTTCTATTTATAAAACTGATAAAAATTAAATTCTGAACAACAAATTATAATCATTAATATTTTGTCTATTTTTTTTTTAAATATTTATCCAGACATTCAAATTGGAAAACATATTGAGCAATTTAAATATGCGCATTTGACGCGATATTAACATTCGGTAAATATTATTTTAAAGAATGATAAATAAAATAGTTCTAATACGGAAAATCTATCCAACATTCACTTGATATTAACGTCTACAATTATTTCAATACGAAATTAAATCATCAATGATATTTCCAAAAAAAAAAAAAAAAACGATAAGTAGAAAAATCATTGCGCAATCAGTGAAATCATATCGACAGGGAATTTGAACGGTTTTTCTTTTCTTGGCATTTATGCACGCGAAACGGTCCATTTGTGCACTGAAACTATTTACATACATACGTATATTATATTCTCGTATATTAAAATTAGAAATGAAGGTTGAATATCGTCGTCTATTTTTTTTTTATTTAACAACATACACGAATATAGTTAGATGCACCGTTTTCTGTTCCGTGTTTTTAATACTTCAACGTCTCTCGGAACGTATCGGCCTTGTGACTCTTTGGCATACGGTCAATTGAACGAATTTAGTACCGTGTTTCGTATTTATTTATGTTATATGCACATATATACACGTATATATTTATATAATATATAATGTATTAAAATTATATATGTGCGCTTTTTTTATATAGTATATGTGCGTGTTGCACTTTTTGATGTACGTGCAATTCTTGCACTTGACATTGACCATTTTACAACTGTCATGGTCGTGTTCGATTCAACGGTGCTACTATTTAATTCGATATTTTATATAATGTTCCCTTTCAATTGTCAGCATTAAATATGTGTATTTATTATTATTATTATTATTGCACGATGTTATTACGCTCATTGAAATAATACGGTAGCCATTATCAACTATTATGTTACATATATGGTGACTACTTGCAGATTTTTCATTAATATCTACGTAAAAATCTATGAAATCGTCAATATATATTATTACATATAAAGTTAAAATATTTTAAATATATTATAATTTTTAATATATATAGATTTTAATTATTTTTGTAATCGTTAATATTGTAATAGTATATAATTATAAAGTATATTATATAAAAAAATCATAGTTAAATTATGTATTTTTTGTTCAAAAAAAAAATTAAATATATTCTACATACTATTTTGGATGTACTATTAAAATGCAATAGTAAGATTTTTAGTAAAAGTGACATTTAAAGGTTAAAATTTCATATCAAATAACTGAATCAGCGTTTCGAAATTAGATTTTTTTTGCATATTCAAATGAAATTTTAAAACATAATATTTATACATTATTTTGTTATTATTGATATTTTTCTGAGCTACAGAATGATTGAGTGATTTATGTTATATGCGTTAAGAATTTCTTAGATTTAAATAAAATGCAACTAATTAAAATACGATGCGATTTTATAATGAATGGTTGATTTTATTAACTACACAATTTAAGGTTTTATTATATTAATGTAATGAAGTATAATAATTTTTAATTTTCATATGTTTTTTTGTATCGATGCAAAATCGATTTTATTAATTATTTCAGACTAATTACACACCAATTAGCAGATGATAGCAAAAAGTTCAATCGATTTAAATGTGATGAAATAATTTAAATCACGTGTTTTTGTTTTTATAAAATAAGTATATTATGTAGAACATGAGCTAAATTTGTTATCATTTTTAATTTCTTTTTATTGATCCAAAGCTACTAATTTGATTTTGTAATCGCGCTGTTATAATTTATGAAAAATATTTTCGAATTATTTTATAAATTATGTAGAAATTGTTTACGCTGTTCAAGATGTCATTTTTTTCCGGTGAAATTTACGATTAATATTTAAAATATAAAAAAAATCGATTATTTATTTATTTATTTATTACCAATTTTATTTTTATTTCTACCAGACTGAACCATATCACGCGATTGTTATACACGTTTCGATAAGAAACGCGAGTTAATTTTCTGATAATTCCGAGGTCGCGTTATGAAAATATTATATATTAAAAAAAATGGAAAAAAAATCGGTAAATCCGACATTTATAAAAGTTCGGAAAATATGCATTATTTTCAACACGTGCATGCAATTTTTCAAGCGCACGTTCGATAAAATAATTCATACGATTATATTTAGATAATTATTTACAAATACAAATCGTATTTCACAATCGCGTTTCGATTAATCAATCGAATATATACGAATATTTTAAATAAATTATGTATATGAAAAAAAAACAATCGTTCAAAAGACGACTTTAGCAATGGTGTGATATCCTCAAAGGAGTGAAGGTCGGTCAAAAATCAATCTTCGCAAGCAATTTTTTTTTTCAAATTACCGAATCATCGATTATGCATAATACAATATTCATGATTGCCGAGAACCTTTTTTTCTTCTTCTAAATTTAACTCTTGTTTATTTTGTTAATATCGACGTGAATCGATTTATTGGAATGCGAATTGTGTTTGTGGAACTGCATTGCTTTTGTAATACCGATGTCAGAATCGAACATCTTCACCGAAAGTATTTGCGATAATAATAATATTAATATCCACATAATAATATTATTTAGAATTTATTATAATACTACATCTAATTAAAATGATTATTTTTAATTTATTTGAAAATTTTTTTTACATGCTATTTAAACTTTTTCTATACAGAATGCATCTAAACGATTATAAAAATAAATTTTAATTAAAATATTTATTATTATTATATTCATTAATATTTTAAATATATATTTTATATAAATAAAGTCAAATTTTCTGTAAATAAACGAGTGACAATAAAATTCAATATGTGCTTTTTACTAGTTATTTGTACGATATATGGTATATGTCAAAATTGTTATATTTATATAATAATACATGTAATATATCAATTACAATTATAAATTTGACATTTCAAATATAAAGTAATATTATGAATGTGCGTCAGTTATTCTATACATTTATAAGTTATATTTCAAAATATTTTCTATTTATATTGTATCGATTATGCAAAATATAATAAAATAACGATAATGTGTACATTTTCTATTGCGTAATAATCAAAGAAATATATTATTAGTTAGGTTATCTCGTGTTGCAGCGATATGACTTCAACAAATGACGGTTCAATGTCAAGATCAGAATATACGGAAAATAATGTTGCGAAACGACAGAATCATCGTTTTCCGTGTTCGAATATAAATTTTCAGTGTTAAAAAAAATCTGAAAATTATTATATATCATATAAATGTATTAAAAAAATATATATCGTTTATTCAAACGATTAAATATTGCATACTGTCTATGTCTTCGTATATTTTTAATTGTATTATATATATATATATATATATATATATATATATATATATATATATATATATATATATAATTACTTAGCAGGTATTAAAGGATTAAGTACGGTTTATATAAAATATCTAAATAGTATTTTCGATCTTTAATATTTAATAGTTTAAATACTGAATAATATTAGTCTTTTAAATATTAAAAAAAATCATAACATCCGCCATTAAAAATATATAATAAAAATAATACACATCCGACATTTGAAATGAGGAAATGAATCGATGACACGAATAAAAAAAAAACCCAAGAAAAGAAAATATAATGGGAACATTCTCGATAAATATCGACGCGATTCTTATTTAAAACACGAAAATAATATAAATATAAATTGCGCACATGTCGCGTAATTAATTTACACGTAAAGTAATTCAAAAATGTGCACACTTACACAATAGGCACAGTTGTGTTATTGTGCATAATTTGATAACGGCCGATATCGCACAAGTGCATTGCGAAGGTTAACGCCGTCAATCGAAAGTGAAGTGTTAAACTGCACAATAAGGGAAAAAAATGTGTGTGTATGTGCATATTTGTATTGTAAAATTAATCTTTAAATTAATCAATAAATTAAATTGAAAATAATAATAATAATAATCGATCATATGAATTTGTAATAATATTAATTGCGTTTCATTATCAATTTAATTTCTAGGTCAAAATTATATTATTTTAAATATTATATATATATATATATATATATATATTTTTTTTTTTCTGCATTTAAAATATCAGAATAAATTTAGTAATATTCCATTATTAATAATAATATTTTGAATTCAAACAAATTTTAATGTAAATAAATAATTTATAAATAAATTGTGATAAAATATATTTCGTCTACTAAACGGTTTTGCTTGCTTAATATTCAATTAATTTTTATCACAAAATATACTTTATTACTGAATTTTATGAGTAAATAAATAAATTATTATATATATAGTAATTATGATTTTTTATATTATCGAGGCAAAATGTGTAATCGTATTTTCCACTCAATATCGACACATTTTTATTTAATGACACATTTTCTTGGAATTCATATTATATAAAAAATAATAACGATTATTAAAATTCGCCATACTGCATGTATATTAAAATAATATAATATTAAATTTGAATATTGAAAATTAGTTAATATATTTATATATAAAGTTTTTCATGCATTATTAGCGATTTCGTTGTGTAAAAAAAAAATAGAAATCGACACCGTCGATCTTGAAATATCGGTTTAGATTCGCAAGGACGTAAGCGACGTCGTTTCATTTTCACAAATGACCAATTTCACTTTCGCCATTTTCATCGATAGTAAAAATGCAATATTGTACATTTTTTTTCATGTCGTCGAATGAGTTTGCATTTTAAAAAAAGATCATTCGTTGGAACTTTGCCTTGTGCGACATTTAAGCAGCATATAAAATTATAATTAAACACGTACGCTATTTTATATACACATTTAATTGACATAATTAATAATTAATAAAATTTACAATTATATTATAGATATTTTTTTAAAGATAAATACGGATATTGAATGCGTCTAGGGGAGATAATTAAAGTCGTAAATTTAACATATACAAAAGTGAATTACTCTCAAAGTTCTTAATTATAATACGATTTATAAGGGTCAAATTTTTCTCTGATAAAATAATCGTTATTTTATCATTTTTAACATTAATAAATTATGTTATTAACTAACTATATTGCACAATTGACCATGAAAATGGTCATATTTAATAAGGTTTCGTTGTAATTTCCTTTTAATCAGTTTTAGTTCGTCGTCGTCGATAGTTTTATATTATTAGTAATAAAATATTTTGTATTAATATATATGTATTATTATTTTTATATAATTATATTTATATATTTTATTTCTATAGGAATAGAAGCACCGTTATGAGACCACAACAATCGACACGATTTTGCAGATTCACAGATTATTAATTGAAGCAAAATACAAAAATGGTGAGTTCAACTTTGCAATTTATACTCTCTTTTCATACGTCGGTTAATATAACGGTTATTTTTTTAATATGATATTTTCGCATAGTCATTTTATAATTATGCAAATAAATGCGGTACACTATAATTATGTGAAAAATATTTTTTTTACGGTTGTCGTTTTAATGAAAAAAAAATTGAGGAAAAGCGACAATCATTTTCTTCGAATTAAAAAAAATATTTATAGTTAAGATGAAATATCATTGAATTCTATTTTTGTGATTGATATAATATTTTATATTAAGGTAAATTATTTTTATATTTAAAATTTTTCATATTATTTTTATTATTAGAAAATGTTAAATGAAATTATTGTAATTAGATTATATTTTTTATTAATTCAACGTTGATTTAATATTTTTAATGTAAATTATAAATGAAATTGTTTGAGAATATAAATAAAATTTTATATAAAAATTGTTATAAAGTATCGATTCTAAAATCATATATAATTATAAAATATAACATTGTCACTGTTTAAAGTTAAATTTTATTACATGATGAAATGTCATTATATATATAATAATATTATGAGCAATAAGATATTTATAAATATCACGTTAATATATTGACATCGCATTATTTCTAATGATATATAACAGACATGATAAAGTGTCAGCAAACTTTTCATACGTTGTATGAGAGATGCATTAGAAAAAGATAAATGGGGATAATATAAGAATATTTATAAATATCACATTATTTTTAACGATATATTATATAACACACACACACACACACACACACACACATGATAAAATGTCAACAACTTGTCATACGTTATAACGAGAGCTGCATTTAACTTGAAAAGCGAGCAATGTATCATAATTTATAGAAATGTATTATTTAAAAAAAAATAAAAGAACGACGAATTCGTGATGAAATGTCCACGTGGTGTGCGTTCACCTTGACAGACGGGAATGCGTTTACGTCACACGGGTCGCCCACACCTGACCTTCGGTCGCCATTGCCGCTACGTGTTACGCAACAATGCACATGCACTCGATGCACTATTGCGCATCATCGCACAGTACTTTCTACGTTTTTAAACGTTTCCTTTTTTTTGTGTATCGTGGAAAATTTGGAAAATAGGATCTAAATGTTTATCTATATATAATATATATATATATAAATTAAAAGATATTATTCGATTGAAATTTATACAGTATACGTAGCATTTGACATTTCATCACAATTTTTTTAATATAATATATAAATTAAAAAAAAAATTATTAACGATTTTTTTTTCTAGATTTATAATATTAAATGCAAAATTCGTGAAATTTATAAAAAAAAAATAATAAATGTATATTTAATGTTGGACATTTCATCACAATTTTTTACATATAAATTTGATTAATTTAATTAAGTGTAAAAATATAATTATAGTTAAATGATTAATATTTTTATATATTTTCAAGTCTCAAAATGTGAATAGCGGAAGATAATGATAACGATTTCTCTAAAATAATTTATATTGAAATTTAAAAATATGAGTAATTAATTGAGATATATATATATATATATATATATATATATATATATATATATATATATATATATAGAAAATTATCAAAATTATATTTAACTATAAAATTTCATATCATAGTAATATAAATAAAAATAAAAATATTGTATATTATTCGTAAAATATAGAAAATATGCGGAAATATTTTGAAATTGTATCATAACATGTTTTCTTGAATCGGTCAATACATTATATATTAAACCACGCATTTATTATAAATAAATAATATTAAATTAATGCACGTTCATTTTTAGTTTAATATTATTGATAACCCAAGTCGATGGTTCGATTATGTGAATATGTTAAAAAATAACGGGTAATAATATTTAAATAGATATTTTGACCTAATAAACCCGCCTTCGCCGGTTAAAACAGTAAACAATATGGAAAAAAATAATGTTCGATAACAAGTTGATCTTTTTGAAATTTTGTTATTCTAGATCAGTGATTTAGTAATATAATGGAAATTATTTACATATCGCTTCGAAAATTGCAAAATAGGCATTTTGCGATGTAAATATATTCTATATATATATATATATATATATATATATATATATATATATATATATATTTTTTTTTTTTTTTTTTCCGAGAAAATATTAATCGATAAATATTATTTTATATGTATATTCAGCACGTTTTCTTTATATATTATATGTAATAATATTGATTTATTGTATATTAAAAATTATTACTTCCGTGTTTGATTTTTGAAATATTGAAAATATTTTATTTTTTTACCGCGAAAAAGCAAATTTTTATAGTTTTAAATATTTGAAGGAAAAATGATTTGATTTTGTATAATAAATTTCTTTTTTTCAGTACTACTAAAAAAATAATATAATGAATAATATTTTTGGGGTTACATCAAGCATATTCTTTGTTAAAAATTGTGAATATTTAACACAAAGCTTAATATCACTAGCGTTACTGTTCTTAAAATAGTCATAAGGAATCTAGTGATTACATTAAATTAATACGTAATTATTTCATTTGACTTAGCAACTAATTAACTATAAATATTCTTTAACAATAATTGTATCATAAATAATGAAAAATGTTTATTTATATATATTATTTATTTATGCATATATGCCTTATGAGATTTTGTAATAAAAATTTACTTAGTTACAACAAGATTTAGAAATGCATCATTATGTATTTTTTATTTATTTATCTGTTCTTATTTTATTAGTTATGATAACAATTTATACATTGTTAGTTTTCTAGGTTCATAAAGATAATTGGAAAATGTTATAATTAAATTCTATTTGAGATTTATTATCACATTATATACACACACATATATATTTGTATGTATATAATGTGATACAATACTATATAAATTGAAAAATTAAAAATTGATATTCTGAAGGTCCTCAGATACGATTTTAAGTCGCTCGAATACTAGTGAGCTTTATCGTTTTATTGATCTAAAAACCGGAGATTCGGCGACCTTAACGTTGTAATAGTGTCCCCGAGTGCCTTAGGACCATAGACAATAGGGTCTTAATTGTGTAAACCGTCTTCGAGACGACCAATGATGGAGAATTGGATGCTGTGCGCAGACCATAGCGCGCAACTAGGCTGAATTGGGTCACTGATGTGGGGTAACGCCTCTTATATCGATCGCAAAACCCCGGACATACACATAATGTTTAATCTAGAAAAGGGGAGCGGGCGGGCGGGTGGGTGGTGGGTGGTAGGAGCAGGTGAAATTTCCAAGTTGAAATTTGAACAAAAGCGAAATCATACCAGATGCTTTCCCTTCGCGAGCTTTCTTCTTTTAGAGCTTTTTTTCAATTTATATATATATATATATATATATATATATATATATATATATATATATATATATATATATACATTTAATCGACACTTGTTCGTTGCGCTTCGTGTGTTTAATTAATATGCATACTTTATATGAAAATTATTAATTCAATTTATACTTTATAATTATGAAATATAATTGATAGATTCTATTATAACGGAAATTATTGAATATATAAAATATATTTTTCTGATGATATTTTATATAATAATTCATTACAGTAATGTGGTAAAAATTGTGGTCAGATTATTAAAGAGTAAAAGTGTTATTTACTAAACGATAATTATTACAAATTATTACGAATCAATGAAAATAAAATTTATATTTTAAATATTTGCGTTTCATTTTTACATTTATATATGAAATATTAATTCAAATATAAAGAGTTAATATAACAATTATATTGAAATACGTAACATATGAATTTAATAAATCTAATACTATAAAATACGTTTAATAAATATAATAATAAAAAATACGATAACAAACATAATGTGAGATATAATGTTTTTTTTAGGGTGATTTAATAAATTTATGAATGTCACGACAGGTGACAATTAAATGCTTAATAAACTTACCAGTTATTTACCGGTTCGAATCGGTTCGAGGTTTTTATTTTAACGATGCGCATATTATGTATGCATATTTAATTTATGCACACACACACACACACACACACACACACACACACACACACACACACACATATATATATATATATATATATATATGTAATTGAACTGTAAATCGTAATTGTTTACCCGGTCGATTAGAATGAATTACGACATGTCGTATTAAAATGGAGATGTCATTTTCGGATGTTGCAGGCCAATATGGAGGCGAGAAACGGACATCATCATCAGCAGGAATCGCAGCAGATTCCTGAAATGTGCAACCTTAGGGAATCCGACTACGAAAGGTTAACGGTTTATATTGTTCCTGATGTGCCATGTCCACAAGGAACTCAAAATCGAGCTGAAAAAACATTGCCCAGAAGTCTAACTTTGAAACCTTCAGTGGTTCTATCTACTCCTAACACTCCTGTAAGGATTTTTTATATATAAAAAATATAAAAATATTAAAAAAAATTTTTTTACATTATTTTATAATTTATAGACTGAAGGTGTTTGGAGTACAGGAGTTATTCCAAGGGGAACCAGATTTGGACCGTTCGAAGGCACAAGAACCCCAAACTATCCCGATAATAAAATATCATGGAGGTATTATTGGAGGGTACGTATCAAATTTAATTTATATTGTGGACATATTTAGATATATATTACAATTAATAGCGATGCTTTTTAATAATAATAATAATAACAACAATTTTTGAAGCATATAAAATAACACGCATTACTATTTATTGTAAATATAACATACTTGTAAATATTTAATGGTTTTGGTATTTTTTGTAATCGCTTAAAATACTAAATCTATTCTTCTTTTGTGATCTATCGTAAACCTTTCCTTCTATTTTCTTTTGGCTCAGGTGCAGGAAACTGTTAGGCATCACACATTTGGGAATATTATGGTGAGCATTTCATATATGTAAATATACATACATTATATTACAAAATGTTCCTTCTCTAGTTATGCTATATTTTTAGAGTAAATGTAAAAGCTTCTTAAACGTTTAAAATTGCAATTATTTTTGTACATACAATCAATAATATTGTTTTATTGTAATTTAACGAAGATGTTTTTAAAAATAATTTTATAAATCTATTTTCAGATATTTAAAGAAAACGACTATTATTACTTGGATGGATCAGATACAAGTATGGCGAACTGGATGCGATATGTTGCATCAGCGTATTCATTTTCTGTAATGAATTTAGTTGCCTGTCAACATGGAGAACATATATATTTTTATACAATCAGGTAAATTTTATCTTATATAACAATGCATAATATTCAAATATATATTACTATAAATTAAATAATATTTTTTTTCAGAGATATTATGCCAAATGAAGAATTAATGGTATGGTACTGTAAAGACTTCGCGAAGAGATTAGGTTATGATATGGATCCTGAAAGGGCGACATATTCTATATGTAAGTTTTATTATTTTCAAATATATAAAATATAAAAATAATATGACAATTAATATATTTATCTTTTATAGGCAAAGAAGAAACGATTAAAAAAGCATATGGTCTTCCTCCTGCACCGGTTCATCCGGAAATAGCTTTTAATCATATGAAATACGTATTAGGATTATCAAATCCAAAAGATCTCTTAAGACCTGAATCACCGCCACCAACATCACGACCCTCAACTCCACCAGCTCATCAGACGTCTGGAATCAGTACCGCTCCTCCTCACAGATCTCCGATAAGGGTTCACGAGAGTCAAAGTGTTCGAGTGATCAACAGGCGAAGTTCACCGCCTGCTCGTCATCTTCATAAAAGAGATGGATCACCAGTTCTCGTATATAAAACTCAACAATCTCCCATGATTGTAGATCAGAGAGAATTGTCTCCGGAAACAATGCATATGAGGCAGGAATCCCCACTTAGAATTCATCATAGAGAGAGTACGACGATCGTTGTACAGCAGCAAAAAGATAGTCCGCCACATGTTACAGGACAAGCTATGGAAACAACAAATGGAGCTCAACCTGCTCATTTCGATCATCATCAATTGACACCAGCCGATGGATCTGTTCGTTCAGATGAAGGTTATCACAGCAACGGTTATCACGATGATGGTTTTACACCACCCGAAGACTCGAGCGATTCAGATTCAGAAAATAATTATGTACTCGATTGCTCGAAGAAAACCAATGCACCCAAAGAAACTACGGTAATTGTACAAAAAGGAGTAGACATGAACGACAGAAATGAATTCAGAAAAGTGAAAATAAAAATGCCAAGGGCTTATCATTATCAAAACAACAAAGAAGCAGACTGTGATAGCGAAAAAGAACTGATAATAGCCGAAGATCCTATTGAAGAAATGCCATTGTCATCACCTTCTCCTCCAAGAAGAGATCCGGCGACGTCAACAGTAATAGTTTTAGAATCATCTCAACATACAGTAGTTCCAATATCAAAGCCTTATTACGAAGCAGAAAGTACTTCACCACCTCCGGCAACATTTTTAAGGTATACTCCTCCAAGTTCAAGCATTTTAGAAACAATATTGACTGGTAATAGATTAGATACTAATAACAACGATTCGAATAGACGACAACCAAATGCTACACCACCACCAACATCACCAACAGAAATGGCATATTCTTATAAGAAAAGTCAGAGATATGGAAATGCTTGTAGTCCAGATTCGAGTTCTAATTTAGCGAGTCCATTGCCTAGCATCTTGCAGTTGGGACCACAAATAATTATTCCGCGTAATAATCATCAAGCGCCTTCACCTCAACCTCCTGCTTTAATGTATGCACCGCCTAATCAACAAGTGATTCCGCATACGACAGAAATAAGAGAAATTAGAGAAATACGGGAAATCAGAGAGACGCGATATGAAAGTCACCCATCTCCAACATATCCTTATGGAATGTATTCCCCTCCTAATTCAACAATGATAAGTCAAGTTAACGGATCACCTCCGATTACAAATTCGCCACCGGTATCTTCGAGTCATTATCATTTCGATAGAAATGGGCATCATCCACAATATCCATCATCGTCTAGCGTTATTACAATAAAAAATTGTTCACAATTCAGTGTAATGCAAAATTCAAACATGAATCCGCATTTACTTCAACCATTACCACCATTACAACACTTATCGCCATCGAGACCGTCACCTCACGGAAGTTTAAGTCCTGACGGGGGCTCTTGTACGCGCAGTTGCAGTCCTCTGAGTCCAAATTCTCAAAACTCCAGAGGATATAGAAGTTTGCCGTATCCGTTAAAGAAAAAAGATGGGAAAATGCATTACGAATGTAACGTCTGTTGTAAAACTTTTGGTCAATTATCAAATTTGAAAGTACATCTTAGGACGCATTCTGGGGAAAGACCGTTCAAGTGTAACGTATGTGCAAAGTCTTTCACGCAATTGGCTCATTTACAAAAGCATCATTTAGTCCATACGGGAGAAAAACCGCATCAATGCGACATATGTAAAAAGAGGTTTTCGTCAACGTCAAATTTGAAAACTCACCTCAGGCTACACTCTGGTCAGAAGCCATACGCTTGCGATCTCTGCATGCAGAAGTTCACGCAATTCGTACATTTGAAACTTCACAAGAGACTTCACACTAATGATCGTCCGTATGTGTGCCAAGGTTGCGATAAGAAGTACATCAGCGCTTCAGGATTAAGGACCCACTGGAAGACCACTAGTTGTAAACCGAACAATATTGAGGAGGAACTAGCCATGGCGAACGCAGCCAACACTGAATATTTAGGTAAGGAAAGAAATCACTAACTAGCTTATTTTCACTTTTGAATACGACCGCACAATCAGAGGTGAACCTCTGCACTGCCACTTTCACTTGTACAACAGAGGTACTGAACCTGAGTTGCTCAACTTTCCAATTCTCTCCAATGCATTCAGAGGAGGGCTCCAATAGTTGAGAGTGGTGGTAGAATAACTTGTACAATCTTGCAAAAGTCACGGAGAAAGTGCTAATAATTTCTAACAGAGTCGACGACCTTTACAATTTTTTCATAATAATATAAAGCAGTTTCGCGGAGGTCAATACCACTGAATCGTGCTTAACTTTCTCTTCCTCTGTTTAATGTCGTATATTTTCTTTCTTATGCAGGTCCAAATGGCAAAGAAAATCCTGAGGAATCATTCGATATGAGACCTCTTCCCATGTTGTTGGGTCCAGGTTTTCTTCAGAGACAACAACAGATGATCCCACCGCACATGGACTATCAACCGCATCCAAATAGTCAAGATCATCAAATGCGAAGTTCGGAACCACCGCAAAATACTTCACATAGTAACGGAGAACCTCAAGATCACAGGTTTACTCCACCGCGATCGGCCGAGGAAAGACCCAGTGTTATTGAATCGAACCAACCACTGATTATTGAGTGTACTTAAACTCTTCCCCTGTTTTAACTCAATTCAAAAACGTTTTTAACGAATCGTTTCGATTTTTAATTTTCCTCAAAATGTGATATCTTTTTTTGTTTGTCCTCCTTTGGATAGTGAATGCGCCAAGTGTTTGTTTTCGATATTTTTGGCGATCAACGCTTAAAATGTATCCTACTATTGTAAAATATTTTAGTTTTTTTTAATAATTACATAGAAAATAATTCGAATTTAATTTTAGTCATCCAATGATTTTTTTTTCTAAATGTTTAAATTTATATACAGTGGCGTTATTAAGGCAATTCGCAATATCATTCACTTTCTCAATAAATATTCCATAATGATATTTTTGAATATAATGGCACAAAACAAATTTATAATCTCATAATAAGAGTGAAACCGAAGCACAAAAATTTAAATATTATCCCATTTTGCAGTGACCTCAATGAGATTCGTATCATTCAAGTTACGCCACTGTTTACATGCATAAAAAACGAATTTAACAAATTTAAAATATTCACACGGTACTGATTTGAATAAACTAAAAAATATTGATGATCTCGAATTTATTGTATTGAACACGATTTAATCCGCCATAGCAATAATTTATAGTTGTATTTTGATTTATGTGTATTGTAAAAGTTGTGAACCCACCAAAGTAGATTTTTCACGATATTTACGAATAATTATATTAAAAAAAACAATATATAATTACGATGCAAAATAATTATTAATTAAGTACCGGCAATTAAAAAAAAAAACTTTTCTCCAACGATAATTTTATCCTGTACTATGGCTGTATATAGAATTAATTAATTGTACCTAATATATTATAAAATAATTGTAAAATAAAAAAATATATATTAGACTGTTCGATATTTTTTTGAAATGTTAATTTATGGATTAAATATGGTTTGCGCGGTTTTGCATCTTAACCAAATAGAAGTTTCTTAGTCCAAAGATGTGCATTTTTTATATATAATATTAAAAAAAAAATTAAAATGCTTTATGAAAAATTCCACGATTTTTTATATACGATTATATATATATTGAATAATTTTAATATTACGCGTATTCTAAGAAACTGGTATACTTTTATAACGGAATAAAATTAAATAATTTAAATAAAAAATAATAATTTAATTGTGGAACCCGTAGTGACTTTTTAAATATTTGTATATGAATAAGTGAAATACTTCTACTTTACTTTTGTACAATAAATATAAATATAGTTTCATATAGAATATTTATGCAGGCATTTCTTCAATGTTTTTTAAATGGAAAATATTTATAATATAATAATTGTTTTTAATTAATTTCGTTGCCTTTATCGAATTTCAATATAATATTTATATCTATTTCTATTATATATACATAAAAATAATTAAAAAAAATGTATGTATACTATATTTAATTTTTTGTGACAAATTGAAAGTTGCATGGTGCTAAAATATTATATGTATATTCAAACAATAATTTATAAATTTTTCATATATACAAATAATTAACATTCGTTAAATACAGATTAAATTTTTCTTTTCGAGTAACCCACCGAATATTTTTATTATTATTTTTTTAAACGAATGAAGTTATATCTGAGAAAATATTATTATAATTATTATTATATTTATTATTACATTTAGTATGTACTATGTACAGGATTTTCTTTTTTGCAATTTTATCTAATATTTTTAACTGAAAACTTTAATTAATTATTATTATATAAATTTCTACATAAATCTTTCTAAATTATTCTTGTAACATTTTTTTTATATAAAGAATCGGATGAAGAAAAGATATTTTTCATCCAGATTTTGTGTTCTCAAATATTTCCATACTTTAAAAGTTTTTCAATTTCAATTTTTTTTCAAGCAACAATTGTATATTAGCTGTAAATATTCTTAACCGATTAATTATTGTTAGCGTTATTTCTGGCTTTTTTCCTCGTCTAATTCAAATTATTATTATCGAGAGCAGAATATATGGTGCCTTGTACAAAAAAAATGTTAAAACAAGAACATATTACAAGAGATTAAATGTATAATATAAAAAAGCAATTAATTCGTTAATATGCTGTTTATGTATATATTTATAAATATATATATATATATATATATCGTATAAGGAAAAAAAATGGGAATTCAATCGTATTTGACTGAATCGTTGTACAGTTTTTTTATATGAGGAAACGTGTAGAAGTTTTGATAATTTTCATTTTTATACAATTTTTAAGTACATTTCGTATTTTGTAAGACTAAGAGATCTGTTGTAAGTTTAATTCTATTTTTTCTTGTAAAACTATTACGATGTTTATTATTATTATTATTATTATTTGATTTTTTTTATGTATTTAAATATATATATATATATATATATATATATATATATATATATATATATATATATAACAATGAAATGTATACTAAAAACGCATACACATGTACGCGTTGATCTTCCGAACGATTTTCAAGTTTTGAAAATTTTCATATATATATGAATATATTTGTATTTTATTTAACCGCGTGAAAGTTCAAAATGGACACTGCGTCGATGCAAAATCGCGACATCTGTTGTGTGCTTTTGACGCGATTTGTATCAAAGATGTTTATCGGTGTGTATTTTTTTTTAATTTGTATATGTATGTGTAAAGTTATTTTCATATGATATTGTTGTGCTCGACTTATTTAAATTATTATTTATTTAAATAAATATATGTATACATGTGGTGTGATTTGAATGAGAATATCGTACAGATTGTTTGTAATGTTGTCGTTGCTGTTATTGAAATTATTATACGTTATAATTATTATGGAGAATAATAAAATATAAAAAAGTAAGAAATGAAAACAAATTATGTATCTCGCATTTGAATTTTAAACGTATGAAATATGTGTAATGTCGTTCGCTCGATAATGTGATTTTGCATGTTTTCCCTTCTCCCCCCCACTTCTTTGTAAAATCTCTTTATGTATTTAATGTTATCGTTGCATTATCTACTTGATTATATTTAAAAAAATACTATCTTTGTAATATATGTGTAAAAATCGAGAGATTAGACCAAATTTAAGAAAATAAAATCATTTTGAAAAAGTCTTATTTTATGATTATTTTATTTACCAATACATTTCCTTAATAATTATATTAATAATATATAAAGTATTAACAAAAATGAATTTTATTTTATAACATCATAATAAAAAAAAAATAATACACAAAATTTTAAAATTAAAAAGTAAATTAAAATCAAAATTAAAATATATAGCATGTTATGAGAGTCGTTAGTAGTATTGTTTTTTTATTCATATTTAAAATGTTTCTTAAATATTAATTTATTCAATTATTAAATATAATAAAACTTTATTATTTAATTAATTAAAATTGATATTAAAATTAAAGAAAATATATTTATTCAACATTTAGTGCCATCTATAGAAATAAATATATATTTCAATAGTTAGAAGCAATTTTGTAATGTTAAACAATACTTCAATAATTGTCATTAATCTAGCTAATTTAGACTTTATATAAAAATTAAATTAAAAATGAGAAATTTTTGATATTTCTTAAAATTAAAAAAAAATAAAATATAATAAATAATTAAGCAATTTATAGGTAAGGTTATAGAGACATATTTAGTAATTTCTAGAAATGTTAATGGAAACTTTTCAAAATATTTAAATTAATTGTCATATAAATCAATAGATGTACTATATATTTTTAAAATTATATTATTTTATATTAATATAAATTATATATCATTGTTTTTATAATTCATTTTTTAAATTATTTCTTAAATTAAATGTAATAATACTAATATGTTTTGCAATATTTTTTTAAAATTTAAATTAATAATATATAATTATTTTCGTTTTTGACAAATTATTGAATTTTCGTAGAATTTAATCAATGTTTTCTTAATAATGTTTAATTAAAATAAATGATAAGCAAGAATTTTTCATTTCATATATCTATCAAACATTATTTTTAAAATTAGAAACAAATCTATATTATATAATTTTAAAACGATTATTAATAAATTATATTATCAAGCAATATATATATATATATATATATATATATATATATATATATATATATATAATAAACAAAAAACAAAGTCATGGCAATTTTCTAGTACTAATATAATTATGAATTAATCACATAGTAAAAAGTGGCAATTTTCATTCAACTTTCGTCGACAATAGCCGTTATAAAAATTCAATAAACATCCCGATAAAGTCATACATCATCTAAAAAAAAAAACAAAACAACAGATCCAGAAAAACAGAATCCCTTCATTATTAACAAACACGTTTCGTTGATTTCAAAAAAAAAAAAATAATAATAATGAAAAGAAAATAATACACGTTTTGCCGATACTCGAGATGATAGGTTATCTGTTTATACGTGAAAACTGGTAAAAAGAAAAATAAAAATCCGGTGATTTACGATGCAATTTTGGCCGTTTTCCGATATGCTCACATTGCCTACATTTGTCAACCTACATATTTTCACGTGGGATCGCTGCTTTATAGGCGCGGCCCTTTCGTTAATTCGCTTTTTTCCATGTATATATATATATATATATATATATATATATATATATATATATATATTTAAGAGACGTTATGGCATCTGACATTATGAAGTTGCTTCCAATTAATAACCGATAGATACAACGGTGAAAACTTGTTATATCTGCTTTCCCGGATAGTGTCGAATGCATCGGCCACTATTTTGGAAAAATTATTATTATATAGAAAGTTGGCCGATTTCGTTTTACTTGACTGTCTTCTTTGGAAAAGCGAGGATTTAATATTTCCTTTTTTTTTAATATTTATATTTTCGTCGTTTCCATTTATTTTAATTTTAATAGATAACATGCGTATATACAATGTATGAAAAGGATATATTTTAAATAAATGACGTGAAATTTATAAAATTTAATTATTCTTTTAATTAAAATTAAGGGATAAATAAGTTTTTCGTATAAAATTAATCCTAATTTTCTATATTTTTTAATTGTAATTATAGTATTAAAATTTAATTTTAAAAATTTACATGTTTTTTTTAATACATATATATCACAAATATAAGGTTGTCATCATATAATTAAGAAAGTGTCATGTAGAATTATATTTTATCTCAAAAGAAAAAAATACTTAGAATGCTATGGATTTTTTAACATACATATTAACATATTTTTAACGTTATATTATATAATATAAACAAAAATCTACTATAAATTAGTTTTGCGGTAACTTCATTGGAAAGCCAGTGAAGGCACGTGGTTTTTATAATAAGACAACCATTTTTTTTCCATTTAATTCGTCAATTAATTATATTTCCCGTCGTGAGATGAGTTCGTACAGCTTATACACATATATAATTTTTTTTCTTACACGTACAGACATTCCACAGTACGATCATTATATAATGATTAAGTAATATTTTCCTAATTATTATGCTTCTGTGAGACAAGCGACCGATTTGAAATCGTTACACAAAGATCGTTTTATAAAAATTGTATCATAAAAACTCGTTCGAATTATCATTTTTGAATACGTAATTTGGCATGGCGTTTCTTAATAAAGGCACCGGTGTGTGAATAAATCGATCTTAAATTGGATACTCGGACAAGTATTTTTTAATTTATTTATATTTAATCGATGAATGCTAGTGGTATATATATGTGTAAGATAATAATAATAAGAAAAAGAAAAGAAAACTCGATTGTTGTATGAAAATTTAACTCATCGTTTTCAATTTTTGTATATACGTATGAAAATTGACGAATTTAAATATTTTATTGCGTGTAGTTAATTTTATGTTACATATTCAAATGTAATGTGTGAGAGCTTTTCATGGGAATTTTTTTCATATTATGAAAAATTTAATTTTTAAATATGTATTTTTTTTATTCTATTATCTATAAAAATAATACAGTTAAAATATTATGCAATTTGATGACTTGTATTTTTTTCTTTCAATGCTTTATTTTTTATATTTTTAAATATTAAAAATAATTTTAATAAATGTTAGAAAGTTTTGTATGAATATATTTTATAAAGTATATTAAAAGTATTATTACGGTTTCCGATAAAATATTTTAAATGAAATGTTTGAAAAAATTAAACTGAATGCTATTTTTTTCAAGCTGAAAAATTTGAGAGTTACTGTTTAAAATACATTTTGAATACGTAATTTGATTTTAATTTAGAACCTGATATTCAACGAATTCTATTTTAAATTGCATTATTTAGTACTTATATATTCAAGTGACATTTACAATTGTTATTTAACGGGAACATTTGATTTTTATATATAACAAATTTAGAATTTTAATTTCGCTTTATATTTCCTGTAATATTTTTTTATTGTATAAAATTTCTGTTAATTGAGAAAAAAGGAAAATTTATTTAAATAATATAAAAAAATATATTTTTAGTATTATTTGATGTTAAAAATATTTTTATTTTTTAAAAAATAAATTTATTGAATAATTTAAAATAATTAATATTTGTTTTAAGAAGAAAGCACGTTCCAAATTTTAGTTTTGTAGTGTTAATTAAAATATTTCTTCTTATTTAAAAAATCTATAATATTATATAAAAAAATATTGAATTTAAGTTTGAAAGTAAATAAATTTTGTTAAAAATACATCAATTTCAATATCTTTTAAAAATGACTTAACATATCAAGAACTATAATGGCAAATTTCTTTCAGAATATTACTACTTATATTATAATTATAATATTTGTTTTAAAATTATATTCTTTTAATATAGTAAAATAATTAAATACTGATATGAAAAGAGACATTTGCATAATATTAATATTTATGAGGGTTGTTTTTATATTATTTTAAATCGTATGGTAAATAACTTGAAAATCTCACGACACGCCAATGGATAGATATATCGATATATAATAATATTCGTATTAAATAATGCAAAACATAAATTTTGACGATCGTTTTTAAAACGTTGGACATTTTCGAAGTCGTGCCAGGACGATTGCAAAAGTGGATCCTTGATCAAGTGACATTTGTTCGATCGTGTTGTCTTTTGGATCGTCAATGCCAAAATCTGGTTCACATTTAATACGTACGTAAAGAAAAAAATAATAATATCTTCCTATAAATATATATATATATATATATATATATATATATATATATATATATATATATATATATATATCTTAAGACAAGTTGCCTCATCATTTTGAACGTTAATAATAATCACAAGAACAAAAACAAAAACAAAAAAACAGAACAAAACGAGCAGATAAAAAGGCAACAGTTCTGTCGAAGAGCGGACGGACATGTTATTAACGTTGAATCATCAGCATGCAAAAATCTTTTTCTAGTCATATATAAAAAGGCGATTGTACTTTGAAAATTATGATACAAAAACAGCGTCTTGAATATACCATATATATATATATATATATATATATATATATATATATATATATATATATATATATATATATATATATATATATATATATATATATAATCATTTATTATAATTAAGATTCTTGGCCTTAATGTCTTGCTTTGAAATTATCATTGTCGATTCGTATAGTAGTCGAGAACAATCGTTAAGAGTCCGTTTATCAGATCGTCAATCGGATATTTTGGTTTAAATTGATCATAAAAAAATATTCTTGATTTATATTGTAATTTAACATTTTTTTTAAAATATATATAAAATTATATATGTCTATAATTGCAACTTTCTTGAATATAATGATTAATCTTATTAATAAAATTTTATCATACGGCAAATTTTTAGTATATATAATGAGAAATTACTATATGAAAAATAAAATCAAAATGATAAAACTTATATAAATTCTTTAAAATGAATGATATATCAATAATAGTTTTCAATTGAACTGCGCCAAATAGAAGTATATATTTCAACAATGGAATATAATAAAATATTGATTGTAAAAATATATATTATTTACATTTAAAATATTATAACTATAATAAAGCTTCAAAATTGATATTTAAATTAAATAGTATAATAATTTTCATACAACAGTCGAATGGTTCCATTTGTATCGAATTACATTCTCTATTAAAAAAAAAGAACAAATAAGACAGAAATAATAAAATATTTGTTATTATTATTCACTATAAAATGATTTCAATTCAATTTCGATAGTATAAACATATTACATTCGATAGTCTATTTTTTTAAGCACCATAAAAAGATGCTTGTTAACATTTAGGTGTGCGAAAAGATCATTGCTTTGTGTTTTGTCTGCGTAAAAAATAAATAAATAAATATACAAATGGTTGTCTATGATTAAATTGATCAGGTATTTAAAAAAGAAGACAATGAAGACACTGAAGGTGTATTTTTAATATTAATTATTGATATAATGGAATTCGACTTGATTAATTACTGATTTAAATTTTCATTTATTAAATTATTATAATTATTATCATTGTAATAATATTATAAAAAGTAATAATTGCGATTTTTAAATGTAAAATATTTTTAATTTTCTCAATATTATATGTTTTTAATTTAAACATGATGTGATAAATTGATCCGTTTCTCTATTAAAATCCTACAATAATATCTTTCTTTGAATATTTTCTAATAATAATGATAAATTACATTAGATTTCGGAATGTAATCAAAATATCGATTAATATACGTTGAACTAAAATTAATTCTATTATGTCAGAGATACACAATTTGAAAAAAAAATGTTTTTAATATATAATATAAACTGCTATTTAATTTATATTGTATTATACTTAAAATAATCATTATAAATATATTAGTAGTGCTATATGATTTTTTAATTTAATTTATTTTTATTTTTGACTAACATTGTAGTATCTAAAATTTAAATATTAATATTTTTAAGTAAAATAGATTATATTAATTTGAATTATAAGTGTATTATTATTTATTACATTTTGTCACTTCATAACAATATTTATATTTGATATCACTCTCTTCAAAAAAGGATCTCGAATCCTTCTAAATCATTTTCGAAAATTTCAGAAACAAGTCATTCTTCTATTATCAAGAACACAATTCAGTATTCTTCTTTTTTGAAAATATTCTATTATTGTTGAAATTTAAGCAGGGTCCCGATCGGTTTTCGAAACATCATTTGCACACGGCTGCACTACATTGTTCGTATTTTCACTTCAAAACACGAAAACCGGTAAAATTTTAGGATGGCACACGCACATAAAATTTATATTCAACAACATGTGGATACAGTTAATTACTTTTGATATATGTTGTATGTTGTGCTAATGTGAATACTGGTTAGAATTTTCTAAACAAGCGATTCTCAAAAGGGCTCATTTCACACACACACACACACATGTATATATATGACCCGAATAACGTTTGAATTATTAATGAAAAAAATTCATCGAAGACATTTTAAGAAATTTATATACAAATACACAAATTGTGCATTAGCATAAGTCGAATAAATAGAACCGCCTCATTTCTACGATAAAATTCGGCTCGTTTCTTTCTTAAAATCTTCTATTTCTTTCATTTTTTTTTATTTTAAATAAAATTTAGTATTTTCTTCTGTGTGTAATCGCAATCTTAATTATCGTCGTGACCCGTTTCACGGTCGATTAGAAAACATAATAACGCATTATAAATACGAATAGAAAAGGTTGTTTAAGAATATATATATATATATATATATATATATATATATATATATATATATATATAATATATATACAAAAGGTAGTCTGCTTTTTATAATATGCGCGATTAGGGCACTCGAATATATTTTAAAGGGAAAACGTTTCTTTTATCTCATTTTTGTAAAGATTTTTTATATTAATATCATTATGTTCGCGGAAAGCTTTTTGAATCTTAATTTTTGTTGTATATAATTTTTTTGTGACGTCTCAATTTAAAGATGCTTTTCAAGATTTATATATAGAATAAAGTGTTGAGTTCATATTATTTCATTGAAAATAGACCAACTCAATTATTATTGATTTGAAAAAATATAATATTTGATAAAATATTATTTTTTGTGAAAATGTATTTTTTCATATAATTCTACAATAACTAAATTCAATTTAATCCAATCCAATATTTAATGTATTAATAGAAATCATAAATATTAACAATTCTACTTTAATAATTATCCACTTTATTGATAAATCGATTGGATGAATGAAACCATCCAAGTAAAAGTTTTTTCACTTCATAAAAAAAATATTTTTTTTTATTTTATTAAAAATGTTTATTTTTCTTTTAGGTACATAAAAAAATGTCCGTGAAAAATAAATATTCAGAATTCAATTAGTGATATTTTAATTATTTTCAATGAACACATGTGACTTCAAATTCCATAATAATAATACTTTAAATACTTTAACTACATTAATTTTGATCAATAAAAACAAAACCGTTTTATATCGGTTCTTTACATATTATAAAATATCGACTATTTGAAATATCCAACGCCGATTATTATACATGTTAATCATCTTCCATACCGGAAAAGCTCGATATCTGACATTGAAATATAAAATCAACCACATTTTTATATATCCCGTAGAGCATTTCACCTTCATAATAGACACAGTTTTTATTTTCTTACCACGTGTTGAAATTTCTAATTTGCCATCGTAAATCTCGACCAGAAGAAATTTCATATTGCGCAACCTTCGCGTGTAAAAGATTCTTCGCGATAATATCCAACCACACAAATAGACAAATGTTCGTCGATTAATTAAATATTTGGTTATTTATAATACTCTCGAAATTTATTTATATATATATATATATTATATATATGTGTGTGTGTATATATATGAATCGAAAAAATTATATGCAATAAATTTTATTGTAGAAACATTGAATATTTACGAGTAGAACGTGTCTTTGGTATATTTTGTCGCCCGTATTTGAATATATATATATATATATATATATATATATATGTTTTTTTAGGTAGAAAATTTCATTTTATACGAACGTGTCACGAGTGAAATACTGATATAAAAATTCTATTTGGTACCCGTTTGATACGAGGCCCTTTGTTTAGGGTCAACCTTGCCCAACGATCTTCTGCCGTTCGTAGAAAATTCTTCTTTTTTCCGGTCGTGAGGAAATTCCGTTAGATGTTTGTACATCTACATCCGTCACGAGTTCAACATAATATGATATCAATAATGTTCGATATATTAAATAAAATTATATATATATGTATACTTATATATGTGCGTGGAACATATTTTATTTTCGTTTCGTATAAACAGGCCGTTATATTTTGAATGTGATTTTTACGATTGTCAGATTGAAAATTATCGCTCAAGTATGAAAAAATACGTCATAAAATATAATTGCGGTATTTTTGTATATTTTTGTTGATAATATTCGTGGTGGTCTTAAAAATACAGTTGTTTTATATTCAATAATAATGTTTGATAAAATATATTTTTTATAATTAAATTTATAATTGCAATTATGAAGATTTTCCATTTTAAAAATTATATATTGAGTCTAATTAATTTTTCAATGCATTATTTTTGTATTTAACTATTCACTTAAAATATTTATTCTTATATAAAAAAAAATATTTCAGTGGTTCTGATAAATTCAATATTATAAAATAATAATTGTAATAAATTTACATACACATCCAGTTCCATTTTCACAATATTTAATATACAATTAACAAACACAACGGAGAACAACCATTGATATTTCCGCGCTGTAATCTTAAAATCTATATCTACGAAAAGAAAATAATAATAAAAAAAAACAGATTACATCTCACTAAAACCATCAATCAATCAACAATCTACAGTTCGATAGATTAAACGGGAACTATTCAGCGCGTGGAAGAAATTAAGCGATTCTTTCCGGTCTCGTTGTTTATTTCTATACAAAATCGAGCACATATAAAAAAAATAAATAAATGGAAAATATTATACATTATATATAGAATATATAAGAAATTGTTAGGTCATGAGGTTAACGTCATATAACCTAATCCAGGTCACAGTCCAAAAGCGCAGCCTCCGGTTTACGATGTCACTCGTGCTAAGGTTGGCCCGGAGCCGTTACCGATCATTTTCTCATGGTTTTACTACGACTATTTTAATTGCCTATCTTCTGGTCTGTCGTAAATTGCTACGAATGTTTTAAAGTGCTGGCAATATAAATATTATTGGCATTTTTACGACTGCGCTTTCGTGGCATTCTTTTATTTTATTTTATTTTTTTGATGCATTCAAAGGGAATATATATATATATTTAATCGTATCAGAGTGATTTTTATATTTCAACTATTTGTGATCTTCTTCTTCCTTACGCCGTCTCCTTAAGAAGGTTGGCGATCCACACGGCCAAAGAAACCTTTGATACAGCCATACGAAAAATTTCCATTGACGAACAGTTGAACCAACGACGAAGATCTTTAAGCCATGAATTTTGACGTCTTCCAACTGATCTTTTCCCCTGAATTTTTCCTTCCAAAATTATCTGGAGAAGCCTATATTTATCATTTCGCAAGATGTGGCCGAGGTATTGTATTTGTGATAGAGAAATATAAATATTTACATGTATTAAAATTTAATAACAGACAAAAACAAACATTCGTGCAGGAAACTGAAACAATATTTGATTAAGTATTATTGCTTTCAATAGGAAAAACTAAATATCCTATATAAACTCAATTTCAAAAAAGCTTTGAATCACCTATAAAAAATATAGTTTTAAAATAATATTATTACTCTTCAGTACTATGAAGTCAATAATATAATATGTTTGTCAGAAATGACATTATCATGCAGAAATTCGTCAATATAAAGTATCAAAGCCTTTTTTTGCCGATTTGATGATTTAGAAAAATGGGAAAATGCGCAAAATACTCCTAAATCAGAATGAAAATAAAAGAAACAAATTTAAAACTTAAGCAATATATCTCTAAAATTACATTAAAAAACCGCATAAAACATGATTTGAATAAATATAATAATAATAATATTTGAAAAATTGCATTTAGTACATTTTTCACATTCCAAATATATTCTATCATACTATTCATTTAAAAACGACACATAAACCCTTTGTGCATTCACCGCCTATTTTTATTCCAACACAACAAATAAGAGCCGGTTTTGATAAAAGATCAGCCGCATATCGAGCTTTTGGATCGGTTCAAAGCCGTGCTCGTATTCTTAAAGAGCCGCATGTAGATTTCGAAAATACTTACACATTCACAGATCAGTAACGTTTCAATTGAATTCGACTCATTTGAACCTTTTTTTTAGTTTGAACGTGCTCGATGTGACCTCTCCATCACATTGAACCGTTTAAAGCTGGTTTTCGGTTGATTATAAGTAAACTGGCTTCTGAATATATATTTTTTTAATTTTATATATATATATATATATATATATATATATATATATATATATATATATTTATCATATAAAATTTCTATTGTTATATAAGTGGATATGAATTCAACTTTGGTGGTCCAAAAATATTCAGTAATGGATTTCATAACAGTTATATTTTATAGTTTCAAAATTCAAAACACCTTCGTGCGAAAAGCTGCAACTTGCAACTAAAAGCCTCCGTGAAAGCGAACGCTTTTACGGTCTGTTCTTTCGTTCTGATTGACGTAAAAGGGTCAACAGGGTGGTGCGAAAAAAAAACGACGCAATGAAAAAAAAACACGAAGAAAAAAGACTTGAATAAATAAAGGGTTCGACGGTTTTTCGTTTTTGTTTGTTTGTTTGTTTGTTTGATATAACAATGGATATCGATCCGCGTTAAAAGAGAACTTAGTTTGGTTCGATTCTCACGCGTATTTTCCGGTTCATTGGAAAATGTAGCACTTTCCACGTGAGTTGTAAAAAAATTTATTGCGGTTTGTTTATATATATATATATATATATATATATATAAATGTATTTTTGACGATTTTCCGTTTTAATGCCGTGTCGATTTTGTGCACGCACGTCGTGATCGTCTTCATGTGTTGTTGTTGTTTTTTGTTCTTTTTTTGTGTTCTTTTCGGTCACAAAAAGTCGCTTTCGCCGATTAAGTATCGGTATTTGTCGAATACGATCGCATAATTAATTAATTTCGAGAATTGTAACGATCGTGGAATTTAAATTTCGACCATGTTTCATTTGCAAATGAGAACACGGTGACATTTGTAATGACGGTTATTTTTTATATTATTCACATTAAACAAAAAATATTATTTTTTAATATAAATTAAGAATATTATAATAAAAAATGCCGATATAATATCAATAGTAATTCCAACGAAAAGTCTTTTAATATTGATGTTAAAATTAAAATGAAATTATATTAAAATTATTATTGTTTAAAATGTGTAATGTTAAAAAAATTATAAATATTATATAAATTTTTTTGTGTGCCTTTTTAATATATTTATTTTTAATATATAATATGTTGTGATAACCATGTATTGTTTTGTTTATTTTTCTTGATATTGAAAGCAATAATGAAAAGTAAAAGTATTATATATAAAAACACACGAATAAGTCGGGTAGAAAAATGTTTTATTGTACTTTCATAATTAAAATATCAGTATTTATATATTACATATAATACAAAAAAAAACGTTCAATATATTATATTATATGATTGATCAGTAATGATTTTTTTAATACATATATATTAGAAAGAGTACATTCAATTGAAATATAAAAAGTTTTAATAGTAATTAGATTTATAAATATTGACAATATTATGAACTTACAGTTAGTGTTTCTATATAAATATGTATAAAATATTGAGTATCGGTTATTAAAATAATATATATATATATATATATATATATATATATATATATATATATATATATATATATGCGAGAATATATAAAATATCAAAAATATAAATTATAAAATTAGCTTTCTGGTGTTTTAATAGCTTCTGAAGGCGATAGCGATGATGGTGACGATACACTTTCAGATGTGGACGCGGCCGAACATTTTTTCATATGCGTTCTCATGTTGCTACTTTGACTAAATGTGAGGCCACATTTTGAACATGCGTACGGCTTATCGCCCGTGTGATAGTTGAGATGAGTCTTCAAATGATGCTTCTTGGTGAAGGATTTGGAGCACAGGTCGCACGAAAAGGGCTTAACACCTGAAATTTGTGATTGTGAAAATGAAGGGATTGTTCGAAGGCACGTATCGACTAGTATTATTGTAATTATATATATTTTGAAATAGCGTTTCAAAATTTTTTTATTCAATTCTATCATATTTCGGTGAATAGATTTTTTTTTAGAGAAAAATATACGTAGTCGATAATTTTAAATAATGAGAGTCAATTTTGTTGTAAATTATAGGTAATGTAAAAAAAATTAATATGTTAACTATCACAACCCTTGTAAGATTATTTCGAGTTACTGATTGTTCTATACTGATGTCTTGAAAATTTTTCAATATAATTAGATTAAAATATGTTATAATTTTCTATTTTATATACCTGAATGCAATCTCATGTGCAATGTCATGTTAGATCTGTCCGCAAAGCGTTTTCCGCATGAAGTACAAGCATATGGTTTTTCTCCGCTATGAGTCCTAGCATGTTGTTTTAAAAGCATTTTTCGCGAAAAAGCTTTGCCGCAAGCTTCGCACTGATGAGGTTTCACACCTGAAATATTTCTTATTTTATTTTCGCATATTTATCATTAATTTTAAATTATAAATTTACCATGAAAATTATTATTAATCATTTTCATTTAGTGTAAAACGCTTAACGATCTCGAACATTAAGAATTCGATTTGACGGTTATTAAAATATATGATAAATAATCGAAACATAAATTTTATTTTATTTTGAGTGAAAAGTTCAATAAGTCAAAATAAGAAAAAGGAATAAGTTACGAAACCTGATCCTGTCGCTCTTGAATAATCATTTATTTCTCTGATATTTTTTAATGCGCTTCAAAAGTTCACGCATAAAACAAGTATAAGAGCTTCATATATTTCATATATTTAAATAAATATCGATGATAAATTAAAATCGTTAACCCACTTGCATAAAATAATATTTTTCAATATTAAATGATTTCGAAGGGTTGTAAAATTTGAACTGTAAATATTGTTTAATTATGAAAAAAAATGAGGATCATGCGAATATATGAATGTAATTAATATAACTAAAAATTTGTATAATGAAGTTTTTATATAAAATTTAATTGATAATTAATATTTTATATAATACACTGAATCAATTAATTATTATGATGGACAATAATAGCTTTAATGAACTTTCTTATTAAGCATTATCATAAAATCACTTTCTATATATATATATATATATATATATATATATATATATATATATATATATATATATATGACCTTTATGTTAACGAAACAATATATTATATAAGTCTGTAATAATTAGAAGTCGTAAAATAAGATATAAAAATAAATAGTAAGCATTTTTCAGTAGAAGATTGAATGGATAAAAATTTCACAACACGCTAGTAAATAATGAAGTATTCGTAGGAATTTTTTTTTCAATAGTAAATTTAATATTTGTAATTTGTAATTGTCGATGTGATCAATCGCCATATGCACAATGGCGAAACTCAAAGGTATTATAATGGCGTTTACATAAATTTACGAGCGTAGAACAAAAACATAATTTACAGTAAATTACGAATGTCAAAATGTTGAATTGGCTCACACAACGAATGCAACTTATTTTAATGTTAATTTATAAATTTGTATAATGTATATTTATTATGATTTACCTGTATGTATTCTCACGTGCATGTTGTATGCTACCCTTTGGTTGAATGACTTTGGACAATGAGGACATTGGTATTCTTTGCGGTTCCTAAAATGAATTATTATGATTAAAAATGACAATTTTAATATGTCATGTTATGTTAATTTATATTAATAAAAAATATTTCATTACTTCTTTAATTCAATACAATACAAAATTATTTATAGATAATAGTTTTCATAGAATGGTAATGAATATTATTAAAAAGGTTTTAGAATTTATGATTCAAATTACATTTATGATATATTTATATAATTACATTAAAGCTTCAAATTTTAGATTCAAAGTTCAATTCATTTTATATGAGTTGACATCTAATATTCAGACATATTATACTTTTTGAATTGTAATTGTTAATTTGATTACTCAGATATAATATATATATATATATATATATATATATATATATATATATATATATATATATATATATATATATATATATATATATATATGGTATATTAAATCTATGAATTGTATGTAGGTAAAATATTGTATTTACGTAAATGAAAGAGTTGTAAAATTATATTTTTTTCATAAATAATATGTTAAAAAAATAAAAATATCTTTATAAGAGAAATGAATTCAATGGAAATTGCTTTAAAGTCGACGAATCAAGTGTTTTTTTTTTTACACGCAGATATTTTGTCGAAATAAATGAAACCTGTTTAAAAGCTGTTGAAAAAAAAGCTCGTAAAATATGTAAAAAATATTTCACACTTTTTTATTACTAAAAATGAATGCCTATATATATAATATTTAAAAGATATCTTTAGAGAAATTTGTCGAAAGGGTTTATTTTATACAAAAATATAATGAAAAAAAAACATGTTTTTTTTTGTTTATTTATTATATATACTTAAATGTTTAACAGTTGTACTTTTGCTTACATTTACCGTTGTAATTGACAAAGATTGCAGATTATTTCGCGAAAACGGTCCACGTCCGTCTTGTATGAAATTTATCTTTAGCAAATCTCGTGAACGTCGCTCGCAAACAGTTTCTTTGACATTTTCCAGCAAATTACTTCCATTTAACAAAATATGCGCGGATGAAATAAAAATTCCGAGAAAATTGCCGCGAAAAATCCGTTGCGGAGAGAAAAATTTCCGCGTTAGAACGGAGTAAAAGTCGAGTCGTCGTCGTTGTCGAGAAATTTACAAGCTTGTTTAATGGATATTTTTATGACGAAAATAAATAAGAAAACTTATATATGATTATGTGTTGTCATAAAGGGATATATTCCTTATACATCTGTTCAATTATTTATCATATATAAAGTTTATATATATATAAAAAATTTTATATCAAAAATATTGAATTAAATATTGATATTATACTTTAGAAATAATATGCAGCGATAATGTGGAATTAAATGCATGTTAGCGAATTTAACCACTTATCTATTGAGGTGTTAATAATTAAACTCAAAGTCGACTTAATAACCATATTTAAAAAGGTTGAAAATTATATATAATTAATTATTTTACGATATTGTTTATTTTTGTATATATGGTAATGAATTATAATAAAATAAAGAGAAAATTAAAATATCTGAAAAAGAGAAAAAAATATTTTTCAGATAAAAAAATATTGATTTGTAAAATAGTGGATCATTAGAAGAAAAGATCAGAAGGCGTCGGTTGAAAAAAAAAACAATTAATTTTACACGTTCAAAGCCTGAGTTTTCTTTTGTGCGACTTGTGTCGATTGATAAATTAAGTTAGACTCAAATGTCGACTTTTAAATAAATTAACTTACGACGTGCCGATTAAAAATTAATGATGTTAGCCAGCGTAAAATAGACAGACATCTTAATTATCATTTTTTAAACTATTTATTATTATTATTATTATTATTTGCTTTTGCGGCGCGTCGTTAATTTGTTCGAATGTAGACGCGTTGATTTTGGCTTAATTCAATTAAATCGTCGTTAATTGATCTGTATTTAGATACGTCGCTTTAAATCAAAAATTATTTTAATTCAACGTTACCACTTTCGATCGTAAATTATATTGATTACTGAAAGAATGAAGAATAAAAAATATAATTCGTGAGCGCAATTGAAAACATCATTGGATTTAATGAATTAAATTGAACGACAAATTTAAATAATAATTAAATTTTATATTATAATAAGTAATTTATTATAGAAATTTATCGATAAAATAACTAGTATTTTTATTGATCATTGATCTGGTTGTTTAATAAAAAAAAAATATTCTTCTAAAACTGTGATATAATTAATAATTTTTATTTATTTATAATAAAGAGGATTCGCAATTTATAGTCTAATAATAAAAATATTATATTTTGATTAAGAAAAGATATTATTTTAACTGATTTATATGTCAAGTCCTCGAAAATATATTGAAATTTTCTTAACACTTTTAAACACAAAATCGTGATCTAAATCAAAAAGGATAGGAGCAACTATTTTTATTTTAAAATCATATCTTATTAAGGTTCATACAAATTCACGTGGAATAAACGAGGTATAATTTTGTTGAATGCAAATCAAAGCCGGTTTATTTAACAGTATGCCGTCCTAATTTTATCATTACTTGTTTATTATATTATATATAACATTTATTATCTTTCATATGTCTACCTTTTAAATTGGTATTGTGGAGTTTTTATTGTTTTATTTTATTGTTATAAATTGTCTATAGATTCAGTTTACAGATTAAATGTTTTGAAATTGAACTTTATAATGATAATATTCGGAGATGATATTTGAAATGTACAATAACCGGTTTGCATGTGCATAAAACCGTTAACAACCAGTACGGGTAAAAATGATCGTACCGGCATTTTATGGTTAAAAGATGATTTTATAAATAAATATTTTTGGATAAAACTACTCTTATATTCAGTTAATAGAGTTTTTGAAGTCGATTTATTAATACCACATTCGATTTTTTTTAATGGTAAACAAATAATAGTATCGAACTCTAAATAAGTGTGTTAAAATCGTTAAAAATAATTTGAAAATTTTCTTTACTAACAGATATTCTAATGAAAATCGAATAATTATAGTAAATTATTAATTAATGTTTTTGTTTGTTAAATTCTTTGAAGATTTAATGTGATAATGGATTGTGAAAATTATGAAAGTTGTTTAATTTTATATATGTGAAAATTATGACAGTATAACGGATCTTCATAAAAAAGGAAAGCGTAAAATTTACAGGATAAAGAACATGAAAATGTAATCAATATTTCATTTCAATTAGTCTGTATATGGTATATATGAAAAAATAATTGAAATATTTAGTATGTAATAAATATTTCGAATAATCAATATTTTTGCACATTAATGTTTAGTTATTAATTATACCTTTTAATGAAAACTTATAAAATTAAAATATTGATGATTGTATAAAGAAAAATTTTTATTGTTAGATTTTACGATTATAATATATGATAAATTACTGTGAATTTCAATAGATGAAAATTGTAAAGCAATTGAATATATTTAATTAAATATGTACAATAAATTATCGATCCTATTTAGATTGATTGAAAGGATTTATAATAAACTATTATTGCATTTAACGATGTCAGAAACGTTATATATTTTTTTAAATAGATTATATAGAAAACGATTTGACATTCATATTAATGTTTTATAATTTAAAAGTGACGTATAGAGATTATAAATTATTTTTTCCATATCTATATTATTATAATATTCAAAAATTTAGAAATTGATTTTTTTATTATTATTTTTAAATTCATCTCGTTAAAATGTGATATATAATAAATGTGTACTTCTAATGTTCGTTTTGCGAATTTGCACACAGATCGACTTTGTATATATATATATATATATATATAAATATATGAAATAATCACCTGTGTATTTTCATATGACTGCTGAGATATCCTCTGTCGTTGAAATATTTTCCGCATACATTACACGTGGCGGCAAATTCTTTAGTACCTTTGTGTACAGACACGTGGTACTTGTAATTGCGCAATTGCGAAAACGATTTATCGCATTGATCGCACCGATAACGCGCTCTGGACGCGTGCGTGGCAACGTGCGCGGCCAATGTCGCCTTCGACGTGAACATCTTCGAGCACGACGGACATTTGGACACGCACGCGTCGTCGTCGTCCACGATATCCGGTCTCGTTTTATCCGCATCCTCGTCGTTCGTGTTGTTATTTTTGTCACTTTTGATTTTCTTCGATGCGTTACCTTCGACGTTTTCGCTTTCGTCGATCGATCGACGATGTTCAACAGGTGATTTATGAATCTGAAATTGAAAATATGCATAATATATTGAATGATAATCGCGCGTTTATTGTTTATATGTGTATGTTATTGTTTATGAAATTTTTACAAGATTAACGGATCAAGATTTTTTACAATTTTGATATAAAAGTACAATTATGAAAATCATATTGTTGTACAAGAATTATATATATATATATATATATATATATATATATATATATATATATATATATATTCTGTTTTCATTGAGGACTGGTTCTTTTAATATGCGAAATTCTTTATCGAAAGCTCGAAAGCTGCACTCCGACAAAGTAAACGTATCAAGTGCTTGTGAATTTTTAGCATTAACTGTGCGTTGCGAAATATTTTTAATGTAATGTTAATTTTTTTGTACGACATTCATTTTGGGACAAACATAAATTATAGCAAACGTGAACTGTTTTTTTTTGTAAATTTTTCAAGTGTCTGCATTTTGACATGTTAATTATGATATTTTATTATAAAGTTATTGCACATAATATATATAAATAAAATTTAATGATTATTACCTCTAAAATTTTTATCTAATATATTAAAATATTTTTTTTTATTTTATTCAAATTTTTAAAGAATATTTGATATACAATAATAAAAAAAGAGAGCTAATTAGATCACAATTTTCTTAACAAGTTTAAATATTCATAATTTTCTTAACATATTAGTATAATATGCAGTTATATAATTTGATATAAATAAAATTATAAAGGTGAATATTTTGTATAAGAGCTTTCGTTTGATCAATGTTAAATCACAATTTTAAGCGTTTTTCGGTGTTTTGAGAAAAGTTTACATAGAAATAAAGACAAAAATCTTTCGATATATATATATAAAAAAAAAAAAAATTACCTCATTTGTAGTCTCTGTTGGTGCTTCTTGTTGACTTTCACGAGCTCTCTTTATTTTATGACAGTAAAAAATCGGTCCCTTTGTCGTCCACGGACTGTCCAACACTTTATTTTGCGGTATACTTTTAACAGTTCTCACGTCTCGTTTTTCTCCATAAAAGTTTATTTGTTCACACTGCACAGGAATCTTGGTATTATTACACGACTTAATTCTAAGATCACCATTTGAATATTGTCTTCTAATATCACTATCGTTCGCATATGATAACGTATCGTCGGTATATTGATATTTTGGATGTATATGACTTTTATTCTGATATCTATTCGAAGATAGATCTAGAGCGTCGAGTTTTCTATTTGTCTTTGTAAAGTAAGAATTTGTTGAAAGACTACTAATTGGTATCAGAGATGGAATATGTTCAGTGATTGTTTCATTTCTATGTATTGAATCTCTTTTATAAAGATGATGCTGGTTTATGGTGAAATTTTCTGGATTTGCAACGAAATCAGGCTCTATTCTAATAGATTCTGATCGATTAGAATTATGAATATTCGGCGTTATTCCATTTAAAGCTTTCATACTGTTCACATCTTTAACGGCAATCGATTTTTCTATATTATGATCTATACAATTTTTAATTGACATATCCTTTATTGGAAAATGTTTCGTTTTGAAATAATTACAATTTAGCATACTTTGAAGCGCATTGGTTTTATTTGCATCTTTCACTGTATGAACTATAGATTTATCCAATATGTTTCTATCTAAAGATAAATTTTTATTATCTTCCATTAAATTATCAATAAACGGTTTAGTGTAGCTTAACGTTAAATTATTATTATTAGCAATTAAATGACTAAAAATATTATTGGATATGTTTTCGTTTTTATTTATATCAGGCACTTTATTTAAAAATCTATCATTTTCCACGCTGCCATTATCACACTTTGAAGAACTTATATTTTCATTTTCCCGATATCTATCGATTTGTAAACTATTATAATTCGATTTAAGATCTTTTTCTTTGTTCTTTGGATTCTTCAATATGTTTAAAACATTCGATTTACCACTCATACCACTAACGGTCGATAAGTCGACGTGAACTTTTAAAGCTTGCGATAAAGATAAAAAGTCTTCAACGTGTTCCGGTAATACGCTGACTTCGCCACAATATATATATTGTAAAAGTGCTTCGACTATTTGATAGGAAAAATCGGCAAAAACTAGTGTAGTCGGTATATCGTCGGTAGGTCTTGATAACAGAAGACCCTATAATTTTTTTATATTTATTTTTAGAATATTTAATAATATAAAATATATATATTTATTTAATAATAATTTACCCTTATAAATGGACTAGCTGTAGATAAGACTAATCTATGGGCCCAAAAGTGTTTACCATCACATAATATACTGACATCACACCATCTACGTGATAACACTGCTTCTGATAGCCATCCTCCAATAACTAAGTCCTCCATTTTGAAGTCATTGAATTTAATTAATCTGTGAACAAGAAAAAAATATGAAAAGTAATCGGATATACGTTTATCATTAATTTT
Organism: Leptonema lineaticorne; assembly: GCA_024500535.1. Lineage (NCBI taxonomy): Eukaryota > Metazoa > Arthropoda > Insecta > Trichoptera > Hydropsychidae > Leptonema > Leptonema lineaticorne. The sequence goes on from JANIJI010000017.1 coordinate 7,608,133, forward strand.
CGTCAATAAATAATTGATTATTTAAATATTCTAGTTAGTTTTTTTTTTATATCGAAACTATTAATGACCGATAATTTTGAATGGTGCTTTATATGTTTGCAGTTTCGAGCGCTAATCAAATATGTACGTGATTTTACTCGGTATTTGTAGAAAACGACACGGATTACACGCTAACGGTAACGACAGTTTGTAGTTCGCAAAAAAAATATACATATATAATAATAATTTATTTTAATAATTTTTGGAGTTTTTCTTTCTAAAACATCCTCTCCGTTATGTAAATACGATGATGTATGACGAGTTTAGTTTAGCATTATATTTTATTTTTATAATAAAATTATATTTTTTCCTACGTATGAAAGCAAAAAAATCAGTATTGTGTGAAAATTTTATATATACGGATTAACTATATAAATAATTTATATAATAAATAAATGTCATTAGAGTGATGCGATATATGCTGTAAATCAAAGATATCTATGCAAATTTTAAAAATCAATAAAATTATTGAACATTCTTGTTGAATTATCAGTAATTTGTATAATATATGTTATTTGCTATATATGGTAATGTTAAAAAAAAATGATCGTAACACTTTACTCGGTTTAGTTTACGAAGAACAAAGTGCGAAGATCTTTTCCTATATATATATATATATATATATATATATATATATATATATATATATATATATATATATATATATATAATATATATTATTTTGGTTAGAAGTAATACAAGTTATAGATATTTTTATCGTAATAGTTTTGTTTTGCATTATTTAAAGCAGTTACTTATTTGTGAATTGTGTGAAAATACCGGTAGTTTGTAAAACAATGAGCGGTGAATTTTCATTTATATATAATATATACCATTTTTTTTTCACTTTTCTAAAGAACCGTTAATATGGCGAATTTTTTCATTTTTTTTTTTCGGAAAAATATTCGCATGATGAATATGTTCCGTTTTGATATTATCAAATGGAGACAAAGTATAAAATCAGAGATATATAACCTTTTATATACCATATATATATATAACTTGTATTAGTTACTGTTTAATTGATATTAAATAATGGTTTATGTCATAAAAATGTGTTTAAATCTGATTGAATTAAATTATTTTATTATTGAGAATTATAATATTTCATTGTTTATATGCTAGAGCACAAATGAAATGCTACTGCATTTATTATATCATAAAATGCAAGTCTTATATGGTTCCGTTGCGGAATCTTTGATATGAAAATATCACGAACAACGTCATAATAATTATTCATATTCATATTACGCGATCGTATCGTTTTTCTATTTTGGCAAAAGAAGAATTGTTTATCGATGATGCTTCATTAATTAAAGATACGACGATGAGCTGGAAATCGTCGACAGATGCACATGTCGAAGATCACGTTTTACACGATTTGCATTATATGAAATAAAAATATTGCATCTGCAAATCTTTTATGCAAAACGCGTGCTATTTATTTTAACGTGCAATATTGTTTCATTCATAAAGTACTCTTTGAATAATATGCAGATTTTAACGATAAATTTATATATCTATATATATATATATATATATATATATATATATATATATATATATATATATATATATATATATATATATTGATGATAGAAATTGTAATATGAAAAACAAAATAACGCGAGATTAACCTTATTACATTGATTTGTTCATAAAATACGTATTTTGTAAATTAATAATTCGACTGATTTAAAAAATATATATGAAATAACCGTTGACGATGAAGAACCGTTAAAGATGAAAGAATATTGCCTTGGACTGCAGTCAATTAAAACATATTTAACGTTGATATTTATTTCAGCATAAATTAAACTATAACATTTAATATAAAATTTTCTATTTATTACGATACGTTCATATAAATGTAAAATATGATTGGTTTTTCAATAATTTTCCTATTTTTCTGTGATTTTTGTTTAATAAAGTAGTTAACATTGAACCGAAAAAGATTGTTCATAATAAATAAATGAATTTAGATGTGTTAATAAATATATAAAAAATAATATATGTATTATAAGATTAGAAATGAAAACTTTGTTTAATACAATTTGAACAAAAATTAAAAATATTTAAAAATATATTTGAGTATTAAATATTTTAATATGAATAAATTAACGAAAATTTGTTAATAAATTTTATAGAGAACTATTAGATATACCAAGATTATATTAGTAAAATAATCATTTTAATCATATAAAAAATATATATTTTAATTTTAAAAATATATTTATTTATAAAAATCGTAAATTATTTTCATTTTATTGTTATTTCTTATGCATATAATAGTTGTGTAGAAATGTCCTATATTACAAAAAAAAATATTTATGAATTAATGTCATCGTATAAGATGCAAATTTCAGTTAACGATTTACAATTAAATTTTTATATTTTGAATATATCAATTGAATTAATTATAATCTATCCATAAAAATACAATATTATAAAATATATGATTGTTATCCTTGAAATTTTATCCAAAAATTGCACGACGTCATACGCGATTTTAAATACATTCTCGATAAAATATAATATATTCTATTGTATTTCGATTCATGCGGAATAGTGATTCACTATAAATGAAGAAAAAAAAAACATTTACCGTTAAATATACACGCAGAATGTCCATTATTTACATAAAACATTATTTCAAAAATTTCACATCACGTTCATGTTTGTTTAGTCACAATAAATGTTCCATTCATGTACGAAACCTACAAACGTTATTTTTTTTACACGAAAATATGAAATGGCATATAGCGAAGTACATAGAGAAACGCAAATATAATATTTATTTATAAAAAAAAAATGTGAAGATTTTTACCAAAAAAATAGTAGGATCTGATTGAAAATTATACATAGAAAGATTTTTGATAAAATAAATCAAATCGATACAACTGCACATTATTTTTTATAACTACAAGTCATATTTGTGAGTATGTAAGAATGCTTCGTAATCAAAAATAACGTGCACTTATATGAAATAGTAATATAAAATTTTCAATAGAAATAAATCAAATTTACGCGTATTTTTTTAGATTAAAATTATTATAAAAAATAATCGAGATAAATGGAATAAAATTTGTAGGATTGATGTATTTAAATTAACACGTAAACGGATGTATTCTAATTTGTACTATATTTTATATCGAGTAATAGTAATCGATAATAAAATTTACATTTACTAACGGATATTGCTGTGAAAATTGTGGAATAAAAAAAGTTTATCAACTATATTAGAAATCAAAAAAAAAATTTTTTTTCTCATAGAATAAAATTTTGAATACTATGATAAATCTATGTATAATATTTATAAAATAAAAATAGAATAACATTTTTCATATTTGTACTTTAATTCTATATCTTAAGAAATTATTTCATAAAATAATAAATCTGAAAGACATAATAAATTGATTAAAACTGGTTTTTCGAGTTAAAAATATATCATATAAATATAAACTTTTTCGCAATATGTATTTTATATAAAATATAATAATGGTTTATTTAATTGGTGACAAGTTAAATCGGTTTATAATGAGTTCTTTTCAGTAGAACATATTTTCTTTTATTAATTTTTAAGTAGTGATATTAAAAATACTTTTTAAAACACATATTTGACAACTTAATTAAAAAAAATTAGAGCACTGAAAGTCGAAAGTGAAAATCAAATTTAATCATTTTGTATAGTTGTTATTAGAAGAATGAAAAAGGTGTAAAGGAGAAAATCTTTTGTTTTTATTACTAGAAAAGTAAATTTACGAAGATATTAAATATTTTTAGTACAATGAATTTTGTGTTTTAATAGTATGAATTATATTTCATACAACAAAAGAAAATTAATTTGACTTTGATCCGTGAGCAAACACACAAGTTTGACGTTAACTTTGATCATAACAACGTCATAAAAATTTGTACACAGTTTTTATCAATAATTGATCGAAAGCGAAAACAATGATGAGTACTAAACATACGATTTTATTGATGATGATTATGTTTTTTTTTATTGCCTCAAGGGTCATCATTTCGACTCGAAACGACTTGCGTCTCGTATAAAGATAGTAGTACTAATCAAGTACATAAAATCAATAAATCATTTTTTTTTCTAATAGTGAAATTGATAATGAAAACATAATATATGTGATTATACTTATACGAGTGTACAAATAGAAAAATTGGCTTTCGACAAAGTGATGTTCAATTTCATTACGAGGGCATTCAATAACGTTTCGCTTTTGTCGTAAAGAGGTTTCAAAAATATTTTTCTAACCGGTCAAACAGTCGTCGATTGTATAAATATATTCTAAAAATAATGATTGCTACTTAAAAAAAAGGCAGAATATATAATGTATATATATATATATATATATATATATATATATATATAGAAATTTTTCAATTGACTCGCACACTTCAAACGATAGATCGTACTGTTCAAGAGCACTATATATTTAGCACGAGGTTATAGAAAAATGCAGTAGCTTCCATATTGATGTATTGATATCGAAAAATTTGATTTTCTACGAAAAAATTCAATATATCTAGTGCCGCACTCGAATATTGTAATTTGGTCATGCTTGTTTATTTAGCGTGTTAGATCTTCATTTTTCCGTTTGTCCCCGATCACAATTTTTTTTCTTTTATTAGTAACCCGTTTACCGTTTGAAAAACGCTCAAATTGGGAAAAGTGTTTAAAAATTCGATGCACGTCTTGCAAGTGGCGAGTTCGACTCTCTTTCACCGTCATATAGAGTCGTCGTGTGAATATATTTATATATATATATATATATATATATATATATATATATATATATAAAAGTATTGAAAATGTTCGATTGAATCGTATTAAAATAAGTATAATTTATAAGGAACACGAGTAATAATGCTTTCGGTCATAAAATCGGTGGAATATTTAGCTTAATTGAATATAAATTGAAGATGTTTGGTGAATTTTGAACGATATTTTGGTTGTTGAAACGTATAAATTTGGTGTATTCTGTATAAATAATAATGCGTTGAATATTTAAATAGTGTTTATCAAAATATATCAATTTTATTATTTTTGATTTATATTCAAATTGATTGAAACACCTGTGAAAGTCTAATTTGTAGTATATTTATTGATGTATATCATATTATAGAGTCAAATTAATTAACAATTGTGAAAGGTTTAATTTATAAAATGACATTTTAATTAATATCTATATTTTTATTGCTCTATTATTGGTGTGTATTTAATGAAAGGAAAAGGTGGAATGTTTTATTATAGATAGCCAAGATCCTTGTCAAATTATAGGCTAAATGATTGCGATTTTTATCAAAAAAAAGTATATCAAAATTGGATTTACAATGAACTATTAAATTTCATAAAAAAATAAATAGATATTTTAAAATTGGAAAAATGTATTAAAAATGGATCAAATTATTTTTATTTTATTATTATTTATATTACTTAAAAATATTTAAAAGTATAAAATTAATATATTTATTATATTATTAAAGTATATTTAAGTAGTGAAACGTTATCAAAGAAAAAGTGAAAGAATTTACATATTAATTTATTGTTTAATTTTAAATTTAAAAAAAAAACGTGAAGGTTGTTTTTAAACGATTAATTAATCTTCAATAATTTAAACGACGTTAAGAGAACAATATTTCTATTACACAAAAAATAATAATATATATATATATATATATATGCTCATCGACAAAAATAACATAAAATTCGATGTCACAAAATTTAACGACTTTTTTTTTATTTATATTAATACTATGCATGTTAATTTTTCAATCGATCAATAAGCCAAAAGTGCAACGAATAAATGCCATTATTATCGAATGCCATCGAATATAACGAGTGTCATCGTACAATTTCACTAATACTCGACGTGTCAAAATTGTCGGTACGATGCCTCTTTCTAATTCCGATCACGAGTTTTGTTTGTTTGTTTTTTTCTTCTTCTTTGTTTTGTTTTGTTGTTTTCTTTTCGGTGAGTGCCATCACGCGAAATGTTCACATTCTATAATATATAACCAATCGGGTCAAATGTGAACGAGTTTGTGACCCATTGTGACCGTTTCGCGTGGTCATTTTTATATAAAATTATAATGTAATGTAAATGTTAAAATTACAATTTTATATATATGCTAAAAATATTTTTAGTACAAATATATTGAAGATAATGCATTCGTTTTTTTTAATTATTTTTTATGAAATATTTAGTGTAAAACATAATATTTAGTGTAAAAACATAAAGATTTATTTATAATTCAGTGTATTATTGAATATTATCTGAAATATTCCCATATATAAAATTTTATTTTTGTGTACTTTAAATTTATTTTTGCATTATTCATTATTCGAATAAAGAAAATAAAATGTATGAATTAAAATACGGAAAATATATATATAATAATTTTATTTAAAACATTTTCAAATGAATAGATTCTGTGAAAAGAAATCAATATTTTCAATTGGCTGTACATTAAATTGAGAAACATCGATTAAAATATTTATTTATTAAGAATATCCTGCATATAAAATATGTATAAAAAATATTTACAAATGACCACTGAATCGTATTCAAAGTATTGAATGGTGAATTTGTTAAACAAATATTTGTGTCAAGCGGAATCTCACTCGCGATTGCTAAAAATGCAAGTACACTCTATCATTAGATGCATTAGAATCGATCGAAAAAAAATCATGATTTTTATTTATAATTCTCATTTTTGAAAGTCACACTCGTTTACAAAAATTATGCAAAGTGCTTTTTCATTAAAATATTCCGAATGATTATTATTTGAATTTAGAATTTCTATCGATTAATAACGACGAGCGGCAGTCAAAACATGATCGTATCATAAACAGTTTAATTACGTTTGACAATCGATGATTGACGTACGTGGAAAAATGTCAAATTTAACAATCATCACTTAAGGTACAAAATGATGAATCGTGCTTTTTAATGAAAATATTGACGATAATTATTATTTTTTCCCCGTTAATATAAACATGTGGGCGTAACGCGAATATTGCGCCTATTAAATTGCGCCTTATGGTGCAATATATGATGGTTTATGAACAATGCCCAGGGCGTTAAGTTTCAAAAGCAACTAGGACATATTGTCATGGTGTGATTGGCGATATGTCCATAGTAAAAGTTGCCTAGCAACCCCGTCTATTGGTTTTATATGCCTTTCGTATTTACAGAAAAATTTTCACGTATGCAGCTGAGAATGTTAACTTTTACACGTTCACTATTATAAGGTAATTACGCGCATTCGTATGCACACGTATTTATTTCAGGTCATAAATGTGCATATATATATATATATATATATATATATACACCATATATATATATATATATATGTATATATATATATATATATATGTATATATACACCATACACCATATATATATATATATATATAAATATATATATATATATATAAATATATATATATATATATATATATATATATATATATATATATATATATACCATATATATGTATATAGGAAATGACTAACATCAGCCGAATAATTTTATATTATATTTGTGTCTGAAAAAAAAATATTGAGTCTATTAAGCGGTGAATAGTGTAATAAAAGATTTGTTAATATTTGTAATTAATGAAAGTTTCGATAAATAAATCAATATTTTTTATGGCTTTTATGAATACGTTAAAAATATTAAGGGATGATAAGGACGATTTTACATTGAATAAAATAAAAATTCAACATCATTCTTAATTAGAGATAAAATTTATTTATACAAAAAAACTAGTGTTAAATAAATAAATATAATCTAAACTTTTTCATAGATTGTGATTTTCAACAAACATATACTTTATATCGTTTTATATAATAATATTAAAATATTATAAATCATAATATTAAATCGATTTTATACATAAAATTAAAATTACTAAATTAAATATTGCGTAACTATTTATATAACGATATATAAATGTTGATATTATGATATATAATATTTCATAACGACACTAACAAGAATTATCTCATATAACTGATTTATTTATTTATCTGTAATTGAATTTGATTCATATAATAAACTACCGTTAGAACAAACATACACACATTTATGGAACATTTCAAAAAACGTACGTTTATAATATTAAATTCGTTATATTATCTTGTTTCAACTTTTACGCACCATAATATATATATATATATATATATATATATATATATATATATATATATATAATTATTAATAAATTTCTGCTGTGTATCAACAGTATATAAAATACATAAAGTATGTCACATATAATAATAAAATGCATTAGAATAGCCTCAGGATAACGGCTTTAGTATTGCAGTATCAAAATGTCATAACATATTCAACGAGTCAAAGTTTGACATTTATATTATATTTATATATAATATAAAATAAAAATGTATGGGAAAAATAAAAATTGTGATAATTTTACATTGTCCATTAAAGAAAATGTGTGTTTTTTTTCTATTTATCATATAAGGATACGACCCATTTAATACAAATATATGAATGAGCATGTTTGCACTTATAAGATTTTCTATTTGAAATTAAATAAATAAAGATATTTAACACTTAATGGAAGTGAACCGGTTAGCATTTCCGTCAATTTATTATAGCAAACATGCCGTGAAAATTATTACGATACGGCAGTGGCAGCGCGCGATATTAAAAATATCAAGTTTATAAAAAAATGTATTTATTGTTCTATTTATATTTATTATATTATGTCGTTCGTTTGTCGTTATATGAATGGGCGTAAAAACATGAAAAATTTTTAGATTTTTTGCAATTATGTAAAATATTTTATATTTTCTTACACTATTAAACTAATTTGAACAAAGATTATGAAAAATAAATATTGTCGCAATCAGTAGTCCGTGAACTTTTGATTATTTATTCAAATTATTTTTTTATTATAAAATTTTATCGTTTGATTTTTATGTGTTTTCAACAAGAAAATTCTTATAAATATTAGTATAACAAAATCTAGCAAAAACCATATTGTTAAATAATTTTATACAAAAACTATCAGTGCCACTGTAATAATGTAATATTTCTCAAACTTCAATCATTAAATTAAATATAGTAAAACCATTAAAGTTCAATTTATAGTATAATATATATATTGTTTAAATGTGTGTGTGCATTTTCAGCGATAGCAATAGATGTTATCAGTTTAACATGGGCTGAATAACCGCTGTAATTCAACCCTCGGGCCAATTTAATACAAGTATTTTCCGTTCACTCGATGTGATTTTTATTATAATTTCAATTGACATGGTTCATGTAAAATAAATAGATAATTTGACTGCAACTTGATTACGATTTGAAATCATGGGAAATTTTTCGAAATATTTTTATATAATGTTTGTATAATATATACATTCTTTTAAAAATAACATCAAGAGCTGATAAACGAATATATAAGTGTGTTACCATTGATCTCAAAATAAATTGATAAGTAGTTCTATATAAATAAGTAATATTATTGTATAGAATCGATCATTTGAAAATAGACAATTTGAATATGGTGAAACGAAAGTAGAGGACAATGAATAATTGTTTAGCATTGTGAAATAAATACATTCGTCGATACAATTGTGCGTAAATTTTCTGACAAGTGCCACTTTTTCGCTTTCAAAATAAACTCCTTCATACAAACATAATAGGCCTAATGAATTATCGAGTTGAACTTAACAATTTTTTTTTCATTTTCCACTCTTAGTATTGCCAAGAGCGATCGTAACACGGGCCGCAATACCAGATGTCATAGGCCGCATAATATAATAATATTGTGCGACGCTGTTATTTATTGACACGGTGTTAATTAACTTTTGACACTTGTCTTCTTGGTTCCACTTTGACACTTTTCAGCACTATTCATATATTGAAGATGTGGGTGGTCATCACATATATATATATATATATATATATATATATATATATAATACAAATATATTATATATTGTAAGGCTTTTCAGACGATTTCTCCGTTGAAATAAAACCGTCGTAATTGACGCCGATGTCTAAGTTTTACGTCGTGAAAGTAATTTGCGTCAAAAAAAATCGAATGAAAATTTTTCTATGCGATTTAAGTTCTATTTAATTCTATCGCGATTCGGAAAAAATGTTTAGTTTTTTAAATTTTTCAACAAATTTCTTTTTATTATTAACGGTTCATTTAGTATAATGAAATTGATTCTGTTCGTTATGTAGTTTTTTTTTTATTTTATTTATGGATTTTTTTCTCGTGTGTCACGTGCGTAAGAATTGATTTCTTTTATTAGAAAAGAGAACATGTGATCGAATATAAGATCAAAAAACGTAATGATTGAATTTTTCAGTATTAAAAAAGATAAACTATTATATTATACATCGAAAGGGAAACGTTTTTAAATTAAATGTCACGTTCTTTGTTCTGTAATGGATAATTTATTATGTGCTTTCAAATTTTAATAATAATAAAAATAAAACACGGTAAAAGGTATTGCTGTTAGAAAATGACATTTGAAAGACGTATGTACATTGAAGTTGAAGTTTATTTGCTTTTATACAAATTTGTTTTATTTCAAGTATTTCAAATATTTTAGTATATATATTTTTTAATAAATTATATATTTTTACATATATTAAATATTTTCATTTCAAAACATTCTAAAAATATTAATTATCAGTTGAAAATAAAAAAGACAAAAAGAATATAGCGAGTATATTTTAATTCGTTTTCCAATTAATGAACTGTAATTATGGTATCAATACAATATAATTATTAACACCTATATGTCAATTTGAAATAACAAAATATCGACGTATAAATATAAAAGAAGCTTTCATTATAACATATAGTACAATAATATGAAATTAATTAAACGACATCGACAGATTATGAAAATTTTACAGTTCGAACAATACAGACATTGTTTATAAAGGTTTTATATTTACATATATATATATATATATATATATAAACAGATAGGAATTTAATTTGCAAGTTAGCCGAAAGTGGGTGCAAAAACGTCTCAAATTTATATACATATATAAATTTGAAACTCGAAAGTCGTCCGATGGAATGCAATGAAACAAATAATATTTTAACAACGAAAGAACAGAGGCGTTGCTTCCAAATGAGAACGAAGCGAAATCCTTGCTCGATGCATTATGTATGACGAATGTGATTGTCACACGTTCTCAGTATGTTAATATGTAATACCGCTTCTCTGATTTGAATCGATTGTTGCCCGGGACCCGCTTTTTATTTATTTTTTTTTTATGTTTCGTTTGTGATCCGGGGTGTGTATTTTTGAAGTACATACATAAATATCGCCCGTAAATATTGAATTACAATGCGAAATAACAGAAACGCGCGTATCGAAAATAATACCGGTCATATATTTATAATCGTTTTATTATTATTATTATTATTATTATTGTTGTTTTTTTTTCTTTTCGTTTGTTTGAATTCATTATGGTGCAGTCGTTTTCAACGAGTGGGTTGCGGTCGTTTCTAACGAAAGATTATAAATCGTTCAATTTTATATCGTGTCGTGTAGTAATTTTAAAATGTCAATAGTAAATAATGGTAATGATAGAAATTAATTTTGTCAAATATGTGTTGTGGGAGATATATTGAAAAATTATAATATTGAAGGGTTTTATTGTACAAGTTATTTAATTAATTAAGCTATTTAGAACCAATACATATTTCAATTCACATTTGATTACTATTTATTATAATTTATTTTTATAGGTAATCAAATTTCCAAAAAATAATTTGATTTAAAATTAGTAGAAATAAATTGTGTTATGATTGTAAAGTTTGAGAAACACTACTATGGTTCATCATTAGACGTTTTTCATGTTGAATTATAGCATTGCGATTTTAATATGCGATCATCTTCTTTAATGATATTCCACAGCGTGAATTATAAATTTAAATCGATATATTTAAATAGCACATGTATAATATACTAATAAAACTTTTAATATCTGTCATTGCGCTAAACAATTCTGTAATTTAAATTTTATGGAAGATTTATCATCAATATATGATTTAGATATTATAAATATAAATATATAATATGAATTAAAAATATATATATTGGTAAAATAATGTGTATATTTTATTTGTATATCAATATCGAGTAGTTTATATGACAGAATTGCATTTTAAATCGTATGAAAATGCAAGTCATACAACAACTCATTTATCAAGTGAAGCATTATACAGTCATAAAAATTACAAGTACCGCATTACGAACCGAAAACAAGAAAGAAAAGTAACAGGGCTCTTAAAGAGTCAAATTAAGCAGACAATTTAGACGGTTATTAGCGAATAGTTTAGTACTGGCGTTAATTAGCCGGATAAATAATCGAATTTTTCTTTTAAATGCTCAAAAAGTGTGTTAAAGAGAACTTTATCATTTTTACTACAAAGTGGAGTAACGTTAATTAAACCGGCATCCGGCTTTAATTGTTAACCGGAGCTCTGACAAGTTGATCAATGAGTTTCTTTTTCATATTCTAACTTTTTATACGTGTTTATATTTATAAATCTGTTGGCACTTAATCGCAATAATATTTTTTTTCATATATCATCATTGTACTATAATATTTTTTTCGATGATTGGAAAAAGAATTTTGCACGACGTTCAATAAGAATAGTGTGATGAGGTCTTCGAGAGTTTTGACCGAATAACAATAGCGTTCATTGTTGTTATTTTTTCTTCAATTATTGTTATGTGATTGATAAGGGTGATAGTTCATATTATTTACAGAGTTTTTGTTTTCAAAACATTAAACATTATATTAATTGTATATATGTATATATGAAGGTGTTTTATGTGCAATAGGTCAATATATTATATATTGTATAAATTTTAATAAATGTTTGATTATGATTTGCAGTTTTTAAATTGTGGGTTAAATAATTAAATATTATTTGTTCGATAAAAATGTGATTTATTGATATTTTTAATAAGGATATTTATAGTGCAATTAAGACTAAAAACATTTATGTTAAATATAAGTTATGAAAGTATATTATTTGGTAAATAATTACATGTTCTAATTTTGAAAATTGAATTATTCATGAAAATTTAATTTCAGAGAAAAAATAATTGGCATTGAAAGAAAGTAGCTTACATTTTATTTATTAAAAATATAATTATAATAGATTATATTTTAATAAATAATGCAGTATTATTAGAACAAGTTGTTAAAAAAATAAAGTATAGAGTGTTATAATCAAATTTTAAGAATTAATTTTGATCGATTCAATATAAAGAAAACGAAATATTCTATATTGATTAGAATGTTATCGATTAATTTTCGAATTAAATTATTCTATACTTATATGGTGATATCATTAACTTGTTGGATCATCGCAAAATCTGGAACATCACCGTATATGCCATTATTAAATTGAATAAATTTCAATTACGGTAAATATCGAAACAATGATCACACTAATTGAACTTGAAAATCGAAATAATACGAACGCTATTTTATCGTACGTTCGATTTACGACAATTCGAAACAGTCCCATTGAATTCGATTTGTATTATTTTTATTTTTATTTTAGCGACCGCTTTAAAATAAATCGATTTGAGAAGCTGCGACTATACAGTCGTATGAATAAAATGTACAAAAGCACGCCCATAACAACGCAAGTACGTCCGTTTAAAATAAACCAAATAAACGGTTACCGGTAGAAAAACGTTCATTGTATTATAATGAGAGGACCCATCGCGAGGGAAAGGGGTGTCATGTGACACCCACGGTTCGAGGGCGACCTTAGAAGGACGTCTGACAAATCGCGTTATGTTAATTGGTCCGGTTGTCAATTGTTTGCCCACGTGTTAATTATTCGAATATTCGTTACATTGTCACTAGAGAGCTTTTCTATACATACATATATATATATATATATATATATATATATATATATACATATACATATATGTGTGTGTGTTTTTATTTTCTATATGTAATGAATAATGTATGCAGTAAAAACAGCGATTTTTTTATTTTTATGTCGACGTTTCAATCGCAGGAAAAGAGTGATTGTTTTACTCGAAGTTGAATTCTCGTTTATTGAGGAAATAAATTTTCTTGATGTAGTTAAATTCTATCGAAGAAAGTATATTGTTTGATGTTCGTTATAAATATCGTGTAATTATATCGAGTTTGTTAATTGGATTATAAATTCGTCGGTTCTTTATTATGATCACTAAAATATGAATTTAGTTGAAGGATCGTAAATTAAAGTTTAAGATATATTTTTTATTTTAAATTTAATATTAATAAAATTAAAAATGAATGATTAAATGTACATATCTAAAAATGATAAGAGTTTTTAGAGTGCAGGATTTAAAACTTTAACGAACTGATTTTTTTTCTTTTTTTTGCACATATTTATTTAAACAGTACATCTGTTACTTGATAAATTTCTATAAGCATTAGTTAAAGATTAAGGTTATTTGCGAACATCTGTTATAATATATTATTAAAATCTGATTAGACTTCCAGACTATTGATGATGATTAAATTTGAAAGTATTTTTTTTCAATATTAACCAATTTCATAAAGTAATGTAAAATTAAGAAGCTTTCTCATACATTTATAAGATTTGATTTTATTTATTAATTACTCAATATGATTTTACAGATGTTTTATTTTATTTTCAATATGAATTTTGTGAGTATAATAAACTTGACAAATATTTTTGAAAAATCACGTTCAAAAATATATATACTTTTTATTTGGAAAAATTAAGTTTATCTTGACCACAAAAGCGCCGAAGGTTAGGCAGACAGGCAATTAGACTTTTGTAAATTGTAATGAACTAGCGCAAACAGATACAAAAATAAGACCATCGTGTCTCACGAATTGTACGTCATTATTATTTGGTTGATTTTATTTTTTTTTAGTTTCATTTGACGCGTGAAAAGCGATTTTTTTCCTCAAAATTTACGGAATAGAGAAGATATTCTTTTGTAATTTGCTTTTTTTTTATTTTCATTTTCGGATCGTTGATTTAACAGTCCACTTTTACACTTTCATCGTTTTTCATCGCCCGGCAAACATTTTCTCAAATAAACCAATCCGAGGTCTCAGTGATTGGTTTTGGCTATGGCGATATTGTTTTATTTTTCACGTGTAAAAGAATCGACCGGACTGTTTGCTCCAGTTTTAGATCGGATTTTCTTTTTTTACAACGGTCGCCATATTTTATTGTGGAATTTCGTATGCTTTTTATTCATCATCGTCGCAATTTTCCTTCGAAATTGTTTAGAATTGTTGTCCGGTTCTCTTTTACAATATTTTATTGATCAAAATTGTGACGCAAAATAAAAAGATTTTTAGAGCGATTTTTGAAAGTACGATTTATAACTGATCTAACAATATTAAAATATAAAAAAATAAATATTTTTTATTGTACGTTATTGTATAAGCGTCGTGTTCGTATAAATTTGATTGCAAAATTTGAAGAAACTCACGCGAAAAAAATGTATATGAAAAAAGAGAATAAGCGAATATAAATATTGTCGTATATTTTCAAGATAAATCAGCTATTCTTGAAGCAGTATAATTTCGAAAGTTGTCATTCTGTAAGCACGACTATGAAAGTTTTCGCCAATAATAACGTTAATGATGATGACCATGTTTACCACATAGCTGTCAAATAACGCTAGTCAATATCACCATTGTAAAGAATATAACGATGTCGACATGGCCAGGTCAAACTTCAAAATTAGACACATACACACGAACGCCCATATTATATATATTTTTTTGCCATCTTCACATATCAAAAACCTCAACAAATACTAACCGTTCAAAGTGATGTACGCTAAAAGAGCGGTATGCTATATGTACTTGAAAAATATCCATGACTAATGATCGATTTGACATAACGACCCTCTTTATTTTTCAATCAAATTTGATTCAATGCAAAATTTATTGAGACGTTCATCACAATCGATGGACAATATTTGAGATACGGGTATTTGACAGAGAATGTCTGAAAATAAAGTATGGAAAAAAGATGTATCAGCTCATCAAGAAGTAATACTATTATTAAATAATTTTAATTTTTTTTCACAACGTATGTAAATTATTGTTAGTTTTGAATGATAATATAAATTTAATAATTTAGGATGATAGATAAAAGAAAAAAAATGACAATTCGATAAGTTGTATTTTCAACAAGTTTTAAACTTTTATAATTTTATTATATATAAATAAATATATTAAAAATAATATATGTATTATATGATTGAAGTGGCGATGAAGATTTATATTTGTTGAACAAAAAACATATCGTATAAAAACTTTGAAAGAAGACCACACATTGGCAAATAAGAAGTGTGTTGGTTGTCTTTCTTATATGTAAAAAAAAAACATTGCAAAAATTTCAATAAGAGAAATGACCAAAATGAAAGATTGATATATACAAATATAAGTATATAATGAATAGACTGACATTCGCTGACAATTATTAATATTTAAAAAAAAATAACGTTGAAATATAATTATTCTTTACATATCTCGATAAGGAACCATCCGAATTTTTGAGTGAATATAATCAATTAAATTTTATATATTGTGCATATACATATGTAGATTTAATTCAGAACAAATCGCTTTCATTGATAATGAATATCGAATAATAAAAGTAAGAAATTTTAAATTATTATATTTATCCGGCTGCGCACTCGGACCATATAGAATCGATGATTTGATGTTATTATATTAAATTAATATCCGAAATGATATATTGATCTAATCGTGCAAATTACATGTGAGCTCAAAAATACACATTATCTGCAACCGCAAAAGTAAATGTGATTATGCGACCGGTTTTCCATATGAAAATTCAATTCGACACGGACAATATTAATATTCGACACGAGCGATGTTATATTTAATATATTGATGGTTATAGAAAAAAAATCACAAAAAAAAATATTTGATTCAATTATCTCGAAGTCGATTTAAAAAAAAATAAGTACCGTATATGAAGAAAAATGATGTAAAAATTACGTAGGTATATTATTCGATATTAATCATTCTGTATAGCAATGTTCATTAAATGAGTACATTTTGTGTCAGAATACGGTTTCATATTTGCATTCTATATATCATTACGTGAATAGAAATGGTTTTTCTACGAAATTGGAAGAAAATCTTATACGCATTTAAGTGAATATGTAAAAGTTAATTAATCATTTAAATAGTATATCGTCTATGACATATATACATGTTATACAAAAAAAATAGTGTAAGGTTTAAGAAATAGAATTTCTATTGAAAAAAATATTTCTAAATCTATAAAATATATCAGTTTTTTGATATATTAATTGAAATAAATAACTAATGAACTATTTGAAATTACATTTAAATAATATAAAGTAGGTATAATTCGATTTATAAAATATATAAGAAACATCAATGAGTGGTTAAAATAGAAACCCACAAGCAAAATTAATGAAATCATATATTTCATCATTAATATGGATTATAAATGTAACATAAAATCATTATCGATACATAACTAAATAAAAAAATTAAAGCGAATCGAAAAAAGGGACTGCAAATAACGTCCATGTCAATTAAATAACCGGTAAACGACTCGGTAAATTTACCGCAAGTATAACAAAACCTTATACCCCATACACTATATAACCACGCACGATGCCATAAACATTTTTTTTTGATTTTTATTATAACTTGAGATAAAAAAAACAACATCATACAAGCTCAGCGGGCAACAAGTGAGTGAAATGCATTTATCTAGATAATGGGCGAACGCTGAAGATAATGAGCTAAAACATCGCGGAGAATCTCGACTATCTCGGTTTCAATTAAATAATACGATACATAAATTTCATACTAAACGGACAATCGACGTCAGTTTAAATCAAAGTTTATGTACTCAATGCTTTACAAATATATATATATATATATATATATATATATATATATATATATATATATATATATATATATATATATATATATATTACGATATAAATGATTATGTTGTTCGTTATAAATCAATGAAAAAAAGTTACAGAATTGACGTATTGTATTTTTGTTCCTATATGGATATAGTAATATCGGACATTTTAATTTTATCTTAATGCTCGTACGTAAAACTTCTTTATATGATCATTAAGTTTAACTTTATGATTATGTTTTTATTTTTTATTGTATCACTTACGTACATTTTAACGACTTTTGTTTTAACGTGAATATATATATAATATAATTTAATAGTAATATATATATATATATATATATATATATATATATATATTTTAAATACACAGATTTTTAGTTTAATATTCTGTAAAAGGTGAATGATGATAATTAAAAAGGATTATTTCTTAAAAAAAATTGTCGCTCGTTAATCACAGATTTTTTTTCATTTTTATATCATTAATTTCTTTCTTTTAAAAATATTATATGATATGAAATATAATTTTTAATATTTTATAAAAGAAATATTTTTATATTATAATAAAATAAAATCAAAATTCAATACGTTTAATTGATTTTGACCTAATGATATATAATCCGACGTATGTCAATATTGTAAAGTCTATTTAAAATTCACATTTTTAGACAACATACAAAGGTCATACAGTAAATTAACAATACCGTTATATTGTACATCTTTTTTGATACTCCAAAAAAAAAATTAAATTACAAATATTAATCATTCATTTTGGCATCCCCATAGCACTACAGAAGAGTAGTGCCGAGTAATTTTTCTTTCATTATTTCTTGCAATTATGCTAATTACAGAATGATGGACGCATGGTAACTACCGGCATGGTTTTGGTGTTTGCGAGCTCTATATGACACGTACGAATTTATTTGCGTCGATATTATTATTTTTCTTTTTTTTTGCACGATTAACCTCCATTATGAGACCATCCTATGAGAGTTTGCCCCTGTTATTATGCTTTCTAAACGTACGTATTCTAATTTTTAAGGTGTCCGAAACGATTATTATTATAGTATATAATTCTTTAATTTGATTGTGAAGAATTTTTTTCCGTAAATTTGCACGGAAGAATAAAATTTTACGATCGATGTGATTTTTGCAACATTCAGGCTATGTTAGAGGTTATTTTTTTTCAGCATATCTTACAAAAATATAAGGATCTCTATAATTATATTAAGAAAATAATATTTTTGATATTATAATAAAAAGATTTGTACATTTATATATACTTGAAAAAGTTTGATTTATTTGTAAATAATCTTAATTATATATGTCATTTTAGAAAAAAGCTATTCAAAAAAGTGTGATTAATATAATGGCAACCAATATGATAGCTGGAGTTATTTAGTATATTTAACATGTTAAAAAAATTATGATTTTTTCAAATTACTATATTTTTTATCTAAGGTCGTGTAATGACGAACGCTCGCAGACGTCGATTTATAAATTTTAGTGCGCGTTTAAACGAAATAAAAAATAAAAAAATAAACTCCTATAGTGACTTACAGTGAATTAAACTGCATGACATATATAAAATATAAATGATCAATTTTGCGACCGTTATTTCTGAGAAATTATAAAATTCGCCGGAACAATATAAGCCGACAAAAAAAAAATAAAAACATGGCTAACATCGAAAGATTCTTGTCGATTCGATTCGCGACACTTCGATGAAACAATTCGACCAAAACGACGAAATAACGAATCGCGGCCGTTTTTCGATTTTCGTCCCGAAACAATTCGAAAAATTGCGGGGAAAAAATCGTTAAAATTTATTTAGAAGCAGTATGAAAACAGTCGACACACTTTTAGAACAATCGTATACGGTGAAAAATAAGAAAAGGCCAATTTTACGCATAGATCACGTTTGAAATTCGACGAGCACGCGCACAAAACGCTTTTAAACCGTTCAATTATATCGGTATTGATGACGTATTGTCGACCTTTGGCGATGTATTTTCGAATTTTTAAACGTGCGGAATATTCAAGAAGCCGTCGAAGACGAGTCGGTAATTTTTTATTGGATCGCTATGAATATTTTTTTTTATATTTAGAATATTGGTATTCATCATGAGAATGTATATTGGTATTCATCATGAGTTTTACCATTGTACATTGAAATTATATTTTTAATATTTTGATTGAAACGAATTTTCTCCATCAAAAATAATTTAAATTTTATATTTATCAATCAATAATAATATTTATAATTTTAAATACTGAAATTTAATAAAATAAAATTTTGTCGAATATTGAATTTCAGCAATATACCTAAAATATATATTTAATTGATTTTTATTATTCGTAAAAAAAATACTAACTGAAAAAATATAATAAATAGATTTTTTATGCGATCATACATTTGTTACGATTGAACGAAAATATATTTTAGTTTATATTTTTTTATATGTGAATGAAAAAGAATATAGATAAAATTCAATCATGAAGTCTTTTTATTACCTATAGATTCGTTTTAAATCATATTTTTATTGCAAAGTTTTTCAATACAAAATTTATGTATGTTCAAATTTCTATTGTGAAAAAAATAATATATTTTTATATATTCTATAAAAAAATCATATGCTATAATTTTATAAAATCTTGAACATCAGGATATTATTTAAATTTTTACCATATTCCTTATTTAATAGAAAAATAAATAGTAGATTTATCATTATTTAAAATTAAAATTTATTGGATCAAGATTATTTTTTGTCTTTTTTATATCATAAAATTTTTACCTATATTTATTTTATATATTTTGCAAGGTGTTTTTAAAAATAACCGCTATATAAGAATAGTACAATTGTACAATTTACCGTTAATATTATATTTAGACGAATATCACCACGCATATATAGTATTTACTATCTATAATATTACATTTTTTTCTTTAGTGGCAACTACGATGAAATAAATCATAATAATATGTATAAAATATAATTTTCCTACTATAACAATGGATAAAAAATCGATATAAAATTATAATATATATATTACATACTATACTTTTTAAGTGCGAATGCTCGCTATTATATGACTAATGTATGATTAAGAAAAATATTTGGATCCCTTGCTCTAAATACGTTTTATACGTACAATTTTCAGTTAAGATGAGCTACTAAAATTTTTTTTAAGCGTATAAAATAAAGTAATTTAAATTTATGATGTGTAAAATTGTTTATATTTATAGCGATATAAAAAAATAATGGAAAATTGATATATGATTATTTGTACTGGAAACGTTTTTATATGCAAATCGATATTATAATACGAAGACAAAATATTTTTTAGATTTTTTAACATTGTATAAAAATGTCAAAAGTGTATTATTTTCGTTATACGCTATAGATTTAAATATTAGCTGCGCTCAACGTTGTTTAACATGGATTATTAAGTGATTATTTTTAAATCTATTGTATAATATATATACTATATAAAGTGTGATATATTGCAGTTTAAAATCATCATTAAATCAAGCTTAAATATAATTATCTATTTATACGGCTCTTGCACATTTTAATTGGTGTAACAACAATAAAAAAAAAACGATTGACGTTTGAATCTCCTTCGAAGCCTTTTCGATACAGTAAACTCGCTTATGAATAGTGTTTAATTCAACGGGCAACAGTTTTGACAGAAACGGCGTGTAATGAATGAAAGACTAAAATGAAAGAAAAAAAAGAATTACGCGTAATTGAGAGATTTGAAAGGAAAGAGTTTTTCTTGTATGAGAATTTTTTGTGTGTAATTCTTGTATGGAAAAGACCTAGAATTTTTGAAGACTACAAAATAAAACGGCAACCGTGAACAATTTTTACACGTTTCAAATAACGCGATAAACATAACAATAACGTATAATAACAATGTGAAGAATATATATTTTTTAATAGAAGCAATTTTTATTTAATTTTTCTACTAAAACTATTAGAAAAATATAATTAATGATAATTGTCATATTGTTAATTCTGCATAATTGAAATAAATTAATAAATGATCAGCTTGAGTTGAAAATATGAATATTTTTGATAGGTTTATCAGTGATTCTCAAATAATATTTTTTAATATATTTATCAGTGAATCTCAAAATAGACAATATTGTTTATGAAGAAAATTAAAATAATTCAATAGGCGATAATGATTTCTAATGCATTAATTAATTACAATCGGAAGAATAAAGTAATTAAGAATATGTATTGTTTAAGTAATTCTTCATAATTTTCAGAAAAATAAAATTTACATTTGTTTTGAAGGCTTTCATTATAGTCATATTAGAAGATATAAATACATATTGAGTAGTAATTTTTGCTAAAACAATTTTTATATGACAATAAATTAGAAATTCTAAAAACTTACACATAATTAAAATTTTAAAGAAATTATTAAAAATACATAGAAAAATGCTATAATTTAAAATATTTCATATATTTAATAGATTTAACCAATATATTGACGAATACTATAGCTTCTCAAATGTTCCTCGCAAACGCAATTATCACAGATGTCTTGTAGATAATTGCTCTCGATATTACATTCCGTAACAAATTCGTACCCGATTTGAGAACACATTCATTCGCATTACGGTTCACTCAATTAAACCGCTGACAGGACTTCGAGAAGTGATGTTTAATTTTTAACCTTTTCTCGGACCGTAATAACGATAATTATGTTTGTAAAAAAAAAGTACACACGACAATCACGCCTCTTGTATATATATATATATATATGTACTTAACGTACATGATAATTTGAAAATTATATATGATCAATGGAAATTATACAAAATTGTCAACAGGTTTAATACATATAACATATATATTTTTTCATTATATATATATATATATATATATATATATATAAATTTTGAAATGATATTGTCGATTTTTCTTTATATCGTAAACGAACTAGTTTTCTATTTTTTGACATTGATAATATTGAATTATATATATGTATTGAATGTATTAGTGTTGTGTGGATAATGAAAAAAAATTCTATTGCACATAAATAAGTGAAAACAATTAGTTGTTTAAGTACATACCGGTGGACCTTGTTACATTTAACTAAATACAATTCATTATTGGCCGAGACGAGATGCAACTCCCCATTGTTATGAAATCTAACAATTAGAGTCGACTATCATATAATTATAACGACAATATAAATTATCAATTATGTACATGGGCGATGTTAATTTTCATATTTCTGTGTAACATCACGAAAACATGCATACTATATTATCGTAAATTAATTGAAATTTATTAATAGTATTATTGGAATATAATTTTATAGTTTTCTGTTTAAATTTAAATATATATAATAATTTATTTTTTAATGTATTAAATTTGTACTTAAATTTTTTGAAGATATCTTATATAAAAAAAAAATAATTTATAAAAATGTAATTAAAAAAAATCAACATCAATTTATTGATAAATAAATTAATTATGTGACTATATATTAAATTAATTTAATATAAATATAGTCATAACAAAGATATCTTGTATGAAAGATTATTTTCGTACATTTTGAAAAAATATACTTTTAACATTGAAAAGGGAAGTAAATTATTTAAAAAAATTGTCGAAATATTTATTTATAACGATGAAAGTTTAATGGAAAAATTCTGTAAATGTGATATGAGATAAGAGTACGTTTAATGAAAGTATTAATGAACAAAATTTATTTGTATCATATGTGTTGTAATTACGTTATATAAAAAGATAAAGTTTTAATTTATTAATACAAATTTTAAAGTTACACTGTATTTATATTACGTAATTATTATACGTTTTGTATTCAAATTAACTTGATTTTATTAAGGTACATTTTAATCCTTTCACTTGCTGTCTGAAAAATTCACGTCTGATTTGCGATAAAAAATCTCATATGTATTACATTATATAATACGTAATTTCATCAACACTTGGATTTTATTTTTGTATTAATAATATAAATGAAACGCAATCGAAAAAATATATAAAATAATTATATTAATATAATATTTATATATTTTTCGTAATGAATATGGGCGCGAACTTTTCGAACGCTCATCGCGTGGAAAACGCCTTCGCGCTACGATTTAAACATTCGAGTATCGCAAATTAATAACAAAAGCGACGGAAAAATTAAGTAATTTCCCTTTTGTCTTCGTCGTGAAACAATAAAATAATGCAACCCTCGCAGATGATCGGTGTTCACCTTGACTTTGTTGCGTAAAATAAGTCATGAAATTACATTTGCATAGTACGACGTTACGACACATACAAGTCTCTCTTGGTCCTTTTATTTAATTATTATTTATCGTCGCCTCCTTGAAAACGCAACGTTTGCCATCAACATCATCATCATTATTATTATTAAACATTGTAATAAACAATTATTATTATTCGATCGTTTATTCAAATCGTTCAATTAATTAAACCTACGATCGGTTGCGCTAACATTTTAATTGAACGATATGACACTTCGAATCGATTTAACGACGCGATAATTGCGAATATTATTATCGTGGAAAAAAAAGTCACGATCGTAAATCACGTATTAGGCATCGTTCATACTAAATAAATATTTATAATATTATTATTGAATTATAATAATATGCGAAAATATGTAAATGATATATCATATTAAAAGGGATGATCGATATGTGAGACTTCCAACTATTTTTATCAATATTTTTCTATTCAAAATATTATAATTTATAATTATAATGTTAGTAACCAATCTAAATGACTTCTAAATAAAAAAAAATGTGCGTCATTTCTGCGATATCATGTTCTATTAGAGTACGAATTGTGATTAGTAATCTTGTCAGACTCAAAGATGATGCAAAATGAATTTTACCATTGTTGAGATCGATTTCTTTCACTTAAAAAAAAAGCAATAAGGGTAGATTGTCATCTAATAATAAACAGTGACTCTTCTTTTATTTATACAATATAATTTAAGTATTATTTTTTATACATGTCGTTGATCGTGTCATTAGAGAAGTTTGGACAATCGTAAAATATCTATATTAATAAAGAATGGTAATTTATATTTAAATTTCAGAAGTTCTACATGTGATTAGAGTAAAAAGAAATCATATATAATGATAAATAATTTATAGATGTTTTTTTTAATGCCGGTTGTAAATAACAACTTTGAAATTCAAGTCATTAGTTGTCATTGTTAATAATTAAGGCTTTTAATAAATAAATAATACGTGTATTATATAAATACATTTAGATTATGTCGTCGGATAGGAATATTAATAAAATCTTGTTAAAAATATTGTCGATTTAATAATTCAACGTAATCGAATATGATAATTTAAAACATTACAATTCTTAATATCATAATCTAAAGGAAAAATAATTTATTATTATACAATATTTAATTAATTACTTAATTAACATAAAATATGCATTTTTCTTCCAATCACAAATCGCATCGATTATTGCATAAAGCAATTATAATTATTAAACGAAACGAACGCATCATGAAAACGCTATTTTTTTCTGTATATAAAAAAAAACGAAACCTTTTTAAGCGCTTCCGATATTTATAAATAAAATGTATATCATTAAAATGAACGTCTTTCGACTAGAAAAAAATATATAATAAAACGACCAAAACGAAACGTATTCTATGATACTTTGATTAAAATTTATCAAGCACATGAGAACGAAATTAAATTTTATTAGTTCAACAAAAAAAAAAAAAAAATCATTGACCGCAACGACAATCAGCGATAATAAACATTTTTATATTACAATTTTTTTTTATGTTGTACATTTCTGAGAACGTCGTGCGAATAGTGAACACGATATTTTATTATACACCATTTATTTTTATTTCATTTTTCACAGTTCTATTCGATATGAGAAAATCGTATCATTCCACATTTGGCACTGTTTTCTAAAGTTCTTGTGTTATAATATATAATGAGTGTTATCATTTTTCTTTTTTCACAATGTGATTTTGGTTCGAATCGTTCGAAACGATAATTGAATTTTTCAATAACGTTTCGATTTATGGTTTTAGCAGTCGATAAATTCTTATATTACATTTATACGTATTTTGGAGAAAGTGTTGATATTTATTATTATATTAATTGATTTTACTACATATTTAATTTGATTTATTCTAAAAATATTTTAAATTTTATAATTTTAATTATATTTTTAGTATTATATGATGAATATTGATACAGAAGATAATAAAGTCTTTTCCCTTGAAAATTGTCAATTTTGCTAAAATTTAGAAATTAAAATTGTTATATAT
Organism: Leptonema lineaticorne; assembly: GCA_024500535.1. Taxonomy (NCBI): domain Eukaryota; kingdom Metazoa; phylum Arthropoda; class Insecta; order Trichoptera; family Hydropsychidae; genus Leptonema; species Leptonema lineaticorne. The sequence continues at coordinate 7,634,480 of JANIJI010000017.1, forward strand.
TTAATCATAAGCTGTTGATTCTAAGAAAATATTATAGAAAAATTTGATGAATATCAATTTTTTAACCAGAGTTTTAGGATACTATTTTAAATGTCAATATTTAAAAAAATAGATAATGCAGTCATATATTATACTATTAATAATAAAAATAAATGTGAAATTATTAATCTGATCTTTCAAAAATTATCAGTATTAAGCATTCCAAAACAGAGATCTGAGTTCATAAATGTAATTATTGGAAATATTATTTTATTATTTTGTCTCATCATTGAAATCAGAGTAATTACTATATAATAATATGAAAAGTATTTATAAACTTTTAACATATATATATATATATATATATATTTATAACTTAGATATGCATAAAGTAAATAAAATATTCAATTAAGTACGAAATTACTCTCGTAGAAATGGAATACCACTTTTTAATCATTTAATTCAAAAAGAGAAATCACTCTGTTATAAATTAAAAGTCAATTTAAATATACATTAATATATAATATACCGTATAAGATGTTAAAAATATAATTAGTACCAATAATAGACAGTTAGAGATATATATTATATATTTTTTATATACGATTGAACTTCACAAAATTTAAAGAAAAAAACAACGCGCATGCTAATTTTATTAATCAAATATTTAAATTGTAAAAAATAAATAAATAAAAGCAAAAATCTTCCTGAAAAATAATCGTCGTCTTATTTTGCATAAATTTAAAAACAAATAAAAATAAAATAATATAATATATGCACATTACAACAAAATGTACGTGTGATGATAAAATCGTATTGTTATATGATACACATTTGAAGACAAGTAACATTTAAATCATCACGGCCATCAAGTGATCTTAAAAAGTCGAAATTAAAGTTTAACAATGTTATAAGTGTAACTTGTTATAAATGCGCTTCTTTTTTAACCGGTCAACATCTTCAATGTGTTATTATTATTATTACGATTAAAAAAAATATTAATTTTTTTTGAGCGACGTGCGAAAAGTTCGCTGTATTGACATTTTATAAACGTGAATCGATTTTTGTGTTTTTTTTATTTATTTTATATTTTTTATTAATAAATTAATATTTTAATTTCGTCAATAAAAATAAAAAGTTTTTATTTATTTATTATAGACGATGTGCGCTTTAATTTATTATAAATATATTTTTTTTTAATAGTTTATTTGTAAAATATTTATTTTATGTTGATTTTTTTCATATTTAATAAGCAATAGATTAAAAAATCTGTACATTTTTTATATCAACATTTCAGAGACTTCTTTTATAGCATTTTTAATGAAATTATAAAATAAATATATTATATATTATTTATTAAAAGGTAGAAAATTTGAGAAAAACACATAAATAATATGAAAGTGAATATAAGATAAATACAATATAAAATTTTACGAAAAATAGTGTATATGAGAAAAATATTTAAAAAATATATATTTAACATGAATAATAATAAATTTAACGTTTTGTTTGTAATTAATGTAACCAAAATGCGACACTTTAATTTAATATGTTATATTTAATTAAATTATATTAAATTTCGTTTTAAGTACCTGTTCGAAAATCACGACTATAATATTTTGATGGATGATCATTTATACGCACAGCACTGTAAAGATTTATGTAGAATTTATAAAATTGTGTCAGATATGATTTATTATTGTATAATTAACATACATAAGGGTACCGTCATTAATACAAATAAATCGACATGAGAATTCGTAATAAATACATTAATATTCCAAAGGTTATTTTTATCGTACGGTTTAACTGCATGATTAACGAAGCAAAATTAAAATTCTAATTAAAAAATAATTATTTTTTAATAGATTATTATGAAAAAAAAATATAATTATGACTAAAATGTGTTTTATGTTTAAAAGATTTCGAATTTTATACTAGTAATAATATTTAATTTTAATAGTAATTTGTTATAGATATAATGAAATGCAAAATCGCAAGTAATTCGCGTGCCACAGTTTGAGTACGCGTGATATAAAATTTAATAAAAAATTGCAGTCATTTTTATTGGCTTTTGAAAAATTGCTCATCACGTTTTAAAGGGTCAAAATATTTCAATTATGTCAATGTGACTCGAAAAAGAAGAAAACCGGAAGTGTCGACGGAGATAAAAAAAAAATCGAATATTATTTTCCTTCGGGCGGCTGTATAAACGAAGAAGGACCAATTATGGTTTATCATCGATCAAAAAAATAATAAAAAATAAATAAATTCACTTACCCAATTTCGTATGACTGCAAATATGACACTGTCTTCGAATCATACTCCGCGAAGAATTCCTGTTCCCGTTGCACTTCGATGTCTTTTTTTTTCTTTTTTTAAACGATAAAATTTAAACAGCACTCACGAAAATACTTCTTTCGCGATGAATAATTGGCGCAAGACATGAAATAATTATTTTTTTTTTATTATTCAAAAATCGTCGGTTTTCTTATTGATGAAAGAGACGGCGTCGTTGAGCAGGTTCTGTAAAATAAAATAAAAATAGCACTACGTAAAAAATAAACAGTCGTATCAAATATTGAGTCGTTAAAAGGATTTAATTAAATATAAAGATAAAAATCGTACGACAATTTAAATATTATTCACGAATGTGTTGATTATAATCGACGAAACAATCTCGAAATCGTTGATTATTTTTTAATTTTCATTTTAATATTATAAACTAATGGTTTTCAATTTTTTTGTGTAATCATGTTTAAATATCTAAAGTTACACGAAATAATGTTAAAAATATTTTTTGGAATAATTATAAAATTTGGTTTAATGGATGGTAAATTTCATATATTTTTATATTTTAAATTATACGAAATGACTTTTATAAATATAATACTATTGATCTGTTGTAGAAAAAAATGAAAATTTTGTAATTATATAGTTACAATACAAATTTAAATATTATAAAGTAAAAGTTTTATTCAAACAGTATATAATTATATATCGATTGAAAAAATAATTATCAATATTTTAATTCTGAAAATAATTATTTAATGTGGATTAAAAAATATTATTGATTATTTTTAAAAAGATATAAGATCGACATGCTATATGAATAATATTTAAGTTTTTAAATCGTACATTGATAATGATATGATAAAATATATTTCAAACGATATGTAAATTACTACATAGATAAATTTACTGACAATAAGAGAACTTCGTGATTTAATACTAAAATTTTATAGTATGCTATATTAGCTTTTATAAGTTATGGCGTTATTAATGTTGAAGTAAGAAACGCCATAAATAAATCAATGATCCATTGCAGTTTAATGAAGGGTATAATATTAGAAAATTGATGACTTGAAATAGACAATGAATATGAATTCCGTTTTTTATAAAATATTATTTATCATATGGAAATAATTTTACATTTTTTAATATAAAAAAATAATCATCAATCGTAATGAGTATATTAAACTCAATTATAATTATAACAAGTGTGAAAGTGAATATCGAAATTAATGACATTTCATTACATACACACTTAACGATTATTTAAAATCATACTGCATTCTATTATATAATAAAAAATAAATATTTTTTTCTATATTAATGTATTTTTCCTTAATATATATAATATACACAAAAATCAATATATATATATATATACACTATGAATTGTTTCGTTCAATAATTTTCCCATATTAAAAAGGAAAAATTCAACGAGTGATAATTACCCCCTTCATCCCCCACCCTATTCCTCTTAATTATATATGGCACTGAACAATTAGATTAATATCGTGTATAATATATAAACAAATAAATAAACAAATCGGAGAATAAGTAGCGACGCGACTGTCTTCGAATGCGACCAGGTGATATCTGAGTTTTAACTGGTAGACGTCGTCCGATTTCAAATTAACCCGCGCTCTTGAACCACTCTCTGACTGCTTATCACAACTCAGCATCATGATAACCCTGATTATATGCGGTACATAATTATTATTATTATCATAATAATAATTAATATTATTATTTTTTTAAATCATTATTTAGTAAAAATACATATTAATCTCATTGTATCATAATATATCAAATGTATTACAATAAAATATGAAACATTATCATATATAATGTAAAATAAATAAAAATAATTATATATTTTTTAAAATATAAAATATTATTCAATTATATATTAAATTAAATATTCAGTATAACATATTATTTAATTATATTATTAAATAGAAATGAGACATCTATTGATAGACTATGAAATATTTTATTTAACAACATATTTGTAATTATTTATCAAAAGATGGTACTATAAATTGAAACTATTAATATACAAAATTGATGTTTCATGATTTGCATAAAATATTTTCTATACAATTTGATTAATTATAAAATGATTATTAATTAAATTGTCTTTTTATCAAGAATTACAATATTAAATTAATATTTATAAAACAAAATATGCTCGTTTTATATCGTTGATATATTACAATTAATATTTATTTTTAAACTTATGATATTATTCATTATTAAATGTTTTAATAATTCTGTGAAATATATAAAATATTATTTTAAAAATAAAAAAAAGATATTTTTAATTACTTAATTTTTATTGTAATTTTTAAATATAAATTTGAAGTATTTTATATTGGTGTGTAAGAATTTCTTAAAATGTTATGGGTCGGAATTATATTTGTTATTGCCAAAAACATATGAAGAAAACCTCAAATGTCAATGGTTCGGTCAGCCGGTTGTGTGATGTGATCCATATTTTGGTACAGTGAAACGTCATTTTTTTCTTTTTTTTTAATTCATTAAACTTGATATTTAACCAAAAGTATAAATTTTTACAAATTTATGAATTGATTTAAATATATTTTAGATATAAAATGGCTTATACAGCCGAGAATTTGGAGCATGCCGTCTCCGTATTTTATTCTAGCGAACATAACGACCGTGCCGAAGCCCACAAATGGTTGACGGAGGCTCAAAGATCACCAGAAGCATGGAGCTTCGTTTGGCAACTCTTGAATTCTCAAAAGGTAATCGAAATTTTGCCCACAATTTTTGTGTTGACAGTATAATTTTTAGCATAATCATAACCTAATTCTTTTTCTTAGTGGATTTATATGTTTTATATATAATATATACTTCATATAATCTATACAGATAATGAAAATTAATTGAATATTTTTTAATATTCTATTAATATTTATTTGTTATTATAAATAATTCTATAAAAAAATAGGTGTTTATTTTTTTATTCAAATATATTTTGTTTCATTAAAATTAATTGTATTTTTTTCTTTTGAAAGCATTTTTATCAATTCTCTTATCATTTTTGTGTTGTTGGATTATTGAAAATTCTTAAAATAGATTATTATTAATGTGTTTTTTCTTGTGTATTAATTAATCAACCAAATATTTAAAGTTCTTTAAATTATTTTTTTTGCGATATTCGATATTACAAAATTTACGACATCGTTTTTGACATTTTTCAAAAATATGAAGATAATCTTAATTTGATTTACTAAAACTATTTTAAAATCTGATGTTTCTTGAATTATTTATTTAAATTTTCAACTATTAATCAAACATAGAAATTGATATAGTTTCAATTCTAATTTAAAATTAATAGTAACTTTTTGTTTTAATTATAAAACAAAAAGTTACTATTACAATACAAAAAAATTGTATACAAAATATTATATACAAAAAAAATATTATATACAATTTTTTTTTTATTATTTTAGGGTACTGAAATTCAATTTTTTGCTGCCACTACTTTACACACAAAACTGCAGAGATGTTGGTCTGAAATACCAGCGGATTATTATGAAGAATTAAAAAATAGAATTATGCAAGCAATTAGTATGTTTTCTAATGGTCCTAAGATAGTTCTTAATAGACTGTGTATTAGTGTAAGTATTTTTAATATATTTTTGTTATGTGTCTGTATAATTATTAAATAAATGAAAATTTTTTGTTCTATAGTTGGCTGCATATATTTTGCAACGAGGTGGACAGGGTCTTTTAGAAATTATTCATCAACTTTCTAGTGCTCAAAATGCAACTATTCTATTAGAAATTTTGTCTGTTTTACCGGAAGAAGTATGTTTTTTTCTTATTTTTCATTTTATTTTTCTGAACGATACAAAGTTGTTTTTATTTATAATTTTGTAGTTTAACAATATGACAATGCCTGCTAGCGATAGATGTTCGTTACGTTCAAATTTACAACAGTTTACGAATCAAATTCTGGAATTAGTTATAAAACATTTAGAAGTCGAAGGGTATTTTTAGATATTATATTAGTTAGTAAATATGAATTCTTATAATATTACTAATTGAGTTTTTGATTTTTAGTAAAGAGTTGACTGAAACCAATTGGTTGTGGAATGTTGCTATATGGCAAGCTGCTTGTCAATGTGCTAGTGCCTGGATTCAATTAGGTGGTGTTACTCCTTTACAATGTGTACCAACAGTTCAAGCTGCTCTTCAAATATTATGTGTTATATACAGGTTGTTAAATTAAATGTGATGAATTAAGTGTTTATATTACGCTTAAATGTAATACGTTTGTGTAATATTTCAGGGGTTTATCACCTACTGAATTGGGAAGAAATGAATTAGGTCAAACCGAAATTGAAGCTTGCGAGGGAGCTTTGAATGTTGCAGGAGCAACTTTAACGCAACCAGATGCCGGACGTCATCCAAGTTCCTGTTGCCATATTTTAAGAATATTGCTTGATATATCTGAACCAATACTTCAAGTTGAAGATACTTTACACGCTTTAAATGAAGTATAAATTTTTATTTTTTTTATTTTAAGCGTATGTATAAAGATCTTTTTACAATATATATTTTATTTTTAATAGGATTTGGTAGTAGCCATATATAGTACATTAGTCGCAGCCGGAGAGTTTCATGCACGTTGGGTGGCCTTATCTATTAGTGAAGATTTGTGTGATGGAAATGTGCAATTAGATGTATCTCAAGATGAACAGATGCAAAATAAACGTGAAAGCGCAAGATGTTCAAATGATTTGTTAAAACTTCTTTTATGTTGTTCCGGAGCGGTGGGAATGTATCCACTTCAAGAAACTCATTCTAAGCTTTCGTTTAGTTTTTGGTTTACTCTTCAGGTATATTACGCATGTGGCAATTTGAATTTTATTTATTTGAATTTTTAACAATGTTTATTCACATTTTTTTATATTAGGATGAAGGTCTTTGGAGTTCTGGTGAAAATTCTAATAATTCTCAAAAAGTTAAATCTGCTCTTCGTATATGGTACGAACAACTAGTAGGAGTTTTATTGAGAAAATCTACAATACCTCCCCAGTCTACTGAATTGTCTTCTGTAGATGATGAATTGATGAGATGTTACAGGCAGGATGTAGCTGATACATTAGTTAGCTTTCATATATTTTTCTTTTATATTAATAATTACGTGCTTATACATAATATATTATATAAAATGAAATTATTTCAGGTTTACTGTCATACAGTTTTGGGTAACGATTTAGTTTTAAAATTGGAAACATTAATGAAAAGTCTTGTGGAAAATTGTTTGTTAGATCATGGATGTACACTTGAAGCTGTTTTGCATGCATTTTTAGCCTTAGCAGAATTTGTTACTCCATCTGTTTCCGAGTCATTATTTAGTCTAATGAGAATATTAATCGGGCTTCCATATGATGATTTACATCAACAAGTTTTAATCACAGCTTTAGGTTGTTTTGGTAAGTATATGTATTGATTTTTTTATAATAAATTATATTAATACATTTTTTAAAAACGCGTTTTTTTATAATATTTTAGTTGCATATGCAGATTGGTTAGGAAATGTTGAAAATTCAGCTGCTGAAGAAATAGTAGGTAGAGCTTTAAATGTTACTTGGAAAGCAATTGAAAATAAAGAACTTACTTCCCTCGGCGTATTAGCACTTAAAGCGTTTTGTCAAGAGTGTAATAAGTACTTAAGACCGCATGCACATCAACTACTACAAGCAATTCAGGTTATAAACTTGAAATTAAATTAATGTAGTAATATTAAAAAAGATAAATTTTGTGTAAGACAAGTTTATGGAAAATTTTAGGCTGGTCAAGGGAAATGGGCACCCATAGTTGCTCCTCAGATAATGATGGCAGCGGGTTGTACCGCTTCAACTCTTCCAGTATCTGAAGCCGCCCCTTATTTAACAAATTTAACCACTCCAATCGTTGAAAAATTGCAACTTGCCCAAAAATCGCAGGTACGTTATTTTGTGTTTCTTTTAAAATTGTATATTGTTCTATTATTTGTAATTTACTTTATTTTTCAGTTAAGTGCTAGAAAGTTGTCAGTGTGTACAACAGCTTTACAACAAGCTTCTTCGTTACTATGCGCTTTAACAAAATATGATGTTAAACATGTATGTACGCCATTATCATTGTTATTACCAACATTTGGTTACTTAGTTCAACATACCAAACTTACTGAGGTATTCTGTTTTGTAAAAAATAATATTTCGTATTCATTCATTATTATAATTTATATAAATGTATTAATTTTTAGTCATTATTTAAATTAATTAAATTATTAATAATGAGGTTACAAGATGATTGTATGCCACTCTTGCCAGATTTAATAAGGGCAACAAATACTAGTTTAGAATTAGAACCACATCCGGCAACTTTAGAAGTTTGCAAATTGGTATACATGTTTCATTTAATATAAATAAATAATATTTATAGCAGTATTTTCAACTTTTGTTATTGTTTATAGATCTTATTAATGTATCCAGATGTAGGCGGCGATACATTTAGAACTGCTGTGATTTCAGTATTAAAAGTGTGTAGTGATTCTGTTAGTCAAGGACAATCATTATCCAATCATGCTCCTTTATTAGATGCTCTTTACTTTTCTTTAGGTGTTATTTTAAGCAAAAAAATCCAAATTTTACAATATTTAGAGCATCAAATGCAAGATATTATGCAATTAGGTGTATTATATTATGTCGCGTATTAATGTTTATTATTAATGTTTCAAGGTATTAATATATTTTTATTTTATTTTCTTTTTATTTAGGAATTTTAACACTTTGTCTCCCAGAACCAGGACCCCCAACATCAGCATGTTCGTTTTTTGGAAATTTAGCACGAGTTCATCCTGCAAATTTATTGCCACACATGCCTGCTTTAATTCGAAATACTGTTCATTGTATTGGTAATATATTATATGGAATATAGTTTTTGTTTTCGACTTTCTATAAATAATTCTTTTTATATTTATATCTTTATATTTTTTTTTAGGAATTATAACCCCGCGAAATTATATTGATCGTTTTGCTGATTTATTATGGAAATTAGGTCACGCTCAATGGACGGAATCTTCCAATTCGAATTCTGGTGTACAAGGTCCATCTCACATTTCGACTTGGTTGAAGGAATCATTACAAGAGCCCGGCTTTCCAACAGACTTAGCAACGCCAGAAGTTAAAAATAAATTTGTGAAAGCTGTCATAAAGTATACATATTTTATATAATATATACATGTAATATTAATTTTACAAAATTACAGAATATGTTAATCGTCTTTTTACAGAAATCATGGTCATAAACGTCGCATGTCAGAGGCTGTAAGAGAATTTGCACTATCTTGCAGAGGTCTCCTTGGAACATATGGGGAAATGACGCAACCTTTAGATAATTTCTAACGTCCTGAATTTATATAAAATTTTGGAATTTTATTTCAGGATTTACCTATATCGTTAATGTTATATGTTTTTAATTTTGTTTTAGTTTATTTTGTGATAAATAATTATATATGAGATGCAAAATTTTTATACTCTTCATTGATAATTATTTTTTACTTCAAAATATAAATATTTTTATTTTATTCAGTATACTATGCATATTTTATAATTCTACATTTTATGAGAATTTTACAAAGAAATTCATCGTTATATCAATTACTTTTAAAATAATAGTTTTATTTGTTGAATTTTTTAAGTCATTTAAATTTTGTTGCCAAAATACAAATATATATATATATATATATATATATATATATATATATATATATGGTATATAATCTAAATGTGTCAATCGAGGTTAATTTAATAATATTATTAATATTCAAAATAATTCAAAGTTTTTTTGAATTATTAATAGTATTTTTAATTTATGGTATATATAGAACTGGTATATTAGTTTTATTTCACTACGTTAATAATTGAGATATAACTTTAATAATAAAACTTAAATTTGACTAAATTGCATAGTATATAAAATTAAATAAATACTTAAATTTACTTTTTTATTTATTAATTAATATTCTAAAAAAATGACTTCTGATAAAGTTTGGATATAATTCTTTTTATTAATTCCAACACAAACTATGGTTGTTTATTATATAAATCCTTTTTTTTTCATTTAAGCTTTATATTGTATAAATATATAAATTAATAACTAAAAGTACTGAAACACATTCAGATGATTCTACGAATTTTAGCTATAATTAACAACTGTAGAAAACAATTCTAAGTAAAATTTATACATTTAGTTTTTTTGTTAATATTTTTTTTTTAATACGAGTTTGATTTGTAATGTATATGTATTTTCATACATTTATGTATTTGAATAGATAAAAAAATAAATTATTATTTAACGATAATATAAAATTTTTAATTCATTATGAATTTACATTTATTTGTATAACCTGTTTTTATTTTTTTTTCTAAATATAATTCTTTATTATATATATATATATATATATATATATATATATATATATATATATATATATATATAATATCTAAAATTTATCGAAACGACATAGGTGTGAATAGAATATATTAGAACTACGAAGGACCTGTAATTTCGTTGCTATATTACTTCCGGATGGATTTGGGAACAATTAATTTCACGCGATAATATTTATATATTTATATATTCAACGTCAACATCTTATCACATGACATAGTAGTATATTATGTCACACACTTTCTCAATATTTAGGAACCGGTCTACTTTTTTTTCCGTATATATAAACCCTGAGAGAATTCAAGAGTAACATTCGACTAAGGAGACCTGGCTAGCTTTGCATTAATTTTTCATCGTTTTTTTGTATCGATATTGTTGAAAAATTCTAAAAATGTTTTCCAAAGTTCAAATCTTTTTATTGACATTATTCATCATCGCCGATTATATTTCTGCAAGCAAAGGTATTTTTATTTCATGCGCGTTCGTAGATCTATTTATTATTATAATAATTCATATTTTGCAGGATTAGATCTCTTCACTTGTAACATAAATGAAGAGTTCAAATTTTGCGGTGCCACGTGTCCTGTTACTTGTGCTAATTTGGCCAATCCTCCAAATTGCAAAGGATGTTCTAAAGGATGCTTTTGCAGACCGGGATATTTCAGGAATGCGGCTGGTGTTTGTGTTTTAAGTGCCAATTGTTAATTTTGATATATCAACATGAGATATATCTTTTTTCTATTTTTATTACAAAGGCATATTATAGAATATTATAAAATGTATGTATTTTATTATATTTTATATTAGTTTGAGTTTTATTATTATGCACTTTATAAATGATTTCTTAATATTTTTAGTTATAAGTTTTTTAATATTACAAATATTTTTAACAATTATTTTAAATTCTTAGTTTAATATCATCGTTCAAAGCGATTTCTTTGTTTTGTCGATTGATAAATTTGATCTTATTTGTTTCATGAGTAATAATAAATGATTTATATTTGTTAATAATAGTTTTAATTATATTATTTCTAAATTTTATTTTCTATATAATTATTCTAATATCATGAACATTGAAATTGATGGGTAATTATTTTTTAAAAATTTTTCCCGTTATATATTTGCATATAAATACGACTGAATATTACTATGTAATTTGAAAAAAAAACATAATATTAAATTATGGTACGCAGTAATAATACATAATCATAATAAAAAGATTAAATTCAGGTTCCATCTTCTTGTGTACGATAAAGATTTATTTTTTTCTTTATAAGCATTATGATATTAACATAATTAAAAAAATCTATTTTAAGAAAATTTTATTAATTTAAAATACATAAAAAGATAACATAAACATACAGAAAGTAAGCATTTTAAATATTTCAATTTACGTAATTTAAGCATTTCTATTATAAATTTAATTATTTTGATTCATAAGAATATTTTAACATTCGAATCTTATTATATAAAGTCAATGTGTATGTGTGTCTGTGTTTAGAAATTTTATTATAATTGCACATATAATAGCCGATCAAATTTTTATTATCCTATTATTAATTGATCTAGTTTATTCGTATATAAATTCGTTTCGCCATAGGTTATTTTATATAATAATAATCGTTAGAAATAAATATTGGATGAAATATACTCAGAAATATTATATTTTATATTAAGGTGAGTGAAAGACAACTTTTTCCAATTTTCTTTCAGTTTTAAACATTTTTGAAAACGTTTAGTAAATTCAATAACACTTCGCAGTTTCGCAGTCGTGCTCAGAGAAAATATTGAAACTTGGTGATTTATTGATAAGAAAGGTTTCTAACTTTTGTTGAATTTAACTTTTCTGTTCTTTGGTATATATATATATATATATATATATATATATATATATATATATATATATATATATATATATATAATATTCAACGTGTGTTGCTGCTATGTGCAATTGTGAAAATGCACGTGTTATATAAGAAAATAAGATATATTATTTATTTTCTATCAAATAAAACTTATTCACGATACAATATGTACTGGAAAATGCGTAAATATATAAATATTTATAATTATTGTTATAAATAGAAAATGTTTTTATTAATATAAATTTAGGTTTCCATTATTTAATTTTTTACATTTATTTATATTATTTTAACCCTTTGCACTCAAGAGTTGCCGTTTGGTCACCATTTGAATTAATCTAAATAACTTGATGCGTGGAAATATATATTTATGTAAATTTTTTTGTAACGAATTTCCACATTCTTTCTTATGAAGCGTAGAATGGTACCATTTTTAATAGAGATAAGATTTTCAACTTTTTTTGGTTCAAATTTGACAATCTTGGCGGAAGAATTACTAAAGTTTAAATTATAAAACGTTTTGTATTATTGATTAGTACGACTCAATATAATGTTTTTTTTAAGATAATTTTTGAAATTATACGGACAATTGTTTTTTTTTTTTTGAGTTTAAAAATTATTCAATAATTTTATTGAATAATTTATTTAACCAAAAGATATATATCAAATATTAATTTATAAAAGCATGCATTAATTTTCCATATAATAATTTTAAGTTTGGAGTTAAAGATTCGCCAAAAATGCTGTGGAACGCCTCGAGTGCAAAGGGTTAAATATTGAAAAAATTGATCTTAGAACTCGCCTTTTATTTATATAATATTTTTGAAACGAAAAAAGGTTTAAAATATATGCGTTATAAATAATTTACAATTTTTCTTTTATTTTAATATATAAATGATTAAATTTGAATATATATTTTAAATATTCGTTTGATTGATGAGTGCTAGATTATAGCGATAAGACACTGCGCCATATTTCAAAGGAATTGCGTAACCTTCAACCCTCAGCAAGTTGTGTATTTCGTCCGCGACAGATTTCTCAAATCGTCCGAGTGTTTATCTAACAGATTTCCAATATGGCGCCCGAAAGAAAGGACGAAATTCTCCCTTAGGGCGGCGTCAGACCGGAGAGTGATCCACCCCATATTCTCCCTTTAGAAATAACAAGGAAAAACTATTTGAGCAGAAAACAGTCATCTGGCTAATTCGATTTCGTCAACAAATTTAATTAGAGCTTTCTTGGCGGCCGTTTGTGTTCCGGCGACGGGATTTGTATTAATAATTTGTCTCCGGGCCGCCATTTTCTTATTATTAAAGTCGACTTAAAGCGTCGGCCATTTAATGCTCTCTCTCTCTCTCGACTGTTTTCAAAAACCGCCATTACGCTTCATTTCGCACATATTAAATTTTACGACGCACAATAAAAACAGTTTTAATGCGAAACATCGGTTAAACACGAAATATACGCAGAGCCCGTCGCCTTTTTCGTTTTCTCTCTCTCTTTTTATTTATTTATTTATTATTTTTATGTCGCTCGTTTTATATTCACTTTGCCGTTTATTGAATGAACGTAAAAAGCGAAAGCTCAATCTAAAAGCTTGCTTTAATTTCGATCGAAATTGTGATGCGATACGGTAATCAATTTCGTTGCACCATCACATTTTCGATTTATTTTTATTTTTATCTGATATATATATATATATATATATATATATATATATATATATCTTGTAATATATATATTTTCTAATATTTCAGCTTTTTACAAACAATTTATAAATTTTTCTATATTGATATATTTTATAGATCATTATCTTCCTTTTTTCAATATGTCAAATTTAAATATTTTTATCGAATTATTAGAAATTCTATTTATATATTTGCGAATTGTCTAAAAATGTTTATTTTAAAGCTCAAATTATTATATATCTATATATATATATATATATATATATATATATATATATATATATATATATATTAAACTATAGTTCAAATCTAAAAAATATATTTTTTTAATAGTTTATAACAACAAAAAATGTTGTTTGAGAAACGCAGTCATGTTTAATAATATACTCACCCGAAACCGCTAAGCACATTAATTTTCAAATCACTTAGTTATTTAATAAGATCGTCTCTGAGGGGTTGAGCCTTCGGACTACTTCCATATACGTTATAATTTCACCAAGACGGACCTGTTCAATCTTTTTTCATCTCAACCCCAAATCCCACGACCTCATCCCCCCCCGTCTTTCGTTCTGTAATAATCCGACGGGGCGAAAGCTGAAGTCAGCAATAAAACGCCTGGGGCATTCGAGAGGTCGCGGGACCCACCATAAAGTGAACTTAATCTGAAACGCCACCCTTATAAATCACACGGGATACCATATGAAAGGGTATAAATCAACGTAGGGTTTTCAACCGGTCTACGGCTAGACCTGTGCAAATGCAAATTAAGATGTCCAACTTTGGCGGCGTGGAAAGTGTTTACCCGCACTTACTACGATTATTTACCGCACACGTTATTCCTATTATAATATAATATATTATATTATAAAAGATATAATAATTCTTCGTTAGCGTAAGCGAGCGATTTTTCTAGTTTTTGAAAAAGACTACGGTCTGCGGAAAATTTTAACGACTTGGCGTTCGTAATTGCTCGCTTAAACGCGGAAAATTCTCGTGTGAGTTATATAATATAATCGTAAAAATTTGAAAGGATATTCTACTTGATATGAATAATATCTGTCTTATAATAAAACGACGTTTTAAATGAGCAAGAATTGGAATTTTGATATAATCAAAATTCAGGATAATTTTAGTGCAGCGTCAGTTTAAATAGTTAAAAGTTTTTTTTGTTATGTTAAAAGCAAGAAAATAATTTTGATGAATACAATGATGTAATGAAAACGTAGGAAAAATGTTTTAATTTGTATCCGAACATAATAAAATAAAAATATAAATAAATAAAAGCGTCGTTCGAGCCATTGTAAATTATGTCGATAAAGTTGAAAATTTATACGTATAAAGGCAAAACGTTCCCATGAACTTTTGTGTTGTTTCGTTGACCGTAATTTATTTAACAATACGTCATTTGAAAAAGGTCAATTGCCATACATTTAATATTTAATGCGGTAGTGGTTCACAACCGAGAGTACACGTACACTTTGGAACGAGAAAAATTTATTTTAGTTCGTTTTTTTTATACTGTTTTATTGTTTTAGCGCACATTTGATATTACGCACACTATTCGTACAGTGGAACAGTGGAAAAAGTGAGTGTTTTTAAGAAATTCAATAATATTTTTATTAATCACTAATTATTTATTTATTATATAATTATAATTCTTTTTTTTTTGTCTAAATATCATAGTTTCAAATTCGAGTTACTGATCAGTGATCATTGTCTCCATTGTAAATCGTATCATTTCTAACTATTTAATCTGTTTTAATTTATGATTATATAGTAAAAAATTTATATAGGAATATAAAAAAACCTATTTATGAATTGACCACTTTTTTGAGTGAGTTGTTTTATTGTAGGAATTTATTACAAATAAATTTTAAAATATGTTTATTGTATAATTTTGTCAATAATAAATTTATGATAATAGAAAATTAATATGTATAATGATAAAAAATAAATTGAAATAGATCGTTTAATATATATATATATATATATATATATATATATATATATATATATATTTGAATAAAAAAATATTTTATGTAGATATGAGAATTAAATTATTTAATTCGGTTCTATTTAAGCGTCGAATTACTAGAACGAAATCGTGTAAAAAAAAAAATTATTACCACCGCCATTTTTACCCCTCATCTAGGGGCGTTAAGTTAGATAAGATTCGGGTTTGACACTAAAATCCACGTATTTTAGTGGCGTGGAAGAGCCGTTCATATAATATGTGAGATTGTGGAGGATGTCCCGGTGAGGAAGGGATCCGTAACAAGGTATGGTTATTCGGACTTACATACATATATGCGATGTGGGTGGGTCGTTTTTCGGGGATCACCCCCCCCTATACTCAGTATTAGGAAAGGGTCGACAAGATGAACGGCTACATTTGACCCGCCATCCTGTAGGTGGTGACGGAAAACCGACATCGCGGTCAAGGATGGTACCGTTTCGAAGCGACCCTTTTTATGCGAACTTTGGCATAAAAAAATGTACCCTGCGAGTCGAAGAGAATGAAAAAAAAATTCACGAATGTGCGTGTTGTGTGCGCGTACTTTGAGGTGAAAAAAAAAAACCCGTGACCTGCCTCATCCTACGCGTAGGATAAAAATCAACCGTGTCTGCACACTTAGGGGGATTGATTCGATTTGACGGATTGAAAATCGTTCGATTGAAAGCAAAAAAAAAAAAGAAAACGATGTTTTCGTCGCCTTTGAGTGAATAGTTCAAAGCTGATTGATTATTAGGATGCTATTCTAGTTTTAGATTAGCATATTAAAGTATATATATAGACAATTTTCTATGAGAAATCAGTGATTTTTCACGTCTGAAAAAGCGATAATAAATCAATCGTCTTCATGAATATATTTAAAATCAATGTATTCTTAGCATTCTCTAGTAGCACCAGTCTTGAAGATTTTCAAACGCTGTTCGGTTTCAGAGTCTAGTTTCCATGTTTCAGCATAATATGGAAGAACATGAAAGACGTAACATCTAAGCATTCGTATTTTTAGTTCCATATTTGTGCTATTCGATGTTTTAATATTTTTTCATAGTTATGAATCGCATACTAGTTTGTTCTATCCTAGAACGGATCTTCCAATGACATGATATATGTTCTCATGTATTTCTAGAAGTTCCTTGTTCAATATATTTTTACAATTAATTTTAATCTATTATTATAATATATCAACATGAAAACTATGATATTATAATTTATTTTAACATGTTTTTATCATTTTTATTTAAAGGTTGCAGTCGCTTTATTTATAAATACACGATAAAATAGCTTTGAGCGAGTATCGAACAAGAATTGATTGCATTATTTATTCAAATGCTTTATTAATATATTCAAATACTGATTGCATTCAAAATCGTTTAACTTCAATATATTCACACAATGAAGTGTAGATATTGGCGTCAGATTTTAACGAATTTATATAAACAAATTTCCATATTTTATATATCTGAACATTATATCAAAATAATATACGTCTGAATTATCGGACGATAAATAAATTATATATTTTTATCTAACCTTATTTTATAAATAAAAAAATATGGATTGTTATAATATAATTTTTCTATATAAATATATTTTTTTTTAATATTGCATTTACTAATGAATACTCTATAATTTAATATTTTGTAAATACTATAATATCCTTTAAAATTTTAACGTATCAAAGCGATGTTTTATTATGTGTAACTCGATATTTTCAGATGTGTCCTTTGTCCGTTCTCAGTTTCACATTTACATGTTCCCATGCGGGAACATTTATTCAAACGCAAACACGTATAGAAAAGTAAAAAAGCGTGTTTTGTTTACTGAAAAAAAAAATATATTTTTATATTATATATTTATATATAAAATCGTATTTTTGCAGTTCGATTATATAATAAAACGTATCATTATGCAGGTTACATTCCGTTTTAGAAATCAAAGCTCGTACGTGTATATTTATATATTATATATATATATATTTTTTTTTTCTCTTGGAAGTTATATGTTTTCCGGTTCGGAAGTGTTAACATCGAAAGCGAAAATAGATATAAATATTGCGAGAAAATGCGGCAAATATATAAATCTCGATATTTTTCTTAAGAGGATTGTACGCCTTTTTCAAGAATAGCCGAAACGTGACCAAAGGGAAGAATATAGATCCCGTTTTATTGAAATGCGAGTAATTTAAACGACCTTATGGATATTGGATGTTGAAAATCAATATTTTCCGAATGGCAAAACGACGTGGGATCGAACTTAAAACTTTGATCATCTTCACTCGGATAATTAAAACGGAAATTCAATGCTCAGAATTCGACTCAAATACTTACTTTATAATATAAATATATATTATATAAGAATAGTCAACGATGTCGGATTCCGTATCATTTTAGCTTTTTTAAACATAATTATTTTTTTATGATTTTTTGTGTAATTTATACGCAAAAGGGTGTATATATATATATATTTTTGCTAAATATTAATTTTAATATGTTTCGTAATGTGTACGTATATTTTAAAGTTGAAGTTACAGGAAAACTCTGAATTACCTCAAGTTTTATGGAGCAAATAAAATCTTCAGTTTTCCGGAAGCAGGTGTGCTGTGAACATGTCTGGATTAAAGTGACTTTCTATTTTATAATAATATTTTATATCAGCGCTTTTCAAAATATAATTAATTTACATATGATATATATATATATATATATATATATCATTTATTTAAAGTATTTTATTATAATTTTTCAGTATGCAGATAATTTTATATAATTTGAATAATTGATTAATTTTACTGCATTTCATATTCAATTTTATGATTTCATTTTTGTCCGAAGGATTTTTTAAATCAATATATAAAAGAGTATAAATAAAATTTAAACGATATTATATGTTTATATTCAATTGAATGTTAGGAAGTTGGCAAACAAACGTAATATTACTAGATCATCACAAATATTACTTCTGATTTACTTATGTTCTTTTCAATGTACGATTTTATATTAATTTTTTGTTTAAAAAAATTCAAAGTTTATATAACAAAATAAAAGTATCGCTCGTTATAAACGTGGTTTTCTAATATTGAATATTTGCAAAAGTTTGTAATACTTCTGGGAAATGAATTTATAATATTGTAAAATTCGAGATAAATTATAAATACGCTTATTTGTTATTATATATTCGGTAGAAATGAACGTTTCTTTTTATCGAAAAAATAAATAAAATAGCGGTAATTCGACGTAAAATAAATAATGTTTTTATTGTAAAAAAATCATCGCTACTTTAATAAATTCGTGAAAAAAAACACGAATGTTAAAGTATTTAATTGTATTTTATACACATAAAAAGAACGGTCAAATTTAATGTTTTTTTGAATGAAATTTTCCGCCAAAAAAAAATAAAAAAATTAATGTGTATATATAGCAAATTTTTCCACTCAATGAGCAGGATTAAGTTTTTTTACCGCCAAACGAATTAAATTTTATATTTATATATATAATATATACTTGTTTTTCATCTTTTTTTTTTCATTCAACATAAATGAATTAGTAGACAGTCCCAATGGACCGATGAGGCTTTCTCGTACACCGCAACCCACTTAATTCAGGTAATGGCGTTATTTTTTCCATCTTCCAGTGTACTCGTATTTTTTTTGTTTTTTTTTATCAGTGAAAAGTCTCGAAGCAGTTTTTTCCTCTTCTAAATTGCGATCTGTTTTCCCTACGTGAGCTGGGTAAAGCTTTCCACCGAAGATGCTTGTTGATAAAGCGACGAAACGCGTGAGCGTCCAGATGATAATTGAAGATTTCTTTGATCTTTCAAGAAGTTTTTCTTCCGTAAAATTGAGGTTAAAATTCATAGGCATATGTATATATACAGTTGGTATAAAAATATATGGTATGGTATAAACTTGGATTTATTCTGGGTCATATAATTATATATAACCTAATTGTAATTTGATGAAATCTGAACAATTTTATATATTTTCTGTAATATATTTTAATAAATATTTTTTTTTATATATATATACGATATCATTTAATGATTACGAAAGATCATATTATTAATTTTATAAATGAGTCAGATTTGCTTTTATATTTCAAAACGAAATTTGTATTCGTTCATAGTCGATTAATCTATTATGAAATTTATATTTTTAAATATGTTATATAAATTGAAAAATACTTTTAAAAAAATAATACTATATTTAGTTTTGAAATTTAATAATATCATTTTGATTTAATAAATATGAGTTAAAAAGTTTTAATTATTATATTATTATCTGTACGATTGAAATAAAATATGAAAATCTTTTTTGAATGAAAATTAGAAATAAAAAAAATATTGTCACAGTAAGAAAAATTCTATTTTCGAAGAATGATTTAGGATTTTATAAAAATATTGAATAATTTTTTTTAGATATAATATTAAATAAGTAAACGATTCGATTATATATGAAAAATATATTATTTTTTTATTAAATACATACAATAAAAAATCAATTCGAGACAAGATTGAATATTTAGATAATTCAAATGTATAGAAACTTCGTTTTGTAACTGAAAATTTGTACATCTAACGACGTTACAAATCCCGGGGTCGCGGCCGTTACATTATTATTCAATAATTTATTTGAGTACGCAAATTTTTTGCTCAGATTGTTCCGTGTACACACAGCGATCTCGTTAGGGGGTCGTCAAATATAATTTTTTAAAAAGATTTTCGACGTTTCGCATATCGATGACAACGTTTCGCGATAAATTACCCGGAAACATCGCGCAATAATTCGCATGAGCGAAACTTCCGCAAGAACTGAAAAGAGCGAATTTTCCCGCACCCCCTCCTCCCATTTTTTTTTATCTTCAACGCTCTTATTTTAGTTCTATCGCTGCCACCTTTCCCCCCCCCCGTCGCCCATCTACGTTTTATTTCATTTTATTTTATTTTTTCGTTATAGTTCGACCCGTTCCCTTCGTTTACTCAGGACTTTTCATTAATCTAATAAACTCGCTTCCCTTTTGTGAAAGTCCGCCGCTCGTCTTGTTCTTCCTCTTCTTCTTTTTTTTTCGCCTCTTTTATTTTACAGGTGAGAAAATTCCTGTCTTGCCTTTTTATCCCCCTGTTAAGAGAAGGAAGGATATTTTTTCTTTTTTTTTCATCATTTTTTCTTTCGCCTTGGTGGAAAACCGGCGTTTGCGATTTGCATTTGTTTTGCACGAGAATGATTTTAAAGTATTTTCTTCGTACTTTGTTTTAAATTTGTTTTGTTTTATAATGTAATCAGTTTTTCTTTTTTCTTTTTTTTGGCGAAAAAAAAAAGCGCGGAGAAAAAAGAAAATTCCGAGCATGTTGTGTACAACGTGAAAAATAAAAAGAAAATAGAATTGTATCGCCGAAGTATAACAGTATAATAAATGTTGGTTGATATAGCCGCGTTTGCTTTTAATCATTTTAATCACGTAACTGAACGTATTTGATAAAAATCCATTGGGTATATTCTTATAAATTTAAAACAGAAATCTTCATATATAATACATTACTAAAATCGAATCGGATTTTTTGGAACTGAACTTTAGGGATTTGTAAAAAAATATAAATATTTTAATATTTAAAAATAGATGAAATTTTACTATATTTTCAAAAAAATCAAATCATATTACATGTAGTTATTGATTTATATAATTATTAATGATAAAAATTAATTATGAATTGTACTGGAAAATTCAATATAAGATGTATAATATAAAAATTCAATATATATTTTTACACTTTATTTCATTTTAGTTTGTATCTTTTGTTGTATTATATATAAAAGTATTATTAACTTGTAATATTTTATATTATTACTAGATTCAGTACTTGAAAGTTGAATCACTACAATTTTTATTAAAATATATATATATATATATATATATATATATATATATATATATATATATATATATATATATATATAGAAAATATATGAATTATTATTATTATATAAAATTTAATATTTTAATAAAAAATCGGTAAATTTTAATATTATATTAAAATGCATAATTTAATAGCGTGTTTAAATTGGAAAATTAGCAGACTGCAGCAAGTACACAAACTCCTGTAGGATCTCTGAAATATCCATATTTACAGAAACAACCCTTAGCACAGCCTTTACAATTAGGCGGATTATTCAGATTGTCGCATGTAACAGGACATGGAGATCCACAAAACGAATACTCTTCATTATTACCACAGGTTGGTAAAAAATTAAAATCACGACCGTCAGCTAAAAGTAAAACCAAAAAAAGAAAAAATATTTAAGATTTGTATAAAAGTTGAATTTCAGAGAAAATAAGTATTTTTTTTTTCTACTATATATTACCCTTATCAGCCGCTGTCAAATTGACGGCGATAAAAACGGTTAGTATGAAACAGAATTTAAAAAACATTTTATATTTAGAGAATAATTCTTTTAGTAGTTTTAAAGAATGAATTTTACTACGACGAAATTTCTTTATATACCGATATAGCTATGTCGATTTTCGGAAATTGTGAAATAGGTTGTTGGCTTTTACGTGTTGATTACGATTTTATTTTCTCAAAATAAAATATTTAAATATTATTATTTCGATATTATGTATGTTTGTATGTTTAAATTTTAAATTGATAGGATATGTTTAGAAGTGTATATAGAATATTTGTAGAATATTTGTATAATATTTTAATATTGAATACAAATTCCAGCATCATTTTTGATATTTTCTTCTTTTATAAAATAAACATGTAGCACATCTCTTACAATAGGGAAAATTTGCTAAATTGCTACAAATGAGCAGGCATTAAGTATCGTAAAATTTGTATATATTTTTCTTCTATTTATACATTTTTTTATTATCAATATATGGATTATGAGTTGATTTACCATATATATATATTTTTTTTATTAATTACGTTTTCATTTTTAATATATAAATATTACTTTCAATATTTATTATTATTTTATTTAAAGAAAAGTGTCTATAAACTTTTAATTCGAATCAAAAGGTTTATATATATATATATATATATATATATATATATATATATATATATATATATATATATATATATATATATATATATATATATATATGTATGTATGTTTCGAAATTAAGTTAGAAATCGAAAATTTTGAAATATTCTAATATACATTAAACTAATAATTAAAATGTATATTTTTATATAATCGAATAAACAGTAATTTATATTCATGTTGAAATTATATTATATATTAGAGATACACAAGAAGTTAACAATTCAACCACAGTTAAGAAAAGAATGTTTGTAACAATATTTTAACCGGTTTTTTTTTGTGTTATTAGCTAACACTTCTATTCAAATTCGTATATATAAACCATTTAGTCGAATTTTATAGATTAATTTCATATATTATATATTTGTATATATAAACACCTATACGCAAATTTTGTTTATGGAGTGTTATCAGTTAATTCACATAACTTAAAATCCGTTTATTTGCGAGGAAATTTCTCCACTCAATATTATTATTTCGACGACAAAGTTAGTTTATAATTCAATCAAGTGAATAGCTCAGTTGAAAGTAAAGTTCTTACTTAATTTACAGAATAATAATGGCAGATTTATGTGACATGGAAAATTTTAAATGACACCTGCTATTGCCTACTAGATATGGCAGCAGGTCAAAAATTAAATCCACATTTTGAATTTCTAATATTACTCATATATTTTCAATTTTATTTCATTTCTATCGTTTCATATGATTCAGCTAATGCGATATTCTTAGATTTATTAATTTCATTTGATCATTTTCAAATCTATTTATTTTTTTCAGATTTAACAATAAAGATTTTTCTTATAAAATCACAAGCTTATTGCTTAAATTACTTCAGTTATTTTTTATTAGTTTTTTGATTCTATACATTATAAAAAAATATTGTTGAAAATATCTGCTTTGAAATTTTCATATACATTTCAATTTATAAAAATGTCAACAATCAGCCTGAAATTTTACGTATAATAAAAAAATATTTCTCTCGCGTTCGCGTCGTAAAAATGCCCTCATTGTTCGCACTATGCGTCGCTGTTACCCGCTAAACGACGACCGCGTTAAGCCTTATATTGTTTTATGCGATCATATGTGTTAAGTGCAGTACTTTTTTTTTCTTCGTCTTCTTTTTTTTTTCTTTTTTCATTCTTTCTTTCTTCATCTCTTACCCGCGCTTGTGCGAGAGTTTTGCGTTATATATGTGCCATTAGCTCTAGTATATCTTGGTGAAGATGGTGTCTGAGTGGTCACTTCCGTCTGCGGTTCATTTGGCCAACCGGAGTTTCCTGATCGTAAAGAAGGACCAGGAGTGGCCAAGGAAGATGCCTGAACAGAACGGGAAAGGTTAACGGGAGATGATCGTTCTAGGGGATGAGCAACACTTCCGAAATGTAAGCCTCCGGAAGACCGTGATTTAGCACCTCTTACCACTCGATATATATATAAATATATATATATATATATATATATATATATATATAAATGTCTATTTATAGTAGGGTTCGTAACACATATTTTGGTAATAAACGATCCCGATTTGGGTCTGCGACACAGCGAAATAACACCCCTGATCCTACCCGTTCCCTCGATTAACGCGGTCCGTGCGCTTTGTCGAAATTTAAATTGCGTTAATCGAATACGGCGAGCGTCGTAATCGAGTCAAATATTTAACGTTGTTAGTGTTTTGAAGTGTGCGCTGAAAACTAAAATTCACAGACTGCATTTATACGAATGGACTTTGGTGCTATATATAATATTATTTAAACAAATTCATTGTTTAAATTCGTTGAACGGTCGACGTTTAAGTTTTACAATATCGCAAATGGAACGGCGATATTTAATATTTATATAAACAGATTAATTAATGTAATTGTAAAAGCTATTTTGTGTGTATTGATTTAAATTATTTTTCGTTTAGAATATATATATATATATATATATATATATATATATATATATACATATATATTACAACACGAAGATTTCTCAACGGTTCAGGCAACGCGTTAAACGGGGTTTAATAGAAAAAAAAATATCGCAATGCTTATCATATATAATATTATTATACACAAAGCGCTTATGTAAAGAGGCGATCGTAAGTCACGCGCTTCGCTTCGTAACACCACGTGTATACATACAGATCGAGAATTGCGCTTACACCCTCTGGGTATTCTGGAGGGTAGAATAAAAAAAAGTACATCCACGACAAAAGAAAAGAAAAGAGAGAGAGAGAGAAAAAAAAAAGGAAAAGTTTACAAGAAACTCTACGGTTAGAAAATCCCGAAACCATTACGTATTCCACGTGGTGACCGATCCATTAACTCACAATTCGGGGCCCGGTTACGTTTCTATGGCTTATTCGGTTCTTTCCACGCACGTGCAAATACGGAATCGCCAATTGTGAGCTTTTAACATTTCGCTCGTATTCGTACACGAATGCCGAATATAGACGCAACGTTATACGATTTTATTAAATTTATCCGCTAGGTTCATGTTTGTATGAGATTACGATGTATTGTTGTTCGATTGATGTTTTTATTTTTTCTATAAGAGAGAAAATATTTAAAGATTCATGCTAAATTATGTATAAATTATTAGATTTTAAAAGATGTATATAAATTATTTATAAGATGATCAGATTGAACAGGTAACGTTCTAGAAATATTTGTGGACAATCGTCATAACAATATATGACTCCGAAAAGCTGATACGTTCTAGAATAGAATAATCTAATAATCTAAAAGTTTTTAAAATCGATGTTCATAAGTATGGAATTCGAAATATTTATTCTTAGATGTTACGTCTTTCCTGTTCTTCCTGTGCTGAAACATGAACACTGGAACTGAAAAAAGTCTGAAAAACCTTCAAGATGTGGTGCTATCGGAGAATTCTAAAAATATCTTGGACCGACAAAGTAGCAAATAAGAAGGTTTTGAATAAAGTTAGGAAAAAAAACAGAAATACTGGAAACGGTTAAAATAAGAAAAATTCAATACTTCGATCACATCTTGAAAAATTCAGAGGAAAAGATCAATAGGAAGACGTCAAAATTCATAGCTTAAATATTTTCAACGTTGGTTTAACTGTTTGTAATAGAATTCTTTTGTAGAAGAAGAAGAACATATATAAATATTGAAATATTATAATAAAAGAAAAAAACAGGTAACAATATATAGTTGTGATATTATTATTACGAAGTAGATCATTATTATCGCACAAAAAAAATAGAAAACGATAATATATTAAAAATATAAATTTATAAATTTTAACTTCAATATATTCGATGCTGATTTATAAAAGTTAACGGTAAGAAAAATCGAATGTTTGAAGTCGTATTTCATTCGAAGCCATTAAAAAGTCCGTATAATTTATTATATAATATTGAATGCACAATGTTTTTCATACAACTTTATCGTCGATTATTGAAAAAACTTATAAATGAAAATAAAAGGAAATCGTTATATAATAAAGTTTACGCAATATTAACGAACAATTTATTGATTCTACAATTGAAAATATATTTCAAAATTAATAGTGTTTTATTTGCATTGAATATATTATATTAATATAAAACGTGAAATGATTTAGAATTCAACGATTCATCTTTAGAATAATAATAGTTGGAAAAGTTTTCGAAATGAAAATTTAATCTGTGTCATAGTTTAAAATATGTTTGCGTGGGGGGTTAAATTAGAGTTTTTTTTCCTCTCTTTTCTACGGTATTTATTACTGTAATATATAAAAGAGGTTGGTCAAGAGATATCGTTTGATATATATTATCCTGAGGAAAGTCGAGCCCTTGCGGGATGAAACAAAGAAGTTTTCCAGTTGGTTTATGAGTTAGAAACGATTGCAGCACTCTTGAGATCGTAAAACTTCCCTTCGTCTCGCACCGGTGCCGGTAATTGTGTAAAATTTGAATATTTATTAGATATTTAGTAAATCGAACGGTTGCCGGTCCGAGAGTTTTCCGCCGCGGCAAGTTTTCCGGAAAATTCCATTGTCGCCGTAATAAGCCAAGAAAACGAGACGAGTTTAATAGAATTTTAATAATGTTGCACGTGCGGAAATTTGATTTGCGACCGCAGGTGTTTTCAATCGCGCAATCGCACCGACGTGTAACAACTGTAGCCGTTTTGTAATTGATCACACCTGACGGACGTTTATTTTGAACGTTTTTCCAATCAATTATAATGTTTTTTTTTTAATTTTTTATAAATTTATTATAGTGATAATTAGAATTTAGATCAGTTATTGGATCCTTATATAATAATAATAATATTTTTTTTGTTTAATCTTATATAATTCATTGAAATTTATCATTCTACTCTTTAAAATGAATCATTAAAATATTTTAATGAAATAAAATATATTCAAAATAATCTTAAAAAAATCTATATAAAATATTATTTAATTATTTCTAAAATGTTTGATCTTTTTTTTTTAAATAAATATTATTATTATATTGTTTAAAATTTAGTGGAAGATAAAAATAAATAAATATTTTTTTAATTCAATAATATTTATATTTGTGCAAGTGCAAGAATTTTCATAAATACTACAAAATTTACATATATTTAAATTTATGCAATATATTTAAAGATTGAAAATAAAATATATTAAATAATTAATGTAAAATATATTAACAACTTCCTGCAAGTACACAAGCGCCTGTGCCGTCTTTAAAATAACCATGTTTACAGAAACATCCTTTGGCACATCCTTTACAACTGGGTGGTGCATCTAAATTGGCGCATGTAACCGGACAAGGGGAGCCGCATATTTTATATTCTTCGTTGGTGCCGCAGTTTTTGTCAAAATTAAATATATTCCATCCGAAATCGCGTGTGTCGTCTATAATAATCGATATATTAAAAATTAAAATAATATTTTATATGTGTGTATATTAAAAAAAAAGGATATTACCTTCTTCAGCGGATGCCAAACTGATGACAACAAAAATGGCGAACGCGAAAAGGACGAATTTGAAAGACATTTTATTTTAGTAGAGTTGTTCTTGTAATTGTCGGAACAATAATATTCAGACTATTGAAACGCCTTTTTATATTTAAAAAAATTGATTTTATTTTAGGTCAGTTTCAAAATATCACAGGTTTTTAGTGGTGGGTTTCGGAAATTGCGAAATTATGCCAGTTGATTATTATTTATTATATTATAAAATAAACTATGTGTTTACGAATATTTATTTAAATATAATCTATAAGGTCGTGAAAAACGTTTTTCTTTGAAACAATTATTCATTTTATCAATGACATGCTCTAAATTTGTCAAAATAATAGATACATTTCATTTAAGGATAGTTTTAACAATTATCAGTATTACCTGTCTTTTTATTATTTTAAAATATAATTATGTATTTATCTGTAATTTTATTTCATTTTTCAGCTTTTGAAAATAGACAAAGAAATAGTTAAAGCTCTTATGAGATCACATTTGAGATTAAAATTAATAATCTCTATGACTAAATGGTTCATTTTTTCTATTTTTAATACAGTTGTAAAAATTAAATTAAACCAATCTATGAAAATATACAGTTTTTGAAATACTCTCTATAAATATTTTACAGGTATCAGAAAGTTATTAAGGAAAAAAAAATAATTATAGCAATTAATAATAAAAAATATATATCTGTATATTATTAATGTAAAAACTAGAATCTCGCTAAAACACATAAATGGATGATATCAAATTATAGTTTAGTTAATATAAAGATATAATGTAAAAGTATGAAAATAAATGATTTTATATTGTTTAAATACAATACAAATTTAGATAATATCTCAAATTTGTAAATAAATCAATCAATTACAGTGAAAAATATAATGTTAATTTTGATTTTAAATATTTCTGTGATATTAAATTAAATGTGATATTATTTTGATTTTAAATATTAAGAAAAATGGTTAATTAAAACAAAACAATCAATTGCCACACTTTTATTTTATATCATAAGATAAATCATTTTTGTATTTTTTCCACTTTGATAGAATGAATTTGATAAGAAAATATTTGATATATATATAAATAAGAAAATATTTGATAAGAAAATTTAATCGTGAAATTTTCATCTAATTCTGTAATTATTTTATTATAATATCAATAGAAAGTAGAAAAGCCTTTTGTAGCATTCATTCTTTGGACTTGTGGAAAATTTTTAATACATTTTATTATAGTTAGTACACAATTAGAGCAAATACACAAAATCCTTAAGAATTTATAAAATTTTATTTTTACAAAAAAAAAACAACTGGAGAGGATAGTTAATTTTTTTTATATAATAGGACAAATACAATAACAGAGTAAATTATTATTTTTATTAGTGGTGTAGCTTTTTATTTACTTATTTTTTATGATAGGTATTTAGATAAAAATCAAAAGTCAAATATTATGAGATGTAAAAATGTTTTAACAATAAACATTTAATAATTTTTATCATTATATATTACAAATAGTTTTTACAATGGCTACCAAATTAATGGGTAATTAAATTGTAAAATGTTGGGATTCAAAGATTGGAAAATGTTTTTCTTCTTGAAAAATATTCTTTTCTTTTTGTCTCTATTTTAAAATGTAATTTTCTGTAAATTTTGTATTCGAAAGGCGGTTATAAGAGTTTTTAAACGAAAAAATAGTTTTTTAGAGTCAATCTTAAGATCGAGGACCTTTTTGGAAAGTTTTTGGAGTCATCAGAGTTTTGATAGTTTTTTTTCTTTACAATTTTAAAATTTGTTTAACCAATTTTAACGTGTCTTTCTTTTTATCAAATAATCCTGCACAATGTGTTCCTTTTTATTGTAAAAAAGTTGGTTATCTTTGTATTATCAAAAAGGTAATCTTAGTATAATAAAATAATATTTTATATATCTTTTGATATATAAAATGATTAAAAATATAAGAAAA
This sequence comes from Leptonema lineaticorne, assembly GCA_024500535.1. Lineage (NCBI taxonomy): Eukaryota > Metazoa > Arthropoda > Insecta > Trichoptera > Hydropsychidae > Leptonema > Leptonema lineaticorne. The sequence goes on from JANIJI010000017.1 coordinate 7,664,744, forward strand.
AAATAAAAGGAAATATTATTTAATATTATATTTATTTGTGCATGTGCAAGAATTTTTAAATATCATATTGTTTAAAAAAATAAAGAATAAAATAGAGAAACATTTTAGAGACATCGACAGAATAATATAAAAACATAAATTATTATTTAGTTTAGCAGTTAGCTTGAAGCACACAAGCTCCAGCAGCGTTTCTGAAATATCCTGGTTTGCAGAAGCATCCTTTGGCACAACCTGTACAACTGGGTGGGGCAGCTAAATTGGCACACGTCACTGGACAACGAGAACCGCATTTTTTATATTCCTCATTGGTTCCACAATTTTTGTTGAAATTGAAGAAATTCAAACCAAATCCACGTTCTTCATCTAAATTTTTTATTTTGAATAAAATAATATTAACATAAAAATTTACGTTTATATTATACTATTTAATAAATCAAATATATATATAATATATTACCTTGTTCGGCGGTTGCTAAACCGATGATGACAACGATCGCAAGCATGAAAAGGTTGAGTTTTAAAGACATTTTCTATTTGTTTCAGCTGTTAAAACAGTTGTCAAAACAATGATTTTTAAAACTACGAATTGTCTTTATATATTAAAAAAAACTGGGTTAATTTTGAGCCAATTGGGAAATATCGATCATTTTATAAATAGTTTCGGAAATTGACAAATAAAAAAGATTATTGTTTAAATTGCAAAATATGTGATTAATTTGGGTTTTTTATTTCGTTATATTTAATTGATTAATTTTGTAGTCGTGCATTTCGATTTAACTTATTACTTTTGGATATTTTTATTTACTATTTATTTAATTATCATGACTGGAAAACTTTATAAAATTTATTTTATAACGATGAAAAAAAACCCTTATCAATTGAAAAGGGAAATGATTTTTACATAATTATATATTAAGTAATAAATACTTAATATTTATTGTATATGAAATATATATTATTTTTTTTTAATCGTAATTACAAAAACTAAAACGGAGTTTTTTTTATGAAAAATTGCAAAATATTAGTCGATTAGTTGGAATTTATATGTAAAAATATCAAAATTAACGAATTGTATTAAATTAAATTAATTACGTGTAGTTTTTGTTCAAATTTTACTTAAAAATATTTGCTCCTGATAGCGAAATATCATATTAAAAGATTATTTTCTGTTTTTTTCAACCTAATTGCGATTTTACTGGATAAAATTGCTCTTCGATGCAAAATTTAATATGCCTTAAACGAGTGACCTTTTAAAATACCTGACCGATTAGCTGAGATTTTAAATCAAGATAAATTATTTATCAAAATTGATTCAAACCTTTGAGCCGAAAATGTATGAAAATGATTAAAAACATGCGTTGTAGGGGTTAATTTTCAAAATATCTCGATAATTCTTAGAGAAATTATTCCGTGTCGGATGTGTTTTGATTAAAAAAAATCTAACTGTTATTTTTCAGCAAAGTTATAGTTGATAATATAGTTTTTGATGTACGAAACGATATCAAAAGTACGATATTTGAGAATGAATTTACAAAAAAATTAGATGAGATAAATTCATTCGCAATTTGATCTTATATCAAAACATGCACCAAAAATGAAGTAATGATTGCATAAAATGTATTTTCTCAATCGACAAATTATGAGCTTTTAGAGTGTTTAAATTAGACAAGGGCAAGCTTTTTATGGAGAGTCAGAAAAAATTAAAAAAATCTATGGACAATGAACAATGATTGTAAAATTAAATAATTATGAACGATTTATAAATATATATGCAGATAAAAATATTCAATAATTAGAAATTTTAATGTTTTGTTGTATAAACATATATTATAGATCATTAATCACGAAATAAATCATTACAACATAGTTTTTTAATTTTATTTTTTCCACATTAACTATGTTTCTAATTTAATTTTTTAAAATCTCAATATGTAATTTGAACAATTAATTTTTAAATATCAAAAAAAAGTATGTAAATAAAATAAATAAAAAAATATTTGTAATTATTTAAAAAATATATTTGTGCACGTGTATGAAAATTATTACATAATAATATTCATTAATTAATAAACGAAGTATAAAAAAATATTTATATAAAAATAATGATTTATAAGGATGTTAGTCAAATTTTAACAATTGGCCTGAAGCACACAAGCTCCAGCGGCGTTTCTGAAATATCCTGGTTTGCAGAAGCATCCTTTGGCACATCCTCTACAACTGGGTGGTGCAGCTAAATTGGCACATGTGACCGGGCAACGGGAGCCGCACAATTTGTATTCTTGATTGTTACCGCAGTCTTTGTTGAAATTGAACATGTCAAAGTTGAAATCGCGCTCTTCGCCTAAATTATAATTTTGATTAATATATATATATTAATATTAAATTACTAAAAAAAAAAAATATTACCATATTCAGCATTTGCCAAACTGATGACGATGAAAACGGTGAATACAAAGATGCTGAGTTTGAAAGACATTTTTTTTGTTTTGTTAGCTGTTGTTGCAGTTGTCAGAACAATGATTTTCAAAACAGCGAACTGTCTTTTTATATTAGAAAAAAAAACCGTTAAAAATAGTAATATTACAGAATTTTCTACTGTTTTGTGGAAGGTACAGGAAATTGTAAAATATACTGATATAGCTGAATAAGATTGTTTGTTTGTTTGTGTTTTTTTTTTGTTGATTATTTTTGTTTTGTTACGAAATGAATGAATTATTTCACGTATTCATATAAAAGTGGTTTAGTATAATTTTACTATTATATATATAGAAACCAGAATTTCAACATTCTTTATTTAACATTTTTAAAGGCTATAAAAAAGCTTTTAACTTGTGTAATATATAATTGTTCTAGATTTGGATTTATATTTTATATTAAAATAATGTGTGTAATGATTTGATATAAAATAATTATATATAAAATTAATATTAAACTATATAATTGTATTTTAATGGTATTAGAAATAAATAAACGTATTTGATATATTTAATTATATGTGTATTTGTGCATGTGCAAATAAATTTATAAATTATATATATTTTTTTAATAAAGTCGTTTATAAAAGATTCCCTATTTTTTATATAATTTATATAGGACAGTCAGCAAATAGAATACAAGCTCCTGTATCATCCAAAAAGTATCCTTGTTTACAAAAACATCCTTTAGCACAGCCGCTGCAAGAAGGTGGAGCACCAGCATTAGCGCAGGATAAAGGACAATTAGAGCCACATAACGTAAATTCTTGATTAGTGCCGCAATTGAAATTTAAGTTAAACGCTATATATATAAATAAAAAAATGAAAATATATTAATATATAATGAAGTATAGTAAAATATTTTTAGATAAAAAATGATATAGATTGTTTGATTGCCTTCGCTGATCGCGATTAAACTAATGACAATGAGAATGGTGTAAATGAAAAATTTCTGTTTATATGCCATTTTTATAATTTTTATAAGTCGTTTTAATATAAATCGAATCTGCTGTTCGAATGGTGAATTATTGGAATATAATGTCGCTTTATATAGTTTTAATATTAAGCAATGTTATTGTTTGAAAATAGTAAATTGCTCTCATTTTTTTTTTCGGTGATATTGTTAATTATTTAAATATTTTCAATTTCGACATAAATTTACCAATGTCAGCTTTATCAATTTTTAAAGTTTATTTCATGCATTGAATTTGTAAATAATTTGATAATTTGTATGATATTTGTTAAGGTAATTTTTTGAGCTATAATTTAGAAATTGATATTTTTTTAACTAAATTTAATTTTTAATAACATTAATATTATATATTTTTATATTTTTATTTTACATAAGGAAAATTGATATGAAAAACGCGTTTTTTTTTCAAAATTAATATATATTGTAGATAATTAAACATAAACCGGTATTAATCTATATATGAAAATTGAAGGTAAACAATGTTTAACATATTGATAAAAAATAACTTCAGTACTGAGAATCTATTATGCAAGTGAAATTGTAGTAATTATAATTTAATGTGTAACAATAATTAATTATTAATTATTTCATATGATATTGAATCGTAGCTTCAAATTTACTTTTATGTATTTTTATAGTAAAATTTTGGGAATATATTATTATTAATTAAAATATTTTTAGTAGAAATATTATAATGATAATAATTCATACACTAAATAATAAATTGTAATAATATAAGTCTTTCAGAGATGTGTGATAATTTTTTTGAAAATTTTTTGCTAAAAACTTAAATAAATTAATTTCATAGAATAGGAAGAAAATATTAAAACAATATTTTTTTTAATACACATTTAAAATAAAACATATTTATTAAATAAAGAAAATAATAAGAAAAAGGATTTGAAAAATGAAAAAAAGTTTGACGATTTATTTAAAAATATATACATTTCAATTATTTTACTGATTATAAAATATTTTTGACCGGTTTATGGTATATAAATTAAATTTGCATTGGTGATTATTATAATAACACGTTTTTAGCATTGATAAAATTTCATATATATATTAGCAATTTTTTTTTGCCAAATAATACACACTTTCATTGTAAAAAATACAATTTGATATATAAAACGGAATAAAATGCCTTTTAAAATTTCCGCCATTTTAACTTTGATCTTAATTGGAATAGTTATGATCAATGTGAGCGATGGCAAGTATACTATATATATATATATATATATATTTTTTTTTTTTTTTCAGATAATAGTAGTTTGTTTTTTTTCATACAAACTAATTATAATTTCAGGTATATTCAATTTTCCCGTTTGTCCCATGTATGAAATGTATAAATTTTGCGGTTCCGGTTGTCCAAAAACGTGTGCCACATTGTTGACTCCCCAATTTTGCGGTATCCAATGCGTCAGTGGATGTTTTTGTGTTCCGGGATATTTGAGAAACAGGAACGGAACTTGTGTTTTATTCACTGCTTGTGGTCAGTAATCTCATTTAATGAAAAAAAAAATGTTGATATTTTAATGTGAATAATTTTCTAAATTTTATATTTTTGTATATTATTATTTATTTGGAAATTTTAAATAAAATTAATTATAATAATACTAACAGATTTTATTTTTATAATCTTAGATACTTAGTAAATATGAAAATATTAATATAGCTACCATATGTTGGATGATTATTATTATATATATATATATATATATATATATATATATATATATATATATATATATATATATATATATATATATAACTAAAAAAATATTTGACTCGTTATAAATTGTTATAAAATTTAATTTAAAATATTAATTGAAATGATTAAATTATGACAAAATTATTCATCGATACTTTCATATTAAATTTTGCAGTATATTTAATTTTTCATTATTAAAAATGTATAAATTTTTAACGAATTCTAGCTTAAAATTGAGTACGAATTATAAATGTTTTACTATTATAAATTATAATTTGTTGAATATTAATATTCGGTGTTGAATATTATATTTTTAATTTTGCCATATATTCAATATAAAAATCAAAAATGCGGTTTATTTTTCAAACACACCAACCCCCTGTAAAAGGTTCGCCGAATTGAGTAAAATGGCGATATATGTATATATAATCACGAGAAAAATCCTTATTTAAAAACAAATTTTGTGTGTATGTATATGTTGGAAAAAATCGTTTCACTAAGGAATTAAAATACTCTCACATACACAGATGAAAATGTTATTTTTTCCATCGAATGGGAGGAAAATATAATTGGGGATGTTGAAAGCTCGTTCGCGTTTACGTGGAGGAAAAATTTTATTTGAATATATTCGGCGGATAATTACTGACGGACTTTTTTTTTTCAGCTAAATGCAATGCAAAATTCGGAGGTATTATATAATAATAATAATTATTATTATACATACAATGGTTGAAAAAAAAAAACGGTACAAGTCACAGAAAAAGCTATTACAACGGATCAATTAGGCACTGCGGCTGAGTATCCGTTTCTGAAAAACATCGGTTTAATAGATCAAAGGTCTTTTATAATGGATAAAATATATAAAAAGAACGCTGTATACTTATTTAACTATTATATTATTTTTACATTATATTATATAATAATTTTATATGAATCATTAATTTCGTATTTATTATACTTTAATATAAAATATACGCGGTTTAAGTGTATTATGTAAATAGAAATTTATTTAGTTGATGGATGCTTCAAAGAGATCCATCAAAAGATGAGTGCGGAGTTGGAACTCATCTTTAATAGAGTGGAAAGTTGAAGACTTACATGAATATACTGTTTCTGAAAGGGGGCAAGAACAGTAGTTTCTTCAGTCGTAGTGTTTTAATTGATGCTTGCAACAGACTTTCAAATGGAATACATTATATATTTAACGTGTAAAGAGTCAAGAGTTTGAATCTAAAGACGCGTGTTAAAATTTAAGTTTTTCACTATGAAAAATATATTTTCATTTTAATTATTATCAAAGGAATACGATACGGCTGAATATTTGTTTTTAAATAAATAAATTTAATATTATATACGATGTTTTATTTGTTATTATTTTGTAAAGATATATGATTTGGATATATTATATATATGTATATATATATTTAAAAATTGACTTGAAGTACAGAAAATACTGCAATGTTCCTGAAATATCCTTGTTTGCAGAAGCATCCTTCAGTGCAACTTTTACGAATGGGTGGATTGTCTAAATTAACACATGTCACTAGACAATGAGAAATATATTTTTTTTAAATATTTTTCATTATTTCTACAATTTTATTGAAATTTAAAATATTTACCATAATTTAATTTCTTGTATTTTTAATTAAATTTATGATATATGACATATAACAAGAATTATTGATCTAATTACCATTGATTTTAGTTATCTAATTGCATTCGAAACGTTTCGTAGCGTTTTTGAAGAATGTTTTACTCTTAATTTAAAATAATTATTCATACAAATATATATATCTCTAATGTTTAACAATTTCTAAAACAAAAATGGTTTACGCCACCTGACTAATTTAATATAAAAAAATCCTTTCTCTATTTAAATATGGTAAGTGTCATTTAACACTTCATATCATAATTTATAATTATTAAAAGTATGATAATTTCTTACAAAATAATTAATATAAATAGTCATTATAAATACAAATGGTGACCAAGAGGCATTTTTCGAGTGCAAAGTGTTAATAATTTAATTCATTAAAAATATTCTATTTTATTAAATTGAGAAGCTCTACATTATAATAATGTACATTGTCATGTTTAGACTATATCGATTTAAAAAATAAAAATGCAACGGAAGCTGCGTCCAATAAGAGCGGAAGTGATACAATAAAATAATAATAATAATAAAAAAATGTATATAGGTGAAAAACGCGTGCAAGCCGAGTCACTTAACATATAGTATATAGAAATTGTGAGTAAACAGGCGTCTCGCGGCAACGAAAAGGGTACAATTTACGAGCGACAGTTTTTAAGGTTGTCTAGCTTTTACATTGTCTTCGGTGACACATTGTTTTAAAAACAGTCGACGGACTCCTCTCGCGACCCGTTTTATCACCGAGTAATTCATTTCCTTGATGTAACGTTATACGAAAGTACGTACCGGTACGTCGCGCCTATCTATCTATCGTTTGTCCTTTTCCGGCACTTGTGCCCGTTTGCAGTCGAAACATTTCACCGCTATTCCGCCCTAAGGAAAATAAAACATTTCCTGCCGTTGCTTCTCGTATAATTTATCTATTGTAACATCGTAAACTTTGCACTTTTCCATTTTTTTCTCTATACTAAACGAATTGTAAAATATTAATATTTTAATCATGAATAGATCTAACATACTTTCTTTATTTACTATGATTAATGCAAAAATTCGATACGCGACATTGACTATTTATATTTTTGTGTAAAAAATTTTCACACTCTTTCTATATAATATTATGAAAAGAAGATTTTCTTATCATGAATTAGTCTACAACCACAAAACCAGAAACAAAAACATTGAAACTTTTTTGTATCAAACTCGACAATCTTAACAGAAGGATTATTAATATGGAAATCTGTTTTTTTTTTTGCTTAGAAATTTATTCAATAAATTTATATATTCTATATAGAACTACTAAACTCTGTAAAATGTCTCGAATGCAAATAGTTAAAAATATTTTTAAATATATATAAAAAATTGAAAAACACTGATACAATGAATATAATATTTCAAATCGGAAAATTGAGCGTAATCTAAAAGATAATAGGTACATGAAATTTTGGAGTGAAATATAGTATCTTATAAAAATTTTTTTATGACATTCCGACCGGTCAATGATTATAAATTTTCCGGTACGACTCACAGTTCAAATACTTTAAGGATCTTAAAAGGGTAAATTATTTGTATCTAGTTCATTTCAAAAAGGGAAAAAACTGAAGTTGAATTCGTCCGAACGTTACAAAGGAAATAAGAATTGAATAAAGTACCACTTAGAATATGCAATATTTTGAATTTTGTATATATATATAGATTTATACTGATAGTTTTACATGAAATCCATTAAGTCTATAATAATTTACATTAAAAATTCACTTTATTTATAATGAATATTATGTAAGCAACATTATAAAAGCGCATTTTTCTTTAGACTAGTAAGAGGAAAATAATGCATCATTATCATAAATAATATAATTATTCCAACACCTTGAAAAATATGCAGAATAAAATAATATAACGAAAAATATTTAGTATATTTATAGTAATATTTAATTACTTTTTAGAATTATTACGGTTAATTTATACCGTGTAATAGTTATAAAAAATCTGAAAATTATAAGTATTCAAACAGTTTTTCTTAAGAAAAAATTGTAATATACTATAACCCAATAAAATTATGAAAAAAATGTTTTTTTTTTCGACAATAAAAAACTCGTCCTAAATATATAATGAAATTTTTAGTTTTCTATACAGAATAAAATTTTTAGTTCTTTTCAACGACAGTCGTACGTTTCAACGAGCGATTCCTGAAAAAAAAAAATTCACTAACTTCATAAAAATAGCCTGAAAATCGAACGTAAGCAGTAAAACCGCGCGTATATTAAATTTAGCAAGTTTTACAGAAATAAAAGGAAAAATTTAGAACAGAGTTTGTTTTCCACTGTGGAAAATGAACAGAAGAAACGATCAATTCGCTTTTACGCGCTGCACAATGAAAGTCTACGAGCAGAAACTTTTACGTATTGAATAAGCTCCGAGAGAAAAAAAAAAGTTAACTCCTTCATCCACCCTTTTCATGAAAGAAAGTTGTCAATATTTTTTCTTCCGCAATCCTCTCTCGAATCATAATGATGAACAAAAATGTACAAATTGTAGTGTTTGAAAGTTTTTCCGCTTTTGAAAATTTTTAAACTTTTTATTATATGTAACATGCCTTTGAGTTGTATTGATTTGATGTTGTTATTTAATAAATTAGAGTTTATATTTTCCGAGTTTTGCTTTTGTTTAAAGTTAATGGATTATTACATTTTATTTGCTTTGTAAGTAGGTTATTTTTACAAACATAAAATATTTATATTTATATTAGTATTACATATTTTAATGTTAATTAATTTCCGTCAACAATATAACAAAGTTAATTTAATATATATATGTATACAAAATAGTATATATATATATATATATATATATATATATATATATATATATATATATATATATATTTCAAATAAATCATACAAATTTTCAATGTTAATTAATATATACATGAATATTAAAATTGTATAAATAAAAGTGAACATCGTTTTTTTACGCAATTAACTCGTGAATTTTATATACAATTATTATGAATTAAATATGAAAATTATCTCAAGTGGATATAATTATTAGTAATTTGAAGGAAAGTAATCGGTCATAATTATCAACAGCAAACTTTTTAAGAATGATTAAATAATTTTTAAATTATTATTATTAAGACACGGAAATAATTAATCAACGAAAAAAGTATAAGTTTTTCAATTAATATCAATTTATTATAACATATATATTAAATATAGATAAAAATAATATAAAGGATGAGTCGATTTTTTTTAAATACTAGTAACAATTAGGCAGAAGGCCAACTCGGTGAAGTTTCAGAAGAAAGCACTTCTGAAAAGCGTTCTATTTTTTCATGCACATACTGTTTTTATTATTTTTAGAATAATATTTTTAAAATAGAAAAAAAAGGGATATGTGTATAAATATATTGCGGGGTATTTTGAATTCGAACACGAGACGCAATTTACTTATTCAAAGTATAATAGTGTATGAGATATGAATAATTTAAACGTTCGATTTTTTTTCGCTATATTATATAATATCGTAAAAAAAAAATATACATATATAGAATAAAGCGGAACGGGATAGTAAATATTGCTACGGTTAACTGAAGATCTCCATTCCCGAATATTATGTAAAAATTCGGGTCAAGATCAAAGGAAAAGTTAATAAAACCGTTGTTGGGACCCTCCATTCTGTATGCTTCAATATGTTCGGACCTTTGAGAAAGACGAGAAAAAAAAAGCGAGTGTATAAATTGCGTTTTGGCCGTCGTAAAATTGCCTAGGTGGCCAAAAAAAAAATGGAAGTAACATTGTTAAAAGGCGTCGGATATGAACTCGTTTTGGTCAGGTTTTTCCGGATAAATGCAATAATTGATCGGGCGAAAGCTATTGAATCTATTCTTCGATGGCTTAAGAAGGGACGAAACGTTTATTATCATATTTTTATATGTGTTGATAATATCAAAGATATCATATTATAATATATAATATTATATCTAATTTTATATTGACATTTTTTGAATTAAAATTTGAAGTTGGTTATTAAATTTTCAATTATCATTTAGGAAAGATATTCCATTTTTCATATAAGAATGAAATAAAAAAAGTTGTATTATTCAAATACCAAATTTCTTTATCTAAAAATTAGCATTGCATTTTATTTAAATATTTTGTATTAAAATATACATAACCATTCTTTCGAAAAAAAAAGATGATAATGCAGTCGTAGTAATTTAACTGATATCGTTACACATGTTTTAAATGAAAGAAAACCAGATTGATAAAAAGCTCGTTTTTTTTTTTTACAAAATTCACTTTAGATACATATTTTTTGTTTACAAGTGATAAATAAAAACTGGTTTGTTAACAAAAACTTGAATTCTGATAATAATGTCGCGGAACATTCGCGTTGAACTTTATTCTATCGCTCTTTTGTATATTTAATTTAATATTATTACGCTGAATTTACGACCGAAAATAAATAAACTTTTTTTTTCTCGTCCATGGGAAAAGTTGCATAATTATTTTACACGGTCGAAACTTTTAAATATATAGAATTATTATTTTAAAAAATTATATATATATATATAATTTATTTTATAAATATATTGATATAATCATTTAGTATGTGTATTTATATTAAAAAAAAATCATATTCAATAAACGTTAAAAATATGTCATTGAATATTAACAGTGAATATGATGTATAATATTAATACAAGTACGAGTAAAATGTCATTAATCTGAACTGTCACGTTGAAACACAAACATGGATGTGAATTGAATGATCCAGGATTAATATTGTATAATATGTATTGTCTATAATGTAAATTTAATTCATTACGAACACACAAAGCATTATATATATATATATATATATATATATATATATATATATATAATATTACACAATTATAATAATACACAATTCATGATAGTATTGAAAAACTGAAAAATGTCGCATATTTGCGGATTTAGTTTTTTTTTTCATTCAACGATAAATTTTCAAAATGCAAGTCGTTTTAATTCGCCGTAGATAAGTTTATGACGATCGTAAAAATGTACGGTTTATGACGTTCGATAGAGTTTATTACAATTAAAATGTAATTTTTCCGAATCTCTTGAAAATACATTTAAAATAAAACTTTAATACTGTGTGATAAATTTTTTAATTTTTTTTTCTCCCCATATATTATATATATATATTTAAAAAAGCATCATTTAAAACGATATTTTTATAATGTATAATTTTGAATTTTTATAAAATTTGCATGCGATAATTATTATAGATTAAAAACGAGTTTTCTTTTTCGATATTTTGCACATATATATATATATATGACACGAAAATAATTAAAAAATCATACATTTCCATTATGAAGACCACAAAATTTTTCATTTTCGCCACTTTATTGATCGGATTAACTGTGCTCGCCTTCAGTGACGGTGAATATAGTAGATTTTATTATAATTTATAATAAATATTAATCTTGAATTTAATATATAATATATATATTTTAGGATTTTTCCTTCCTACTTGTAGCAATCAATTTGAAAAGTACAAATTGTGCGGTTCTGCTTGCCCTACAACATGTAGCACCCTTTTAATACCACCTTCGTGCCCCATTCAGTGTGTTAGTGGTTGTTTTTGTATACCAGGATTTTTCAAAAATAGAAATAATACTTGTGTCATAGCAGCCGCATGTAATTGAGTAAAAAAAATATATGAAAATATTGATTTTATTTATAATATTAAATATATAAAATTTATGACGTATATATATATATTTTAATAATATTAAATAATATGTATGTTATAGATAAACATTGTGAATAAAAATTATGTGTAATTAATCAAGCATATTATGAATTTTATTTTTATCATAATAAATTTGATAAATTGATAAATTACAGTTAAAATATATCCCATTTATGATAATATTGCCGGAATAATATGGAAAATATATATAATTGATTAGAATATTAAAAAATATTTATTATGACTAATTAGTAGTGCGGAATTTATTTTTTACGCTATTGATATTTTTGCAATCGAAATATAAGTAGAAATTAATATCAATACATATCGATTTTTGAAGGCATGATTTATTATTTTTATAATGAGTAATTATAATTCTTGATAAACATGTAAATAAATATTTAGATCGAAAAAAATGAAAAATATCGGCTCGTCATTTGTGTGTATAATATTCAAAATGGAAAAAAAAATATATTTAAATAATATGTGTTACGAGTTTTAACTGTTGCGTTTTAAACAGTTTAATAAAGTCAATTAAATTCATCAACTGGGGTCATTCAGATTTTTATCATAGATATAAATAAAAAAAATAAAATCGTATAAATAAAAAGATTAAATTGGGATATAACATGTTATTTTATTAAACAATAGTCGGCTGTTAAATGACAACGAATAAATCCGATTGATATAACATAAATTATTCAATTAACTAATATATGAAATGTACAAAATTTTCACGTAGTATATATATATATATATATATATATATATATATATATATATATATATTTGAGCATAATATTGCTAAACGTTTGACAAGTTAAATTTGTATTTAGTATTTTGCATGTGGGTTTACATCGGAGCTTATATGCGGGCCGGACATACAACTTGAGCTTTTGCCTTCAAAGCGACCACCGAGCTTTCGGTAAACATTTCGCATACGCTGAAAATTCTTGCAAACAAGAAAATTTCTCCGAAACGAACCGGCCTCGGTTAATAAACCGTAGCGTTTTGTAATCGCCACTGGTTATTCTGAACGTTTCATTTATGGCCAAAAACTACGAACTGAACATCAATAAACGAGCGTTTCTCAAACTGCATTCACCATAATATATATATATATATATATATATATATATATATATATATATATATATATATATATATATATATATATATATATATATATATATATATATATATATATATACAGAGTTTTCATATTGAGATGTTCGTTGAAGAAAATTTGCGGTTTACTAACAACGTCCGAGTTCGAATCACCGGCATCCGGAGACGGAAACGATCGGAACGTTGTCGTTTATCGCGTGCACTTTTCTCTTTGTAAAAAGTATTCGAAAGCCGGAAACTTAACCGTAAAATGTGTATGTGTGTGTGTTTTTTAAGTTTTACTAAGAATTATATGTATGTATATACGAGTATGCGGTTCTAGAAGTGTGTTTTCGATTTTATTTAGCGCTTTTGTGATTTAAAAAGATGTGTATATATCTGTATATATATATATATATATATATATATATATATATATATATATATATATATATATATATATATAAAGCAACGATGATTATATAAAATTTTATTTCAAGATAAAATTATAGAATGAAAGCTATAAAAAGCATTCGGTTTTACGATTAAAAATAAGATATAATTTAATTTACTTTTCATCATGTTTTAATATTGATTATTTCGTAGAAAATTATAATACGGAATATCATGTTAAAAATTTTAACAATGAAAACATTCAAAACATCATTATAATTATTAATTTTATATTGAATAATATATTCAAAAATTAATATAATATTTTAACATGATTATTATTTTTTAAATATGTTTTAAAAAATATATTAAGTAAAGTTAGTTGTGAAAATTAAAGAATTTAAAATATAATAACATGATTATTTTGTATGAAAATTAATTGTTAAAAATGATGTAATTCGAAAAAAAATCATTATAATGCACTCGATATGGAATATGTAATTTTTTAATTCAAATATTAAAAAGATGATTTTATAATATATTTAATGATAAAGTCTAGATAAAAGTAATTGATTAAAAAAAAAATACTTATAAATAAAATTATATTGAAACTTTTTAATCAAAAAGTTTAAAAGCTAGCGATATAGTATTATAACGAACTATTCACATAATGCGAGTTCAAACGCTTCGTTTTGAAGTGGAAAACGTTTTTCATCAAAAATCACCGACAGAGAGTAAGAGAGAAAGAGAGAGAGAGAGAGAGAGACAGAGAGAAAAATGAAAAATCGCCGATAAAAAAAACCCATCCAAAGAGAACTTGACCGTAATTTTTAGAGCATCCTTTCGTTTTTCTTTCATTTTTATATAAGGTAAGAGAGCGACTTTTCGCCGGTGGAAACAAAAAAGAGCATTGTTTTTCCGGGGCGATTTTTTTTCACCCCACTGAGCGTGCGTGTATTTTTTTCTGTTTTCTTTTATATATATATATATATATAATTTTTTTTTTTTTTTGGATGCGATATATCTTTTTGCACCTAAAACATGTATAAACACGGTGGTGTTTTATCGTTTTCATTTTACGATGGTTTTGTTTTTGGCTCGATGTTTTATTCATTTACTGATATATATAAGCGAGTCCTATCTTTCGTTTGGAAAAAAAAGAAAAGAAAAAAAGGGGGGTCGTTGGAAAAAAAAAGCAGCAATTGCCGCTTTAGGATGGAATAATGATGTTTATTACGCTATAAACGAACGATTCGTATTCAGTTCAATGAAAATATGTAATAAAAATGCATACATTATTTTGTGCCGTGATGTATAAAAAAAGATTCATATCTTAGCTGTAAGATATAACATATGTATTTGTGTGTGTGTGTGCATTTTCCTAAAAAATATATGTTAATTTTATATTATAGATGAATAAATATAGTTTTCTTTATTGTATGATATGTTTATTTATACTGTGATGTAATATTTTCTATTTTAGTTAAAATTTTAATGTAGAATTTAAAATCGAGAATAGTTATTATTTTCTTTTATATTTTTGAAGGCATTTATATTTAAAAAAAAATGTATTAATATTATTTTTTTTTCTTCTAAAGAATTTGATCTATAAATATATTTTTTCTATATAATTCTAAATATTTTTTTTTTGAAAATGAATATTGAAAATACGAATTGTATATTGAAAAATGAATTTCGAAAAATATATATTTAGTATAACAAAAAATAAAATTTAACAAGAAAATTTTTCTCGAAGTTTAAAAATAAAATTTAGCAAGAAATTTGTTTTGCTTATCAACCGAAATTTTGCGGTAAAATAAGAATTTTAATGAATAACAACTCAACCTCATATTTCACAGATTTTCACTAGAATTTTTATTATAATTTTTCGAAAAAAAAATTTTTTTTCTAAATATAGATATTTAATTCATAATAATTATAATTATATGATTGATTTTAAAAAATTAAATTTAAAATATTCAATTAAATTATATAGTAGTATTTATTAATTTGTATTTGATAAATATTATATTGTATAAAAACCGATTATGCACAAATGAAACGTCGCAGTATTGCGAATAATTTTTCAATTGCACAACATTTTTAATTTCGTTCAAATTAGACAAAACATGAAAAAATAAACAGAAAAAATAATAATCGCTTTCTTGTTACTTCGCACTGTAACAATATTTGTCCAATTAGCGATTTTTAATTGGCATGAAAAATACGACGCTTTGAGGTGGCGAAAAACGAGCGAACGGAATAAATTTGCATTGTACTATTTTCAGCATCCCTTATATTATTATTTTTTTTCATCCCTTTTGTCGACAATTATTTTAATCAGCGCAACTATTAGACTTAATACATATTAAATGAAAATTTTATATAATAAATATGTATAAAAATGTTATATATATTTTTAATTAATATAAATTATGGTGATAAATATGAAAGATATCGATGACAATTATGTTTGGATTCGGTCGCAAATTTTATTACGTGATTATGGATTATAAATGTAGAATATCTGATATTACAATGGCGTATATTAAAATGGATGACGTCATTTAAATTAATTGCTGAACATCTTTGGACATAAAATGCAAACACAAGTGGTTTGTGTCTAAGAAATTGCCATTAAAATCGATAATTGGAAATTTGAGTATATTTGATATATATTTTATAAATATGTTTATGAAATATAATGAAAACAGAGATGTGATTATATAAAAAATAATTGTCGTATTAGAATATAATATATTCATTGAGAATTTTTAATTCCATAATCTAAAATCAGAATTCTTCTTATTTTTATAAGTGTAAAATTTTATCTTTTAAAATACGAAGCGTTGAGTCGTCAATATATTACTCATTTTTTATTTATTTACTATAAAAATCTATTTATATATTTTACTAATCACAAATAAGAATATAAATATTTATTATTATTTTTATAAATATGTCAATATTTCAATAGAAAAATATATTATTCAATATAATTATATGATCGTATATTTACTGATCGATCGATAATACATTTTTATTATGTTAAATAATAATTTTTGTTAAGCACTTTAAATATTTTATATTAGAATTAAATTAAATCAGATATAGATGATAAAGATATATATATATATATATATATATATATATATATATATATATATATATATAAAATTTAAGCTTAACAATAGGTACTCAATAATGCGACCGGAATATCGAACAATGCCAAAGAATAATTTTAATTAGTGTCGTAGACGCGTCGCGACGCTCATTTAAGGGTTAAGTTTTCCATCCCCTCACAAGTACGTCTGTCTGTCTGTTTGTATATATATATATATGTGTGTGTGTGAATTTTCCACGAATTGAGAGCTTTAAAGCGCAGGCGCGTCGTAGCCGTTCCAAGATGGCGGACGGATAGCCATCGCTATACAGAAACGGAATCGCGTCGAAGCCTCGTAACGCGTATACGACGAAAATTGTCAACGGACACAAACGCCGTCGAATCGCCGGTGCTCGTTTTTCGTTATCGTGTACGAGAATCGAGTCGCTATTTATCGGCATTCGGTCGATAGTACGCGCCGTGTCCGTTTTGTTTGTATTGACACGTAGACGACGACTACGATTTTCCGATCGAATGCCGACTATATCACGTGAAAATCGCCCCGGAAAATCACTGTCGCACACCATCAATCAGGTGAGAGTCATTATTTTATTTATACTATATAACGGCTATAAGACGCCATTATGTTGGAATAATGATCTTATTACGGACATGCGAGGTACGAATTCGTAGATAAATGCATATCAATACGAATTGTACGAGCGTATATTATATACATATAAATGCGGGTCGTACATATTCATTTTTTATATCATATATATATATATATATATATATATATATATATATATATATATATAATTAATTAATTAATAATTATTTTTAATAATTTATTATTCATATTAATTTTAAAATATATAATTTTTAAAAATATTTTTTTTTATATAAATGTGTAAATTAATATTTTTTTGAAGAGTATATTGAATAAGGGTGCACGTGTATATCGTGATAGGGTTGTTTTGGTCGGAAAAACACGAACTCTCGTTTTGTGCGCGAAAGTTGCGTGTTTAATTATGAATTTAATTAACGTGTTGTATTTTTTTTTCACCGGCGGAAAAACAACGCAAGTATTGTTCGTATTGAAATATGTATTTTTAATATGAAAAGTTTTAAATTTGGCAATTTTGTGCGGCACTAAAGGGGCACGCCCATCGTTCGCAGCCACCACCCATTTTCTCGGCGCGTTTCTGAGTAGAATTTCAATATTAGACGAAAAGCACGAAACGCATTTATTCCTTTATGGCAAAACTCAAAAAATTTAAATGAAGAAACCGGAATTATTCAGTAAAAAGCCCCCCTTTCGCACTGCGAATGAGCGTAGATCTCTCATTCACTTGTGTAATCTGCCCTGTTCCACTCGTCCCCGGTTTATACAGATTTTTCCCCCCACGTTCATCCCCGTCGCCGTTCATGGCTTTTCCGATGTCGGCTCGAATTTTCGCGAACGCTTTCACCCGTTGAAGGGTTGTATTGATGATAAGAAAAACAATTTTTGTTGATTTGTACGGAAAAGTTATGCCGGCGTTTGCCGGAGTTATAGTCGTAGCGAGACATACTCAACGGATTTCGGAGGCTTAATCGCGAAAACTTTTACGAAAGCCCATTTCAGTTTTCAATTTAAGAATGAGGCCTTACCGACACCTGCGTCTCGAATAAAACATATATATATAAATACATATAAATATATGTGATACAATTGTATTAAGCTTATTTCAAATAATTTACATCCTTTAAAATATATATTTTTTTATAATTCATCAATATAAATAAAAATATTATTTTAATTATCTTAGATTTAATATACAACTTTTCACAATATTGTTATATGAATAAAAATATTTATAATATTTGGCGAATTTCCAGTGAATTTTCCACACATTATAAATTAGAAAAAAAAAATACATATTGTATGTGAAAAATCAAGTCACATTGAATATTATTAGTATAACCTTTGTGATATTGGAACATTTTACAGAATTATAAATATAGGTCACAAGCCTTCATGACCTTATAAATATGTATTGTATATAAAGCAAGATATTTATATTATTCGATTTGTATAATTATTTTATTTGATACTGAATCAAAAATTTGAATTATTGTATTTAAAGATTTTTTTGAATTATATATATATATATATGCCTATATATTTTTTAAGAAATTTGCATATTTATAAAGTATTATTTGTTGACTTTTATATATATATCAGCAAATTTTTTTATATTAGAATATTCTGAAATGATTCAGTATCAAATAAATGCACATTTCAAATATTGAAACAAGGCGTATTCGTTTTAAAATGAAATTAAACATTCATTACAATGCCTATATATGTTGAGAGATATGTTGAGGAATAACAAAATAGTTACATATATATTAATGGATTTATTTTTAAAGTATTGATTTTATATAATTCGAAAAAAACATATTCTATTAAAACAAATTGAAGGTAGATCACAGTATGTTATTATGAAAAAAAAAGTATGTTGATTTTTTATTCTGAAAAATATACACGTATTTATTACGAGAATTCAGATGAAATTCTTTTGTGATATTAAATAATAAGAAAAGGAAAAAAAAAAACGGTTTTTTTTCTTCACATAGAAAAAATTAAAATGTTTCCGCGCATTGTTTCCATCCTTTATAAGGATGCAAGGTTATTACGCCAAATTTATACGATTTCCCCCCTTTTTAGAAGACGGAGTCATATAAAATTTACAAACAGAATTTCATTAAAGTGTATATACCGAATTCCTTTTATAATATACATAACAGTTAGGCAGGTTATTATCTTATAACGAAGTTGAGACCCTTGCAATCTGTTTTTGATCTACACGAATATATATGAGAAACTTATATTGAATTGGCGGCAATCGCAATATCAAACGTGTAATAAACGCAAAACGACGTAATAATCAACCCTAGTAACAACGGAATTGAATTGAAAAGGGAAAATAGCGTTTATTCATCGCAAGATTTACTAGGAAAATCTAGAAATTATTAGAAAAAAAAAATGCTTCATTATTATATCGACTAACATTTTTATAATTTGAATTGTTTCTGACATGATTTCAGATCGTTATATATTATATATAATATGATATAATGTTAGTTTCGAATATTTCTAATGCAATTATAAGACTTTAGTATGGTTGAAAGTATTTTGATTTCCCAGATGTTTTCACGGCATCCTCATCACGTCACAAAGACGACGTAACTGCAATCTTTTCAGTCAGAAATGTAATGGTTCAATTTGTGAATGTTACTAGATCACCGAGTTCAAAATTTTGTCCCACAAGACAAAAACTGCTACAGAGAAAATTCATTTTCTCAGCTCGAATTTTAGATTAAATTCGTGTAAAGTAATTCAATAATATATAATATATGTATATATATATATATTATGTTTTTTTTCTATTATTTAAAAAAATATGTAAATCAATCTTTTGAAGTGAATGAATGCAAATATTTGTATGCATAATTTTATATATTTTTTAATTTTTTCGTTGCACTTTCACAACGCGTCGTAATAGATTATTGAACCGTTTTTTATATACTTATAAAATGTTTTGCAACATATTATTATATATTAAATTATATTAATTTATAATCGAAAAGTGATATTAATAAAATATATATTTATTTAAATAAATGAGTTAATTATATTCATTTAGTATATACGTTTTTCTTTTGAATTTTTGAGATATGATTTATATAATATATTTATATTAAATAATGTATAAAATAATAAGTTTTTTCTTTATTTTAAAATTTAACTACATAATGCGATTTAAAAACGTGAAAATTAATATAATGCATTTTTTTAATGTCGCGAAAAGCTTACGCAATGACATCTAACAATATTTAGCTAAAGTATAATGAAAGTAAATAAGTTAATTAATTTGCAGGATTTAATGCCGTTATATTTTAATTTCAATTATGCAGATGATTGAAGTTTATTTAAGATCATTTAATTACAAATTTATTTTTAGTAGAATTTTATGTATTATTTATAAAGAAAAATAAATTTCATTTTTATAGAATATACTACAAATAGAAATAATAGTAGAACTATAAAATATTTCATTACTGTATATGAAATATGAAATTTATTGTTGAAATCTAAATTTTAATATATATATATATATATATATATATATATATATATATATATATATATATATATATATATAATCAAGTTTATATATTCAGATATATCATATCTATAATAAATTAAGCTTAGTTTGTCATTTTGACGGCTATTATTAATTATTAAGACGCGGAAAATACTACAGAATTTGCCAATAGTTTATTTAGCACAATCAATGCTGTCGATTCATAAAGATAATATAGAAATTATTTTTCTTTGAATATCAATTAGTGTATTATTTGTATTCAATCGTATCAGATAATATCTAAAATTATTTTTTGGAATATATAAAAAAAATAAAAATAAAATAGCACTAAGGTTTTTGTTTGTTTTGAGGGTGTTGCGTGAATGGATTGCAGAATTACTGTAATATTGCGAAATTATTTCTTTGCACGAAATCTCATCCCTTTAACATCGTATCTGATAGCTATCTCTTTAATAAAATTGATTTAATGCTCCTTGAGGATATGTGGGTCGGGATATATACCCCTTAAGGGCGAGATAACAACCCCGGGTCATGAACACACTAACAATCTTTACCGTTAAAAAAGAAAAAAAAATAAATGATAGATTTCCATAAAAGCAAATCATTGCACGAAACATGATATCGCGTTATTAATCTCGTCCGAGATTTACGGTCGACGTTTTTATCGTAAATTAATTATAATTATTTTACAAATTCTCGGTTTAAACGTTTATATTAAATTTATATATCGTAAAATATATATTTTATAATATTATTTAAATTGGAGATATTTCATTGTTAGTATAATATAATGGATGGATAAATCAATTTATTATTGTTAACCACTTTTGCACTTAAGTGGTGCAAGTTTAATTTATAAAAGCGTTTAAAAAAAATTACCAATAACGTTGCGAAACGTTTCGAGTGCAAAGGATTAATATTTAACTTTAATTATTAAAAAAATATTTTTTAATTATATTTAGTAATTTAAACTTATATCCAATTATAAAATTTTAACTTTCACTTTTATATGATAAATTTATATTCGAACGAAATTATTTTTGATTTAATAAAATCTCATCTTATTTAATAAGATATTGAATAAGTTTGAAGCGTTACAGTTACAAAGCAAATTGTAATTGTTAAGTCGATATTTTGAAGCGAATATATATAATTAGAGTTGTGAATTACCAAGAACGACAATTAAATACGTCGAGCGAGCAACACTGTTCAAATAATAAAAGTTTACACATTTTTAACTAGAATAATTAATTATAGTTGATTTTGTAACGTGAACATTTAACAACATTTAATCGTATAATATATATATATATATATATATATATATATATATATTCAATATATTTTTATTGATAAATTTTATATTTATATATAAGTAGTTCAATTTTAGCTATAGCTTGACTATGTTTGTATTAATTTGGAGCCACGTGAAAATGACAGTTTAAAATACATTTATGCGAATATGACGAAGACGACTACGGCGAAGGCAGCTCGGTAATCTCCGCAAGGTTCTAATAATGACCAAAGTTGTGTAATATCGCCAACTCTGCAAAGGATAGAATATAAGGGGACGTCGAAAATAGGGGATGTTTTGCCGTCTCGATGGCTGTTGGCAAAAACCACCCTTTATATATCATTTATTCATAGGTGGCCGTTGCCGAAACGCGTTTTCGTTCTTGCATCTGCGCCAAATGTATACTAACATATTATACCATTTTTCTATATATATGTATGTGTGATTTTATTGTATAAATGTATGTGTTACCGTCACAGCATTATTTCATTATGATAATTTTTATGTATAAATTATTATAATTGCTGGTTGTGCGGTTAAGTCTATCTATATATAAAAGGTGTTATACTTCGAGTCTGGGCGGTAATATTGTTAAAATATTTTATAAATTAATTGATTTATAATTATGTTTAATTAAATAATTGTAGCGAATTTTCAGTAAATTAATTTAAAGTTTGAACGTAACGTAAAAACTCGAAAGAGAGATTTAAAAAAAAGGTTGTGTCACTGAAATTAATATTATTTTAAATTTAATTATAATTGTTATATTTTAATAATAGTATATATATATATATATATATATATATATATAAACAATTTTCATCAATTGTATTAAACCCTTCGAGGTTTGAAATTAAGTTTCCCAAGTTTTTGCGCCCTTTGATTATATTGGATTGTTAGTTTAATTTGCACTATTAAATTCTAAACCGCAATGAATTTAATATAAAAACAATTTTAACACTTTAATCGTAATAATAAATATTTGTAAATTAAATCTTATATTGTAATAATATTTGATCAATTTTTATTTATAAAATAAAAATGTCGCAAGTTTTTTTAATGATGTGTATAATATTATCTGAATTTTCCCGCTTCAATGTTTATCCAAAAACAATGAATATGAATATTTAAGCCATCATTATAAGCGGTAATTAAAATATAATACTAGAATCTGTGAATTTGATAAGCTTAATAACGATTAGCATAATTATGAGTATTTGAAGAGGAATTATAATTAGATGAAGCCTGATTGATTTCAGCTTAAAGCATCAAATTATATCTTCATGGGTAATTACGGTCAAGTTAAAATAATTAATGATTTATAAATATGACTAATAGATATTTTATTTATAAATGTAATATTTCATATATATATATATATATATATATATATATATATATATATATATATATATATATATATATATTCGGTGTAAATGTTTGTGAGAAAGTTTTTCGTTTATATAATGATATTTTCATGGGAAAACTTACAAATTTAATATAGAAAGGATTTTGTATGTTATTCAGATGTTCGTCGTATTATATCAAAATTTTATATAAATAGAACGGGAAATTGCCAAACAAATATTAATTTTGAAAAGATTCAAAAGTGTGTGTGTGTGTATGTGCGAGAATATTATATAGGTTTATATAAAATAAATTATAAAGCTGTTCCAGTACGTTATTTTATTTCGGCAATATTGTATTTAAATGCCATGTTTGAGAATATTTAAACGATTTCCCTTTTACGAATGATATTCAAATATGACAATTTCCACAATAATATAGAAGGAAAATTGTCCATTCGTTTATAATATGAACAACTGTTTACTTTTATGGTTATCAAACTATAAATATGAATAAAATTATAATTAACATATAATCATATATTTTGAATAAAAATATTATATATGAAAATAAAGAAGTAGTAACTGCAATTTTTATAATAAAAAAGTAAAATAAGATGTATATAGAAAAGTAGATAATAACAGTTTCAAAATCAGAAAACACTTACAATATTTGTATACTATGTATACAAATTATAAATATATAACGTATAACATTACTGAAATTAATTTTATATATCATAAACACTATAATTACTAACGATCAAATTTCCAAATATAATATAATCAAAAGGGTGCACTATCATTTGAATCAGTGGTTTTTAATCTTGAGGGTTCGCTAGGGTTTGAAGTCGTGTTATGAACTTGAACAAACATTACGACCCTAAATACGTATCCGATTTAGTATAAAGTGAACCTAATTTTGCGTCACTAAACAATGAAAAGGGGGTTTAATAAAAATATGACCTATTCAGAAATAGGTTCTATAAATATTTATATATATATATATATATATATATATATATATATAATTATAGAATGCATATATTTTAATCGAAGAATATCTATCATTCAGACATTTGGCCTATTATGATATTTATATATAAGATGAGAACAAAAAAAAATAATCGTTTGTTTTTGAGTTATCTTTGTGTAAATGTAATGAGACGTCGGAAAATCCAATTATCCGAGTATAATTTAGAACAATAATCTCTCATAATATGTATGTCGAGCCGCGATGCATTTATTTTGAATGTAAAACGCTAATGATGAAAATTTCGTAAGAGTCATCGTGAAAATTCGCGTTGTTTCAGACAAATAGTTAAACTTTAAGTTGAAACGTTAAAGCGTAATTCAAATGTAAACGATGAAATTTGCTTACGGAAACAATTCGAAAGTGTAAATGATGGAAGTGGAATGAAGCGGTGAAACGAAGAAGTTTTTGTTGTGTAATAACAATTAGCGAACTCCAGGGAGAAAGAAAACAAAACAAATTGCCTACGAACAACAAAAAAAAAAAATGTAAAGAAAAATATCCGGAAAAAATGTAAAAATTACGGATGAAACATTAGCGTAATTCTATTTGAAATTTTCATTATATATATATATATTTTTTTTTTTTTTTTGCATAAGTAAAGTACGTAATATATTTGTAAACGTTATAGATACTTAATATATATATTACTTAAATAAAAATATTTTTTATATATAATTTAAGACTTTATAAATATAAATCTCTTTTTTTTGATAGTTAATCAAAATAAATATATTGCAAATAAAAATATTGCATTACTTTTTTATAGATAAATAATATATTTCAATTCGTAACAGTTTTATATATGTATAATAAGATTGAAAATTTATTATTTATCTATAAAAAAAATAATCATAAGATTATATGTATATTATCACTAAAATTAATATTAAAATTAAAACATTAATGAAATAAATAATATACGACGATAACGCGTACACGAATATTTAATAGATTTATGTTGATAATAAATTTAACCACTAAAACAGGTGCTTAAATTATAAAATTTATTTTATTAATTTTTTACTGATACTATTTTGTTAATTGTTAAATTTTATTACTCTTTTATATAATACATATATAAAAATTAAAATTTATTGTATTGATTAAAACAGTAATGTTTTATATTCGTATATTTTTTTTTATCATGATAATCTAATTTCTAAATATATTTCTATGATATAACAAAAATCAGTATTTTTAACGTGAATATAAAAGTTTTCTAATTAAACAATTTTGTTCCTAAATATAGGGATTACGTAGAAAATTTATTACAACGGAGCTTATGGCATGAAATTTATTAATATATATATATTATTATTAAGATTATATTTAAATCTCAAATTGTGGAAGGTACTAAATCTTTAGAGACATTACATAGAATATTTATAATATAAATAATTATTTGTATTTTTTTATTGTATTTTATATATTTAGATTTAAAATGATAATATGTGAATATTTTGACGACGATGATGAAAAATAATTAATTTCAGTAAATTGTCGGTTAAATCGTGAATTCGGTCCGCTTTTACGACGCACAGGTTACGTTCGAAATTTTGACATCAAAGCGAATATTGAAATTGTTATTGACCTGTAAGGTCCGGTTTCATATCTCTGTTCGTACACGTTGCGAGTTTATACGTTCGAAGGGCGGAAGAAATTCAAAAAAAATATATATATTTATATATAATATAATAATAATTCCGCCCTTCGTTCGTTCGTTCGTTTTAAAAGTGATGAGCGAGAGAACGTCGCGATTTTCCTCTGGGTAAGCACCTCGTTATAACGGCTGTCGTTATATTGGCGTTAACGATTATTAACGCGAGGGTGGAAAATGCGAACCGTTAAACGTTATTGATGGCGAAATCGGCTTAACTTGCGTGTAACGGAATCGGCAAAAGATTGATCCGCGAATAGTCCGTTATATTGGATAGTGATCGTTTTTATTTTACCACTAATAAGTCAAATAAGTCATTCGTATAGCTATACTGAACGGCTATATTCAAGAAATGAAGCTATACTAATATAGTTTCAATTCTTTGCACGAGTTAAATTTTGTAAGCTCACAAAACCACATCATAAAATCGATGGACACTGTTCAAATTTTCAAGTGTCATGCTAAATGGACACACTTGAGTCTTCTTCAAATACTATGCTTCACAATAACAATAACAAGAATAAAATCATGTAGAGTAAAATTATTACTAATTAATTGCTATGACGAACTATTATAGTACAAATTTCACGTTGAGTTATGAACCATAATTTTCATAAAAAAAAATTCACTATTTGTAGACTTTGTTCAGGTATTAATCGATGCATAATATAATAGCATAACTAAATACAAAATAAATAATAAACATAATGTTTTATACCTTTATAAAAAAAACAACTTATATATGTGTGTGTGTGTGTGATATCGAATGAAGGCGTTCGATATTCATATTTAAATTTTAAATTGAGCGACGTCGCAAAAATTGACTCGGAAATATGAGAAAGAATAAAAGATTACGAGGATAGCTAAGGATTTGGCGGGAAAAATGAGGTGGCAAATTTGAATACGCGCTTATATAACGCGAATTACGCGTAAAAAAAAGTCCTGGCACGTATTTGACGTTGATTTTTTTCATTGAGATTGCGAATGTTAAGTTATACTGGACGTAGTCGATATTTGAATATGGTGATGAAATTGGTTTAAATATTTGGAATATTATTGAAAATTATGGTGATATGATTTTTTGTTAAGCTGCCATTTAAAGCAACTTAGAATGTTTAAATGAAAATATTTATGATTTTCATTTATTACATATTTTTAATATATGTATACAGTAAAAAAACTTGTTTCGTGAAGCTTTTAATTCATGATAAAAATTGTTTATATTCATAATGATTTAGAAATTCTATTAAAATATCAAAAATTAAAAATAAATATATACAGATTTATAATATTATAGTTTTATATATGATATGCAAATAATAAAGTAAACACGTTTACTACTTTAATAACACAAACACACACACACATACACACATATATATACGTGTTACATAAATAAATCCACTCGGCAAATTTAAATTATAATTTTAATCATAGTCGTCGGTACATATACAAAGTTTGTATCGTTCGTTTGATCAGTTAAAGCTCAAAAAGCTTCCACTTTAAAACCTTTAAACTTTTGCGTACGTTTTAATATCTTAAGCAACGTTATTTGGGCCAAATTAACTTTTGCGTGGCCTATTTAAAATATATACATATTTTATATATTAATATTTTGTATATATGTTTATATATATATATATATATATATATATATATATATATATATATATATATATATATATTACTTGTTTTACAGTCGAGGTGCGTAATTTTGTCTAATCTTTGCGGTTCTAATGACAATTTTTGTTGTCGAGTCTTATCTCAAAGTTTAATTTATTTATTCAATATCATATATAATTTATTTTAATATATATAAAAAAATAAATATCACGCTTTATTTATATAAAGTAAATATAATTTTATTTAGTATAAATATCGCTTTAATTCTTAGAATTGAATGTATTTTCTCAGTAATCCTATTGATGGTGTACATTGAAACGCTCATCCATTTCGAGCTGTGACTAAGAATGGAGCAAAAGTGGAGCAAAAATGGAGCAATGGGGGTAAATTTTCGCAAAGGAGTGAATCCTTTCTATGACGAGAATTATCATTTCGAGCCCAATTCAAATGTTTACTTCCAGACTTTCGTCGAATTGCAGGACGAAAGCGTGTTTTCTTTGCAGGAAACGAGACGAATTTTCATCCCCCTAGTCGTAGTCGACTACGAAGTGCTATCGTATAACAGATTAAACATCTTTAATGGACATTCAAATGAACGAAGGGTGAGAAACACGTAGGGTTCCCACGAGTGTTTATATAAAAATTGATTCATTTTCGCGATTGAAGGTGTGCTTTGTTCGATTGTTATCTGAAGATTGCTGTATAAATAAATAATGTATAATGCAAAGTTCAGATTCGTGTGATTGTCAATATTTGTTATAAAAACGAAATGAGATTAGTGAAATACAATTTATGTATCAAAATACAAATATTAAATCATAAGATTCTATATATTCAAAAAAATCATTAAAATTATACAGTACAAGGAAAATTTTATATATCTATAAATATAATGAGATCTGCAATTTATTGATATTTTAATATGAATTATTCAATTTTAATTAGGATTTTTAAAAAATTTGTTTTATATATAATATACTAATATGTATATTTGGTTAGTACATAGATGAGGTTCATTTATAAACCTCTGGATTTAATTTGCAAATAGTTGAATTCGATATGCAAACACTGTATCTATACCGTATTAATATATCGAAGTGGTTTGATTATAATGCAGTTTGTTTACATATATGTAATTAATATATCATTATTTTGTATTCGGTATGCAGTATTATTTTTCTATTTACTAAAACAAATATTTTTATTTATTTGAAAATATATATTTTAGTATATTTCTGAAAAAAAAATATTATACACTATTTTATATGTTTTGTATGCGGAGATTTGATTTTTATATTTTTCATTAGCAATAAAAGAGAATTGAATAGAGTGTACTGAGAAAAAATAAATCAATGTCACGACAGCTCTTACGAAACCAAGGTCTCCTGTTTTTTTTATTAATTTAATAATTTATATGGGGTTGATTCGACAGTTTTATGTCCAATATTCATATTTTTTATGTTTTTTTTCGTTATTGGATAAAAGTAAGTAAACGTTCTCAAAAAAGAAAACCACATATATCGACATTTGAAAAATATTGCCTCATGTTAGACATTTCTATAAATAGTACCGATAAGGTTTTTTAATATATGGTCACCGTACAAACACACACACACACACACACACACACACACACATATATATATATATATATATATATATATGTACATATAGTAGAGTGATTCGATTCTCGCGAACTTCTTAATCTCTGATTGAAGAGGGTCCGCATCGTATACTTTGGGTATAACCGAATTGAATCATTTGAATAAGTACGTTTTCCCCGCCTCTATTGACTCCGTTCGACTCCCATTTGCATATCGCTGACGCCTTCGGATAACCCCGAGGAACCTTAGGCTTATACGTTTGTATATTATATAATTTTGGTAAGGTTGTACGGGTGTGCGTGAATGCGCATCAACGGTCACAAACACAATATTCGATGTGTATATACGTTATTATTAAAACGGTCCAGCGGCTAGAAGGTAAACGCTGTCGTAGCAAAAGCGTCCCCCGAATCGGAAAATAGCTAGAAATTCGCATTTCGGGGGACGTTTTTGCATTTTGCAGGGTTGATTTCTACGATGTGATGGGAGGAGGGGGGGGGAGGATGTGCGGAATTTCTCGTCGTCGAATCGAATGCAAATTCTTATATTTTTTTTTTATTTTTGAAGCGCGCTCTTCGTGTAATTTAAACTTTTCGAACCTTTTTCACGGACGTTCCGTCTTCGGAGTACGCTTTTTCCCGACTCGCGCCGATCTCCTTTGCATTTTCCGATTTCGTTCCGATTGGTTTGTGCGCTCTTCGAAAGTATAAAACAATTCTGTCCGCTTTGATCGCCTTAATTCGACAGCGTTTGAGATTGTGGATGTTAATTAAAATTTTATACATACAATCAAAATATAACTGTATCAACATCGAAAATTATTTCAAATATTTATTATAGAATAAATATGGGTATTACAAACATTTTTTTTTAATTTCAAGTTAAATTTATTACACGGTCTCACAAAAAATAACTGTTAATACAATATTACTGTCTCAACAGTTCGAATATTATCGCAATATTTGTCATGAACAAACTTTCGTCCAATATAAGACGAAAAACAATCGACGTATGAAGGACATAAGTTATATGAACAAAAACTTTCATACGTAAGGTTAGTCGTATATGACTCGGTATAAACTTTTTCAAGTAAAAGTATTTTTATAGCAGATGCCGTCTTAGTGGCCGGAAGAGGAAGTTGGCTTCGATATGAATTTATCATCTTGTTTAGGATGCTTTTAAAATATTTATAGGAAAAATATTAAAACGTTATAATGCGTTTTTACGAAACGCTAGAGCTTTTTTGTCGCTTATAACGCGCATCCCCCTTTACGATTCAACTTCACTACTGGAGCACTAAAAAGTTCGATTAAATGTCGACAGTGCATTTATTTAACTGTTGTTATATGAATTTTTATTTTTAAAATTTATTTAATGTCGACGTTATTAAAATTGCAAACACGCGTTTTTGAGAAATTCTATGATATAAAATTATTTTTATGCATCATAATGCATAAAAATGCTTTTAACAAGACATATTATATATTTTTATTATATTGTTATATAAACCATATATATATGTATATGTATATGTATATATATATATATATATATATATATATATATATATGTGTGTGTACGTGTTGAAAAATTTTAATTAAATGTTCAATCGTTAAAGTATTGAGAGAGTATTTTACACTATGATATAAATTACTTCTTTATATATCATGGAAAGAATAACTTTTAAATATTTAAACTATGCATCGAATAGTTATTGATGTTCGCTTTATATTATTAAAATGGGAAATCTAAAGGGTTGAAAGTTTGTATGAAACATGTAACAACTTATAGTAATGAAACTCAAAACATTATTTAATTCAATTTATAATTTATATTATATTAATAAGTGAAATAGTTTTATAACGAATTTTTGTTAATGAAAGTTTTATTTAAATTACAATATAATGGTATAGATTTTTAAATGGAGTATAAAAAAATTGAGAAATGTTTATCTAAATGAAAATAAAGTTAATTTTGGAATATGTAAAATAAAAATATTAATAATGTATAATATTTTACAAAAAGATTTGTTAGAAAAAAATTTATAGCAAAAAACTTATACGCATTTATATACATCTTTTTTTTAGTTGATGAAAGTGCCCATTTTTTATATTTTATTACTCACTTCAAGTACTCTCGAGCTGGGGCACTTTATACATTGCTCGGATGACATATTAAAATAATAGAGTAGACATTTTTTTTTATCCAAAACAGCCACCCGATACGGTACATATATTTTGCGATATTAGGCATCCCGTCACGTCGCGTTAACCAAATTTTGTCATTCTGGCGAAATTGTGAGAATCAGGAATGCGCCGAGAATTTATACCGAGCGAAAAGTCAAAGACTGCAATGGAAAATGGCATTCACACTATGCTTGTAGCCTTGAGTGGAAAATTCCTTTGGGAAACTCAGTTATTGTACGTATACACACACACACACACACACACACACACATATATATATATATATATATATATATGAATGTGTGCGTTCTTTGCTCGAAGGCACTCACTTGACGTTGAAAAAAGCAAAAGCTATGCAAATTTAAGAAGCTAACGTTTTCTTGTTGTCTCGTGTCAAAAGCCTCGTCATATAAATAATCATCATATTTTTCTTGTTCGCTCACTGAACGCGGAATAAACCTCTTTTTTTGTACCCTATTTCGTCTTTGGCGTCGCTTATTTTATTTTATATATTTTTTTTTTTTGACGAGTGCCATATTAATAATTTAACCTATTTTCTTGCGTTACAAATTGGTGAGATTCACTCATCTGCCATATTTTTCAGGTAAAGTCGTTTTTTTTTATCTCAGATTTTTGAAGATGTAAATAATAAAATAAAATATTGTCACCATCGCGACGTAAATCCTCGAAATGTTGTGTAACCAAAAATGACATCATAAAAAATGTTTTGTTACGTTTATTATTCATTTCTTCTTATTTTTTTAATGTAAATGGTAGAATTTATTATTAAAATCGATACAGAAAGATTTAGACGAAGTATTTTAATATACATAAACAATATTAATTTATTTTTTAACTATAAATTATGACCACAATTTTTGAGTAGAATACTCGAATAATAAATATAATATATGAAAATTGGCGGAAATTTTGTATAACATTTACCGGTTATTTTTTAATAGCATAAGTATTTATTTATATGTATCATGGCAAATGTGTAGAGCGTATAATATTCAAAATGGCGGATCGCTAATTAACCGGTCAAACGCGAAACGTCTGAAACTATAAAAGCAATTTATACCTTTTTATAGAATTAAAGAAAGAAGGTACTGAAAGATTAATTAAATTGTTCTTGGCGTTCGTGAAAAAGGTGCCGTTGTACCGAAAGCAAAAGACGACAACTTTTTAATAAATTAAACGATATTAATTATCTAATATTAATACTTTGTTAATTTCGAATGCTTATATTCGAAATTCAGTACGAAATCACTTTGAAATTTTATGTTAGAAATATGTATTCTTCATTAATGAAGTTTTATCCGTTCAATTTTTCGCTACTTGAATTGTCAAAATCCAGTTAAAATTAAAATTTAAGCCGTTTAAGTGAAGTAAGATATTATTTTCTAATGTGATCAGGACTAATTTAATAAAGGTGTTCACTAGTTATATAAAAATCATATATTCAAATAATTCACCAAAGATATTTTTGCAACATAATATAAAAGTATTCAAATTATTTGAGAACGTGCAATTTATACATGTTTATATATAAAATATCATATAAAGTAGGGCGAATTTAAACAAAATTAGGCGTTCAAAAATTCCACGTGCAAAAATATGTGAAGCATACACAAGTGAAATGTATGAAATTTAATTGAGTTTTCTATGCGTAAAAATGTAAAGACAACAAAAAATGCCTCGTTGTACGTTAAAAATTCCGCGAATTCTCGAAACGCCCGATTTTATAGATATTTTGCACATTTCGTAGGTGAGAAACCTTCGAAGTAAATTTTTAAACTCGATCGGTTAAATATATACATTTATATATCTTTTGTGATATCATCATTATTCATGAATTTTCAGCACATTCCTATATATATATATATATATATATATATATATATATATATATATATATATATATATACCATATATATTATATGTGCGTATGTTTGTATGCAGCATATGTAGCCAACTTGTATGATTAGTTGGATGTTTGATGAATATTAGACTTTAATTATGCTTTCAGACAGAACGCAAAGTTATGCATGGCCTTTATATCATTAATTTTAATTATATTTACGTCGCTGTTCGCGTATTAACCAATTTTCCTCGGCGAACTTTTCAACACTTGTACGAATTTTAAACGAGAATTTCGAATATAATATCGCTTTAAGCCGGTTCTTCGTGATGCTTAATTAGTTATTTGATCGAATTAATATTTCGATCTCGTCCAATATACGGATAGTATTAAAAAAATATCTATCGGATCGTTATTGAGATTGGTACGTTTTTATTGCTGCATTTGTGGGTGAATTCAGAATAGTGGTTTTCGGGGTGAGAAAAGCGTTTTTGGCATTAGAACGCGACATAAATTATTTATAAAGTTAGAAAATTCTATTCGGTTTTCCTGCTTCCTCGACGTTGGCGTGTCTCGTAAATCTTTAGACCAGAAAATTTACAATCCGCAAAAATCGGTAGCGAATGCAACCACACAAAAGTGATTTCAATATTGTTTTTGTGTTAAGAATAGGTAAAAATGTTGCATTTGATGCGAAACAGAATGAGATTTATGGCGTCGTTCACTTTGTAAAATTTTTAAATTAGATCTTACAATAGCGAAAGAAATGCGGTTGATTTTGAAAAAAAAGTACGTTGAATTCAAATTCCGCTCGGAGTTTTATAATAAATTCTTAAAATCTTTTTTTATTTCGAGGAAATACATATTTTATTTCATTTTGTTGAAATTTTATATGTTATCTATATAAATAACAAAAATAATTGTATTATGTAATCGATCGTATCCATCATTATTATGATAATAATAAAAGAAAAAAAAGATGTCTTTTAAAAATATTACAACGCGAAAGAAAAATGACAATAATAATGATGGATGTTTCAATTTATATCATTCGATTCCCAAATATATATTTTTCTGACGATATAAAAAAAATGTATAAGCAGTTTTTAAGAAAATATGTGTTATAAAAATTTCTAAAATTATTTTTTTTAATTGCAATATAATCAATAAACTGACTTTTGAACTATATTACGTTATACATCTTTTAGTATGTGTGTGATTTTTAATAGAAATAATATTATTGTTTAATATACCCATTTTATTCAATGAGAATACTTTTATTTTTGATATAATCTTACTTAAATTTCCAACCTATTTCGAGACGGAATTTAAAATAAGCATCGAGAGATCGGTATTTTTCTCAAACAAATTAATTACACCGAAGTGGTTCATCGTCGAATTTACAACAAAACGTTTTTCGATAGAAAAACAAAAAACAAAATAGGTTTATTTATAGTAGCAAATGAAAATGACTCGGTTAACTAATTGCATTATCGTGCAAAAGTTTCAATACCGACAATTTTCCATTTTCCTCTCCTTTCCCCTCCGCCGCCGTCGCCCTTTTAAAGACACGCTTTGAGAGGTTTTCGCCCCCCCCCCAAAAAAACAATTTGCCAAAATCGTCTCACACTACTCTATTTTCCTTATAAGCTATGATGGTCACGCATCGAGTCCGGCCCTGGCCCTCGAGAAAAGGAACGCGTTCCACGGTTTTGGCGCCGCTGCACGTGCGTCCGAATTCATCCCGTCCGTCCTTTTTGCCAATAATACAAACGTTCGTCCGAAACAAAAACGAACACACAAACAAATAAACAAACAAACAAAAAAAAAAGGCGACGGAACAAAAACAAAAACAAAAATACACGAAAAAAAAAATATCCCATCGTCGATTGCAAATTTTCGCGCAACACAAAAATACGCACAGTCGGGGATGCGAAAAGGAAAAATCGGATGCCGAGGGGGTGTGCAGGGGGTGGTGGTCGAGGGTGCGGAAAAAAAGGAATGTCGTAAATCAGACGATCTCTCACGTACGCGTTTTTCATTTTATTTTTCCGGGTTTAAATGCGAACGGTAAATTCGTTACTGATAATTTGCATGAAAAATAAATTTGCGCTTTGTCATTTGACGGATTTATTTTGTTTGGTTAAAAAACGTTAGGTCTCCTCGTTTTCCAATTATACCGTTACTAATGTACGCTCTTCATTATAAGAAAACGAGTTTGTTATTTTATATACATATATATATATATATATATATATATATATATATAAATATATATATATATATATATATATATATATATAAATATATATATATATATATATATATATATATATATATATAAATATATATATATATATATATATATATATATATATATATATATATAAATATAATACAACTATTTTCCAAGTTAATAAATATTTATTTATATAATAAAACACATTAATTATGATTATCGCGGATTATTTAAACCGACGTCGGTTGTGTTGTGTGAATATTTTACGCTCTGATTATTTTAATTATCATCTATAATAATTAACAAATTATATTACTGACCTCATATTTTATTCATTTTTAGTCCTTCGTCCTTATTACGAAGGCTGGCAGATTATTACGGTTATTTAATATCGTTGTAATTATTTTCGAGAATTCGAATTCCTATGCGATTTTCTATTGTCTTCACTGGAGATACACAAAATTTTTCTATATTCATTCTAAATATTTATATATGTTATATAAATATAATAAACAATGTTTCATTTAAAAAATATCATATTGCAATAGTTAAAATTAACGATGAAAAAATGAACAAAGGACACAAGTGCACTCGTACAGTGAGTACCGAAATCTGTTCCTTGCCGCTGTACTACTACTGGGTCAAGAGAACTGCTTTTTCAAAAAAAAAAAAAAAAATAGGAAAAAGGAAAAAAAATGGCGGAAACGTTTTTCAGCCGAGTGCCACGAACAACTAGCAGAGAAAAAGACAATGGCGTAATTATGCACGAAACAATGTTCGAATTTTCTTTTTTCCTCGTTGAAAACAGGGGTGAAAACTGACTGATTTATTTTGTTTACCACGGACAAGTTGAATAAACGAAACTTCAATCAAATCGTTTCGATTTTTCAACACGTTCCACAATAATAATTTAATGGTTGATACGTAAAAATATATTTTACGACTTTATTCAATTATTCTTAATAAATTTCGATACATTGATATTTCTTTCTTCCTTATCCTCGAGAACAGTTAATTTATGAGTTTTGACATCTTCTTATTGATCTTTTTCTATGAATTTTTCCTTCCAAAATTATCTGAAGCACTCTGAATTTATCATTTTTCAAGATGTGGCTGATAGTACGGTCAAATAAGATATTTTTGGAAGAATGTCGAGAGGGCAGAGTTTTTTTACGGAAATGTATACTAGACAACGAGGTTAATAAATGCTGAAAAGTTGCATCCTGTAGAGAGGGAGCTTCCCTCCGAAATTCACGAAAAACCTCCCAAAATTTGACCGTTTTTTAGTTTTTAGGATTTTTCTCCAAAACTATAATTCGGATTGAAAAAGTGCCGATGAATAAATTATTCCTCATTAAATTCTACAGTTAAAATGCTCTATTCATTATTTGCGTAATTGTTATCAGTTTCTCGTAAAAAGCGCTCGAAAATAGGCCTAAAATGGACCTCTCGACCAAAAATTCTCGTCGCGCGATTTTACCGACGATTATCTCAAAACGGATCAATTTTACGGGGGTATCGAAGAGGAAAAAAGTTGTAGAGCATATCTTCTTCTATTATAATCAGTTATTATATTTTATATTAATTGTTTCAGTTTTCTTAAAATTACAAATTTCCCGAACTCGATCCGACGATTTTTTACGTCACTCCGACAATCAAATGCATTTTTCGGGAACAAAAAAAGCGAGAGTGTAAAATTTTTTTTTGTAAATATATATATAATTTTAAAACAAATAAGAATCCGAAAAGCAATATCCTCTTTAGAGGGAGCTTCCTCCCACATTTACCGAAAACCTCTCAATATTTAACTTTTCTTCAGTTTTTCGCTTATATCTCAAAAATTATCACTCGGAATAAAAAGATGTTTATAGAAGAAATATTCCTCTTAAAATTCTACATTAAAAATGTTCTATTCATAATTTGCGTAATTGTGTTATTTTTTTCTAACGAAGCCCTCAAAGTAGGAGATGTCGCGTTAGCAAAAAAAGTGCTTTTGGAGTTCGCGATAAATATTTCGAAATCTATCAGTAATCGGCTATTTTTATTTTATACATCATAAAGAACAGGATTTTCTCTATACGATCCAGAAGTGGCGCTCGTTTGACCCCCCTGGAACGGTTTTTGCGCGCCCTCAAAGTTAAGATTTTTTTTCGCGATTGCACGCACCACGTGCAAAATTCCATTGAATTTTGGGCATACTACCTGCTATGGGATTAGTAACCTTTTTATACCTAAGAATGTATTCGTGAATACCTTTTTTTGAAATTAAAACTTATTTACTATTTCGATGTAAATTATATATTATATCAACATATATATTTAAAAATATTTATTTAAAAATATAATAATTTTGTAATAAATTTTTATTTTCAAACCAACGCACAAATATTAAAACATTAAAAAATAAGTATAAAAAGCAAATAAAAAATATGGATATTTTTTTTGAAAATTAATAAATTTTATATTATGTTTAAAAACGGCGCATACACATTAGCTCGCATACTTCAGGTTTTAGATTTCTGCACTAAGGGATTTGTTGACTTTCTTTACTATTGTATACAATTGAAAAATATATCTTTACAGTCTTTCCAACAATACATAGGCAATAAAATAATGTTGTTAAATTTATTTATAATTATTTGCG
Organism: Leptonema lineaticorne; assembly: GCA_024500535.1. Classification (NCBI taxonomy): domain Eukaryota; kingdom Metazoa; phylum Arthropoda; class Insecta; order Trichoptera; family Hydropsychidae; genus Leptonema; species Leptonema lineaticorne. The sequence continues at coordinate 7,703,545 of JANIJI010000017.1, forward strand.
GGTTTCTTTATGTTATTCATTATATTATAAACAGATTTGTCAAGTTATTATGTATTACACTCAATAATAACGATTGTTATGGTTATTATTGGACATTGTGATAATTCTATTATAGGTGGTCAGCTTTATTAAATCATAAAGAATAATAAATAATACAATTCTGTAAATTAAACAAAAATAACAAACTATATTCATTATCATACAGAGAATTTTATTAAAAATATTTTATTAACGGAAAGATATTGTAAAGATACGTACTTATTAAATATTCTATCATAAATTTTATATTTCAAGGAATATATTTTAACGGTATATTTTTAACGGAAAAAACGAGCATTTAAAAAGCGGTTAAAAATATTTTGGATTTATAAAAAGAAAAAAATATTTTGGATTAAATAAAATTAACTCTTTGTACGTAGGTCTTTTTTCTTTCATAGATCCTGAGATTGCGAGTCGTCTAATCTTCTGATAGGCACATTTTTAAAATAACTGTGAGAACTATCATAGTAAAGCCGATCATTTGCATGATATTAAATTTGTTTTAGCATCTTTTTTACAGCTGTTACAAAGTTGTTTCCTTATCACAGATTTAAAACAGTATGACAAAATTCCATCAAATAAAAAGAAAAAGAATTTTTGGATATATATATATATACAAGTTTTCAAGAAATAGAAACTCCAGCAAGAAAAAAATATTTATAATATCTAAAGAAAGAACTTTTGATTTATTATACGTTAACTGATATGAAATTTTGTATAATTAAAAAGAAATGCATTTTCGAAATTTACAAAAAAACCAATGGATGCTAATGTCCAAAGATTATTTTATTACCCGTAATCCTTGTCTTTTGTTGAATGGTTGTAAAAATATCTTTTGAAAACGGCTTTAACATTGAATAGACAACTATAACAATGAGCGAGTAGTAAGTAGTATGCCCAAAATTCAATGGAATTTTGCACGTGGTGCGTGCAATCGCGAAAAAAAATCTTAACTTTGAGGGCGCGCAAAAACCGTTCCAGGGGGGTCAAACGGGCGCCACTTCTGGATCGTATAGAGAAAATCCTGTTCTTTATGATGTATAAAATAAAAATAGCCGATTACTGATAGATTTCGAAATATTTATCGCGAACTCCAAAAGCACTTTTTTTGCTAACGCGACATCTCCTACTTTGAGGGCTTCGTTAGAAAAAAATAACACAATTACGCAAATTATGAATAGAACATTTTTAATGTAGAATTTTAAGAGGAATATTTCTTCTATAAACATCTTTTTATTCCGAGTGATAATTTTTGAGATATAAGCGAAAAACTGAAGAAAAGTTAAATATTGAGAGGTTTTCGGTAAATGTGGGAGGAAGCTCCCTCTAAAGAGGATATTGCTTTTCGGATTCTTATTTGTTTTAAAATTATATATATATTTACAAAAAAAAATTTTACACTCTCGCTTTTTTTGTTCCCGAAAAATGCATTTGATTGTCGGAGTGACGTAAAAAATCGTCGGATCGAGTTCGGGAAATTTGTAATTTTAAGAAAACTGAAACAATTAATATAAAATATAATAACTGATTATAATAGAAGAAGATATGCTCTACAACTTTTTTCCTCTTCGATACCCCCGTAAAATTGATCCGTTTTGAGATAATCGTCGGTAAAATCGCGCGACGAGAATTTTTGGTCGAGAGGTCCATTTTAGGCCTATTTTCGAGCGCTTTTTACGAGAAACTGATAACAATTACGCAAATAATGAATAGAGCATTTTAACTGTAGAATTTAATGAGGAATAATTTATTCATCGGCACTTTTTCAATCCGAATTATAGTTTTGGAGAAAAATCCTAAAAACTAAAAAACGGTCAAATTTTGGGAGGTTTTTCGTGAATTTCGGAGGGAAGCTCCCTCTCTACAGGGTGCAACTTTTCAGCATTTATTAACCTCGTTGTCTAGTATACATTTCCGTAAAAAAACTCTGCCCTCTCGACATTCTTCCAAAAATATCTTATTTGACCGTACTATGAGGTACTGCATTTTTCTTAATTTAACCATTTTCACTACTTTGTCGGTCCAAGATATTCTTAGCAATTTCCGGTAGCACCACATCTTGAAAGCTTTTAGACGTTTTTTGATTCTAGGGTCTAGTGTCGAAAGACGTAACATTTATTCATATTTGTACTCTTCCATATTAAAAAAAAATTGATAATCTTTGAATAAATTCAATTAAACACTAACATCAATCAGTATTTAGAGTTTAATTCTGTCGAATTTAATCGTAAACTTTTCCACCGTTTCTATTTTTTTTTCTTCTCAATTCGAGCACTTTGAATTCTTAAGTCTATTCGTTTCCGCATTGTTTCGATTTCGAGGCAGTATTTATCGATTAGTGCCACGGGTTTCGAATTAACGAACATTCCGCAAAACCTCAATTGCTGCTAAACCACCCCCCCCTATGGCGCCCCCATGGGAACGAACTCGGTGCGGCACTAGGGTGTCGTAGTGTGGGCGCGTGTATTAATAATGAAAACGAACTCGAAATGTTTATTTGCGGATTGTGTGTTTATATGTGTCGAATTATAAATCACACCATTTGTAGCGAATTTGAAAAAAAGAAATCCGAATGATTTGATCAAAAAAAAAAGTTCATAGTTTTTTTAAAAACCATATATCAAAAATAAAAATAGAGAAAATTAAATTAGTTATATGTAGAAAATTTTATTATAAATATAATGATTATTGCATGAGCTATTACAATATTGACTTCATAGCTCTAAAATAGACTTATCATCCCTCAAGATCCTTGATTCTATAGTCCCATCCCTTAATTTCCATAACTTATGTATTACGCTTTACACAGTCCATTAACTTATAGAATATGGTGTACTGAGCTAACAGTTCATTAATATCACTCAATAACAATAATAATAATAATAACAATTTCTTCTTACTTACTATATTATAAAAATATATATTAAATAATACATTGAAAATATTAATTTTAAAATATTTTGTTGTATAAATTGAATGATTTTGAAGAAGAGTACCGATGAAATTGAATAAAATGCAAGGTAAATTCAAGTTTAGTGACATAGAACCGGAAATTAATGAAAATGGACATTGATTAATTAATTTATTGAATACGTTTCAATGTTTTTTTTAAAGCCCTTCTTTTATTTAATTTGTAAAATGGACTATCATGCCTTTTTACATAATTAAAATATATAAATGGTATAAGTATTTCAACATTTATAAACAAGTATACTGTAAGCTTACATATTTAAATATATAATAATAAATCTTTAAAAATTAAAGAAATTAATTTTTAAAAGTAGAATTACAAATTTTGAATTAAAATTTTAAATGTTATTTTCTCTATTGAAAAATAGAAAATAAATAATTATTTTTTAATTTTAAATGTAAATGTAAGAAGATAACATTAATTTATGAATAAAATTTAGACGTCGATGTATATTAAAGTGTTTTTAGTGATTTATTTACTAGAACAGTGTTTTCTAACATTTTGTTTATATAGAAAGAAAATATTTTGCCACAAATGGAGATGTTTCGGAAATTTAGCGATTATTTTTTTTAACTTTTTTTTTATGTAATCTTATTTTTGTTATCAGAATTTATTACATCCTTGTTCAAACATCGATTACATGAAAACCACTAATAATTTATTGTAACCTTAGTACATAAGAAAATTATTTTATTTTATCATAAATCATTTACTGTTAAATCGATATCGTTTGTGTATTACTAAATTATTATTAACTTCTCTCATTTCATATAAAGTTATTAAGTAGGTAAAAAACATTTTAAAAATCGATATACTAAAATATTTCGTGTTATTATATATGTAGTTATATAATATAATATATATATATATATATATATATATATATATATATATATATATATATATATATATATATGTTTGTTTGTAATTGAGAATGGTTTCTTGAACCTGTAAGTATCTCGATAGTAAAATAGTTGACAAGTTTACGTAGTAAAGTAACAACTTTAAATCTTAACCCCAGCAACATAAATCATCGAGTTTTATATCTTTTGTTTGGTAGTTGTTTACTTTGTGCAGCTATAGAAAAGTTAAAATCGTTTTATTTTTCAACTTTTTCAATATAAACTTACATAAGTGCTTTGATAAGGAAAAATTGCGAAGAACAAAAATGAATTTTAATCGATTTTTTTTAACTCTTACATAAACCGTGTTTTGCATTCGTCTTTGTGTATGTTTTCTAATTAATTTTAACTCCTTTGTGAATATTATAAAATGAAACGTATAAATTTTTCATACTGAATTTTAATAAAAATACAACGGAAAGATACGCCGAGTATTAAAATTGGTGAATTTTATGCGAAATTATTCTCATAATACTTTTAGACATATATTAAAATATTTACGTTTGGGGGAAAAAATGGTGGAAGCAAAAATACAACCGAACGTATGTAAAGGATTTTTGGAATGTTTCATGCGCTGCTTAATGTCAAAGTGAATGAAAATCAGAAGGGAAATGGTTTGGGATCGGTTTTGATAGGCCAGCGGTAATCTTTATAGGATTTTCCTTTTTTTTAATGTGCTTTGAATGCGGGTTTTCCGAAGGCTTTTATACACAGTACACCCGTATGCTTTAGACGGTGACTTGAAACAATATTGTCCGAAGTTGGTTATTTATCGGTCGCGTCCATTTGATTATAGATAAAAATGAGGAATGGGATTTTATTTATATATTATTATAGAAAATAAAACGTGTTTATTTTATTCGGAGGCGCAAAATAAAATGTTTTCTTTTTGTTTCAGATTAAAGACGACGCATTCGCAACGAAGTATTGATTCGTTTCGTTGTATTGTCACAATAGAAGTAGAAATATATAAATATACATATATAGAAAAAGATGGAGAACCATCGAAAAGGATGCCGAATTACGGTCAACGTTTGCATATAGATGTAAAATAAAATAAATAAATCGTATGCGTCATGTAGCATTTTGAATCGTACAATTTTCAATGATTCATGATATAAAAGACGGTCGACAATATGCAGTACGGAAGCAGCATCAAAAAAGGTATCAAATCAAAAAACGGCGATTCAAAAATGCACGCGGAAAATTTCGGTCGAAAAATAGCGAGCGATTCGCCGATCACTTGCTGTTTTTGTATAAAAATGAATAAAGCAAAAAGGAAAGGTCTTTTGACTGGATTAGTGACTAATATCGGTATATTCGCACTATTACTAGCGTATACTCTATTAGGATCGTTCGTATTTTTGGCCATTGAGGGCGGAGCGGCTAAGATGCATCAGAAAACTCTGGCGACAACACTTTATCAGCAGCAGATAAAAGATAAAGACGTTAATAAATTGTCGCAAGGACAGAACAATACGGCGACGCAAGCCAGTGCCGAGTTAAGAGCTAAAACTGTCGAAAATATATGGGAGATAACGGTCTCGTTGAATATATTGTACAAGGAAAATTGGACTAGATTAGCCGCCCAGGAGATAGGAAGATTTCAAGAGCAATTGGTACAGAAAGTAGCTGCCGAGCTTGCCGGACAAGGAAACAACGGAGCACCAGGCGGAAAAGCCTTAGAAGCCTCTGGAAATATAGCGCAAGCGGATGAATTCGAGTGGAACTTCGCCAAAGCTTTCCTATATTCCTTAACCGTCCTAACAACTATAGGTAAGAAAGTAATATATATTTACTTTAAACGGTACGAACAAGTTTTAGTAACACGTCTAAATTCTGTATCAGACTTTAAACTTAAAACTCGTTTCAATTATGGCCCTGTTTCCATGCTTTAACTACTCGGTGTTTTAACGTAATTTTCGTTCAACAAGTATTCGTTGAAAAAAAAACAACTGTATTTATTTTTCGTTTTCAATATTAAAATAAAATTTAAATTTAAAAGTGTTTATAACGATCAAAGTGTTATAAATATATTAGATTCAAATTTGATTTCCAATTAAAGTATATATTAAATTATAATAATTCGTGTAAAATTATTATAGGTTTGAGAATACATGACAATGTATCTGGCAGTGAAATATATGTAACCATTGCATATTCAGAACATTTTTCATTTTTTCGCTAAATTTGTTTTATTATTTTGGCATCGAGTTTATACTTGTATTTTTCGTTTTGACAATGTATTTTATCATAAATTACAACGACGATTCTCAATATTTCACAAGTGTGCATCGACAATTCTCAAATATAAAATATATAATCATATTACATATTCAACATATTATTTAATTTTTAAAATATTTCAATAAATATATAGAAAAAAATATGTTGTTTTTAAATATTTATAATCACTGCTCTGTATTTGTATTTTGTAAAATTTTAAATGTGTTACACAAGTTTAATATATTGCAGTTATAATATTTATTTTTTGACACCTGAATGATCTAGTGATTAAATTCACTTATCTAAATGGAGTTTATTTAAAATCTGAGAATTAAAATTCGCATTGTTGCCGCATATATTTTTGTTAATAATGCAATTATAATAATAATTTAAAATATGAATGGTATATTAAAATCCAAAAAAAATAAAATAAAATGTGTTTGATGATTGGATATAGAGCTAGCGACTCTAAACTGTAAAAAAATTATCTTGAAAAAATTTAAGAGTGTTCATTGCTGATTTATAATATTAATTGATAATAATTATAAATAAAAGTAAATATTTCAATGAATCCAAAATTATAAGCCTCCAATACGAATTAATAATAAATATGAGCAATTTAGAAAAATGCACCATTTTAAAAAAATGATAGGCAATTATATTCGGAAATAGAATTTTAAAATACATTTTTAGACGAATATTATTATTATTATTATTGTACCCCCATAAAAAAATCAATATTGGATTTACGCTGTTCGACAAAACGATCCCGATTAATGAATCGCAATCTGCGAATTGATGAGTAAATAATCCGCGGTATTCAAAACCTCACAACGACGGGAGACGCGTTGTCAGTGCAGAAGGGATTTTCATCCCTTATATATATATATATATATATATATATATATATATATATATATATATATACCGTATGGGGAATGTTAAAATTAATATCCGACATTTGTACAGGTTGAATTGCGGTCGTTAATAATGTTCAACATTTCCGCCGTTGTTTCATTATTAACGACTATAATTTATACGGACGCCCCATCAACGACGATACCAGTGCGGATTTCTTGCCTGCGTGACGTTCGCACGCACTCACATGTGTATTCTTCTAACAATAATTACACGATGAATCGATAAATAATTTCACGGTACGTTAGATTGCAAAACTAGTATACGATGTATAAGAAACTTTCATCAATCGTCGAATGAGTGAGATATATATATATATATATATATATATATATATATATATATATAATGTTATATTATATAATATATTTTCGGGTTATGAATTTAACATAGCTTAAAGTTCTCTTAACGGCATCACGTTGAATGTTACAGTTTATAATTTTCATTTTAATATGTGAAATAAGAGCTTTTCTCGTTAGGCGGCTGATATGAAGGGTGCTTCATATATATATATATCAATAGACAAGACGTTATTACTTGTTATTATTATTATTATTATCATTATTTATTCTATAATAGTTATGATCTAGTTATTTGTACATATACATGTCGAAATTATATTAATAGATTTTCGTTATATAAATCAACTATTCTTATTTAAAATTAATTTTAACTCAATATCTAGTATTCAAAATATTTTGAATGTTGATATAATGAAAATTAATATATATATATATATATATATATATATATATATATATATATATATATATATATATATATATATATATTAATAATATATTTAGTTAAAGAATATATTGGATGGATATCAATCTGATATTTTTACAATATAACAAAACTTACATTTGACATTTAATCAACCACTTTAAAATGGGAGATTCTAATTAAAACGAAATATTATTTCAATTTAAGCAAAAGCTGAGGAATAATATTATTAACTATTATATATATATATATATATATATATATATATATATTATGCTATAATATTAATATTAATTAAAAAAAGTTAAAATAACATTGTGCCAAATTATCAGTATTTATCACGAACATAGTTCATGAACTTTCATGAGCTAGATTATAATTACATTAATATAGCAATCATGCGATAAGTGTGCTTCGGTATAATTGTATCAAAACTGAAAATTCACCACTATTATATATATATATATATATATATATATATATATATATATATATATCATATCATATATATAATATATATTATATTATAATTCAATACACGTAGCGGGAATTACACGAGTGATATATCTACATTTACGTATTATTGCGATTTATTTTTCCACGTTTATGTTATAATTTCCGTCGGAAGTCATATCCTGGTGACATGACACATCCATTCTTCACGACAGCCTTCTTATAGTGAGGCTTGACGCGTTTTCATTGCCAGCTATAAAATAATATCGCGACATTTTTTCCATTGTCATCGTCCATATTCGTTGTCGTTATGGGAATAGACGTACTAACTGAAAAAAAAAAAGATTTCATATATTATATTTAATAAAAATAAAATTATAATTTCATAATATAAAAAGTTGGATTATTAATTTTTTAATCAAATAATTTTATGCAATGGTTTTAAAATTATAGTTAATCTTTCGAGCTCTTGAAAATTAATTTAGTAATTTAAGATTATAAATAAAAGATATAGTATTATTTTTTTGTATAGAATTTTATTTTTATATTATCAAAATATATAATTCTTTATATATTTTTTCGTGAAATTTAATAAAAAAATTTACGGAAAAAATAATATAAAATAATTGACGGATAAATTGCGTTATTTATTCGGTGAAATTTTGATACATTTTCTTTGATGAAAACTTTTGTGCGTTGAAAAATATTTGTAAATTTTTAAGAAAAATTGAAATAGTTTACGTAAACTATATTTTAATATTTTTATTACAAGTTTTTTGTAACAAATTTTGAATGCTTTTTTCTTTTCTAATGAAAATATGTTACAACGAATATAAAATTCAATTCGTATAATATTTCCAAAATATTCGAATTAAAATTGTTTTTCGTTAAGGTTCCAAGACTTTTCCTACTTATATATATATATATATATATATATATATATATATATATATATATATATATATATATATATATGTATAAACCGCAGCTACATATTTTATAATGAGATTTTGTTTCTTCATCCGGCGGTGAAAAGCGGCAGCGTGCGCGAATTTTCTTCATTTCGCAATTTTACAAAATTACGTCGTTTCGTCTTAAAAACCAAAATTCAACCCTCCCCCTCCCCTCGCCGGAAATATAATAACAATAATAATCGTATTAATGACGACGCGTCTGAGTGATAGATTGAAATTGTAATCGAGACGCGTATCCGTTACAAAACCGTCATATTCTTCAAGATCAATATCGAAAAACGTCGCGGATCAGCTTGTTCAGTTTTTTTTTATTATTTTCGCGAATTTTCAACCTTCAAACCCCCCTTTATGCCGTCAGAATTTATATTATACATAAATATAATTCACCACAGCGACGATATACTTTATCCACACTTTTGCTCCCTTGACGCTTTAATATATATACATATATATATATATATATATATATATATATATATATATATATATATATATATATTTTTTTTTCTTCATTTTCGTCGACGTTGATTTCATTTGACGTTCGCCACGTTGATGGATGGCCGGCGTTTGAAGTAGGATAAACCACTCTCTACGTAATTTTCCAACGCCAGATTTCGGAGATTCTTTCCGTAATCGGATGAATATTTCTGATAAACATTTTCACGGTGATATATGATGAAGAATGACTATCTTTTCGCTAAAAAAAAAAAATTTTTTTTCCGTTCAGTCTTTATTTTTTTTTCTACCGTCCTCATTCTATATTTTTCTGTATAAGCTTGCGAAATTGATTCGAAAACCTTCAAGCGAGAGAGTTCGATAAATATGTTCAATGTTTGCACCATTTATATAGTAAATACAAAATAGCTTATATGTATGTGAATCGAATATACCATATATATATATATATATATATATATATAGATATATATATATATATATATATATATATATATATATATATATATATATATATATATATATATATAAGTATTTGTATATTTATATGTTTCTGATGATATTTAAAAAAAAATATATGATTTGAAATATTTTACGTTGATTAAAAATTCTGATTGAAATAATTAGTCAGATAATAAAATTGTATTATGATGTACCATATTTCTATCAATTATTTTTAATCAAGATGATAAATAATTTATATATTCTAAAATTAATACTAAAAAATAAAAATATATTGAATTGTAGAATATATTGATTTTGTGTTTTAATTTTGAATAGAATTTATTTTCATTTCGTACTCATAAATATTTTTGTAAAATATAGAATTTAATTTATTTCAAAGAATAAACGTTTATAAAATAATTTTAAAATTATAAATAATCTTAAGTTGTGAAATATGCTTTTATTTTTCTTATTCCATTAGACTTATAAATATCAATATAAAATTTTTAACAGTTCGAAAGTATATTTTAAAGCGAATTTTATCTTTGATTTAATCAAAATTCGAAAATAATAAATTTTTATACTGAATTGTAATGTTTTTAAATGAAAATTTTATTTTGTAATAAATTTTGTATTATAAATACGCAAAAACGTAACAGTAAAGTAATCTCAATAGAAAACTTTGAATTATTTTATATAAAATAATTACATTTAACTCAAGAAGAATAATCTTTGTTTTTTTTTTCAAAACAACTCGAAATTATTTTTTCAAGATAAAAGTTAAAAAAAAAACAAACAGCACAATTATAATCATTGAATAATAACAAGCTTTTAAAATATTAACGAAGACGATATAAAATATTCATGTTCGAATTCATGAAAACGTTAGACAATCTATTATTATTATATGCTAATCCTCGAGAAAAATAAATATTGAATATTATTTTTTTCATCGTTTTACATGAGTGTTTCTTGAAAATAAATATATTTTTTTTTGGATATATATAGATGTTCAAATACAATTTCACATATATACAAGCATGTACACATAAAACCTCAATATATAATTTCAATATTAAATATTTATATTTACTCTGTTTACACGTGCAAATAAAGCACGCAAGCAACAGACTGATACATATTAGATTTTCATGGAGGCAACGGGAGGGAGGGGGGGTGCTGGTGAAAAAAAAATTAAATATTTTCAATTTTACACACAATGAAGATTGCAAGAGGAAAAAAACAAATATAAAAAATACGATAAGTAAATAAATAAAATGTGTCTTATAATACGAACGTCTCCAAAGAGTGTTTATATTTTTGCTACAGGGGTAAATAAATAGATTTCGACCCGTGGACCAACATAGATCACCTTTTCAGGCCATGTGTAAACATTCACAACAGACATTTATTCGAAAATGTATATATATATATATATATATATATATATATATATATATATATATATATATATATATATATATATATATATGCACAATATATAGGGTGATCTAGAAATTATTTACAATGTGTAAAAAATATCATAAATTTAAATTTTACTATCTGATATGACGAAGCGAAAAATTCTTTTAATAATCTTAAAAACTAACAAAAATTATATAAAAATATTTTGTAATCAACATATAGTTAAAAATGCCTAACAAAATATTTTATTTATATAATATAATAATAAAAAATAATAAAAATATGTTGAGAACATCCAGTTATATAAATATATATATATATATATATATATATATATATATATACGTGTGCATGTTTGTGTATACATAAGCAGCGCATAGACATTTCGTGACGTTTTATATAGAAAAACTGCCATGTGGAAATTCAGTTTTCCCGCAGGAGTGGTGCCTTGATTTTCCGCGAGACTTTCCCTCGCAACACAACACCACCACATACACACATACACATTGAAACACCCTCCCCCCTTTCCCCACGTTTCGCGTGAGAAAACAGCCGGAAATTTATATGGCGGATGCGAAACTTGCACGATTTATTCACATATTAACCGGGTAACTGGGACCGATAGGGGTGCCGAATTCACGGGACGCGGTCCCATTGCGATCGCGTTTTTACTACTTTTTCCTTTCTTTATTGTATTTTTCTTTATATATATATATATATATATATATATATATATATATATATATATAATACATTTATATATTTTAACTCCCTGTGCGATCATATCAGAAATATTGATATTTTATAAAACATTTCTTTTGCAATTTTATGAAATATTAAATTTTTTTATTGTTTCCTATTTTAAAGTTAAAAAAATATCTAAAATATTCATATTTCATTACTTTTTACAATTATAAAATAAAATATCATTTATTAGAAAGCATGATATATATAATAAATATTTAGAAATATAATATATTTACTTTTAATTTATACAATAAATTATAGCAAAGTCACGATTTGATTGCAAATATGATATGATTTAATTTTTTTAAAACTAATTTCACGTCATAAATCTCAATCGCACAGCCGGAAAATAACCATATTTCACAGGTAAGTGGAAAGTTAACAGGAAAATATTTCCAATGCGACCCTTAAAGGGTCTTTTCTTTTCACCCTATGCGGCTCACCGACGAGTCGGCAGTTTGACGTTTGGCATTATTTCACTTAAAAGGCGGACTGATTTATGATTGCAAATAACCGCCCGTCCTTTATTTATGACTAACCCCCGCCCTATTTGCAACCCTTAAACATCATATATGCGTAAAGTTCGTGTGTGTCAGGTTATATTGACGTGCTATTGTTTAAAATCTTTAAATTATATATATATATATATATATATATATATATATATATATATATATATTTGTACTCGAAAGGTACCGTTTGGTCACCATTTAGATTAATGCGAAAACTTGATGCTCGACAATGAATATTTATATTAATTTCTTTGTAACGAATTTCCATACTCTTTTTATATAATATTATGAAGTATAAAATGATACCGTTTTAAATAGAAAATATTTTCTTATTTTAAAATAGTCTGCAATTACAAACTGAATTGCATTTTCAGTATATAAATTTTGAAATTTTTTTGGTACAAACTTTATACTTTTGCCAGAAGGATTACTAAAGTTTAATTTTTAAATCCTTATAACTCTAGTACAATAAAACGATTCTATAGATCATTTTTATATATTATATAATTATATATTTGATATTATATAATTATAATATAATTTGTATGAATAATAATTTTAAGTTTAGAGTAAAAATTCGCCAAAAGCGTTGCGAAATATCTCGATTTCAAAGGGTTATATATATATATATATATATATATATATATATATATATATATATATATATAATTTAAGACGTGTATAAGCATAATCGTTTAAGAAAGCGGATAATGAATAATTCATTGCGATATTATTTGAGTTTTCCGGATGGAATGTCGTTAAAGAGACCTTGGATTTTTTTATCATGAATATATATTATATATAAAAAAGTGAATTTATTTCGTATATATAATTTTAATTTTAAATTTTGACACAATATTATTTAACGGAAGCTAACAATAATATAGAATAAAAATATTTCATTCGTATTTATATACGAATATTGATTTATATTTAAACAATATTTAAATTTTTATTTCTGATATCATTTTTTTATATTTTAAAGATATTTTTTTTAGGAATAAATATGTAAAATATTGCCATTGAATTGAATTATTTTAATATAAGAAACAATTCTTGATTATATTACAATATAATATGACATGTGATATCAAAGCCATTATTTAAATATATTTTTATGACGTATGACGTAATACGATGTATTTGAATTATAATTTATGATATTTTTTTAAATAAATTCGTTCTATAATTTGATATATATATATATATATATATATATATATATATATATATATATAATTTAGAAGCAAATCTAATATATACAAATATAAAAAAAATCAATTTTATCGAGCAATATTTACAAAACGCTCAATTGTATACTAGAAATGTCAAATTTATTTATATTTTCTTCGAATTTTCTTTATTTCTTTCTTTTATTTTTATTATTATTATTTTCTATTTTTTCTTCTCTTGAATAAATTGACACGAAGACGCGTCTCGAATAAAATATCGTAGGTGTGCGTTACGTTTAAACCGTAATAGGTTTACGTGATGAACATTTCGGCACATGTGCGAAACGCTAATGAAAGCGAAATCGTGTTATATATATATATATATATATATATATATATATATATATATATTTGTGTGTGTGTGTGAGAGAAAAACTCTTTCGCGTCATCGCAGTAAGAAGCGTGTTTTTGCGAAGAAGAAAAAAAATATATAAAAATAAAATAAGATAAATAAAAAGGAAAATTGCGAGGAAAATTTTGGAAAATTTTCACACTCACACTCTCTATCTATTTTCTCTCGCGCTCGATCTCTGTGTCTGCAATTATTCATTTCATTGTGTTTCTGCAGCGTCGAAGTGTTCCATATTTATGAAGCGAAAACGTAAAGTCAAGCACACGCCGTGATGATATGTCGACGTTTTTATTTTATTTTATTTTTCTTTTTTTTTTTTGTGTGCATTGTTCGAAAGGATGTTTGAGAAAGTGTATTTTTATAATGAAAATATGTAGATTAATGTATAATATTAAAAAAATATAATTAATATTATAAGAGTTAGTATAAATTGAAACACTTTGAAGTATTTATCTATATTTAATATATTATATAAAAATATTTTAAAAACATTTTATTTTAAATTATTTTTATCATATATTTTAAAATTTGAATATATATATATATATATATATATATATATATATAATAATAGAACAAAGCATTTAATTATCAGTATTATTTTTGTTCTATTACAATAATTGTATGAAAAGTCTGTATATAGTTTTTTATTATAATATATTAATAATTCAACAGTGTTCCAAATTGTCAATTTTACGCTCAATTTTCATATATTTTTCATATATATATCAAAATCATATATGAAATCATTAAAAATCGTTATTTTTATAAATAAAAATATATTTGTTATTCTTAGAATCGAATACTAGATTATATATATTAAAATAATCGTATATTGATCGTTGAAAATTTATGTTAATAATTTTATTTTGAAAAAAAAAAAGATAAAAATATCAATTTATTTTGTGTATATAAAATATATAAATGTTTTTCAACGTATTTTATGATAATATATATATATATATATATATATATATATATATATATATATATATATATATATATATATATATATATATATATATATTTATATCTGTCAGTCATTTTAACTGGAAGATATATTGAATATGACAAGGCGAAAATAGGTTTAGCAATAATGAAGAAATAAATTCGAATAAAGCGCAATATGAATATACAATTTCATTTTCAATTATATAGCGCACTTACTTTTTGCAGTAATATATTTATATATATACTATTAAATACATACATATATATATATATATATTTATATAATACGCAATATTTTTATTGTGTTATTATTCGTTATTGCCCATTGCGCATATCGTATATAGTAATATTTTTACTTATACGAGTATAAGAAGTGACGAAAAGGGCCAAAGTTATGACTGTATAAAAGGTAATCTCGAGAGAATGAAACTAAAACCCTCTATATTTATATATATATATATATATATATATATATATATATATATATATATATGTATATATATATTTACATATATAAACTGAATGTGTTAAGTTCAAAAGTGTTTTATATTAAATCTCACTATTACGACGTACGTGCTTTTATTTACAATATATTTATATGAGATAGATGCGGCGACTGCAAACGACTTTGTTACTAAATAAACTTATCTAGTGTTTAGCAAATATTTGGCTTTGGATATTAATGAAATTTTCATTTTGGTTTATTAAAATAAGAAAATATTGTACTAAACAAGTGTGTGAATTCTTTAATGATATTTGAACGGTCTTTGTTTATATTTTTAATATCTGTTACACATTTAAAAGTTCAAAAATTAAGCTATATGAAAATTTAATTTCTAATTATTAATATAAAATATTTAATATTATTGTCATTTTTTTAATTTTATATATATTTGAAGATTAAAAAAAATCAATTTAACTCTATAAGCAGGATTATATGGGAAAAAAATATGTAACATATATAAAAAATAATTTTATTGAAATTGTATATATAAATAAAATAAAATATAATAACGATATAAATATTCGTATTTGTGAAGTAAAAGTTTAATTATTAGTAGGGTACGTTCCAAAAATAAATATCATGCTTTCCATTTTCGACGATAACAACAGAGTATTCCGCTGTGAAAATTTCTGAATCCTATATTTATTAACTGATAAAGTGGTAATTGACTGGTACCTAAGAAAATTGATGATTTTTCTTAGCTTTTCGCCGAAGAAGAACCGAAATCGAGGGTCTGGGGTTCGTTTTCTGTCTTTGAACAATTCCCTCTCTTTTTAGAGGGGGGGGGGGGGTAAAATTTATTCATTTTCAAGTCCCATTGTTTTCTTTGTTCGTTTATTAATTATCACGCTCTTCTGTAGTGTTTTTGTTTGATTTATTGCAGCCGAATTATTTTGCTTTAACTGAAAATTTCAATAGAGCGGTCTCCGAGGAGCAGCGGCTCTCAAACTTTTACTTTGCGGCTATCGATGCGCGCCAAAAATAAATTCTAATTTCCCTATTAAAAGCATAAATCATAATTATCATAAATGTTAATCTAATATTTATTATTTGTTATAATTTTCTGATATATTTTTTTAAAATTGTATATAAAAAAATATCATATTATATGTATCAACAATTTGTATTTAATATATTATAAAATATAAAGGCAAAAATATGTATATATTTTTATAACATTAGATTTATTTACTTAATAAAAATAAATAAAATTAGGCTGCGGAAAATATGAAATAAAATTAAAAAGGTAATCTGGGTTACGTCGGATTTAATAAAAATATATGTTATCAAAGAAAAAAAGTACCTTTAAACGGATTTAATTTATAATTTCGTATATAAAACATAATAAATTTACATAAAATTCAAATGTATATTAATTTTTTCTTATTTAAAAACTAAATAAAATTGAATATATGTAAATTTAGTTATTTGTAATATTGAAATTATGAATTTAAATTTTATTAAGAAATATTAAATATGAATGAGTGTTTTTTTTTTTTTTTAGTATTGACAAATTATTTGAGTGTTTTCGTGTAAAAAGAAAAAATAACGAAATCATAAGATTGAAAATAATAAAACCATTTTACGATAATCTAATTGTCGATAAATCGCATAGAATTAATTGTACCGTTATTGTTAACGACGATTTCGAAGGGGCGTAACGTCGTTATCGTAATAATAATTTTTCGTTTTGAGGCCGACTAAAAGGGTTGGTATGAGACTAGACGATACTTGTGAATGGTAGAAAGGGTGGAAGTGTGGGAGGGGAGGGGGGGGGTGATGGTGGTGCCAGAGCAAAGTTGCAATTTATTAAGGTTCGTTCACCATAAACGAGATTGTAGAATACACGACCACCGAGTAAAGGTTGTCGTGTACGCGTGTGTTTGTTGTTATTATTTTTATTTTTTGTTTTGCTATTTTGTTATTGTCGCGTTGTGAGTTTTGTGCGTGCGCGTCTGCTCTCGCAATAAACGTCGTTTTCGATGTGAAATCTCGCGGAAAATTCACGGGGCGGTGTTTTTCCGCTTATCATAAACGCCCCGCGTAGGGAAAACTGTACGCGGTCACGACGATCGTTACAAGAGGAAAACGATCGCGTTTTCCAATTACGATACAAAAAAAAAAAAAAAAAACTGAAAGGACGACCGTGTAAAGTCATTTTCAATATTTTTCCGTCGAAACAACGGCATTTATGGTATGATCGTTACGTACACGCATGTATGTGCGCATGTGTTGTGCGTGATTCAAAAGTTTCGGAATCAATAATTGTGCACATTTTATGTGAATTGTGCACAATAATTATGTAGAAAACTTATGCGTTGTATGGAAATTGTATTAAGATGACCCCCATAAAACATTTTAATATTTAATTCATTCTTTCGATTTTAACTAAATCATTAATTAGCTTTTTAACTGCAGTCTTAATAGGAATTTATATTTTACAATTTAGAAAATATATAAATACTATAAAGTATCATTTTTAATTATTCATAAAATCTTTGAATCGACAGATTTCTATGGCCTTCACGTAATTATTAGAACTATATTTTTAATTATGTGTTAAATTTGATTAAATAATAATCATTTTAACTCTTCTCATCACATTGGATTTGAAGCAGCATTAATATTTTTTATTTTATTGGATTTGAAGCAGCAGATTATATTTTCATCTTTATTATAGATTTATTCTTATTTATGTGAAAATTTAACGTTATTTTGTAATTTTTTAAATATCATGACTAATAAATATTGTTTCTCTAATACCCTATGATTTTGTAATAATAGATTTAAAAAAATAACACATTGTAAGATAAAAAATATCTGAAATATTAAAAAATAATAATGCTGTATATCATTTATTTTTTATATAAAAATAAAAAGCATAAAAGCTAAAATAATTTCAAGACAGGGATTGACAAATATTGTTATTTCAAAAAATATTGTTAATGTTATATTTGAGATGATATCCTATGCCTATTACATTATAATTGTAAAAAAATATTACATTATAAAATATATAATTTTAATACGTTTTTATGTAACTATATGAAAATCCACACACAATGCGGAAATAACACGTTAATTATTTCCGAAATATTTTTTTATGATACTTTCTTTTTTTTGAATTGTACTTTCATGTGCGGATTTTTCTCTTCCTCGTTATTTTTCACGCACATAAAGCGTCAAAAAAACAAAAGCTCGCGGAAAATTTAAATATTTTACATTTATAACCGTGTATTTTTTGGGTGTAAACAACGAAAGCTCTAGCATAATGTAATTGATATTGTAACAAACCGAGTGTGCCGTAGGAAGAAATATGAAAAACAATTAAAAATGATGAATTACACACACATTTACGTTAGAGCGGATGGAAAATTTTCGGAAACTTGCATATTTTGAAATTAAAATTCTTCTAGTGTCGTAAAATATTTTTCTAGTTAGATAAAGTACTTTTAAAGTATATTTTATCATTTTCATTAATGTGAAAATTTTAATTTAAATATATATTTAGAAAATATTCGTATTTAAATTGCTTTATGTGACTTTGTGACAATTAAGTTTGCTATAATAATATTCTTTACATCAGTTTAATAATATATATGAAGTCGTTGTCACAATTGTTTATTCTATTATATAATATAAAAGAAATATATAAATATATTTTTTCCAATTTCAATCTATATTTATTTTCAAATATATAAAAATTGCTTCACTTTGTACTTAATATAGACAACAAGTTATTTAATGTTTCACTTTAAAAAAAAGGTTTAACTTTTGATCTTTGAGCGTAAATTTCGATATATAAATATATTTGAACTTCGATAATGTCAAACAAAAAAAAAACAACAATAAATATATCAATTTCGTCACCGATAAAGTATGATTTTTTTTATTATTTTTCAATAAAATATATATATATATATATATATATATATATATATATATATATATATTATTTTTCCTTGATATGTTTCAATGATAAATGTGTATTGAAGTGAACATAAAGTAATATATTTAAATTTTATATAAATATATTTTTCATATATAAAATATATTGACTCTGTTTATTCAAATATATATATATATATATATATATATATATATATATATATATATATAATATATACATTACTTAAACAATAAATAAAAGAAAAATGTTATTTCATGTCAATCAGTTAAGCGAAGAAGAAAAATATGAACAACCGATCCGTTTCACAATCCAAACAACATCGACGAACTGCGTAAACAGTAACAACTTTTGACGTTTGAATATTTTCGCGAATTTTCCTTTATATTTTTCCATTTATCGCTTACATAAAAATGTTCGATACTTTTAATACACATTTCCGACTATTGCGCGTAAATCGAGACCGAAATCGCGGAATACTGAGAGAAGCTTTCACGGAACATATTGTGCGACGTTATTTATGTGGTCAGACGGCGAGCTTTCGCGAAATAACTGCCACATATTTCACGCACTTAACTCACATATAAATAATTATCAGGGTGCGCGCACAACCCTTAATTAGATATAATATAATATCGCAGGTTCTATTCGTCGAAATAAATAAATATATATGTATATATATATATTTATATATATATATATATATATATATATATATATATATATATATATATATATATATATATATATATATATATATATACAGGGGTGTTATTGTTAATATAATAATTATTAAACGAAGTTAAGGGGGCTGAGAAAACGTTTTCGACATGTTTACCTTGGACGTTTGTTCGACATCAATGTTTTCGACGTAAAATCCAATAAATAAATCTTTACGAAGTATCCATTTCGATAATGATCTGTTTATTCTTATATACAAATTTCATTAATTAATTTCAGTTTATTCAAAATATAAAGAAGAATATTTATATAAAATCGATTTCTATTATGTTCGTAATTTTACATGTCGGAATCATTATTTAAAAAAATATTCTAAACAGACATTTATTTTCGTAGCAATAAGTAAAATCTTATTAAAATTTATTTACCATGTATATAATTTTTTTTTTGGCAAATTCATAATTGTATGTATGTTTTAGTATACATTTTTTTATATGCATCACATTTGTGATTTCACAATTTACGAGCATCGTTTTATATTCATAACACGTTTTATATTACTACTCAAAAATGCATGCAAAAAATTTCAGATGTATTAACATAAAAGAATTGCTGAAATTTGGGACAAATGATTATTTTTTTTTAACTCCAGAGTTCTAAAATTTACACCGAAACGGCGTCATATTTAACGAATCGACGATTTGTTTTAATCATCAAAGACATATAAAATGTTAAAATATAAAAATATTACATATTAATTTGCATATATATAATAATTTTAAGTAGAGAATAAAAAAAAATGATCGAAAACGCTGCAAAACGTCTCGAGTGCAAAAATGCAAAATTTATTTTATCGTTTTAGCAATCTGCTTAACATCGTTTTTATCGACCTCTAAATAAAATCGTCGTATATGAAAGCGACGTAATAAAATGCGATATAATAATAATAAAAAAAAAAATGATACGCAATATTTTTTATTGTTTCAGGTTATGGAAGTATCGCACCACGAACCGCCCTTGGCAAGGCTGTTACTATGGGCTATGCTGTACTAGGTATACCGTTAACATTGCTATATTTGAGCGTAGTTGGCACCCTTTTGTCAAGATTGGCCAGAAGCGTGTTTTCTCGTGCATTGTGCTGTTGTCTTTGTACGAAATGCGGTTATTGCTGTTACGACGAGGCGAGAATGGCCGATAAGGAGAGGAAAAAGAAGTTGCATAGACAACATGTCGAGCACACAGCTCATCAGCTTATGCAAGAGCCATATTATGTCAGATCGCCTTCCGGTACCATAATTTCAGCTGCACAAGCGCAACGTACCCAAAGTATTTCACCGAACAAAGAGAAGCAGGCTTCATTCTTGAGAGATTGTGATTCTCTAAGTTGCGGTGATACGGATTCAAGAATATCTCTCAGAGGACTCTCTATATTAGCGCCGGTGTTGCTGTGTCTCATAATGATATCGTTTTACATATTCATAGGTGGATTTATATTGTATAAGATGGAGAATTGGAAGCTATTAGACGGTATCTACTTTTGCTTTATGAGTTTGAGCACAATAGGTTTCGGCGATTTGGTACCAGGATCAAGTCCACATTATAAAAAGAAAGATTCAAACGGTACGATATGGTTCTGTTCAATTTACATAATATCGGGATTAGCCCTGACTGCAATGTGTTTCAATGTTTTACACGACGAAATTGTGCATCGTTTGAGACATCAAGAGAGAGTTTTGCGAGCAAGTGTACAACGGGCGCTGAAGCAAGACTTGAGCAATCGTCAGATATCTTGACATTATAACGGTGATAGTAAATCGGATCGTATTTATCAAAGAAATTTAACAGAGGAAACGTTGATTGGTTCTACAAACTCCAATTCGGTAACATTCAATACACCAGATTCGGATTTAGACGGCATGATGCTCAAAGAGTGTACCAAAGACGCGACCATCACAAAGGAGCCGAAATCCACTCCGTTACCGGAAATGCTGAATCACGTCACGGGGACTTTGTCCAGATCCGGCGTTTATACCCTCAAAGAGGAGCCAGAAGTTGAGGATGTCACCGAAATGTAATAAGTTTTCGTCGCCGAGCATTAATATGACCGCACGTGGAACGTTAAATTACACAAAGACATGGTACGGAATCGTTTTGCATTGTGGTCTTCAGACGTAATCTGATGATGCAGATACATCCTGAATCATTTCATTACACGTATTCCGTTTTACGAAACAATACAAACAAACTGATATATATATATATATATTGGTATATATATTTATGTGGTATAGTCACAATTAATATCTTAATTTGACGGTGTTTCTCGTTTCAATTACATTTTCTCGTATACATTCTATAAGAACTTCGTTTATTCACATTGTATATACGTATATAATTTTATATTAAAATTAAATAATTTATACGTGGACGAATCTTTTTTATATATAAATAAATATATTATAGATTTGAATATATTTTATTATATATTGATAGAGAAAATTACAAAAATATTCAGATATTACTATACCATTGATATCAAATTATAATATTCATCATAATATTAATTAGTAAAAAGTAACTTGAATAGTTAAATTTATTAATACAGTAATTGATAGTCTTTAATATGTGTGAAAATTAATATTTTTTTGTAATTATAGTTTTTTTTATATTATATCCAATATTTATACTTTATATTTATTACAATAAAAATTTTATTTTATACACCAATAATATTTTTTTCATAAAACTGTCTACACAATACAAAATTTCATATTATATATATATATATATATATATATATATATATATATATATATGTATGTATAACTAATAATAAAATGCGTTCTAAGTGCGGTCATATATTTAATCATTTAACGTATAGTTTTATTGTGCCACGACCATTTGACTGTAATAAATGCCTCGCCATAAAGTCATTTATATAATAATACACAAATATATTAAATGGCTTCATTTATATTACATTGAATTATAATAATAATGAAAAAAAGTTTTTTTTTTTCAGATATACAAAATATATTGATTTATATGAAACATTTTTAGATATAATCGACCGACTTTTGTATGAAACGTAGAAATGTTTTACAAATATTTTGATAATGAAAAATATAATAATTCAATCCAAATATTTATAGCAGAAATGTTCAACCTAAAAAATGTCATATATAGTATTTAAGTTTTCTAATATTACTCAGATGTGATTAAATTCGATTTTACGTGTTTGTATTATTAGTTGTTTCGGGACGTAGGTTGAACACTCCTGATACATAGAATACATGTTGTACTACAAAAACATATATATATATATATATATATAATGTACACAATGAAGACTTCAGCGAGGCATGTTTACGGTAAAATAATACAATTTGTTATGATATGTTTCTAAATTACAAGTTTTTAAAACATATTGTATAATGTTAAGCATAAAAATAAACGTATTATTTCACTATGTGTTCGATGTTATATTTTTTATATGTAATAAAAAAAAATAGTCGATATTTTAGACATTTGACTAATCAATTTGACAAAGGGAATTGATTCATTAATTTAACAAAAATATATTATAATTTAATTTTGATTATTATATAAAAAAAAATTATACATATGTGTATGATATAAAGTATAGTAGAATCATAAAATTTCTTTCGTGCAATCATTAGTGAAAAAAAAACGTATTATAAAAACGGTCAATTGTATTTCACATTAATTCAAATACATTTAAATACACGATATATAAATGTAAAATGATTATTATAATGAATCAATTATAATATGTAAACTTTGATATGGAAAAAAAAAACATTTAAAAAAAAGGTGATGTAAATAATATTGAAATTGTTCGAATAACTCAAATATTGTAATCTAAACATATATCTAACGTATTGTATATTTGTGTGAATTTATTTTTAATTACTACTTTAGTTTATATTTGAT
Source organism: Leptonema lineaticorne (assembly GCA_024500535.1). NCBI lineage: Eukaryota > Metazoa > Arthropoda > Insecta > Trichoptera > Hydropsychidae > Leptonema > Leptonema lineaticorne. The sequence continues at coordinate 7,727,920 of JANIJI010000017.1, forward strand.
GTGAATTTATAAATTATGAATAAATATTATGCAAAAATTAAATGAAATTATTTATTTTTTTATGTTATATTTTTTTCGTTTATCAAAATGAATATAGAAAATATTAGAATTTTTTGTTGAATTAATTCTGAAATTATTTTTGATTATTTTTTATCATTTTTTTAATACAGGGTGTCAAATAAATAAATATATATCAAATTTAATTATATAGCAAAATATTCGACGTTATAAAAGAAAAAAAAAAGTTAAAAATTTGAACTCAAAAATATGTTAAAAAATATAATGCATATACAATATAATATTTCTAAAATAATTCATATTTAATACATCAAAAATGTTAAAATTATGGCACACGAGTTAAAAGTGTAATATGGACAACATATAATAAACATATAAGTACATCTGCAATTCAATGAATATTATTTTAAAATTATAATAGATCATTATCTAATACAAATTAAACGTATATTTATAATATGTTTTTATTAAAAAATATATTTGACAAAAGAGTTTTAAAATAGTTTTTTGATTCGTTATGGACTATAAAATTTAGATGTGTGATAGAACAAATTAGATCGCTTTAATATAAATTATATATATTAGAATATGTGTCAAAATCTTGTTATATATATATATATATATATATATATATATATATATATATATATATATATATATATATATATATATATTTATATATATATTTGAATATCGAACACTGTTAAAGAACGCCGTACATAAATGTAATACGGAACAAGTTGAGGGATGAAATTTTACTTGAAACGAATAAGTTTCGAAAGATGTTATTTATTCGCCCCGAAGAGTGTACGCTTTTCATAGTGGAAAAGAAGAAGAAGAAGAAACCGTCTCTTGGGTAATATGATCGATCTCACCCGGGAAATTTATTTACAGGTCCATAAAATTCGGGAAAATAGCACCTCGGCCCTAACGGGGGGAACGTATAAAGGTTGAAAATAATTTTCGAAACGATTTGGATGAAAAAAAAAATGCTAAAGGGAAATACGAAGCTGATGAGCCATATAAACTTCACGTTTATGAGCCCTTTGAAACATACCCGGGAAAAATTTATCTATATAATAAAATTTTTCAAATATATATTATAATATCATTGAAATTAATTATGTTATATAGTTAAATGCCAAATTTCGCGAGAAAGTTTCCGTTTAGAAATTTTGACGGTTGATTTTGTAATTTTACTTATCTAACAAGAAAGCGAGTGAACTGGAAATGATTTTCGTAAAGTTAATAACTAGGGTTCTTGAATTATTTCGAATAAATTTATTCGATTATTTTACAAAAAAAAACATTAGTTATTCGATATTGTTATCATCGTTAGCATTTATTGAGTAAATATATTTTTTTTAGATTGTATTTCTGAAAAATCTGCGAGATTAATTGATTATTTTAAAATAATATTTAATCTAAATATTATTATTATGGTTTAAGAATAGAATGGACATTTTTTTTGAGTAATTGTTATATTAGTACATATATTTCTGATGTAGCCTTAAAATAATTTTTATATATTATTTTATATATATATATATATATATATATATATATATATATATATATATATATATATATATATATATATATATATATATATATATATATATATATATATATATATATATATATATATATATATATATATATATATATATAAGAAGAAGAAAGGATGTAATAAAATAGATAGTATCGAGAAAATTTTCCCCGTTATAATTGGATAAAACATCTCGATGGGGGATCACAAAAGGCAAAAGTACCTTTTTATTTTAAGGAAAAACCTCTTTCGAACGAACGGGTGGCATAGTGGGTGGGTCGATGATAATGAAATAACTGCGAATCGTCAAACTTAATTGAAGTTTTGCCCTGAAAACTTATTGTTTGCCGACAATTAATTACAAATTTACACGATTTCACTCCACCCGAAATTCGTACATCCAAAGCGTTTTCCTCGATATAGCCGCATCCGTGATTGTAAAATAATGGTTGCCCTTTTATTAATTTTAATAAAATTAATTAATTAATTTATACGATTTACACGCTATCATAATAATAAAAGTATTATTTTAAACATAATTTGTTTTTCTTTCGCGTACATTGAAATTAATTTGCGATTAATTAAATATAACGAACGTTGTATAAACAAACAATTTCGAAATATTGAAAAACAATTTGATCATTAAAATATAATCTTATATAAAATACTAGTTTAAAGTTTCAAAGGTCATAAGTTAAAATTTTAATACAAAAATTGAATAAAATTTATTAAATAAAAGTTTTTATTTCTCTTGGGATGGTTATAGGTTATCATCTTAAAATACAATTTTATATAATATTCAAAAATAAATTACACGATAAGAAAATATAAAAAAATATCAACGTTTAATTTGTATTTAAATGATGCTTATTATAAAAATAATTTTATCAATTTTTTTTTAATGATTTGTCAATTCAAATCGATTAATAAATAATTAATATATGATATTTATATAAAATAAATCAATTTAAATAGAATTATATACTATTTATAGACCACACTTTATTTTTTACAATTAAAATATAGACCCACTATTCATATATAAATAATTGAATTTCAACATAAATATAGAATATAATATTTTATTAAATGTAAAAAAATCCATAAAGGCTATCAATTAAAAATATAAAACTAAAATATGAAAATTTTTAAAATCTCTCAGGTTTATACTTTTAATAATAATGCAATGTCATTTAGTTGTCCCGTTCTGTGACCACACGTTAAAACAATGAATGAATTGTGTGTTTAATTGCAACCATCGCGTAATGAGTCACAATTAAGACACTATACGAAATAATTACACTACACGATTATGAATTAATCCCAATACATATATACATGTAATATATATATATTATATATCTTAATCCACTTTACTTATGAGTAAATTTCGGCAATGATAAAGCAACCGTACACAATATGCGTTCGCATAAATTTATATATATATATAACTCGCACTTCATTGACACCGGGATGATTAACGAGTAAACTTAATCGTATAGTTAAACTAATTATCGAACTAGACGAATTCTATTCGCGCTCGCTAAATTACCCTTACGTGTAAGTTTAAACGTGTGCTGAATTCGAACCCGGCTTTTATTTATTCGTCATAAGTGGTTTTCGGATGTATATATATATATATATATATATATATATATATATATATATATATATATATATATATATATATATATATATATATATAGGATGAGGGATTAAATGGGTGAAATTTTACTCGATTCGATTAAGTGGCCGATTTCGATGACAGCGTGCCGCGAACAAAAATGGCTCGATATGAATATTAATCGCCAGATTTGTAATAAATTTTATAAAATATCGTGTATAATATATATATATATTATTTAATATTTATTAATGCGTTAAATGATATTTATTGGAATATTATTCTGATGCAAAGATATCGTTGATAATTGATTAATTATCGTTTAATGTTAGAAAGTTTAGTGTTGTGATTTATTATTATTATGTATTTTCGTAAACATACTTCTTTCATTAATAGTTTTTCATTATATGAATCAGTAGAACAGATATTAAATAATAATTTATCTAGATATATTTTCATTTTGCGCATAGTTAATTTTGTGTACGAAACCTTACAATGTCGTAAAAATATCACATTTCTTTGATTAAATCTTATAATAATTGAATTTAATTATGCGTAATCTCTATTATATTCATATACAAAAATATTTTATATAATAATTAGAAATTATAGTATGAAATAGTCACAAATTTTATGCCCAAATTTACTAAATTTCAAAGGATCTAATAAAATATCGTCGTATAAAATCCATTACATAAGTAAAATATTGTAATAATTATATTAAATTAATATAATTATCACTATATATGATTTAAAAGTCTTTCCAAAATATATGTATATCAAATATTTATATATATATAAAGTGTCTATATTAAAATATATAATAATAATAAGCACTTTCAATGGCTTTATAGGTTTTTATTCGATCTTAAAAAATAAAGTGAATTTATTTTGATCAAAAAAATTGGTACAAAAACAACTGTTTGATACTTTTAAAACAAAACAAGCTTACAAAGGCGATCGGATAAGGTTTTGTAATGAACAATGTTTTGGTTAGTACTGAATATAAAAAATACACACACACACACACACACACACATATATATATATATATATATATATATATATATATAATATATATATATATATATATATATATATATATATATATAATATATATATATATATATATATATATATATATATATATATATATATATATATATATATGATCAAAAGCTAGCAAGCAAGCGGGATTTTGCTCGGAAATGGTTTCGTGCCTCATTCATAAATCCCATTTTTCCCGCGGAGCTTTTTCGCTTAGTTATTGTTTTTCTTTATATTTTTCACGACTTGACCTCATCCCTTATTTCTGGAATATCCCTTGGTGATTCGCATTATTGGCTTGTGCAGGGCGGAAGCTGATCGTGTACGGTATCTTTCATCGTCTAAAGTCTGCATTTTCTTTTTTAACCGAAAATTCCGCACATTTCATTCACTTACATTGACAGTGAAATACTGACGGTTCATCGAATGTACGACGATGTTTCTCTATATTGTTTTATTTATCCTATATATATATATATATATATATATATATATATATATATATATATATATATATATATATATATTGTTATATAGACTGTGAAATTATTGAAAATAGAATGAGTTTAACAGGATTTTAAATTAATATCCTTATTAATACATTACTTCAAAAAAATAATTTTTACATAGATGTATATAGACGTTTTAAGAATTAAAATGTGTGAAAATCAAAATAAAAATAATTTAAAATTAATTTCCATTTTTGAGTCAATAGCCAATACTATAATATTTTTGTATTTGTAAAAGATATATAAAGTATAAAATAATATTAACTCCTTGCACTGGAGATATTTTGCAGTATTTTTAATGATTTCTTTATTCCTAATTTAAAATTATTATAAATACAAATTAATGTATTAAAGCTTTTAATAATGTTTTATATAACTCTGATGTTTATTTTTTTTATATAGAACATATGAATTTATTGAACAAATTTCAAAATCCAAAAAAAAAAAATTGACATCATTTTATAAATTTTCTTAAAAAACAGTATGAATAATAATTTTCACTTTAGTAATCTTTCTGCTAAGATTATTAAGTTTGAACAAAAAAAAGTTTGAGTTTCAATGCCGAAAATGTAGTCCTATTTGTGATTATGATCAATTTAAGAAAAGAAAATCTTTTAATTTTATACTTCATAATATACAAAACTAGTATAGGAATTCGTTACAAAGAAATTAACTGACTATTTAGTTATCGAGTTTTCGCATTAATCCAATGGTGTCTAAACGGCACCTCTCGATTCAGTACATTAACAGATTCAGTATATTAACAAATATAGATATTTTTATAAAATTTTCAATTTTTTATTCGACATTTTTTTTTTTTTTTAGAATTTGATAGATATGATAGAATGATAAAATTTTATGCGCAGATACGTGAAGAATGTCTTAAATTCCGGCTTTGTACACACAATACGTATCGTGTATTCAAAGGGATGAGATTTTGAGGGGTGGAAATGTTTACGTTGTATAAACCCCTTATTAAACCGGGACAAACGTACCGGCAATTAGGGTGACCACCCGACCGGTCCGAAAATTACAGGACACGGTCCGTGTACTCTCGCCGCCGTCGGAAATTGCCATTTAATTTGTTTGCTGCACTGATTATATATATATATATATATATATATATATATATATATATATATATATATATTGTGTGAGCGTATTCATATATTGAGAAGCACTGGTTAGATCCACTTTCGATATCTTTTCAATACAAACAAAATACTATTTAGGTCGGAATCTGCCTAATACGATATAAATTTACAGAAGGCTTTCATGTGAAACCTTTGTTAATATTAATTTTATTCGACGCACTTATGTTATTTTAACTTTAAGTGCTATTGATTCTATGTTGTTTTGTTGTACTTATTTGTATAGTTTTCTATGCGATTCATGGTATATTTTGTTTATTATCATTATATTTCATGTTTTTCTCTATTGTTGTTTAGATTTATTATTATATTCGTTATACGTATTAAAAATAAATATTAATTTATTATATTGAAATAATGTATACACTAATATAGTATTTAACAAAATACGAAATATCAAAATATATTATATAAATATATAATATAATATACTTGATGTTTCATTGGCTGAGCTTTTGAATGCACTTATCTTAATTGAGTTGTTCCGAATACAATAATTCAAATTTGCACTGTCGCCGTTTATTATTTCATAAAATGTTGAAATTAAACTATTATTTTAATAAAATTTTCAACTTAAACATGATATATATTTTTCGAGTTGAATCCAAGTTTCTAAAGTCAGATCCATCAAAAAAGAATATATCTGAAATATCACATTACAAATATTTGCACCATTTTGTTTAAAAAATATTTAAAACCGGTTGAATCATTTTTAAATATTTATATTAATAAATATATATTTAAACCAATTTTAATGCAATTTCTAACCGATGAGTTATTATTAACTATGAATACATTAAAATCGCATCGCTTGTGACGAACCACGTTCGTTGGCCATATTATATTTCATCGTTTATTTACATGTTTAGCACGATGCAAGTGTGTTCGGTAATTATAAGTTTACCGGTTAGTTTTGAATTTCTACACGGTTAATTATGATGGAATTTGATTAGCCATCTCGGTCAAAGTCGATGAAATTACATTATACGCGAAAACTTTATAAAATTTATAATTACTTTCATAAATTATCATTGATTATTTTAATTCTTTCATATTATGCCAGTTGTGTATATGAATCTATATAATATTATATATTTTTTATAACGAAAAATCGATTTATTTTTATAGCATATTATAAATATAAATGTGCAATAAATAAATAAATATAATAAAATTATTCTTGAATATATTAAAAAGGTTGTTTCGAAAAACATTTCCAAGAAAATGAAATTGAATTTTTTAAATATTATATAAATATATGGTAAAGTGGTTAAAATGGGAAAACAATATTAAATTACTGCATTGTTATATTGCGCGAATTTTCTTTTAAAAGTCCATTTGGTCTCTTTCGCCACTTTCCCGTTTTTTTTACCGTTTTATCGTATTTTTATTAATTTATTTATTTTAACAAATTGGCAATGCGATTCTTTGTAAAGTGATTCGAATTATATTATAATAATGGATAAACTTTTAGTTTGAAACTAAACTATTTATATTGAAAACAGTGAAAATAATTAATGTAAAAAGACATATTTTACAATTTTAATTGCGATTTTTTTTCTATTAAATGCGAGACTTTTTTTATGATCATTGTTTTAGATCTTTATCACAAAAAAAAAAAACAAATTGAAAAGACGCTTTTTATATTGAATGTAATATTAATTTAAAAATAGCTTTAATATATATTGAAATGTAGTAATATTTGAAATATTTTATTATCGAAAATTTGAATTATTCATTTAAAGGTGATTTGAAATTAATTACTCGAGAATTAATTTTTTGTTATGAAAAAAGGTATTCTGCTTTTTTAAAAATTAAAATAATGAATTATACTTTTATTATAAATATTATATTTCGTTTAAGTTAAAATGATTAGATTAAAAACGATTATAATAGAAAATAAGACGAGATTGAAATATTAAATTTTTCAAAACCAGCAGAAAGAATGAATTATTTTCTCAAAAAAAAAAAAATAATAATAATAGAAGAAATTATCGTTACACAACGAAAGATCAGAGAACAAAAATGTTTTAATTTTTTTTTCGCCAAAAGAAAAAGAACAATGTTTAATTCCGTACCTTTTTTCATACCACCGTCTTTTAATATGCAAAATGTTGAAAAAAAAATCGCATAACAAAAGAAGAATTAAAAAGAAAAGGTTCATTAAAATGTAATAACTACATTAAATTGTGTGTGTGTGTGTGTGTGTGTGTGTGTACATATGTGTATAATAAAAAAGTGAAATATTTTTTCGCAGAATGGAAATAACTTTAATGCAGCAAAACATTTCAGGCTTGCTCTGCCACCGCAAGGTGTTCGGAAAATGTCTACTTTGTGCGCTTTTCGTCAGTGAAAAGCATTCCGCCCGACGATGAAACTCTTAAAAATGAAAAGCCTTTGTCACGAGGACAATCCGCTAATGGTGCGGCGAAAATGTGAAAAAAGGTTTTCGAAAAAAAAAAATAAAATAGAAAAAAAAATTCAAGTCTGTGTGTGTGTTTTTTTTTGTACTTTCGGCCAATTTTTTCGGCATTCTATTTCGACGACGGGGGGAACAAAAAAACTGGCGGGGGGGGGAGCGACAGAGTCCTTAATCTCATTAGCGAAAGAGCCGTCGAGACTTTGGCCACCAGTCAAAATAATTCGAAATAAAGTGATTCTGAAAAGCATTGTTCGGATTGCGCAAACGGAAAAACCGAAGAAAAAAGGCGACCTCGAAAGCGTTAATTGATTTACGTGCGGTTCGGTCTTAAACGTTATTTCCTTGTTTTCTAGTTATTTGATTCTCGGATTTACTTTCGTTTTTGTCGCAAAAATTTGAAAGCTTTGAACTTTCTTATTTTTTATTTCATTTTATTTTATTTTTTTTTTGATAAAAAGAAATTAGATAATGAGGCAATAAATTGAGGACTATTTTGAAGATGAAATCGACCGGACGATCGAGTTTTATTGGTAAATTCATAGAATAATTTATTCGAAAGAATTCGAGTTTAATTTTATCGTGCGATATTTCGATGTCGAAATGTTAATTTTATCTGTTGTAATTTTGATGAGTTTTAAAACATTTCCTATTAAGATTGTTGTCGAACTGAAACGTAATTAAATGGCCGAATGGAGAGATTTATAATGAAAATAATTATTTATATTCTCAGAAATTGACATAATGAGTGCCGTATCAAAAAGTTGCTGCTGAAACTCACAAATCGCATTATTTATTTCGTGTACTAGAAAATCGTTTTGTCACGACTGAGTAAATTTTAAGAATCGAGATTTGAACTTAGATTTAAGGGTGAAAATAAAGTTTAATTTTAAATTATAAAATCTAAATGAATTACTTCAATATAAAAATATGTTATATTATAAATAAAAATTTATGATTATAAATCTAATATAAAATATTAATGAAAAAATCCTTCTTTTTTTTCGATAAAAGGAACAGCTGTCGAATGCTTTCATCTTTGATATATTAAATTGATAGTTTTGATATCCAATTTCTTCGAAACATTTGAACAAACTGTTGCAATTTTCAGAATGCGGTGAACACGTTTTATATTTCATTCTTTGCGATAGATAAGATCCACTTTTATAATGTAACACTTTAACCGCAGGACCATCGCGTATCGTCGTCCAAACATTTAAGGAAGGTTTTTGTCGATTTGGAAAATTGTATAAAATGTGGCGATAAAAAGGCACTTTTATTTATCTCACGACCGGAGTAACAAATTCGAAGATATCGGTCGCTTTGCGGATGAAGCGGCCGAAAAAGAAGAAGAATAAGTAAAAAAAAAAAAAAACAACTAGAACAGGGTACGTCGGTCCGTGTTCATGCAAATGTGCGGGCCCGTTTTCGGTCCCTGTTCGGAATACTAAAGCCCGGGCCACACCGCACCTCAAAATGTTAGACAAACAACGCTTCATCCCTCCTCGATCTAATTTAATCAGATCAGACTTGACGGGAGATGGAGTCCGTCGAGATGGCTGTTACAACCTTGAAGTATAAAACCCACCGAAGCCACCCTTTCAAGACAGCCGCCAGCAAGCCTTCTAGAAATCATAAGGACCATATTGATTTTGGGCCCTTGTCGACCCTTGGGGCGTTTTCGACTTAAAATTTTGCCACCTAAATAAATTTCATAATGTAATGCAACGAAAACGCTTGATGAATATTGAACGGAATGGAAATTTGATAATAAATACATAAACATTTACAGTACATGAGATGAATGCATGTTTGAAACAGTTGGATTTTTGATCGATTAATTAATTATATATTATTTAATTATAGCTACGTTCGATTTAAACATTTCGGTTTATTAGAAGACATGCTTTATACGAAAACTGTATCAATATGAATATTCAAAACGAATTAAAAAATATAATATCATATAGTTGTGATAGAAACACGATAAAAAGTAAAAACTGAAACATTCATGATTGAAATTAATGATGGTTATCTTATTCGAATAAATTTTGAAAAAAATAATTAATTTACTGAAAATTTATATAAATTTGTATATTTTTGGATGTCTCTAGATGAAAAAAATCATATGTTGAAGGCAATATATATATATATATATATATATAGAGTTTGAAAGTCTTTGTTCTAAAATTTTATTTAAATTACAAAATTGAGCACAATATACCTTAATAATTAATATGGTGCCTCAGTTTATCTTGTTTTGCTGAAATTTCACCCTGAAAAATAATTCATCGTTATACATTCACGAGATGCGTCAGGGAAGCAATAACGATTAAAATTAAATTTTAATATAAAATATAGCTTAATTAGAAATAAATTAAGCGTAATAAAGCACTCGTTTCGATTACATTATTATTTCTATAGAAAAATTCAATTAATATTATTTTTTATTATTATATTAATGTTGACATTTAAAATTTTGATAATAAAATGTATCATTTTTTTATGATATTGTTTAATATACGTTTTATCTTATTTTAGTAATTTATTGAATATTTTTTATATTAGATTTTAAAATAGAAATTTTCATATAAAATGATAGATAAAATTTTTAAAGAATTTTTTTTTAAATATATTATAAATATCTATAATAATTTCATTAGTAAAAAAATAAATTATGAAGCATTGGTAGAAGAATGAAAGTGTTATGAGTTGTAATTTAGTCCAAGACTTAAAATTACTGTTTAATATATGTTAAGAATGTAATATATGGTATTTAAATGTATATAAAATTTATTTTATTTGATTGATATCTGTTAAGAAAAAACACATTTTTGTTGATGTAAATCAATTTGTCATTCTGGTAAATTTATATCTATGGATCATTGAAAAAAAAATTGATATTAGTTGTATAACTTGGATAAAGTTTAAGAAGTTTTCACCTTTAGTTTGCTTATATATATTTATATATATATATGTGAGTCTGTGAAAGGCAACTGTTGCGGTTTTGTGGTTTGTGAATTGTTGTAGATTCGTCGCGACATTAGACCATCAGACCATCGCAGTTGCAAGTAACCGCATTTAATTATATTTCAAGTCTTTAATTAAACTTTGAATTATCGCCAGTAGTTCGTCTGAGAATTTAGACTGAAATAAATGTACAATTAAACGGTGTGCCATCGGATAGACATATAATTGGATCAATTTTGACATTTTTTTTTTCACCTTTCAATAATATAAAAATAATAATATTTTTAGTACATCGTTCTATATTAAATTATTTGAGATGAATTATATAATATGTATTATATTATGTATTGATGGATTAAAAGTACTTTTGATAATATTAAATTTTCAATTTTGTCGTCACTAGAATATTCGATGAATAAAATAATAATAATAAATTTAATAATATCATAACGTACTTTCAATAACAGAGTTCTTCGAACGATAGATTAAAAGTCAATAAATTTTGAAACTGCTACAAAAAAAATATAATTTTTTAATTCTCTAATAATATTAAAATGAAAAATAATGAATTATAAATTGAATATTTATATTCTTAATATAATAATAAAATAAATATCCTAATGAGAGTTTATCGTTTGAATAAAATGCTTTTATCAAATTCATTTTTGTTATATGGGTTATAAATCAAGATTAAAAGAATGTATGATGAAAATTTTCATATGAAAATAAACGGGGTAAGTGATATAAAAAAGTATGATATCGAAATATAATATATTACTATTGAACGGATCAATTTAACCCTTTCAAAATAATTTATTATACATAGAAAAAAAATTATGTACCTGTCATTTCTTAGATTGAAGATAAAAAAGATGAAATATAAATTATTGTATAAAAGTTAAAATACGATTTCTCAGAATTTAGGTTTCAATCAAAATATTTCGACATACAAAATTGATAAAATGAAAACAAACTTTTATAATAAAAGCGAATGTTAAAAATATGTAATGAATATTATTATATATTCATTATGTAATGGTAAATAAAATTATAAATTTACTTAACTATTACGCATACTGAATTTAATACTTGTTATAATGTGTAAAACCTTTTTCAAAATTAAACATTTATAACACACCTGTCATTAACGTATTATATTATAAAATTATATGTTACCCGTGGTGTCACTTTACCTGTTTTTAATATGATATAATACTATTATATAATAAAAAAATATTTAAAAAATATAATATTAAAAATGAATATACATTTTATAATGGTATGCAATTACGTTATGATTTATAATGATTTTTGTTAGAATGTAGTTCAAGGGATGAAGCCTCTCCGTAGGGTCGTAGTGGCAGAAGCAATTTATGATAAAGGGGATGAAAACTGCTCCACCCCCCCCTCCTTTACCTGACATATTTTATGTGGAAAATTTTTATTTATGGGTTTTGTTTTCGAAGGCGATAACAAGAATTCCACCAATAATGTGAAATCCGCCGACGCTGTATCGTTATTTTTGCTTTCCGCACTCGAACACCCCTATTTTATTTTTATTTTCTCGATTATTGTTCTTAGAATATATATATATATATATATATATATATATATATATATATATATATATATATGTGTGTGTGTGTGTGTGTGTGTGTGTGTAATTCGATGCGGATATTTTTTTTACGAATTCGATTTCATTTCTATATGTAAAACAGTAAAAATATATAAAAATATATATATAAAATTTTCACGATTTATAATTTATCAAACTCTTAAAAATCGATAATTGAACTTGATAAAGTGTGTTAAAATTTTTATATAGATAAAATATATTTTAGGCATTTTCTTTCACGATCAATTAAAACTGAATATAGCTCAATATACATAGAATAGCCGGCACAATGGATATAAATTAAGTTTTATATTTATTTAATAAACTGCATGAGGCAGTTTTATTACAGTTTATTGGAGCGAAGATATCGGGGATCGTTTTCCTCGTACAAAACACAATTAAGTCCAATTTGAATGAGAAAGATAGGGATATAATGGAAAAGAGCCCAGAGCTAGATTGTTGGGGATGGGCACTTTTGTTCCTTCCTACTCCCATCTTTAACAAGTAGTCTTGTATCCCTCTTCCCGTATCTTTTAATTAATTAATTATCATCTCCGTTTAAAATGTTCCATTTTTAATTTTCGCGGTTGAAATTAACTCATTAACGGTGGCGCGAATCCGGGAAGCGTATTTTAAAACTGGATCGATATTTCAAAGCTGTCGTTTGTTTGTCGACGTTTTTAATTAATTACGTCGCTTTGCAATTCCGTTCATTCGTATAAATATATTATCATCACCTATGATATTGTGTGTTTTTTTTTTTGGTATGGAAGAAAAATGAGTCCTTTTTTTTTCGCAGTCGTAAACATTCCTCAATGGAAATTTTTCGTATGGCTGTATCAAAGGTTTCTTTGGCCGTGTGGATCGCCAACCTTCTTAAGGAGACGGCGTAAGGAAGAAGAAGAAACATTCCTCCCTTATTAAGTTCACTTGACAGCTGACTGCTGAACAAAAGACCATTGCTAGACATTCAAGACGTCGTAAAAGCCGCAAAAATATCCACGAGAAAAACAATATAGTACTTTAAATGTATTGTGACTTATTGTAGCGTCAAAAAAAAATACTAAAAAAACTAGTCAAAACAAATTTTATATGTAACTTTTGTATAATATATACGCGATATATATATATATATATAAAGCGAATGGAGAAACGGCGTAGTCCATAAGTCACAAACTTCTTCGTTTTGAATAAGAAAAATATATATATATATATATATATATATACGTATATATGCCATCGTGCGCAAAAATATGGTTATTAAACGAGACACTGTACACGTGCAAGTAATTTATTAAGATGGTAAACAGAATGTACAGTTTCCGGGTGACGGTTGGTTAGCGAGTAATGCTGTAATTAAACCGCCGCTTTAAATTGATATGGGTCGCGGAGCTTTAAGACGTTCGAAAATTGGTTTCTTGACTCCGTGACATGGTTAAAATTGAACAAATATGCGATAAAAATTGTCTTTGATGTTGTGCTATTTATTTGGAATTTTAATTTTAATATATATATGTATATATTTTTATGAATTACTTTGCAAACAAATAAGGATTGGAAAATATTATTTTTTTTCTTAGAGAATTTCGACACGAAGAATTGTATGTTGAAAATCATTTTAAAATCTAGTGTGACAAAATATCCGATCGATTAGCTATAATTTTATATTATATTATACATAGTCGAATTATTTTTCGAATGTGTGAAAATTGAATTAATCTTTTAATTAGAAAATATTTTAGTTTTTCTTCGTAATTGGTAATCGTCGTATCGATTTCGATTTTTGATGTTGTATTTCAATGTAGAGATTCTGAATTCTTTTCAAATTATAATAGTTATGTAAATTTTGAAGCTAAAACAGTCTTCTATTTTCAAAATGTAAGAAATTTTATTTTTTCAATTTACAGGATCTTATGACACGATTAAAATATTCTAGTTAAAATATTAAAGAAAAAAAGTAATATATTTTTTTTGATTTATAAAATTTCAATGCCCTTTTCTTTAATTTTATTAAAAAGTTTTCATTGTCCATTTTGGTAATTGTTAAAATAAATTTAAATATTTTTATACATCAAAAATGTATTTTAAAATATTATTTACATTAAAAATATTCTTTATAATGAGAAAATTCAAATTCACTAACACCTCGAAACTAAGGAGATTCCTTGATTTATTTTTAAACTCGATTTGCTACCCGTATTTCAGGGGTAAAATATATGATATTCGCGGACTATAATATGGACAAATATTAATTTTATTATAATAAATAAACTTCATTTATTTATTATAATACATATAACAATATTAAGTATTATAATAATACGTATACTTTAATTTATTTAAGAAATCTTTAATTGAAGCATTTTTAATAAAATTATTTTATTTCAACTTTTTCGATTTATTCAAAATAAATAAATATTTTTTATTCTAATATATATGCAAAACAAATCAAATTTCTTTCATGATTTTTCAATTTTGAACTATGTTTCTTGTTGTAAAAAAAGGTTGTCGACTCCTACCGTATGCTCTATCTTCATCTTTATATTGAAAAATTTATGAAGCCACTGCAAAATAAATATGTATATTTTTATAATGAAAATATGTTTAACATGACGAAAATGGATAGTAACTGAATGCAATAAACCAGTACCGTAACTAGGTAAATATAAAAAAAATATATATATTATATTATTTTTTTATTTGAAATGTGAATAACATTGTTTAATAACGTATTTTTATATAATAAAAAAATTGAATCCTATAAAGAGATTTTTCACATATTTCTATACAATTTGTAATTTTTTTGACAATGTAGAATATTTTATATTTCTTTCCAATAATATATATTCTATAAAAAAATCATGTTTCAAATATAAATATGCGTATTCAATATTTTTCTATTTACAAAATATAGCAGAGTTAATACAATTCGTCATTCATATACAAATATTTTAATTCTGATCCGTCTATTTCAATATACAATCAAAAGTTCCGATTAAAAAATATTCGATTTTTAAACGAATTTTTTTTCAATATTTACTTTATATTCAACAAGTGATATTCATTAAACGAAGCTTATTGTGATATTTTTTTTTCAAGTTGAATTTGAAAATCGAACAACTCATATGATGCATATTTAATAGAGTTAAAGATAAATTATTTTTTTTCTCTAGTATAGCAGTAAAATTATTGGAATTTTAATTGTATTACTGATGTGTCGTTGGAATTTTTAATACAAGATTTTGTTCTATAGAAAGTTGGCGCGCGTGTATCTTTGGATTCTGATTGGATATTCAAATAACGTACGTATAAATCGGTATGTTGGTCGATTTATATTATAAAAATTTAAAATGTGTTGAAATAGAAAAAAAAATATGTATAATAAATTAATTATAAATATTAATTAATTTATCTGTTCATGTTTAAAAACAAAACAAATACAAAGTGTTTTTAATTTTATTTTTGATTATTGTTTTTTTTATACAACAATCTCTCAAGACTATCAGCTGAAAATCTGCGAAGTAATCACTCTATATTTATTTTAATACATTATTTCAGTAGTTTTACGCTATTTTTCATTTCTATAAATTTATACATTACATGTACTGTACGTGTTTTTTTTAAACACTTTTTAAATACATATGCTAAATATATTTAAAAATTTTAAAACATTTTTAATAAATTTGAAAATTTATTAAATAATAAATTTAAAAATAATTAGTAAAATAATAATTTAATTTTTGATAATATATAAATGGGAAAGAGAGCACAACTGGGGGTGTAGCTCAGATGGTAGAGCGCTCGCTTAGCATGTGAGAGGTACCGGGATCGATACCCGGCACCTCCAAAATCCACTTTTTGCATTTTTTTTCACTAAAATTGTTATTAATATTATAAAATATTTTTGATTATATTTATTTTAACATTTTTTTAATAATAACAAAATAAACATTATTTTAAAATTATTTAATTAATAAAAAAGAATAAAAAAAATAAAATCATAGATGTCGCTATTAAAAATATATAAAATAATATTTATAGTACATTGAGAATATTTATATATATTATTTTTTAATAATAAATATTGGTATTTTCACATTGTAATATTTTTGAATTTATATTATTTTTTACATGATTAAATTTTAATGTTATAATTATTTTCCTTTTTATATAGTATTAACAATCTAAGTACAAAAATATCAAAAATATATATAATACTTCACACTTGAACATTTAAAAATATATAATTAAGCAATTGATGCTAATAAACATCAGATGGTGTTGCAATCATATTGACATTATTTAATGCGATTTAAACGCGTGATGATTTTAAGTATTATTTATTTTATTGTCAACAACAATACCCACACACACACACACACACACACACACACACACACACACACACACATACATATATATATATATATATATATATATATTCAAATTACTAATCAAAAAAATCCGATACAGCTTTTTGTCGTCTGCTAACTGTGAAACAAACGTGTTGCGAGAGCGCTACATAAATTCATTCGTTACGTCGTTTTCGCGCGTCACAATCGTCGTTAGATGGCGCTCTGCCGTATCCCAGCATCGCGCTGCGTCATTCCCTTCTCCTCCCCTCCCCCTTAACAATCGTCCTTTATTACACATATCAATTTCGGATAATTCCGCGCCCACCGTTATAATTCACGCTCGCTTTTTCAATAGAATTTCAATTGTTCAACGCCCGACAAATATTTCACGGTGGCACGCACTCTTTCAAAGCTAGTTGCAAATTGGATCGCGTTATATTAAATTATTCAATTTGATCCCTTTTTAATTTGCAATTTGTATTCAATGGCTTTTCGGCGAATGCCGTTCGAAAAGCAAACCTTTACATTTTTTTTTTGCTCCCCTGTCTTCTCAAACCAGAGTCGACGTGTCCCCCCAACCGTACACTTTTTGTTCCCCGCAACCGAGTCGAAAAAATATTATAAAAATATTCATTGTTTTCAATACGAATTTCGCCATTGAGTGGATGAGGTGGTGTTCGATCGCCAAGTCCCTTTTTAACGAATGGGAAAGGGGGGAGGGGGGTCACGCTAATCTTTGAAATGCTTTATTGAAAATATAAATGAATTTTCCCGGTTTTCCGAAGCTTCTCTTTTTTTTTGCTCATCGACGACGACGACGACAACGAAAAGAAAAACATGTTGTCTCTTATTCTAATTAAAAAAGGCTTTTTGCAATTTTCCCTTCGTTCTTTCCTCTTCAATAACGATTTTTTCGTGTTGTTGTTGTTTTTTTTTTCGTTTTCGACTTTTTTTTATGTGCGTATTTGTCGTCGCTGTGTTTTTCGTCATTTCGTCCGTGAAATTGTTGTGTTTAAATTATTCCGGAAAAATGCCCCTTTTGTCGGACGGCGAACCATTTTCTTTCATTTTAATACGTTTATTATTCGAATATTTGCGTCTTCGACAACTGCCATTTTTGAAACTCTCGGTTTTTAAATTGGTAAAGTTTTCAATTAAAAGTTATCATTCCAACAAATCTCCATTACCAAGTTTATAATTTTCACAAAGAATAATTAAATATAATAATTATAACATATGTTTCTTAATAACTGAAATTTGAATATATATGTAGATGGCGCTATTTTAGATCATAGATAAATGACTTTTGACATATATAAATAGAAATTAACGACTATAATTAACTTTTTTTTCTAAATGTAGTGTTAGAAATTTTAATGTTGTTAAAGTGTTTAGTGAATCGTTGGAAAGTATAAATAAAATCATGAAAGTAAAAATAACTAAATAAAGTAAAAATATTGAAAGATTGTATTATTTTGAGTTAGAAGTATTTTATTAATTTTCATAATGAGTAATCGCAATATTTTTACACAAAATTTTTAAAGACGATTATTTTTTAACTTGTTTACTAAATATTTATAAATTTAATGATTATTAAGTAGTTTTTTTCCACTATTTATTTGTTGATTCATAATTTAATTTTCAATAAAATATTTTATTATTTCATTTTAAGAAAATTAGAAATTTCTAATTATAATATATTTTTTTATAATGAATCTGTAAATATTATTTTATATACATCTAATTATAATGTTTCAACGATTTTTTTTATAGGTAAGACGTATCTTTTAAACAATGATTTTTGAATTTAATTATTGTTTACATATTTGAGTCGTTAGTTTTAGAACTAACAATCGTTATATCATTTTTCTTTCATATGGAATTATCCTTTATGATATTAACAATGTCTGACTTCAGAAAGAGGTAATTCTTTCATCATTAACGTCATATAAATTTATTTAATTGACATAAATAACTTATATATCAGTCCAAATTCTTGTTCAACATATAAATAATAGATAAGCGTTACTCTATTAACACTATGAATTTCATATATACTGATTTTACATTTTAAAAATATCACTTTCAAAACTAAAATACACACATATTTAAATATTAAACCGAGTCCGTTTAGTATGACATTAAGTATATAAAACAAGAAAAAAATATTAAAATCCCTATAAATGAAAACAATTTAAGATCTCTACCATATACAGAGACTTGATAGATCATTTTTGTATTGCGCGGTGTGCGTTCGACATTATGAACGCCTCGTCTGTTACATTTTTGATAAAAAATGCATTTTAACAATTATATTTTAAATGTTTTGCGAATGTGCGGCGTTGCACCTTGAATATATATATATATATATATATATATATATATATATATATATATATATATATTCGATATATGTTTACAAGTCAAATGGAGCATTCTCGCATCGCCGACAAAAAAAAACGGAAACATTTGAGAACGACCGACGTCCGTAATGAGTGCAAACGTTTTATTGGCCGCGCATTGTGTAGAATCGCGAAGCACTTTCACCGTTGACGATGACGATCGCTTTCTCCGCGATAAACTGTGGCGAAGAGCGCAGACGCCGGTGTTGCGCCGCCGCATATGGACGCCGACACTTAACATAGCGCACACCCGTCACCCGAAAAACGCCGACTTTCCTTCATAACCTGTCTTCCTTTTTTTTTTCTTATTCCCCCCCACCCCCTATTCCTTTATTTTAATCTTCGATCCATCACTAATCCGCCCTTCTTTTAACTTTCTTTAATTCTTTCCACAAATATAACAATATATCGTCATGAGTTTCTCGAGTTTGGAAAAAGTCGGTCTGCTTTCGGTATTGATCGTGGCGTACATCAGCGCCAGGAAACTGATCGCTTTCATCTACAGGAATTTTCTGGCGCCGACAGCTAGAAGGATAGATTTCAAATCAATGGGACAATGGGCAGGTTAGTTGCGTTGACGTTTCTGAAAATTATTTTCAGACGCCGTCTGAAAACGTACGTCGCGTTATTTTCGGTGACTGGTGACGCGCATGCGCACTTTACAAACGTCATTTTTGACAACGAACACGTGTTTTCAGATATCCATATACGTTATCTTTTCTTGGAACTGTAAATATTTCACCGCAATTCATATTTCATTATATTTATCTTACTCTTAAGTGTGACTTGATATAAACAATTTTTTTTTAGTATTTTATATATTAAAATATATATCTATTTCATGAAAAAAATTATTACATAAATATATTAAAAATATAATATTATAATAAATAATATTTTATGAATATTACAATAATGTACAATATTGAAAAAATATAATAATACTCAAACAATAGAAAATTTAAAAATAAATCCGCTTAAATTGAATTTTTCAATACAAATTGCACAAACAATATGAATAATTGTCATTTTCAAGTAAAAAATTGAATATAATGTATATTAAACATTCATATAAAAAACAGATAATCCTAAATGTCGATTGTCAATACGTACTGTTTTTTTAATTGAATTAAAAATTCTGTACCTCTGGGTCGTATAATAAATTTGCATACAATGTTCGACAGGGTTAAAGTTTCATATATATTATTATTCAATTTATTATGTGCGCAAATTTGAATTAAACGTCTATTTATTGTTAAAATCGTACGCATTAATTATAATATTACGTGTGAAATAATATTATTTCATGCGCAATATAAATATATTACTATTGATAAGCAATACTCCAGATTATGATGACACAGCTGAATTGAATAAACGACAATTTTGATAAATTTGTGTCATTGCAAAGGTTAAACTGCACGTTTTGATTGCGAAAGCGTTAATATCATATGACTATTTGACGTCGATTATTTTTTATATTTCAGCACTTTTCTATGATTATATTTTGCCATGAATTCACATCAATTATATAGTTGATTATGTCGTATATAAATTTTATCACAACATGAAGATATTATTATATTGTTATAAGAATAAATTATTCAGCATTGAAGTTTGAAATATATATATATATATATATATATATATATATATATATATATATATATATATTTTACTATATTCACTAAATACTTAAATACATATGTATTAACATATATATTTAGATAAATTTTAAAATAAAAAGATATCTTTTATATAAGACAAATATGTTATTTTAAACTGTAATCAATTTTTGTTTAATTTTAAAATTTACAACCGATTACACTTTTCATATATCTCTAATTAATATTATCATTTTTTTTAATATTTAAAATATAATATAATTCATATTACGATAACAATTTTTTTTAAGTATTGTTACATAATTTTGGTTATATTATGTTACAATTATTTATATATACTAAAAATATAAAATTAATAGCTTTTATTCAATTCTAATATTTTTTTTTTTGTATTTCAGTATTATATATTATTCCCTTAATATCAAATATTTATATTTAATTTATTAAGATCATATATATATATATATATATATTAATAATTTTAAAATATTTTTTTTAATTTTTCTATTCTTATTGTAAAAAAATATATTTACAAAATGACAAGTATGATTCGAATAATATTGAAGCAATATTATTTCCACCTGAAAAAGCGCACGCTGAAAATTCAGTTTGTCTATACAAGCCTATATGAATATCATATAAAACGGTGTATTTCAAATATTCGTGCGAATTTTCAGTTTTTTTTTACAGCGTAGGCGCAAAAAGGGAAAACGCCCGATTCGTTCGCTCGAAATAATTACATTTTCGATCTGTAGCACCTGTCGTTGCAACTGTTGTTATTTTTTTTTTCCACTGCACAATTGAGGTGCCCCTTATTTTATTTTCGGAAAAAGAAAGACGCGTATACGTATAAAAATATATTTAAAAAAAAAAAACCCGGCAGCATTGAGCAAAAGAGAAGATGGCAATCGAAAGAGGCAAACATCGGATCTTTATATATATATTTGTAATTTTTATTTTTCGAAAATGTTTCGCAGTATCGAAAAATGCGTTTTCTTTCGTTCATTCATTCTTTCTTTAGGAAGAGAACTTTCTTTTTTCCGGCGAATAAGTAGGGATCCGTCGTTCGTCGACCACTTTCACATTTAAAATGGCACCTCTCACCTTGCGAGCATGTGCTGCTGTTGTACGAAATGAAGATTTAGCTCGTTTTATATCATGATCCACTTCGATACGTATACACAATTATTATTATTTTTTTTTTCGTATAACGAGTACATTTTTCGACCAGTTCCGCGTCTTTAAATTTTAGAACGTACAGAAGAAATTTTTGGAACTGGTTATCATTAATCGGACTGCTTATAAGCGTTGGGCGCATATTTTACTGTACTTGCATATAGCAATTGGTGCAAATCAAAATTGTTCCGAAAAGTTCACATTATTAACCTAATTTTATTTTTTTATTTTTTATAAATCGATTTTAAGATTAGTGCCGTGAAATTGACTAATTTTTTTTCTATTTGAAATAAACAATTAATCTTATGAAAATAGATCGGAATTAGACTTTCATTAGTTTCAATGAATAAATAAAATTCGTTTTGAATTAATCTGATAAAAATATAAAATTAATTTCTAAAAAAACACTGTGTAATGTATGATAATAAATTAAATTTTGTGTGATTTCTATATTTTATAATCATTAATAATATAGATTTATATGTTTATGTTCAAATCAATATTATATATAAAATAAACATATTAAAAAACTTAATTTACGAAAAACTATAATTGGTTTATTTATAATAGTACAAAAAATGAAAATCGTTAAAATTTTCCTTTTTTTCTGGAATTTAAATTAACAAAAAAAACCTCTCATTTTATATATTTATTCAATTTATTTTAATATTATAACGACAATTTTAACTGGATATAAAATAATTAAACGATCAGTAATAGTCCATTTTTTTAATCTATAAGTTATATATAATTGATTTAGATATTTATTGTTATTGAATAAGACTAAAGTGTATATTAATTAAAACTTATCTATATAAGAAGACGCACTTAACCTTTCTTTAACCCTAAGGCAATTAATTATATTAAATAAATTTATTATTCGACGAGATCATAAAGTTCATACATCATAGATATGATTAAAAAATCTTATATATTCTCCCTCGTAAATATAAATTATTAAAATTAAATCGATCTCGTTTTGAATTCTTAAATGAACACATATTATGATAGAAATAAGAACATTTTTTTTATATAATTATACGAATACTCTCATTTTTAATAATGCATTTTTAATACAAAATGAGAACAAATCTCAATAGCTGCTAGCAATATAAAGATAAACGTGAATTTCTCATGAGAAAGTTGTTGTTAAAATGATCGATGCGCAGCACAAACAATGCGCATTGAAAAGTATATAAAAACTTTGTATTTTATGCGTAGAAATGTTTATATTAATTTTAATTTCATATTGATAAAATATTTTGAAGAACATAATTGTCTGAAAACTGATTGAAGTATATATATTATATAAAAGTTATTTACTGAATATTCTGAAATGATTTGCTGCAGTATATAAAATATAAATGAAAATAAACTTGTCTATAATAAAACGAAATATTTCGATTTTATATCATAAACAGTACTATAATTTTTTTTATATATCGATATCTATATACTATTTGTCGCGTTGAACACGTGATAAGCACTATTTTTATCCGCGGATAAGGAAATGGTGTGCGTTGCCTTATCGCTTGATTTACACCAACCGTTGAACTTTCAGATAACATTGTCTCGACACCTCGTAAGAATTACTCGTAAAATTTTATATGAAAACACTATCATTCCACAATATCGATGTGTGTTCGGTTCACAAAAATTCAGAAATGAAAAACAGGAAACGATTTCAGAAACGTTATTTTTTTTTTTCACGGTCGACGATATAGGAATTTGTCATATTGTAACGATTTTATCGTTGTTAATATATGTAAGTTTGAACGAATTTAAGTTATGTTTAAAGAGTTCAAATGTCGAATAGATATATCTCTGTTTATGATAATTTTCAGTCGTGCGTTAAAATTTTATATTTAATTACGTGTGTAAATAATTATTCAAAAATAAAACGTTTTATTGCGCGAGTCAAAATGAAATAATAAAACTTATATTGAAAAATAGTACAAAAATTCATAATGTAATATTTTTTTTTAAATATTGAAAATTATAAACTAAACGATATTTATAAATATATTAAAATAATATTTCATTAGTTTTCGTTTATTTGTTATAATTACAATTGAAAATTATCATCAGAAGCGTGTCTTATACTATTATTTGTAGATCGCAGCATTTTTATTTTCATTTTAAGAGTGAAGTTTATAAAATTAATTAAAATATTTTCGAGATCAACAGTTTTACTATGCAAATGTTTTTCGATTGCAACTTTTAAAACTTAAAAATAATATATTGAACTATATATGAAAATATAAATAAACAAATTTTCCAACCCATAAAAATGAAAATATAATTTTGCTTGTTTAAACTTTGTATTCGGTTTTCGGTATATATTGAAAAAAATTGAATATATGAATATGGAGATTTTGATTTATAAAATAATGAAAATATGTTAAATCGATATTTCGACATCTCTTTTTAGAAATATTTTTTTCTCAATAAAAAGAATAATTCATTTTTGTCGAATTTAAGTATAAATTTTAACTTAATATTTCTAAATTAAAATTGATATAAACTATTCTAGATTAAAAATAATATTTAAAATATTGATTCTTAATTCTGGTGTATAATTAAATAAGTTAAAATACTGCATAGAATCAATAATGTACGATTCTATTATATATAGATTAAAATGGATTACAGTTATATAATATACATTAGAGATTTCTATTATTTAGTAGTGAGAGATGTTTTCTTTTAACTATTTTGGTTGTCTATAAATTTAATCAAGAATGAAGAGTGCGGTTGGTAAAAGTGTAATTATAGAATTACTTAAAAGGTTTATAATATAATATGTATAAGTGAAATGTGAAAAGGCGGTATTCTTAGTGCGGTTATTAAAGTCGAATTATTTTTAGAGAACGTTTCCAGTTTAATTATTTTCAAAACGTTTAAAAGTTTTAGAATAAATAAACGGAAGGCAAATTGAATAATTTACGTTGCTCTTCATCGGTTTGTTTAAACATTCTGGTAATTTATAGTGCTATTATTGTAATTAAATTTATTACGGTAGATAAATTTAAATATTTGGGAGTAAAAGTATTTAAAAAATATTTTTTTCATATATACTTTATATATTATTTCTAATTTTATAAATTAAAGAAATATGTGTCATTTTCAAATTTTTAATATATTTTAGTATTTAAGAAAAGTGTATGTATTATATTTTAAATATCAATTTTAATAATACAATTGGAATAGAAATGGACTCTAATGAATTTCTTTGAATATTTGTAATCTCAGATAATAGGTTCAAATTTCAATGTATTGTATATTTATATGGTATTTTTTTTTTTAGTAAAAATATCAAAAAATTGAATTCTAAATGTATTAAATCCATCGAATTCAGTAATGAATAAAATACAACAAAACAAAATTTGTTTCTTCTTCAAAAATAACAAATCGAATTTTACGTCATAAAAAGAATGATAGAAAATCTTATTCATCATCATTCATTATGCAGAAGAAAAGTGAAAACCTTTTGAATTTCTAATTTCCGGTTCCAGTGAAAAAAAAAGAATATTTTAATTTCGAAAATATTTTTCGATATCAAATAAAATGATGTCAAATAGGTGTGAAAATGAATTTGATTACGAATAAAATTATTGATAATTTAATTTATGAGTGAATTTTTGTCTAAATTTTCTTTGTTTTCTTAGTTTTAAAACAAAATATTAAAATTTTCATAATTAAACTAAATCTTTATGTATGTATAATACATTAAATTTATATAAATTACTATTTATATTTATTATATAAATCGATCTGTATTTTATATTGGTTTAATTTTGACCTTTTATATAATAGGATAATGATAGTTTCGAATAGAATAAATTCACTATTAAACCGAAATGCCACAGATACGCATAAGTTATAGCCGTACAAAAATTTTAGATGCGGTCAGTTTAATTACAATAATCGGCGTTCATTCGCAAAATTCGTACAGTTAAATTTTATTAATTGTCAACGTGGCTAATTGGAATTTACGCGTTTATTATAAACCGAATAGAAAATCGAGTTTTTCCAACCGGGCTTTTCCCGTATGCGTACAACGTTTGCATAGTCGGCCTAATTGTAAATAATACATTCGGCGCTGTCGACCGGGACGGGCCCGAACTTATCATATTCGGCTCAGCGTTTTAGCGAGCGCGAATAAACATTCATTATTCGTTCTGTTTGCCGAAAACGTTTTCTCATTTTGAAAAATATGCAGAGCATGATAAAATTCGTTCTAGAATTAAAACGGTCTATCCAAAGAATTATTGATGAATTTAACTAATATATAATAATAAATTAAATTATTACATTATATATTACACATATATATATATATATATATATATATATATATATATATATGATATGTTTGAAGTGTTGTAGATATCGCCGTTTCATTTCAGGATTGATCCTGAAGTGCTTCGAGTTTATATCTTTAATTGGTACTTTTCCGAGCTGCCGCCATTTTTCATCGGCGTGTTGCGATCGAGTTTTTCAATTTCATCGTTTCGCATTTTCCTAGACTTTTTCCGATTTTATTCTACCGCAGGTTCGCCCAAGAGGATATTTTTGTTGGTTCAATATCATCGATTCCGAGGAAAACTGCTCGTTCGGTTCGATTTTGATTTCGCTCGTAATTTGATTTCTGATCCGGTTTTTCCTCTCAAGTTTCACGTTTCTACATGGAAAATGAAATTTTTGAATTGTACTTTGGTTTTAAAACATTCAAAATAGAATAAATCTATTTTTTATCGTTTGATTATATTTCAAAATATATCATTAGAAACATTTTTTGCATGGAATATCATATTTCCATTATTTTTTTAAATACATTTATGATTGATACATTGATATTGATTGAAATGTCTGATTTTATAGTATTATATACTATATATATATATATATATATATATATATATATATATATATATATATATATATATATATATATATATATAATATTTTTGAAAAAATTCAGGATTGATAATAGACTAATAAATCATGAATTTTCTGAATAATTAAATAATTTTATTCTTTTTCAATATAAATATTTATAACTCTGCTACAAATTATTTAAATAATAAATATTTAATTCTAATAAAAATGAAAATAAAAACAATCAAAGTGGAACTAATATAAATTAAAATTACATTAAGGACATGGAAACAGTGACAAATTTATTTAATGGATTAAAGTGGCATTAATCGAGCTCATGTTTTTGTTTTCATTCATAATTTACATCGTTCGTAATATAAAATAAAGCTTACAAATATACTTTTATTCAATTAACGAACGTGTCATTGAATTATATTATATAGTTTAATTCTAGGTTCAAATTACGACTACAGGTTTAGTTAAAATGGCCATGGATATTGATTATTAACTAAACTTTACTCATCTCGACTAACCGTGAGGCTGAATGCTGGAACTCTGGCAATATTAGCTTAATGGAAACAACGAGATTGCAACTACATACATGTATCCAATAAAAAGTTTTTCCTAACGTTCAATTCAATATGTATAACGGAAATTGGATTAAAATATTCAAAAAGTATCTAATATTACTGAAGTTGAATTGGATTCAACTTGGAACAATTATAACGGACGAGTTTTATCATTTTAATTCGACGCCATTCGTATTGTTATTTCTAAATGGCATTTGAAAGTTTAATTATTTTTAATGATATATGAATTTAATATTGTATAGTTATTTTTAATATAATATAAATGCGCTCGATATGAAATTAAATAGTTTTGAATGTATTAAAATAATATCAATCGTTGTATTTAATCAAATAAAAGACTGGTTAATTTATTTAAAAAATTCATATTACCACTTCTATATATAACCTTTTTAGTTATATAATTAATTTCAAATTGCTTTGACACATAATCTCATTTTTTTACATATCTAATAAAAATATAAATTTTATTTTTGTCATAATAAGAAGTTTTCATCGTCAATTAATGAAAAGCTTTCGCGTTCTAAGCTCAATATTAATAAGTGAATTATCGATGATGTGATTGAAGTGTCATAATTTTCCAATTTTTTACAGAATTTATTATCAAATTACTTTATAGCTTATAGTTAAAGAAAGCTACTTAAAATGTTTTAGTTTTAAACAAAGCTATTGTACTTATGATTTTTTTTATAAAGAGCATTAAATGATGCCTTTAGAAAATGAAAATTGATAAAATAAGAAAATTTTTAAATTGCAAGTAATTTTTAACAAAAAGATATAATCACGTATCGTAGTTAAGTGTAAACATTAGATGATTTACTCCGATAATGATAATGAATTTCTACATTTATTTTCAAAATTTTATCATTTAAAAATATATAAACTGCAATATGTGCGATTTCAAAACAATTTCATATTATTTCATAAATGTCATCGAAACATTGTAATCTTCTATTTAATTTTTTGAAAAATATATTGAGAAAGAAATAATCTCGCGACGTTTTGCAATCAAAAAAAAAAATATTTATGTCGTAATTACTAATTGAAAGATGCATTATTTTTTCGAATTTCTACTCTGATAATTGTGAACGAATTTCGAGAATATGAATTGCGTATTCGGGTTAATGAGATCTTGCTACATAAACGAATCTTCATTTTACATTACGTTTTGTGGGTTAAAACTGTTACATTAAAACACACAGAATCCAGTTTTACATCAACACTGCAATGATCAAACGTTTTCTTTTATAGCCATTTTTTAATTTATTTAAAGCCACATTATTCAGTATTAAATGGTATAGAATGAATTAAAATAATATAGAGTAATAGATTGTTTCGCACATTTAAAAAGTTTTTTAAAGTATATAAAAAGCATGAATTTGAATGATATTTTTATTTAATTAAAATCAAAAAAAAATAATGACCTATATCAACATTGGCAAAAAAAAAATCACCGTAAAATGCGTTACACGGTAAAAAACCGGTTTTCAATACGGTTATTCACAGTCGCTTAGTAATCTCGATTTTACTTTCTCTCGCGGTCAATAACTTCTCGTTGACATTGAATCGGATTTGCTTTTTGCCTTTTGTGCCGCTGCAGCAGTGAAAATACTTTCTTGTGAATTATGTGAATATTCAACAAACGAGTATGTGTGTATGTATGTGTGTGTGTGTGTGTTTTGATCGTGGAAGTCGTTCTTAAAATATGGCTCGCGGACGCTTCGAAAATTCGAATATTCTTCGTGAAACTTTCATGGTTACATTGTTTGTTTTTCTGATACAAATTTTGTAATGGATTTTTCGACAACTTCACAATATTTAATTGAACTAAAATTTTGCATACTTACTCATTATCGATGACAATAAAAAAAGATTTACAATAATATTAAATATTCTGAAATCGATGTGATTTTTCCATAATAAAATTGGGTCGCATTAAGATAACAAGTATCCTGATTCGGAATACGATATATAAGAAAATATGGCGGCATTTAATAATTTCACGAGTTTCCTCAATAATATGATGCTTAAGATGTTAATCCTATTTGAGACCGATTCTTACGAATTGCCCACATCTACCATTAGTGACGTTTAAGATTAATTTCACCCGTAAATCCGATGGGCCGTCATCTTTTTGACGTCCTCTGAGAATTGTAACATATATAAATTGTTACGTTGTTTCATGAAACGTATTTCTTCAATGTGCACATGCTATATATGTAATAAATATATTGATCGAATATAATAGAGAGACGTCGTACAAATTGTCAGTTACATATATATATATATATATATATATATATATATATATATATATATATATATATATATATATATATATATATATATATATATATATATATATATACTGTATAAGATGTATATTCGCATCCGCTTTGCTTTATAGTAAGGTTGAAAGTAAATTTAGTTGGACGATCAAAGGGAATTCGCTTTCACTTTTATTATATATATATATATATATATATATATATATTACAATTAGTAAATTTTCTATAGTTATTTACAATGACGATTTTAAAAATATTGTAAATGTGACCTTTGCGTTCTGTTATATAAAGAATACTGATCTATTTTATATTAATGTAAATATATATTTTGTAAATCAATTATATATTAAAATAAAATAGTGATATACAAAGTTCTTCAGTATTTGTAACGAATTTATTTGTATTCAGTTTTAATCTGATACATCAAATTTATTTTATTTTGCGAATCAAATTTGTATTATTATTTTTAGACCTATTTTATTTTTTTTAATATATCTTATTAAGCTTTTAATTTTATTTTTTAAGTATGTTTATAATCTATAATTTTATTATTATTTATAATTTTATCAGATTTATTTATAAAAGATGAATTTGAAAAAAAAATTCTACTATATTTATCAAATAATAAAATCAAATTTCCACAAAAAATATATTAAAATTACTTCAGACAACTGAAATGTAATAGTTTTGCTGATTTTTGTTTTCAAAAGAGATAAAATAGAATTTAATCAAAACATACAGAGCTCGATCAAGGCATCTCAAACTTGCATTTTTTATTTTTATTATTTATATGGCTGAGAATTGAAGAACGACGAGGACATCTATCAGAAATTCACTCTATATATTTTTTTCTATATAAAAGCGGTTCACCGACCTTTTTTCGCGCGAAAGTTGTTTTTAATTTCAAAAAAAAATATCACCGACGAAATGCTGAAAGAAAAAATAGAAAAACTGAAAATACGAGTTGAGAATTATACGACTTTCAAAACAAAATGAAAAAAAAAACAACCAAAGCGGTGAAAGGGGGGAGAAATTTCGAATCTTACCATTTGAAAATATCCGATCGTATTCATTTAATGATATGCCATTTTATTTTCTAATGTTTTTAAAAGAAAAATTCTGTTTTCTCCGACGAATAAAATTCGACTTTCATCTCGGGTTCATTGTTAATATAAAAACACGTGCCACATTAAAAAAGTTTACATAAATCTAAGCCGCGCATAATTAATTTCTGAAAAGGATTTAAAAATTTCAAGTACATAAATTTGAATTCATGTATTTTTTGGCTTTAACAAAAAATTTTGTAATATAAAATTATGTCTAAAATATAAGATTTATAATAGTCTGTTCTCGACTTACGACGGCATTCGGTTCCATAACTTTGGATGTATGTCGAATTTCATACAAAAATAAATAATATATTAAAATATTATATAATATACATACGCAATTGCACAATAAAATTAAGGATAACGCAATTATATTAAATGTATATGTGACGAAAACTGTAGAAAATTGAAAGATTTTAAAAAATATATGAATTTTTTGTCGTAAGTGCGAACGGTCGTAATTCGAAAACTGACTGTATATTTTATATAAAAGTCTCAAAATTATGCTATTCATTTTATTATTTGCAAAATATTAAAGAAATTAAATATATTATTAATATATTTTTTAAACGTATTTCAATATCAAAATTATTCAATGTAGTTTATATTGTTGATTCATAAAAAGTAATAAATTGTATCAGTTTATTATTTAAAATGATTCTAAATAAAAATATATTACTATAAAAATCTATGAATTGAAAAATAAAATTGTGCGACTTGATTTTATAATAAAAAAATATTTATATCACAAATATAAGAGAAATTTCAAACCGCAAAATATCAATATTTTATTTTTCATAATATTATAAATTTATTTTTCCACGATCGATAGTCATATTTTTTTTATTATCATTCATTTATTGGAAAATAAAAGTTTGAGAAGCGCCGGCACGCCTTACAACGAATACCGTTATGGCGGGCTCACTCTCGTAAATGTGAAGAGAAAGTCATATTATGGATATTCACGGACAACGTTGAAAATAATGTCTTTTTTTTTCCGTTATGGGTTCGAATCTTTTTCATGTTTCACTGACCCCGACCGAAAAACATGGTCAAATAAATGCACTCGAAAACACGACTTTAACGAGCATAGAATAGGTGTTATTTTTATTAAGTTTAGTTCGGTGAACAATTCGATCGCTGTTATAAAAGCTAGTTATCGGTTAAATTGCTTGCGGTTTAACGTCGCTTTATAATGTTATATATTGTCTGGTCTATTTTAAGGCTGTAAATGGATCAATATATTATTTTAGTATGTGGTATATTATTTCTAACGCTTTACTTGCAGGGATTGAATGTTGATAAAGAACTTACGATCAATTTAAGAGGTTTCTTTTTATTAAAAATACATCTTTAAAATAATATTAAGAAAATATTTTCTTCATAAAAATTGAATAAATTTTAATATCAATCGCTCTGATGTAGATATAATAAATTATGTCAGTTAAACTTAGCAATTAGTTAATATTATGGAGTTAAATTATTGCAACAGATTTATCAAGGGTTGAATTGGGAATTTATAGACTTTATAGTAATGGAATTTGTAATGGATGTGTATATTTTGTTTGTTTGTATAAATGGTAAAATAATAAATAATATAGTCGAATACGGTTAATGTAACAGTTTGGATAATGTGACACATCTAGAATCCCGTAATATCTAATCTATGTTTTATTTGCGTCTGGTTAATATGAAGTACGATTAATGTTACAATATTCGGATTAGATTGTATTAATTTTAGATAACACATTAAATATTAAAGAAAATATAATTTTAATATTGTAGGTTAAATAATTATATAAATAATAAATTAATTAATTTAATTTTTTTTTAATTTCATAATGATAACAATGATAAATAGTTACGACCTCTTTATGTGTTCATATAAATCTTTAACTAAATTAGATATAAAAAAAGATAAATCTGCATTATTGCATTAATAGATGGTATATTTATAATATATAATGTAATAATATCCTCTTCAATTTAAAAAGATTGAATAGTATAATGAAACACAATAAATAAATAAACTGTTCAATATGGACGAATAAAAATGTGTATATGAAGCGAATATTTATTGTTAAATTCTGCATCGTATTCTTTTGGTAATAAAAATATATATATAAAAAAAGTGATCATATTATCGTAACATAGAAGTGGAATACAAATGTTCGTATTATGATTGTGTTTGCATTTTTATTGTTATTTACACAATTTTCCGCGGAGGCTAACATTTATTTTTATTGCTAAATAAAACGATATATAAAAGAAAAGCCAAAATGAAAACGCATCACGAAAATGAAATATTCGCGGACATTACAGAAAGCCGATTATTGACATTATCTGAATTGTAATGTTCTTGATTGGCTCAAACGAATCCCATTAGGTTTTCCTAGATGAATATATATATATATATATATATATATATATATATATATATATATATATATATGTAGTAATATTCGTCGAGGATATACGAGGAAAATTTTCTTATTTTCCACGTTATAATATGATATTGCCGAATGTCGAGGTCGTGGAAAATTATTCGTTTTCCGTAAATTATCGAGTAATTACAGACCAATAAGCACGCTTCAAATTATATGATTCTAATCTGAGTAAGTGTTTTATGTTTTTACTGATGTTGAACGATTATATATATATATATGTCAATTTGCATATATAAATATAAAATTTGAATAAAATTAATAAAATATTTTCTTTTTTATATAGTTCATCTACTATTTTACAGCGAGGGATTAAAAAACGCGTTCGCTAAATTCGCTGCACGATTCTCAAGGGATTCATGGACTTTTCATGTTAAAAATCGTAGTATTAAAATAAAAAAATACTATGATAAAAAACTTTAAATTTTACAATTTAAATATTTATTTATTAAAAAAAATATAAAATTTTAGAGCTTAGACGTATTTTCAACGGGTAAACTTTAATAAACAAAAAAAATGAATTTTTAATGAAATTATTTTAAAATGTATATATGTAAATATTATAAATTATTTGATTATAAAGATATTTATTTATCAATAATGACGACATCTATATTTAAGAATAAATATTATGATAGTAATAAAATTATTTATATATATATCAATGTTATTTGTTATAGTTGTCACTGGATCTACAGATGGAATAGGAAAAGCATATGCTAAAGCAGTAAGTATTATTTTTTTATATCATTAATTTATTATATAACAAATAATTAATTTATTTTTATATATGTATAGCTCGCTAAAAAAGGATGTAATATTATATTAATAAGTCGCAGTGAACAAAAACTAGAAGCCGTCGCGGCCGAAATAAGCAAGTTTCATATTATTTTTATTTTATTTTATTTTAGAAAAATATATATTTATATTTAATTTTATTATATTTTCCGCATAAAGGGCAAGATTACAACGTCGAAACGAAATGTATTATTGCCGATTTCACTGATGATTCGAGCGTTTACGATTACATTGAGAAGCAATTGTTCGGTTTAGAAATCGGAGTTTTGGTTAACAATGTCGGAATTTCATATCCGTATCCGGAACATTTTCTAGAAACTCCAGATAAGTGAGTAAACTATAATAATAATATATATGTATAAATAAAATCCTTATTTTCTTATGATTAAATTTTATTATAACGTCCTTTTAATATAATTATTTCATTTTCGTTTTCAAATATTTCGAAAGCTTTTTAGAATCATATTTATACGGTTTACAGACTGAAATATCTGAATATCTATTCAATTAAATAATAAATCTAATTAAGCTTTTCATATTCAGAATATATTGAATTTTGATTGTATGAATGGACTTGAAAGAAATTCACAGATTTATATTGAACATAGTTATTGTTTATTTATTTTTATTTTGATCGTAAAATTAATTAACGTTCGGTTAAATATTAACTAAACAATTAAAATAATTCAATTTGTGTTGCAATCACTCTACGCTATATTTGTTTCAATTTAATTAATTTTCAATTCTCGGAATTATATTTTATTTTTCAATTTATTTAATAGGAGAATTTATGTATTGTTTTATCCAATTAATAATTTTGATGTAACTAACATGTAAATAGAATAAAAAAAAATGTAAGTATTTGAAAATTCATTAATATAGAAGCATTATTTTATTTTAAAATATTTTTTTTGAGATTAATAAATATTTATTATAATAAGAAATTTAATTCATAATGAAGAAGTACTTATATTGAAAATTGAATTATTTTTTAATTTAAAAAAAATCATCAAATGTTCAAAAATTATAATGATTTTTTAACAATAATGCGTGCCATTTTTATTATATTGCGTATTTGTATAGTTTTTTTATTATTAAAATAAAAATCAATTTTTATATTTTATTTAATATATAATAAATTTTTAATTTAAAAAAATAATGAAAATATGTAAAAATTTTGGGTGTTTTTTAATTTATTTTTTCATATGAAATATATTATAGAGTTTTTCATTGAGTTCTTGTAGTCTTTTGTTGTAGAGGTTTTGTTTTTTCAAAAAAAAAAAAACAACATTTTTATCACTGCTTTCTTGTGACCGTTATGTGGAGTGTACAAAAAAAAGCTTTTTACCATAGAGTGGATTTCCCATTACCGGTTTTCCCGACGATGAAAAACAAACGAAACGAAAGCAAATACGCGTACAAAACTACCCCTCGACGCTAGGACCTCCCCCGTGGGAAAAAACGCAGCCCTTGGTCCTTGCTCGAATTCTGGTCCAATTTTGTATATTTATAATTCGAAACGAAATAAAAAAAAAATGAGAAAAAAAAACAACAAGGAATGCGTATAATAAAACTTTTCTACATTTGCTTTGCGAAACTCGTATCGCTTCAGGGGTGTATAGAGAACGCCCCCCAAATTTTAACAATAATAACGATTTTTTTTGTTGTTTAATCATACGGTTTAATTTTTAACTTATTTATTTAAGTTAGATTTTTTTTAATATAAATATATATATAAAATCGTTTTAAAATATTTTAATAATTAAAATATGAATTGCATACAAATATTTATAAAAATGAAAAAATAATATTTGTAGAACAATTATTAATTATTTATTTTTAATATTAATATTGTGATAAATTATAAAAAACTTTTGGAGCATAGATTAAATTTGATATTACGCGGAAAATACAAATATCATATAATTTTACTATATACCATTTTTAGCTCTAAGAAAATATTCTATTCTATTTTTTAAAATATGGATTATATATAATAATAAATTATTTAAATATTAAAAAATGAAATTTTCGAGCACAACCCTTAAATCGGATCATATAAGCGAAACCTAGACGGTTAAAAAGTGGTATCTTTTTTTTTTTATTTAAAAACCTCCCCAGTTTGCGGAATTTGTCGCGAGATTGTGTTTTAAGCGAACTTTTAGCGAATATGACGTCAAAATTTTTCTTTTTACCGTGATTTATTCGTTTGTACTCATTTTTTTTTTGTTCGGTCTTCACCTCTAGAGAAAAAGGAATAAATCTTCTATTAATATAATATTAAAATGTATATAGTAGAGACCGGTAAGATAAAGTCCTTTTGTTTCGTTTTTGATAAACTCGAAAATGTACAATGTGGAAATACTTTAAAACGGCACCCCGATGTGCCGTGCACCTGAAAATATTACACCGTTTTCCAAATTAATGGTTAACACTAAAGGGGAGGATATGCGTCAAGAAAAGTCTTATCTTGCGACGTTTATGTGCTCCGAGGAAAATAAGAAAATTATCCTATTTTTATTGGAATTTTATTCGTGATATAGTGTATGAGCAGTTTCTCTATTACTACAAATATTTGACTAAATAACTTGCACTATATATAAGAGTCGTATATTTTGAAAGCCCAATAAAGTCACCCGAAACATATTATTTCATAAATAATGTTAATTATATTAAATTATAATTCCTTTAAAAAGTCAAAAATATCATATTTTTAATTTTAATCAAACGAATATGGATATATATTCTTAGATCGTATTTATTTATATATATATATTTTTTTTTATTTATTTAGGGATGTAATATATGACAACATAATTAAAGCCAACATAATCGCCGTTACTAAAATGTGTTCAATAATAATGCCAAGAATGGTGGAAAGAAGAAAAGGTGTTGTCATAAATTTATCATCATTAGCTGCATACGTACCGTCTTCAATGTTCACCGTATATACAGCCAGTAAAGTGAGTGAATTTTCTTTTATTATTTAGAAATTTTCACTTATATAGTTCGTCTATTTTTGTATTCAAATTCTATACATTTTTTCGTATAATTTTTTATTATATTCAATAATGACGATTTAAATTTTATTTATGAATTATAAAATTGTTTAATATAAGATGTTATTCTGAGAACTCTTAGACATAAAGGTCATATTTAATATCATAATAATATACCATTATTAACGATTGCTTATATAATTGAAAATCATGTTCGATCGATTATATTTTTATTAAATAAAATTGCAACGATATAAATAAATAAAAAAATATGAAAAAATACGGATTTATACGATTATAGTTCATTATAAGTATGACGAATTTGAACGCACGAACAATTCATCGTAGTATACATACATTTTTCTTTTATATTAGTTGTACGTGGACAGATTTACGAAGGATTTGGCCGTGTCGTACTGTAACAAAGGACTCATTATACAAAGTGTCAAACCCGGTCCAGTCGTCACCAAAATGTCGAAGATATATAAGAGCACGTGGATGGCACCGACTCCCGACGTTTACGTGTCATCCGCATTGTCAACATGCGGTAAAGTCACCAGCACAACGGGTTATGGACCGCACGATATATTGCTCGGTACACTTTCGATTTTAGAATATTTAATGCCGTCGGTCGCCTTGTGGATATCTAATAAAACAACCGAAAATATCAGAAGGAGAGCGCTGAAAAAGATGACGGCTTCCAAATCGTAGAAAAATCATATGTTTATGTTTATGTTTTTTTTTTTTGCTTGATAAAATTTTTTAGATTTTTATTGTGTGATATATGTGATTTTTTTATTTTTTTTTAATCGGTTTTGTTATTGTTGTTGTTGTTGTTTGTTGTTTGTTGTCGTTGCTTTTTATTGTTGTTGTTATATAGCAATTAAATTTATTTTATTTGTTATAAAAAAAATATCTAAATTTAATAAAAATCATTTTTTTTTGCATTTCATTTTAAATTGCTTTTACTATTTTGTGTAAAATAAATATTTATTTAATTTTTTCCTATAATATATTATAGTTTCTAAATATATAAGCAATATTAATATATCATTAAAAAATAATTACTATAATAATAGTTTTTAGATTTCGAATAATAGTTTGATAGATCACAATCATTTTATACTTTTCACATATAGTTATAATATCATTATAAACTTTAAATAATTCAATATACTATTTCAAAAATAAATATTTAAACTATATTTCTTAAAAACTGTAGTATATGTGATTTTTTTTCAATATCAATTTGTATACTAAAATTCAATAAAAATAAGTATAGAAATATTTTAGAATCAAATTTTTGTTTCTCTTCAACATCACTAAAAAGAAATCGTAAATAAAATAGTTTAAAAATTGTACTATAATGAGTAAGATTATTACATATTTTCTTAAAAAAAAATTAATTTGAATGTTGCGTGTGCTTTAAAATAATTTTAAGATTAAATATATTTATTTTTAATAAGAGAATTTGAGGTAAACTCTTCTCTTTCAACGGTGAATGTTACCAAATTCAAAACGTAGTTTTAGACGTTTATTTTAATTGTATAATATTTATATATCTTTAGTGATAGAAATATATTATATATTTTACTACTATCTATAATTATATATAATTATATATATATATATATATATATATATATATATATATATATATATATATATATATATATATATATATGTATTCACATATTATATAAAATATATATTTATAATTATTAGTTTATATATTACATAATAATTTATAAGTATTTTTAATGTGAAAGTAGATTGAATGTACTTAAAATAATTGAAAATAAAATCTTTATATTATTCTTTCGTATTTATTTTTTTTTTTGTGTAAAATTTAATATAAAAATAGCAACGAGAACCTTTTTCAATATATTTATATTGTTATATAACGCACTTGATGGATTTCGACTTTGCTGTATGGATGAGAAAAAAAAAAGAGATTGATATATATTATTTATGAATTTATATAATTGAAAAATGAAAATGCTATTTATAACGTATAGCCATAAATAATATTTACGATATCTTAATCTAATTCCAATTTCCCGAATTTTCCGCTGATATCAAAAATATCAACGGTTTTCACTTAGGAAACGACAAGGGTTGTTTCGACAAGTCTCGCCTTCATTTTGTCGAAATATCTATTAAAATTTTAAGTTGTTCCATTTATAAATCTGAAATTGATAAAATATACAATATTAAAAATACGTAAGTATTTGTTATTCGTAAATCATATTTGAGGAAAAAAATATATCTGATATATTATATATTAATATATAGTAGATATATTGAAGAAATATATTCATATATATATTTCAATGCTGTATAAATGAGAATTCGACTAAGAATCTTCAATTTTATTGATAATAATTTATTATATTAGTTGAAATGCTGGCAGAAATCAAGCTGTATTTATTACATGAATATGTCTGATTTTAAATATGAAATATTATTAAAAATATTTTCATATATAATTAACGATTGTGAAAGCACGAACATGTTTCATTATAGAAATATGATATGAATATGATTTAAGAATATTTTTTGGATTAAATTTAAATCAATATTTTAAAGTAGCATGTTTTAAATCTAATATAAAATGTTCTTCGACAGCAGCGTTTCATATTTTCAGATTTTAGCTATAAAATAAACTATCTTATGTTGGATCCAATAAGTTCAGATAGCAGTTTCGAATACTGAAAAATTTTCTACATAAATATATTCCATTCATTTTTTTTTGTTGAAATGCTTCTATTTTCATGCACGTCAACGTGCTGGAAAGATAAAATATGGGTTGGAAGAATTATAATAAGGTTGAATGACAGACAGCTATCGTGAAAAAAGGAAGAGAAAAAAAAAAGAAAATTTGCTTAAAAGCACACAGAAAGCTGAACATATTTTATGCATCATTTTCGCGTGTATATCAAGCGAGTATTAATGATTTATTTATTTTTAAATAAAAAGTCATATATATGTATATAAATTATTTAATATTTTTATTGAAAAATAGTTATTTCTTATATAAATTTCTACATTTTAATTTAAATATGAAACAGATTATATATATATATATATATATATATATATATATATATATATATATAGTAGAATACTAAATCTGTCGATGCTGAAGCTGAAGGATTTTAAGGTGTCGTTCTATCGTTCAATACGGTAACATGAAATTCAATTTGATGGAAAGCTAAAATTCATGAAAATACATCGAGCCAAGGCAAAAGTAGTAACTGAATAATTTGTCTGACTAATATCACATCTTGGATTGAAGCACTAAGGAAAATGCATTATAAATACAAGATTTATAATATATATGTATGTTCTATTTAAAATTTTGCTGCCAATAAATAAATTTATTTATTCTATAGATTTTATATCGTATATATATATTTATATATTTGAGTCACTCTGTATTTTTAACTATGTAATAAATTAATAACAATAGATTGTTTGTTATTGATTTTTTAGTTATTTTTAGTTGAATATTGTAGTAATTTTGTGACATTCATCCGTCAGTTTAGACTTTCGTTATTATGTCGCAGCTTTAAAAGACCAATTTCGCTGCATAACTGAAAATATCTTTTTGTCGTTGAAAAATTCCGTAAATTTCGCCATCGTCGTAAAAGTGTTATTTAATTTTGTCTTCGTTTTCTCTCGTTGTTAAAGCTATTTGATGGCAAAAGCTCTTATCGGCATCTTCGTCTTCTATGAAGATTAACCGAGTTCAAGTTGCAAAAATAACTCCAGAGATTCTTTCAACTATATACATATTTTTCTATGAAAATATTATCGTTTTTATTTAACAGATATAAAAGTGTTTTTTTTAATAATGGAATTAAAAATAAAAGATTTTTCCTTATATATTTACATATTTTATAACATTACAATGAGTGATTCTTGAATTTAAATTTTTAATTTGTGTCATATAAATATATATTTCTATGCATTTTCAATATCATTAGTAAAAAAAAAATAATATAATATAGATAATTTATTTTTTTGTTGTTGATATTTTTGGATATAATTGAAAAACATTTATTAAACTTTAAATATTAATATCAATTTTCAAAGAACGAATGTTGAAGCAAAAGATTTCGATAAACGGAAAAATATACAATAAATAAAATAAATAAAAAAATACATAATAACTCTCATTTTTTTCCTTATATTTTTTACTATTAATCGCTCTTTGTTTGAATATATTTTATTATATTAGAATACATTAACATTTGCGATTACTCAGTTTTTTATATATTTATTCAATATTCAGCAGATCTCAAGTTTGAATCTTTTTATATTATTTATATATAATATATTAAATCGAATAATTAAAAAAAAACAGTTATATATAGAACCTTGTAAATATAAGATTTTATTGAAAATTGAAATTATCATCTGTTTAACATTATATAAATAGTAAAATGGAATCAACAGTAATTATTCATGTTTCAATAATTGAGTAATATGAATAACAATTATATGTTTATGCGGAATTCCAGAGTCATTAAGGTTATAATAATTATTTCAATAAAATTACAAGCTATTCTAACATATTTAATGACAAATAATAATAAAAACGTAATAATTTAGATTATATGTATAATCATAAGAACACAAAGCGTTGTTTTTATAAAACACCGTATTTTTATTAAAAAAAAAAAAATATATATATATATATAATATTAAATTGTATTTAAAAAGAACGAATAAAAATATACATCACATAATATTTGATAAAAATATGTAGATTAAAAATATACCACACATATATAATATTATTGTATTTATATTAAAATTATTCACATATATCGTTATTATTTCACCAGAGATCCTATATATTTAACATATAACCACATTATAAACTAAATATATGATATTATTATAAACTACGTTATGTTTTAATCTAATTCTAATTTTCTAAACGAACCACTGACTCCTAATATATCATCGATTTGACTTTTAGAAGTCGGCGGTCTTTTCGATTTATCCGCTTTCATTTTATCGAAATAACTGATAATATTTTTTATTTCGTCTGAATTGAAAGATTCTCGCCACATATCTGAAAAATATGTTTAATTAAAAAAAAATCTATAGAACAATTAAATTATATATGAAATAATTTACATGATACTTCATCGAATGAAATGAAATGTTATATATGAAATAATTTACTTGATACTTCCGAGTAACTTTCGGCGTGGCCCCCTAATTCTTTCGGTAAATATTTTGGTTCTATATATTTATGAATATCTTCAGCATTTTTATGAACATGAAAACGATCGACAATTTTCTTTTTCACGGCTAATTTCATAACGTTTATCAAACTGCTTGTGTAACTCGGTGCATTTACAATATGAACGCCTTTGATTTTAGCACCGTAACATCTCTACAAAAAATATTTTACATATAATACAAATTGTATTATTTATGTATATATATATATAATATATAA
Source organism: Leptonema lineaticorne (assembly GCA_024500535.1). Taxonomy (NCBI): domain Eukaryota; kingdom Metazoa; phylum Arthropoda; class Insecta; order Trichoptera; family Hydropsychidae; genus Leptonema; species Leptonema lineaticorne. The sequence continues at coordinate 7,770,965 of JANIJI010000017.1, forward strand.
ATAAATTATATAAACCTCCGATATAAATAGCGATCTTCTCATTATAACAGGATTTATCTTGACTATATGTGAAAATTTCGTATTAGCGCAATCCCAAATTATCTGTTCTCCTAAAGCTGTTTCCCACCACATTTTAAGCTCGGTTATCATATGTAAAATTTTAAAAACGTTAGCTGGATCAAATATTTCTGGATCGCAATCTTTAATACTGAAAAGAATATTAATATTTATATACAGAAAAAAAAAACGAAAGAATTACTGACGGGAAAAACCAGATATTAATTCATATTCTCAGTGTTTAAGAATCGTTATAATACATTATTTGTTGTTATTTTTACCTCAAAATACTAATCCTATGACGTTCATTCGTCATTTGAGGCATTATCACCCAGTCGGTGCTTTCGAAGGCTTGTTGTATTGCAGGATTTGATGAATCTCTGTCTTGAAAAAATTCTGGAATTTCCGCTTTTGCAATAAAAAGATTCTCTAATTTTATTTTCGATTTCTCAATACTAAAATTATTTGTTGCTAAAACTCTCATGATCACCCTGTCCTCTATAAAAAAAATACACTATAATATAACACAAAATAACATATGTTTATATATATATATATATATATATATATATATATATATATATAAACTAAAATCGTATATTTTTCTTTACTTATGTATAAAATAATTATTTTAAAACTTATTTATTTAATTCAGCAATTATTATATATAACTATAGGTGGACTTGTTAATATAATATAAAGTAAAAAATTTTCCTTATCCATAGTTTTAAAACTGTTTTATGAGAAAAAACACGTATATTCACAGTATACAAGTATTAAGTATGTAAAAATAAATTGATTTTTATTATTTGAAAAGATTTGTAATCTCTGATTAAATTTGTGCTTACATAAAATATATTTTTTGTTAACATTTTTATATGTCATAAGAATATTGTTCGAAAATTTTATTATGACTAGTACATGTTTGCACGAGAAATCAATTTTTAAAATAATAAAAATCTATAAATCATAAAAAATATATATTTTTGCTAAAAATATATTATAAAAATTAACATATGAAAGAAATTTTCTAAATTGAAAAATATTTACTCTCTTAAACATTTGAGTTATATAAATAGCATTTTTAAATTATAATGTTATTTTAATTACTATAACAGTGGAAAATTTCGATATTTGGATTGAATAGTAAAATAATAGTTTTGATTAAAATGTAACTATTTTTAACAATAAAATTATTGCGAAAATTATATTTAAATATTTATTTATATTATTTTAACAGATAGACTTGACCGGTCATAGTAGCCATTTATATTATTATTTTAAATAACGTATTATAAATATCATTTTAATATTCGTTTCATATCAAATCTAATTTTAATTTCTTTTAAAAAGATATAAATTTATATTTTTTTAAAAGAAATGAATCTTTTTTTAATTAGAAATATTTTTTAATAAAATTTATTTATAAATTTTACTATAAATGATGAATAAATTTGATGACGACGTATTCGTTGGTTATAAATAAATGTGACACACTTAACGGTTATAAAACCAAATTTTAAATTCGTCTCGATATTTCAAAATATACATTTTTTTTAATCATATTTTGATATTTAAGTAAAAATAATAATTAAATAACATGTCAAAAAAAACAAATACCTAGACGTTCTTTAGGAAAATGCGGTTGAAGTTTCATCCAATCTTGAAGCCTTGCGATGCTTTCATCGACAATTTTTTGCGATGTTTTAAAATCCTTATATATTATTTCTACGTCTGAATCGTGTGTTCTCAGAAGTAATTGTTGATAATTTATTTTTGATTCTGCCATTTTTATTTTTGATTTATTATTATTATTATTATTATTATTATTATTATTATTATTATTATTTGATTGAGTGCACTTGAATATTTTTATATTGTCTCAACGAATGACTATTGCTCGTTGATGTTTGTTGAACACTAAAACCATATAAGTTGTAATATATGAAATGGCAAACGAATAAAACTGGTTTTCAAGGAATTTTTTTTTTTGAACGTGTTACCGTGAAAGAAAAAAAAACATACGCAGAAACCGGTAATGAATTCTATTTTTTCTTTAGATTCAGGGTTATATTTTAAATAAAATAACAATGAATTATATTCACAAATTAAAATTTATAGTTTTATTTAAAAATTGAAAATACTTTAATTTATGAACTTTTTAATACAATGATATTGTATATTATATAATAATAATAAATATATAAAATTTTTAAGGACATTTTTCAAGTTTTTAAATTAGAATTTTCGTACGTAAATATTAAATTAAAATAATATAATATAAATTAAAAATAATTTATTAAACAAAATCAATTTTTTTATTTAAATGAATATCACGCATATGAATAATTGTTTATAAAATAATATTAATATATTATCAAATTATTAATGTTATTCATGCTGTTTAATATTGATTAAATATCTATTTTAACTTAGTAATATGTATATAAAATAAATAATTTAAAAATATTATCATTATATTTATTCTCAATAATTTAACTTAGAAATAGGAAATAGTTTTATATAAAAATTAAGATAAATATAAAATAACATAATAATAAGTGTTTTTATATTCTTACAATATAAATAAAACAATATAATTATTACATAATTATAGAATAAATATATTTAAAATATGAATATTGTAATAAAAATATTGTATTTAAAATGTGAATATTGTAATTTTAAAAATATATATATTATAAAAATTTCAGTTCAGCCCTGTGCTGATTAACATTAATTTATTTTGTCTATAAAATAATTATATACATTTTGTTAAAATACGTCTTATAAGCACGTTTTACTGATATATGAAAAATTCTAAACAAACAAAATGCACTATTTTACATATTTCATATATTCATATTAAATATACTTTACATTTTATATTTTTAAAAATAAAAATAAATTAATTATATAAATATATTTGTTATAATTATGCATATATTAATATAAAATATTAATATAATTTATCGATTCATCATATATTTAAACTGTAACAAATTCTTATTAAATAATGATCGTATAAAAAAATACGAATATATTATAACGCTTTATGATCGTGTATATATTTTGTGATGTTTGTTTGTATTTTATATATTTTAATATCAAAGGGTTGGTTTTCCGAGCCCTTTCGTGACTTCGATTACCGTTATGGAAAAATAGAGTCGTATATTTTGTACCATTTCAGAAATTTCGCCCCTGAACCACTATTATGGTAATTTTTAGTGCAATCACTAAATCACGGGGTCAAAAATAAAAAATAAAAAGAAGTTGTTTACAAAATTTTATAGAAGAAATTCGCCTTTATGTACTTTAGAACGATATAAAATATTATATAAATACTTGTATTTTTTTTAAATGAATATTCTAGTGCATGTAATTGAAGAAAATATTTATTTATTTATATATAAAAAAAATATGCATATTTTTATATCGTACGAGTGTACATTATTTATTTAACGTTATTGAGTTTTGACCTATATTTTATATTTTAATATATTCCAGTATTTATAATATGTACGAATTTGAATAAAGTTTTTTTATATAAAAATTGAATTTTCTCGTAATATAATAGTAATACAATTAATTTATATATATGATACATATAAATTATATTATAATATATTTAAATTATTTATAAATACGATGAAAATCGATTGAATTTCAATCAAAATCTAATTTTTTAAACGAGCCTTGAATTCCTAGCAAATCTTCGTCGTGTGTGAAATTGGATCTTTTAGATTCGTCCGATATCAGTTTTTCCTCTTTTAAAAATATATCGATCCAATAATCGTTCGTTATTTCTTTATACCACTCGTCTGAAAGTCGAGATTAAAATATAAAATATTATAGTATAATATATATTAATACATATTTATATATATTGTAGAAAATACTATTATAAAATATTAAATGTTCTTGAAATTATTGTATAAAAATGTGCTCGTAATGCGTTCAGTTTAGTTATAATTTGCTTACGCTTAATTTGTTCAAAGTCTATTGCGGAAGGAAAATATCTTTTTAATTACATTGATAATTTTAAACTAGTTTAGCAAATAAAATATTAAATTTATATTTTGTAATACGATTTAATAATAATTATTATTATTTAAAAATTTTTGCAATATAATATTAACAAAAATATAGGTAAAATTGAATATTATACTATAAAAATTAAAAAAAAAGATGCATACTAAACCTTGAAAGGTTATACTGTGATAAATATTTTATCTACTATAATTATTGTTTAATGAATAGTTAATTTTGATTTTATAATTTTTGACCTTGAAAATAAAAGTTAAAATTAAAAAAAAAATAAACATGCAGTTTTAATTATATCTTTAATGCAATATATCAATAATTTATGACGTTATAAAATAATTTTATATATTTAAATGTATTTTGTATCATTAAAACTTTAATATGAAATCAATACATATCATTGAAAACGATTATTTTGTATATATATTTGTAAATTATAAATATATATATACGATGTTCAAAAAGTTATGGAAATTTTCAATATTTTAATAGTCTTTGCGTTTTCTCTAATTTCTAAAATCCTTCTAGAACTCAATATTTGTCGTTCTTTAAAGTTTTCTTTGGGCAATGTTTGGCGAATGTGGAGGTTGGATCATTATTAAAGTATTGTTTTTTGCCGATATTTCACGAATGTCATTACTTTTTAAATATAGTTTACATTATAATATTTTATATAATTTTTTTATTTTTCAATTACGAAACGAAGATAATATCAATTAGTCAGCGCCTAATAATACACAGATTAAATACATCAGCGGCTTCGATTATAAACCGTCGGCCGGATTAAGGGAAATGATTACCTTTGAGCACACTCAAAGATCTCTCGCAACCGCCGTATTCAACAGGTAGGATTTCTTTTGTTATATCCCTGTGTAAATCTCCAACAGATGAATGGCATTTAATTCTGGATACCAATTTCGGTTTCAGGGAACGCTTCAGCAGATTCAGAAATTTGTCTACGAATGACGGAGCGTTCAAAATGTGAATACCCGCTATTCTAGTGCCGTAGATTTTCTATAAATATAAACGATTCATATTAAATATTGTTTAATGTGAAATGTTTATGATTTAATATTATTTATTTATATAAAAAAAAAAACCGTTTTAACATAGATCGATGACAGAAAAAAATATTAATATAAAAATAAAAAATATATCAATGGTTTTACATAAGGAAATTATTTCTTTAATGATTTTAATAGAAATTAATGAGTATTAATGAGTAATTTATATATACTTATATAAATGTATACAGATCAATAAAAAAAGATAGTACAATTAACTGTAATATTTTCTAAGGAATATGGCTATATCTATATATAAATTATCATATTTCAGTCACGAACTATATAGACTCGGATTATAAAAAAAATAATAAAAATCAATATTAAAATACCTTACTGATGATTTCTGCCGTTTTTAAAACCATAGGATTCATTTTTGTCAAATGATTCCATCTCATATTGTTCAAGTCAAGCAGTATTTTGTCTGCGAGAAAACATTCGTTCTTGAGACGATATTCGCCGACCTGCAATTTTCCACATGGTCAGCAAAATTTTTGTTTTTTTTTTTAAGGAATAAGAAACGACAATAAAAAGGATTAAATTTTTAAAACGAAATGAGAAAGATGCGACCACGATAAAACTTCGTTTAAAATGTGCTTCCAAAGAGAAATTCACTGGATCTCCAACTATTTTGAGGACATTCACCCGACACAGGTCTGCGGTTAATTTTGGCAAAGGAATCCAATATCTGAAATTTTACAGTCATATTGCTTATATTAATATATATATTATTAGCTAATTTTAGATATTAATAAAGATATAATTTATTTTTATTAATATTATTATATCAATGATTAATTTGTTATTGCATTATGTATATATATATAGTCAAAGTTCATTTTTGCAATATCATCTAAAGATTTATAATTCACTATTAATAAACACATAAAATTATAATTTAAAATATTATAAAAAAATCATTAAATAATATAATATTATTGTCTAAAAAAATAATAATATCCAATAATAGTATTATTACTAGTTTTAGAATCGAGAATTTATCTATTAAAAAAAATATCAATTTAAATCATAAAATATAGAATGATTGAAGTTTTTATTTATATTGATATAAATAGAATATTTATTTTTAAAAAAATGTGAAAATTTAAAATAATCAATCTATTATGTTTCATATAGATATATAATAAAATATTACACATTATCAGATATGATATCCAAACCGGATTTTATCAGATCGCTGAAACGAAGGAAATCTGGTTTGATCGATCTTAGTAAACATTTCATATCAAGTTTACTCTTGACTTTTTCCATTGACAATTTATTGACGATGAGTAAACGTTTTATGTCGTTAATATCTATAAAAAAGAAAAAATACTCGTATTTTCAAATGAAAAAAAAAATGTACAAAATAAATACGTGAAAATATATACCCGGAGACGGTTTAGGAAGATGTGGCTGAATATCGTACCATTTTTTAATATTTTCAGCGTCTTTCTGAAGGGATTCTTCCGTGATATTTAACTCGGAAAATATTTCTTTCACTTGTTTTGGTGTAGTCTCTAGAAGTTTACTTTTGCAAAGTTCCATATTTTTTCACACTTTTTCTATTTCTTCTACTTTCTATTATAATATAGGGATTACAGTAAAATGAGACGACACGTTACAATGAGACAAACTAGCTCACTGAGCTACTATTACTAGTATTTGTTACTACGAGAGCATTATTTGTTGTTTTCCTTCGCCTCTTCTTAAATGCAATAATAAAGAGCAATTACATTGAGAACTTTAGTATGAAATTATGTTCAATTGCATTCGAGAATATTGCTGTATGCTGTGAAACACGAAACTGTTTAGAAAATGTAACGTTTATGTAATTCTATACTGAACATTGAAAAAAATCTATTATTTTTATAAAAATACTAATTCATTTATTAATATATTCCAAATATATTTTTTTCAAATTTATTATTATACTCATTAAAAAAATCTCGAAATACTCAAATTGACAATAGTAAAAATATAAAATGTAATAAAAAAAAATCTTAATATATAATTGAAAAGTATTTAATTTCCTTGCAATTATTTTCCAGTAATTTTCAACGATTTATTAAAAAATAATTTAATTTTTAATGCAAAGTTGCGGTAACCTTGTGGTTATTAATGCATTCGTAGTTTTATAACCTTGTTACTATAATTAAACCGGTTCATATTATAACAACTTCGATACATTATTGCAAACTTCGCAATAATATCTATTTTAAATTGACCTAGTAAATTTATGATTAACAATAAATATTTAAACGATATTTATATTTAAATTTTTTAAATCAATTATATTAATAATATTTCATATATGTATTTTGGGTTGCTGTCTTTTTTATTAAAATTTTATTGCAATTCTGTTTCGAAATATATCAAATAATTTGTATAACCGGTTAAAGATAAATAGCTTAAACATTAAAAATTCGAAAAAATAAAATATATTTTGAATTGATAATTATATTTTTTTAAATAAATTTTGATTTATTGTACACAGATGGCTGTACTAAGTTAGTTTATGTAATGAGATGAAGCAATATATTATAAAGCGATGAAAATTAGTAATTTTTATCATTTTCAAAATTTTGCAACTTAAAAATATGGCCTTATTTTCTTGTAAAAATGCTAAATTTCTACTTAAATGTATGTTATATATATATATATATATATATATATATATATATATATATATATATATATATATTATATAGATTATTTATTATTAATATTGTCTCATAGTATATTCATCACAAAGTATCAATAGTTAATTATAGTTTTAGTAATGAGAGATGACATATATTATTTCATAATAAAATGTTGATAAATAAATTCAATTTAAAATAACATTAGAAGATCTATTATGATATTATAAAAAAGAACAGTTTTTTTATTTTGTCAACAAAGAAGAGCAATTATCAAAACTTTTCAGTAGAGTTAAATTATTTGAAAGGCTCTAAAACGTTTTATATCACATAATAGTGAACAACTTTTTCAATTTGATTTATGACCGTATCAAATAAAGAAAATGAAAAATACGTCAAAAAAAGATTCGATCGAACGGAACTTCCTTTTATATATATATATATATATATATATATATATATATATATATATATATATATATATATATATATATATATATATATACTACTGTTCTTATATATATATATTTTTATTTTGTCCATCGTCACATGTTTTCATACTTTATTGTCATACTCGAATGAATTGTCATCGAAGTAAATCGAAAAAAGTCTTTTGCATTTTGCTCCCTTTGATCTTGTCCATTTTTTTTCCATTCTCATGCAAGAAAATTTTTCGCTCTTTTTTATTATGTCGACATTCGGAAGCGCGTTATCGACGATTTCCTTTCTTTTTATACTCGTGCATAAAAATAAACATTTTTTTCCTTTTCGTCGTGAATAAAAGCGGGGTAAGAAATACAGAGGATGGATGGGAGGGGGGAAATTGGAATTTCTTCGTGAAAACTTGGAGTTTTCCTTCATCCGACTTTTCAGTTGTGCGCTTTACGCGATTCGAATATTTCCGAATGCGGCGAATGTGTTCGCAGTGATATCGAATAAAATAAGGGTTGGGGTTGAAGAAAATAACGGAAATATCCATTTTTGACGTCGATTTTCACCCCCATTTTCGAACATCCGAACCGTGCAAAATTCTGTCTTACTTACTTCAAGAATAAACCGGCAGATTTGTCATAAATTGAAGTTTATTGAAATAATTTAGCGCACGTTAGATAGATAAGAAACACTTTTAAATCTTATAAAAACATCTATGAGAAACGTGTAATATAATATAATTAATTAAAAAATGTATAATATATCATAAAAGCATAACGTTTAAATTTTTAATTAAAATTGAATATATTTAGCCATTGATGATATTGCATAAAGAGAATAGGCTTTCATTGATTCTATTCAATATTGAATATAATCAATATAAATCAATAAATCACACATCAAGAACATTTAGTCGCATGAATAGTGCAGTTTATAGTTGAACAAATTCATTTATTCGATGAAGTTAAGCGATATTAAACGTTTTATCTTTGACAATGATATACAAATAATGCGTTATAATTTGAATTAAGTTTCAAATTGTATTAATATGTTATTTTATTATGTACATTAATGTTGAAAATCAGTAATATATCGTAATAATTATTTTCAGAATCAATGACATGGGATTAAGTCGTTAACTATAACTAAAATCTACATATTAATTTAAATTAAATTATTAAATTTAACACATTTCAAATTAAAGTGAAAATAATAATTATTACAACAATTAAATTAAATAAAAAGAATATTATAATTTTGAATACATGTGATTATTTTAAGATTACGATTTAAAATATTCTCTTCTATTGATTTGGTATTAATGATTATTTCTAGATCTATATAATTTTAGTTGATAAGAAAAGTTTGACTTCATCATGAAAAACATTAGTCTCCTTGTCATCTAATTAACGATTGATTTTTTCGATTATTTTGAACGGGATATTATCAAAAATTCACTATATAATCTGGTTTTGATATCTTCTGATTGTCTTTTTCTTACCTGAATGTCTTAAGAAATGAAAAAAGTTTATCACTGACGATGAATTGAAAGCGGAAGTTTGAAACTGTTTAATTGGACAAGCGGCAATCTTCTATAATGAAAGAAAATAAAAGTTGTAGCAAAAATTGGACAAGCGAATTAAACAAACTTATAATCATTTAAAAAATTATATATTTACATATAATAAATCCAACTAAAATTTAAGATTATTATAATGATAATTTATATACTATATAATAAAAATTTGTGTATTGTACAGAATGAACATTATATATGTATATATTATATCACATTTATGAATGTCATGCCGAAATTCTGTTTTTATTGGATATTCATAGCTTTTTTTTTTATATATAATATGCACATATTTATTTATACGCAATCATAAAACATCCCAAGTGTACATTCCGTGAGGATACGTTTACATCTATCTTCAAATGAAGAGAAATATCCTTTGGAATACAATCCGACTCTTATGCGAGAGAAGTTGACTCGAATGGAACACAAAAATACACACACAAATATATATGTGTGTGTGTGTGTGTGGAAAAAAGGTAAAACAAGAGAAAAACATGACACGCTCTAGGGGGTGGTGGGTTGGTCTAATGAAAAAGTATGGAAGTGAAACGAGAAATAGGGTGCTTCTGAAATGTAGGTGTAACAATGATGTCGTACAGGTGTACGAAATGAAAAATGCGATGAAAGAGAAAAAATAGTAATATACTATATAGGGGATGCTGAAAGTGGCGGATGAGATGTGTTCGTATTCATCGACAATGCAACCCCTATTTAAACGTATTGTATTGTAAGCAATTAAAATTTTCGGGGTGCATGTCTCTTTTTTTACATGAAACCCTATATATTTATATTTTATATGAAATGTACAATTTCATTGTATATATATATATATATATATATATATATATACAATGCTCTTTATTTTTGAACTATTGTAAAAATCGGCGTAACAATTTAACGATAGTCATTTTTATTACATTATGCTGAAAATGCACTGACACGTGAAGTCGTTTAATTTTACAGCTGAACGAATTCGTGTTAAGTCTCGTTAAAAACGAAAACAAAATCGTTTAAAATTTATCGTATTTTTACTTTATATTATCCTTAATACGATTGTGTATGGATGTTGTTTATTTCATTTATAAAGTAATTTTATATGAAAAAAAAATATACTAGAAATTTAATTTATTCCACATTTTACTTTTTTATAATATGGAAAATAGTGTACTAATGACATGCATTCAAAACAGATAATTCACATTATAATATTATATATATAAAGAAAATTAAATATCAAAAAATTCCAGTTGCGATGCAAAAAATGAATATTCTGGCTCTAATTTAGAAAGAATTAATTAGAGCCAGTTAAGTTCTGAATTTTTATCTAATTAATATTTATTTATTTTTTATATCTAATTTATTATAATTTTATTATAATTTAATATGAAATATACTTAGATATGATATAAATTTTAATTACTTGTCAATAAATACAAATTTTGTAGAACATAAACAGTCACATGCAGTAATTATATGGTTTATAATTATCTATGAATATTTAAATCATATGTAAATTACAAATATGTCCAAATTATTGAAATGTAACTGGTAATCAGTGAGCATAATATATAATATTTTTAGTACAATAAATTCATTAATTTAAATTAATAATTATAACGAGAATTTTTATATTTTGAGATTAATCAAAATTTTACAATTTTGATATTTTTCCGAACATATATATTATAATTTATTTTTTTATGAACGAATTAATTATTATTTTATTATATTTTGTAACATTATATATTATAATCACACCATATATTTTCAATAAATATTATCGATTGTTCGAACGAAGCCTACTTAAACTAGAATAATCTTCTTTTGTGTATTCTCTTAGAGTATTATATTCTTAAGTTGTACTTATAAAATATATAATTAACTATATCTTTGATATGAAAATATAGTTTTGAATTTCGAAACTACATTTATAGCGTCATTTTTAATAAATATAAATTTTATTATGATAAATTAAAATTTTATTAATTTATAAGGGAAAAAAGAACAAAAAATTGAATTTTTAATAAAAATATTTAATTATATTAAATATATTATATAATATAATACAATGAGGACGTCAGATTGGATGCTATTTTATTTAATAACTCTGATTATAAAATAATTTTATTTTTCAGTATGATTTTAATTAATTTATTTTTATTATGGTTGTAATATGTTGTCGTTGGGACTTAAACTTTTTCAACATAAAAGATCCTTTTAAAAATAATCACAATTATATATTTTTTTGCAAATTATCAACAAATAATTTGATTAAATATATAGAAATATCCGCTATATATATATATATATATATATATATATATATATATATATATATATATATATATAAATATATATTATGAATATACTCGAAAATTTGAAGGAAAATTAATGAAATCGATACGAAGCGTCGCGAAGAATAAATTCTCACAACGACCTCTCCTTTTATTTATTATCGAATTATATATATATATAATATATATATATATATATATATATATATATATTTATATATATATATATATATATATATGTATATATATATATATATATATATATATATATATATATATAATATTTATATTTTTATTTTCATCTTGAAAACATGTCACACTTTATAAAAGTGGACATATCAACGTTTCGTCGTATTTGCGATCCTTTATTCTCGTGTCCTTTAACGATTTTTTCCCTTGCAACTGTTAAAAGCGAATAATAGAAGTGTCACTAATATGACCCTTGTCATCGGCGTCATTTTGTTTGCCTCTTTTTTTTTTCGCCACCATATTTTCCCGAGAAAAAAAAATTTTCCACCCCTCCGATACATATTCGGACCAAAATATATTTATCCCCGTATTATCGCATATTGAACAATTTGCTTTTCCGAATAAAAAGAGGAAATAAATTGAAAAAATAATCTATTCAGTTTTTTTTTATATTATATTCGTATATATATTTTACTTATATAATTTTTAAATGTTGTTTTAATGTTGAACTTTTTATTTTACGTACTTTTATTTAACTTGCACTGTTTGTTTGTTTGTTTATCGGAGTGGATTCTTGTAATCGAGTTTTCGACCACTTCTCAGTATTCAATTGAGTTGAAATTTTGCATACTTGTTCATTTTCGATGACAATATAGGAATCAATTCACACATTTATTATATATATGTTGAACTTCCTCCACTTTTTTTTTAACAAAATTTCAATTATATATGAATATTTCCATCAATTTACGTTTTCATATAATTGAAAATTCATCTTAATATTTAGAGGACGAAAACAAGAAATTTCATTAAAATAATACAATAATCATATCAGAAATTGCGGAACTCTATATTAAGGCTAATTTTTCCATATTTCCCGGTAGCGCTTCTACATTTCTACGAAACTGAGCAACGGAAGTGGTAGGGGTGGGGGGGGGGCGTAACCGGATATTTTCGTGCAGTTTTCCCGGCGGAAAATTTTCATCCCTATAGTAAATTACTCGTGGAAAATGCCTCACCCCCCCCCCTGCTCGTTGTTAGTTGCGTGTCGTACAGTCAACAGTTTGAATCGTTGTACTTTCATTAAAACTATACATATGTTTCCGGTTCGGCGTTTAGGGACCGTTTCCACGTTATATACACGCATTTTATTAAGCCGAAAACGGTCTAAGGTACGAGAAACGGTCACAACGGAAAGGGTTAACACACCCTTTCTTGCACGGACAATTAATTTTTGGACTGAACTTTGGCCATATCCCGCAATTACCGAATTTGCTGCTACATTGAATTTTTACTATTCGACTGCGAGTCGCTTTTTTTGATTTTTTTTTTTTTTTGGTTTTTGTATTTCGGGCCAAATTTATGTTTAAGCGACGAATTATCGCTTTCTAACATCCTGAATTGTTCTTTGATGGATAAATTACATTATAATTAAATATATAAATAATTTTTTATCTTATCTCAATGTCAATATTATATAAAAAAGATTTTTTATAATAATTTTAAAATTTATATTGATGAAATATATATATATATATATATATATATATATATATATATATATATATATATATATATATATAATTAAAAATACTGAAATGTCTTTATATTATATATTGAACACTAAACCTAAATACATTTTTTATATATCTATTCCTACCGTGTCCGGTCAAAATGACCGGTCTTTAAAGTAATTATTATTTTAATAATTAAACGTGGACAATAATCAAATTGTTTTTGAATGAATTAATAAATAAATAAAATAACGATATAAATTTAATTTTATTTACATTAAAAAAAAACTTATTTCTTTAGTGATACGATAACGTTTAAATATGTACAAAAGTTTGAAAATGGTTAAATTAACCGGTACTGATAGGTTTAGTGTTAAATAAAATATCAAAAATTTGAAAATAATATTTGAAGTTTAGTTTTTAGTTTATATTTTCTTTTATTTTTAAATATATTATTTTTATGAAGCAAAAATATTTATTTTATTATATGTCAAAATAAATTATATATAGGACTTTATCTTATATACATTTTCATAATAAATTTGTTCATTAAAATTAAATAAAAATTAGACTATGATGTATTTATTATATATTGTATATTAATAATAGTTAAAATGTTATAATTGAAAGACAAAGTCATTGTTTTTTTTTAATAAATTAATGAATTTTTTTTTCTCTATATTATATATGGATTTATTTCAAAATCCACATAAATTATATAATGATTATGTCCGAAATCTGCAATTTTTAAAGCGGTCTTTAGAATTAGACGAATGAAGAACGACAATATATATATATATATATATATATATATATATATATATATATATATAAATGTGCGTGTGCGTGTGTGTGTGTGCGTGCGTAAATTGTTAAAATATTCGTTTGTGGAGTGCGGTCTGTGGTCGCCGGAACAAGTGTATTTGTGTGTGCATGCGGCCGGCTTTATGGTAATTAAACATTAATTACGTTAGTTCTCATATCATACGCGGCATGGAAAGGGTTAATAGGGACCGACCCAGGACCGTGGGCCTCCGGTTTTGAACCTACGCATTGCGTCTAATTTAATCTCACGTAGGGTCCGCTCCTTTATTACACTTTAAAACCTACTACTGTTCTTCTCTTACACTTTTTTTTTATTTTATATATTATACATATATATGTATATATATATATATATATATATATATATATATATATATATTATTTCGTTTTTGTACCCTTCGTGTTCCCGTTTCCGTGTTCAGATGTGAAGCCGAGGGTCCTCAATTTCACATTCGAGAAATTTTCACCGCTATTACATAATATAACAATGTCCTCAATTTCGAATTCGTAAAATTTTCACCTCGGTCGCCCGTTTTATAGTGCTTTAATACGACGATTTTTGCCAATAACGTAGTTTCGGATTCGATTATACCGAATATATATTCTTTTTATAGTGCTTTTTTTTCCCTTATCGGAACGTGGGTGAACCATTACCGATTTTTTTTTCTTTTTGGTTACCGGTATCATCATACCCCTATAAAGGAATAAGGTATCTGTCTGGAAAATCGAGTGTGTGCGTATAATAGTCACGTTATTTATCGTTTTAAAATGTATTTATTATAGTAATATATATTTTAAAAAATAATATTAAATTTTATCAGTTCTAGATAACTTTTTTATAATATTTTATAATAATATAATTATTTTGTTTAATATATTAATTTGAATGTACGCCTTATTGTTGATCATTCTTATGCATAAAATGATTTAACAATTTTGACTGAAGTAAACTTATAAAAGAGAATATAATTTATTATGAAAATGGTTAATTAAGTAGGAAAATACTCGTTGATAATCGATATTGATGAAGTGATTTAGAATCACATTTCAAGAAGTTGACATAATTGACGAAAGGTACTCAAATATCACAAGTAGGCAATAATATATTTTTCAATTTTATATTCAAAGCGATTTCACGTTTATATATACGTGTGTATGTGTGTTCGTAAAATGAGTCGTAATTTCGGAATAATGATTCGGAAAGGAATCGAAGGAATATCCGGTAGAATTTCATAAGGAGAGACGGTCGTAGAAATTTTCCGTCTATCACATGCAAACACTCGTCTCGGACAGATAAAATCTAATGATGATTGCTTCCATCACATCGCGGCCGGAAAAGCTGAACGAGCGCTTTTCCGGAGATTTCTCTCTCTCTCTATAGGAAAAATAAACAGTGCGGTTTTCACCGCGGGGGAGTTTTCATCGGGATTCTGTCTGCTTTTTTTTTATTACACGGCAGCTCTGTCAGTCGTTGAATTCGACTTTTATTTCGCTGACTTTTAGCATTTTTTTCATATATATATATATATATATATATATATATATATATATATATATATATATATATATATATATATGAATGGTATAAATGGTTCTAAATATATAATGGTTCTAAATGGTATATATATATATATATATATATATATATATATATATATACCATTTAGAAATAAAAAAATATTGATATGAAATTTATATTATATTAGAAAAAAAGTTTTAATTTAATAGATTAACATTTATACACTTGTTGTATTATATTTAAACGAGAATTTGAACCGTTATTTAGTCATCAATGTGTTGAATTAAATATGACTGAAATCTTATATACAATCGTTATTTTATATATCAAAAATTAAAATTGATTAATTTAGCAATATATTTATGATATTTTTGTAATAAAATGTCAGTTAAAAATTATCAACATTATTTAATGAATGAATTCGATTCCTAGATATTGTAATAAATAAATCTAGAATATTTATATAAGTTCTATATTTAGAATCATATTCATAATATAAATATTTCCTTATAAGATATTTATATTTACTGGTTAAAATAGTGTTTTTTAATATTCCTTTTGAAGCATTCCGTGTAAAAGTATAGACAGAATGAATATTATCGTATTACACAAAAGAGAATAACATTCTGGATATTTGAATACTTCAATTTAACATTTTTTTTTCACAACGCGCAAAAGCAAAACAGAGAATTTAAAAAAACATGAAAATATTTTTTTAATGCGCCAACTTTAAAACTGAAAATGCACTTGCATTTCACGTAAAAAGTTGAAAAACAACAAAAATTCACAAAGCTCGCATATTATAACGTATATAATATAAAGCAATGAGAACTTCCTACATACATATATTTACACACAAACAACACACACACACACACACATATGTATATAACATTTTACATATAAAACAAAAGATTTTACGGATGGTCAAATTCAAATTACTATGATTTATACGTTCACCTTGTTAAATCGCCTGTACAAAAATTATATTCATTCACGGCTTGACAAAGGAGTGAATTATTGCTTCGAATAAAACGCGTAACGCTTTTATTGTTTTTGTTTTTAGCCATCAATTTGACAAAGATTCACAATTGCAGAACGATTGAAAATAATAATAAAAGTATCGAAAATCAAAACGATTCTATATTATATAGAATATATTAATTAACAACGAACAATAAATACGCTTCATTATATCAACGTGATTTTTTATTAAATTTTTATAAAAATTTGTCGTGAATTTTCTGTGCTTTATTATTATAATAATAATGAAGTAGAAAAAAACATATGAAAGGCTCTGAAAACGTTGAACAAAAGAAAATATTATAATTTGAACGTGTACAGATTTTCACCAACCGAAGACGTGTCGAATATTTTTCAGAAAAAATATTTATTGTCAATGTCAATATTTCGTATAACGTGAATGCATTGGAAAAAGATTAAATTTTTATATAAACCAGGAACCGGGTTTACTAATATGTGACAAAACGCGACAACCTTTCAAACCTTCATCCGAAAATATAGTCGATAGGTAAAGTTTGTCGGAAAACCTTCGTCTTAAATATATATATATAAGAAAAAAAATGTATTCCGCATAACGTATTCGTATGGAAAATTTTACATAATAATAGGAGATGAGCACTTATTATGGTCAATTTTGTACAAATATTTGATTGACGTATCGTATTTTTAATAAATGATTAAATTATATATATATATAATTCAATGTTATTTTTAACTATTTAAGATTAAAACAATTACGGTAACGATGAAAAAATTAACACGTCCAAAAACTGGATAAAAATAAGATACGATTTAATAAAGGTTTTCCCGATAAGCATCCAGTTAAACGAACTGAGAATACAAAGAACGAAATAAAATAAAACAAATTTAAGTGTTGCACAAATGTTTTAGAATCTGAGACATTTTCACAAATCTCCAAGACGATTATAATTTCAAAGACAACCGAGTGAAAATAAAAAACAACAAAAAAAAAGAAAAACAGAATTTTTCATTAAAATTCATGGTTTTTCATGTAAATTTCGCACGCCGCAGATACGAAAAAATTTGAATATGAGTCACTATTACAACTTTTTATTATTATTATTATTATTATTATTATTAATATCATTTACGTTTAAATAATCAAGAGATATCGACGTAAAATATCGTTATTTATTATTATTATTATTATTTTATTATTAATATCATTATACTTCCGGTAAAAATAGGATACAATGATGAATAAGTGAGCGTAAAATTCTTGCGCGCCCCCCCCCCAAAACCCCCCAAGTTTTTCGTCTTGTTTCACTTAACAAAATGAAATTTGACGTCGATAAATTATTTCGAGAGCCCGGTGATTTATTATGATTTCGAAATAATGTAATAGACAAGATGCCGCCGTGAACAAAAATATAAATTTCTCTTTTACAAGACCGAGCTTAATTGTGGTATCTCCTGGCGCTTAAGGACTTATATAAATGTATCGTTCGTCGCTTTTAAGGATCTGTTGCGGTGATTAAATGGCTTTAAATATTTATTATTATTTCGTTTTGGATTTTTATTTTTATTTTTCTCCACCATATAAATAGTGGATGTGTTCAAAAAAAAAATAAACGAAAAATTTGTATATATTACGAAAATAAATGACGCAAAAGTGATATTTATTTGAAATATTAACTTTAAGTATTTTTTTAGTATTCAGTACGAATAGACAATTTCCTCGATGCCTTTAAAAAAAAACGATGTAAAAAGTTTTAAAATATGCAAAGCTTGAGCGTATTTTGAAAGTGAGATATAGTGAAAAACTTTATAATCCATATGAAAACGCGAAACCGAGAAGAAAAGTCAAATTACGGAATTAAGATGAATAAGCCAAATTTTTTTTTGTTTATTTAGATAAAACAAAAATAACAACGATAATTTTAAATTAATAAAACTAAAGGATTGATTTAAATATTTAATGTTGAATGCATAATTTATTATTTTTAACATCTCTGAAAAATTGTAAAGTCTCTTTATAGCCATTATAATAAAATATTTTATAATGCTATTTAGTGTTTTAATTGTGTATAATATATATATTAATTCATTATTTTAATTAATCGCATATATAATTTATATGATAGTATAACTCATTTTAAATATATAATTAAATCCGTAATATAATGAAATTAAATATTTTATTATAAATTTTTGTCAAAGCTAACGAAATATATTTCATATTATTTAAATATAAAACGATTGCGTAATAAATATATATGTGGATATTTATATAAATCGCTATTACGGATAATAGATACACACACACACACACACACATATATATATATATATACGTATTCGAATTGAAATTTGAACATTTCATTAAAAAACGCAAACGACGACGATGATAAAAAAATATATATATAATAATTTCCAACGATCGATAAAATCTCTTAACCGAGTTAATGAAATTTATGCAAAAAAATATACGACGAAAAGGAAATCAATATTATTCGCTTGCAAAAACGCTACGAATAACCTGGAATCGAATAATCATAACAAGCTCCCGATTTTTTTTTTAATATATGGATTTTCAATTTACTCTCTTTTTCACAGTATGATGATATATATTTTATATTTATATATATATATATATATATATATATATATATATAAACATATATTTTTCATTTTTTTTTCTCTCGCTGAAATTCCATTTAAGGCGAGCAGTATTCAGACGAGCGAGCATATTTAATGATTTTGTAGTTGAAAAATAAGCCAGTTTTGCAGTAGTGCTTTTCCAGGTGAATAGTGAGATCTCGGAGACTGCATTGTTGGGATTTTGACAAAAGCTTCACGTTGAAGGCTTCATATATAGTGTTGTATACGTATTATATATACACATAGAAAAAACTCACAATATATATATATATATATATATATATATATATATATATAAGTTTATATTTCTGCATGCATTCACTCAACATATGACACGAAGGTTTTTCATTCATACAAATGATATATGGGAAATATCCAAGATTAATATTGCATATACATATACTGAAAACATTTATCGATTGTATTCAAGTCATTTTTTAATAATATATCATATATCAAACAATATTATGTATATATAGAAAATAAATTATATATATATATATATATATATATATATATATATATATATATATATATATATATATATATATATATATATATATATATATATATATATATATAACAATTATCACATTCTTTATTTATTTTTGGCTTATTCAAAACTCTTGATGTATTTAGGACTCTGGTCCATATTTTCATACCGTATATAATTTTATTTGTTTTCCAAAAATGGAAAAATACTAGAGCATTAGGTTGGCGCTTTTCCAGCACTTTATTAAATGACCACCTTAAAAATTTACTATGCGATTTTGGCTTCCGGAAAAGACAACGGAAAAATCGCCTTCAAAAAACACTATTCAAGAAATAACTAACTGTGAAAACGGAATAAAACTATGTGCGATATTTAATTCGTACTATTGTTATTTAATTGTAAATAATATTATTTAAATTTTGATAATGAAACGTGTTAATTTTTGAATAAATATTTTCAACGTTACTGATGAATACGGTTTTGCGGTTATCGATTCACATTTGCGGTATTCGAAATTCAGTTCTATAGTTTTATAGAAAATATATAAATCAAATAAAACGTCTATCATATATATATATTTTTATAATATAAAAAAAATATATATATTGACATTTTTACAAATCAATCGTCAAATATCGATAATATAACGTGAAAATATAGTCAAACGATTACTTTTCATAAATGGAATTATCATTCATGTTCGAAAACGATGAGAATATGGTATAGCCGGCTGTTTAGAAACTATTGGTGAAAGTTTACAGCGGGAATAGTTCACGGCTAGAACGTAAATTGAGCTAATTGTTTCGATTCCAAGATTCAGGTTTAACTTGAATGCCAAAGTTGGATTTTGAACTAATAACGGAAGGCATTGTTAGACATCCTGCGAAATCTTTAATGCGAATTATTATGGTAAATTTATCGCAATACATATATATATATATATATATATATATATATATATATAACAAAGAGTTTGAAACAAATGCTCGATTTGCATTTTTTTTAGGGTTTATATTATATATAATAAAATGAGTGGGTTGAATTTTATTTTCAACTGTATAGAAATGTATAAATGTGTACATTTATTTTATTTTTTTGTCGTTGTTGTTGTTGTTTTTTTTTTCGTTAGAGAACTCCGTCGACAATTATCGTGTCCCGGGTGCCCTCAACGTTTAGATCCTTTGGATTACAATGTAATTGTTCGACGACAAAGGATACACTTTAACGTGAAACTGTGCCTATTGTTCAAAATGTGGACGATATGTTATGTAACCGACTGGACTAATTGAAAATTTGTAATGCAATATTCAATGTTGCATTTACGAATATTGTTTCATTTATATATATATATATATATATATATATATATATATATATATATATATATATATTTCGAATAATGAAAAATTTTATTTAGAATTTTCAACATATTTAATAGCATATGATAAAGCTGATATTTATAAAAAAATATATTCTTCAAATCATTATATAGTAAATTAATAGCTCATTATATAATATAGTAAATAATATCCATTATTGGAAATATATGATACGGAAATGTAGTTTAAGAAAAAAAAAATAATTATATAAATATAAGAAAAGAAATATCTTTGATAGCATTAAATATATTAAAATATATATATATATATATATATATATATTTTTAGTAAAATTTGAGATATTATTATTTTTTTATGTATGATCTAAATAAAATAAATATACATTAGAAAGAATAGTGATATTTCAAGTTTCAAATTCAATTTTTACAGTACGTTAAATAAAATGAAAAACAGTAAATAAACTAACGCAAGTGTCGCTTTTCATATATAATATAATATAATACACGATTTTCTGCTTATATTTTTATTTAAAGTAAAAACGAGTTGCGGTAAAACCTTAAAAGCTAAAGTTCGTAAAAAAAAGATAAAAAAGATGTCTACAAAGTGCTATTTTTTTCATAGAAAAATTCGCACAGAAAATTAGAGAAAATTCTTTAAAGTAATTGATATGTTCAAAAAAAACTATAGCTTTACATTTAACCATTCAAACATTATTCGTTACGACGTATCTAATTTTTCAAAATTTACTCACACATATACATGGTATATATAAAGCGAAAAGTTTACACATATATTTTTATTTAGGTAACAAGCACACGTTCGATATTACGAGTCTATTTTATACTTTCTGGCTTTCGGTGTTGAGTGTAAATAAAGCGAACAAATGTACCTATTGCTTTTCGATACGGTCTCGCGGTATTTCCCGTTATTGGGGATGATATTGTGTTTTGGAGCACGAACTCGACATCCCCAGGATCTGATCCTTAAATCCAGCCAGGTTGTAATCCGAGGACTTACTGGAAAATAAATAAAATTTATCGTTTGCAACGGTCGCACAAGTCGTGTTCACGATCGTAACGAGGAAACATCTGGAACGGTCCGAAGATTCAATTCTATAGAAATTTTATCAGATATAAATATTGCGAACGTTTGTTTATTATTTATTCTTATCGATATGGGATTAGTATTTTGAAAAAGATACGCACTCGTTCACGTTTTATATCCACTATCGGCAGTCGACGATTTTCCACGACGGAAACGTTCTTTATTCGTCGCGTCGACGTAAAGAATTTCCATTTCGCCCGCACGCCCTCCACCCCGCGCGCACTTTAAGAAAATTTGAATGAATTATGCAACACGGTTTCGTGGAAAAGTGCTTTTACCAAGAAAACTTGTCGCTCAACGGGCGCCGATGTTGCCTTCGACGACGTTGTATTTATTGTCTTTCACTCAGCGGGCGACGAAACTTTTCCTGTTTTCACGCCGAACGTTCAATTGTACCCCTTAATTTAATGGCGGCTTTTCCACCCTTAAACAGCGCACGTTTCCATTCTTACTTGCGCGATTTTCCTCTTTTTTTTTTTTTACGCAGGTAACTTCTGTTTACTTGAAAATATACGTTGTGCGTTATATGTGTGTGTATGTGTATAAGGCGAATTTTTTTTATGTTACTTTTTCGCGTTCCAGATGTTACTTTGAAAATTCTTGCTGTGTAATATGCAAAGATCCTGTATCTAGAGAAAAATTCGTACATTAATATGTAAATTGTTTTTATATTACGGTAGGTTCGGTTTAAATTTTTCAATGATAGAAATATTCTAAAACGAGTTATTTTGTAATAAAAATTTTATTTTTATATATATTCATAATAAAAATATTAAGAAATTCTTTAATAAAAATAAATATATGCGTATTAAATGTAGAACTGATAATATGAAGATATATAAAGAATATTTCATTTTTTTTATATTTTTAATATAATATATAAAAATTAAATGTATATAGAAACAAATTTTATGAATATTAAACAGAAAAATGGATACATATTTTTAATTGATTAAATATTTTATATTAGTTATATTTTAAAAAATAAATATCAATACATTTTACATATTTATTTTAAAATATAAATTAAATTCAATATATATGAACATTTTACAACATACATAGTTAATATATCACGTATTGAAACGTCACTAGTGTGAACCGATAACGGTTCGCAGACCGTCGTTCGAATATCTCTGGTGTGTAACACGAAATTTCGATTTTCCTAAATCGTCGATACCTTATATTCTTGTAAATAAAATAATAAAAGTGAAAAAAAAAAATTCCACGTGTACATTTGAAAATTTCGCTAGCAACGTATAATTCACTTCGACTCTATTGCTACAATTGGAAAAAGGAAGTGAGGTACGTGCATATTCAAATATATGTATTTATTATGTGCACTCTGTTCCAAAAACAAAATACAAAATGAAAAATAGAAGTAAAAAAAAAAAACGCGAACTGAACTCGTATGTAACAAAACCATGAATCTCAAATGCAATATGTTGTCAGTGCTGAAAGTTTCAGATGCACGTGACCGCAATGTTAAATAGTGCCGGTAAGTCATTTCATTGTTCAGAAATTTCTATTTCCTAGAATCGTTTCGGTGCTAAACCTCATCCCTTTTGCAACAATTTCTCCCTTCGTTTTCCGATTTCTATCTCTATTTTACCCTCGCCCTCACCCCCCCTTTCCCATCGCGAAATATAAACTCAATTTTTCAACACCGGCATCGTTTTGAGGCGCACGCAATTTCAAACATAATATAACGAAATTCGAGAACTTTCAAAATAGAGCGATTCATCCGATAGATTGAATATATTATGCGTGTATATTTTTCATGTAACATATATATAGTGAAAAATATTATAATATATGATTTACACGTTACGTTATTTTAAAATATGTCAATTTGAGCATTATTTAATATTTTATAATATTGATCATATAATATGATAACGATTAAAATTAAATAATGAAATATTTCTAAAACCAATCCATAATCTAAACTTGATAATGTAATGATATTTCAAATTCAGATGAAAATCATTAATTAATAAGAGAAGAAACAAATTTTGAAACGTATAGAAATGATTTGATCAGAACAAAAAGTTAAATTAACTGTCAAACTTCAAGAAATAAGTCAATTATCGAATTTCATATAATAGAAGAAATGAATTTTGTAATTACATAAGGACGAAGATCCTGATGAACTTCTATCGAAAACGGAAATCAATTAGAAATCATTGTGTTTATATTCCAATGACTAGATCCTTGTTGCATCCTCTTATATTTACATTACATGTATTCGTTAAAGAATCATATTACAAGAGTTTAATTAAAAATTCTCGAAATAAAAAAACGTTCTATTATATTACCGTCGATTTATAGATAATTAATTATCTATAATTATCATTACAGTAATTTGATATCTACAAGTAATACTTACATAATTAGTGTTTTTTACCTCAATTTTTCATATGATTTTAATTATAAAAATATTATATTAAATTAAATTAATTTTATACACAGTCTACTTAAAAAATATTATAATTAATATTTAATTAAATTATATTAATTACACACTAAAAAATATAATTATTACAAATAATGAATATGATTAAAAATACGATGGAATAATTATTCGTTTATTTTAATTAATCTTAAAATTATTAAAAATATTTTTCGTGATATGAAAATAAAATATAATTACAAACCATCTTTCAATACTTGAAATAATTGTAGCACTTAAATAATCGTTATTGGCGAGAATGCTACGGTTGATTTTGATTTACAAAATTATATAGCATATATAATACATATACTATATATATATATATATATATTTTTTTTTTAATCAATCAAATCTAAAATAATTAAAAACATCCCCTCTAATTCGTATAAAGTGAAGTGTTCTCTAACGATGTCCAGATTAATGAGATTTTTCGTGCAATACACCACTCTTATAGAGTCAACACCACGCGTTCAAAATCATCCCGCTTTTTTTTCCAATAGGGGATGAGGGGTAGTTAGACGGTGGTTATTTGCAATTTAGTAACGTATTCTCTTTTAACGAACGACCTTTATATATATATATATATATATATATATATATATATATATATATATATGACGATATACAAACGAGCATCGAAAGACAATGGAATAAAATTAAATAGACTTTTTTTCAACCCCCCCGATACGATGCGATCACATATGAAGGGTGTGTGTGTGTTAAAAAAAAAGTATAGTAGATCGCAGATAGCTCGCGATCAATTTTTATACGAAATTTGAATAAGTTTATATGAGTAAGGTCGCTACTCCGCATCTGCCCTAACAAGGGCAAATTGCCCTTATCGTAAAATTTTATTCAACTCATACTACTATCGTTCACAAAGAAACGTATCTCTTTCTATTTGATGCGATGAAAAAAAAAACGGAAATATAATACTATCTTATATTCACACACAAATCTACTAATATTTATTTTTATTATTATTAATTCAGATTAACAGATCAATATCTGTTTCAAAATTTTTGTATGTTGAAAAATGATTTTAATAGTTTATTGTTGAATATATGTGTTGTTTCCACAATATTTTATGAAATATAAAATATTCGACACAAATAAAATAAATGAAAAATACTATTATATTATTAAAAATTGAGTATAAACGGGTGGAAAATGCGAATTTTTAAACCGGCATTTTATGAAAAACTCCATACGCGAACATTTTCCAAAACGAACGCCACCCAAGATATTGTTTGCATCGCGCTCCTTTGAGGACGATATGCTTAAAAAGTGCACACACAAAAAAAAAACGAAAAGAAAATAGAACGCAAAAACGAAAAATAAGTGAAAACTGCAGAACCGTATAAGATACGGCACAATGTGAAAGTGCGATCCTTTGCTTTTGATGCTTTCGAATGCATTTCGTTATTAAATGCGCAGCAAAAATGTCACCTTCAAACTTTTCCACAGTCAAAAAGAAAATTCGTCGCAATAATAATAATATATCGAAATCGATAAATAATAAATGTCTAGTTTATTTTCTTGTATATATATATATATATATATATATATATATATATATATATATATATATATATGTATATATATGTGTGTGTGTGTGTGTGTGTATTTTTTTTCGAAAAGCGTGTAACATGGATAATAAATTACAGATGTATCCATTCGAAAAAGTGAACAGTAGTGTTAAATATTGATTTTTCCATGTGAACCATTATATCGGTACGTTTTCTTTGAAAGCTCGTTGCCGATCAACCTACGCCCTAGTCTTTTTTTTCCTATTATATATATATATATATATATATATATACTCTCTTTCGACGTGGTAAAAACCCTTTTATTTTTGTTCTCGTTCACAATCGGAAGTACTACTGTAGTAAATTTCTTTCGCTAAATACCCTCACTTCGTGAAGGATAAAATCGGTATTTTTTACTTCTCCGACTGGGAATTTTCTAATAGATTTTAAATCCGATCTACTTCACATAAACTCTTCTTTCGATTACTTCATACATTTATAAAACAAGAATATATACGATACATACTAAATTTTTATTTCTAGCTTTAAAGCGATATAAATTTTTATTTTAAATTACATTTCTATATATATCAATAGAAAACAGAATCTGATATTGCTACAGACAATTTATATAATATTAAATATTATTTATTTTTGCGTATTACATGTATAAAAAATTGTAATTTTGAGTCGAAAATATTTTTCGATGGCTTAATTGAAAAAATAAATTAGCGCTGGAAAATTGGATGAAAATCTCGGTGCCTACTTTATTTTTCCGTCGCAAAAGCAGCCTCCTCATCAAGAACAGAACTATGTATAGTTCGTATATAACCAATTATTGAACTCGGATCTAGATAGCAAAAAAGAAAACATTATCGTAATCATACTTTTATACGTGACAATTTATAAATTCCCAACGGATGACCAAATTCGAAGTGGATTCTACTAATTTGTCTCATATAATAGACTATTTATGCTATGTTTCTCTTTGTGTTTTTTCCATTATATTCGTTTCATTCTCAATTATTTTAATAAAACATTTTAAATATATATATATATATATATATATATATATATATATATATATATATATATATATTATGAACAGATTTGTAATGCGATTATCTGTGAAACCTTGTTTAATTATTTTAGGATTGGATTTTAATTCTCTAAACCAGTAGCGTCTAAGTCCTTTGAGATTGTTAATGGTTTTATTTTTTTTATATTAGTACTATTTTAATTTATACGTTATTTCTCAAGCAATTTTAATTGTATATATTTTTTATATTAATTTTTAAAACACGAATCTGTTGCTTAGCGGTAAAATTATGTTTTATTTATTTTCTCGCGCATTTTTTTATTCATTAGTTTTTTTTTAATAATAAATATTGATATATATATATCATAAAGTTTAATTAATGCATATTCTTGTATAAAATTTATTAATATAATTTAAATTTTTGAAGCGCCAGAAAATTTCAAATAAATTTCATAAACGTCAATCATTTTATATCAATATTTTTATTTCATTTTTCGTAGTTGAAATTTTATTAATATTGTTTAAAAATATTAAAACGGTTTTAATTTTCATATTTATAATTAATGTTCAATGTTACATATAAGAAATATAAAATATTTTGTCGTTTAAAAACTATCGTGTAAATTTTATACAAATATAATTTTTTTATCGATATAACCATTTCATTATTTCGTATAAATTTTTAATTCAATACAAACCTTTTTCCAACACAGACTAAACCTTTCATGTATGGAAAAACACTGTTATATATTTTATTATTTATAAATTTAATTTTTAATATAGAACATAAAGATCTAAATTTTTAATTAATTTTATAACATTTAATATTGATAACTTTTTCCATTCAATATTTCTATAAAATAAGCGAGCATAGTTTAAACGCAAGTTTTGATAAAAGCCTCACTTAAAGTATGGAAAATTCTTACAAAGAGCGTAAACTTCTTCACGGTAATAACATGTAGTAATTGATTCTTTGTATGTGAAAAGGAAAAGAACTCGTATTCAAACATTCAAAAGGTGCTATGGCATTACATATATTATATTTATAATATGGCGGAATGCAACACAATGACGTCAGTACAACTTTTCACTTATTATTATTATTATTATTATTCGCCGTTTGTGAATTCTATATGGAATAAATGGGCTTAGGGGAAAAGTGTACGAGCTTTTCGGTGGAACTTTCGAAAATGGCGTAGTAAGTTGTCGGACGGAAGTTGCCGGAAACGACCTGCGCACCCTAAGAAGACACGCTCTTGTAACGAGCTTCCTTTATTCAATATGCTGCCTTTTTGCGGTATCGCAATTCAAGAAAAATCGTCCTCTTTTCGTTTCTGTCGACCAAAAATCTAAGTATAATACAAAAATAAAATAAAATAGAAATAAAAGAAATCGACGAAAGAATAGTGAATGATCGAAAGAAGACAATGGCCGTTCGTTGATGCAAGTTTAAATCCTCATTCGCGGTTTAAATTTAATACGTTTTATTTTTATGTTTGAAAAGTATACAACTAAAATAAATATGTAACGTTTTATATAAGTTTTATAAAAGTTTTAAAGTGGGGTATAAAGTTAGCAACTTGAGAATACTTTTATAGAAAATAAAGAAATCTATTTTCAACAGAAGTATAAATTATATATATTATTTATATAAAATGCATTTTCGACTAAATCAGTATGAAAAAAATATTTTTAATCAATATTAAAAATGTTAAAATAAATTATAATTCTAGTCACGATGCCACACTATTGATTTTTCACTAAGCGCTAAAATTTTCTATTATACTAGAAAATTTGAAAACATACAACGTTTTCTTAACTGCGGTTTGAATATCTCGGCGGTTTAAAATAAACCGCTTTTCGAGGCATGCAAACGGCGTCTGTTTTTAAATAAAATAATATGCAATCCAAACACGGGAATTTGTGCATAGAAATGGGAAACATTGTAGTTAACTCACTTTAAAAATTAAATGAATTAGTATTGTACAATGAAAAATAGAACTTTAAAATATTGTGCAATCATATAAATGTTTAAATATAATTTTATTTATCAATCATAAAAATTTATAAAATTTTTATTGAAAAGGTTATGTCAGTATATTGATCCAGATGACTTCGTATAACCGAAATTTCAACAATAACAAAAGATATTAAAATATAACAATTCAAGTTCGCAGCATATGGCGTTTGATTGCTCGGAGCACCGACCACAAATAACGGAATATGGCGGCTTTCGACGGAATTTTTTCGGAACAGAGAATCGGAAAAAACTTTTCTTTCTTCTTTTTCTTTTTATATTCGCGATAAATAAAAATGTTTTACCTACGTTTCGGCGGCGTATAATAATTTAAAAATTTCGAATAAAAAAATAATAAAATCGAAAAGGAATCGAATATAGAAAATAGAGATAAAGGCCAGACCTTTGAACGTTGAAAATATGAGAGGCATTGTATTGAAAATTTTAACAAAATATGCGACCGAGAATTTTTTTGGGAAATATTTAGTTTGCGGTGAAAATTTTTAGTTTTTTCGCAAGTCTATTTAACGTTAACGATCGATTTTATTCACTGTATTGCTGCATTGTAATCGTTTGTGTATTGAAATTGCTTCGTTTTATTTTTAATTAACAGAAAAACGAAAATATTTTTTTAAAAATAGAATATTTTCTATTTATATATATTTTTTTTTTTCTATTCGACCGAAATAAATAAATGTAAATCGATCGATTACATCTTCAAGAAATACCGGAGTCGATTTTCGAAGAATTTCCCATAAAAATACTTTGGTTACGTTTATTCGCAACTCTTCGGACATTGTTTACTATTTAACTATGTTTGGAATGTTTAGAATTTGATTAGATCCTTCCGGAGGGTGCAGTGATTCATCTCGTTACTCCCTTCATATTTATATCGTTCCACCCAAAAAACCGCAAGGGCACAAATGTATAACTACTATACATATATGTATATATATATTTTACACATATACGCAAAATTATATTTCTACGTAACGACTAAAACGTAGGCACGTTATAATTGAATATTGTAAATTTCGCTACGCGCTCTACTTTCTGGGTTTCTCCAGGTAATACGTCCACTAAACTATGCAATTTAATTAGAATAATTGTCACCCGTAGTGGGTGGATTGTCATCAATTAAGGCTTTTATGGTTGAAACGTGAGCATCCACAAGAACATACGTACTACACGTGTACAAAACGGGTGCCAAAATAATCATAAAGCTCGTTTATTTGACGCCAGTAAACGGGTGGGCGCAAAACTATGCGGCCAAACGAAAATGCTAAAAGGCGAATGCCTTCGGAGGCTTTAAGCTCGACACTAATGTGCCACACCTATGTGTGTATATATATATCCTTTATGTGTAAATTTTACTTTTTATGACGATTTCACGTAAAACGGTGCCAAATGAAGTGTTCGTAAAACGGAGCTTAGTGTGTGTGTGTGTGTGTGTATGTGATTCGATTTACGATCTGCTAGGACATTTTTACGACGACTTAACAAGATAGTTAAATAATAATGTAGTTGAAATAGTATAATGGGGTGCGACAATGTTTTAAAGTGCAGTTTTTAACATGAATATTTTTCATTTTTAACTTAAATTAACTACTGAAAATGTAAGATAAATATTCTTAATGTCAGAGTTGATTTAATTTTAATACAAATATTTTGTGAAATATTATAGAGCAAAATTTATTACGATTCAAAAACTTTGTTATTCTAGTATATATTTATTTATATACATAAATCAAGGAAATCTGCATCACTAAATAATAAAATGATATAAAATAGATTATATTGTCATAAAAATTGACGTTGATATTTAGAAAAAAAAAACATTATTTAACATAAAAATATTATACTTTTAATAATGAAAACATAAAAATCAGAGTTTTACTGAAAATTTTAATAAAGAAACAATAATATTGTACAAAATGTCGGTTGAAAACCAATCTGCTAGTTAATTTTTTAATAAAAACACCAATCCAGTTATGCAAACAATCCAATATATAGTATGAAAAATAATATAAAAAAAATGTATATATATATATTTATATATATATATGTCGGCCTTAACTAGATTTAATCTACATTTTAAGTATGATCCCAATATTTGTATTTAAATTAAATAAGTACTTAAGCGAAAAACACTCAGTCGTAACTTTGAAGTCGCCGCTTCAAAAGATTGTAATATCATATTTAATTCTTGGGTATCCGTTTTACTTAAACCAAATTAACCATTTGAATTTCGAAAATAGAACGCTTAAATTGCCATTTTAACATTTAAATTCAGCAAACGTTCATTTAAAGTATATAGGCTAACTTTGTTCAATTAGGTGGTGAAGAGAAACTTTCAATTTCTTTTCTTTTGTACACACACACACATATATATATATATATATATATATATATATATATATATATATATATATATATATATTTGTCTAAATTAAAGTCCATTAAATTTATAATTGACTTGATTTTTGGTGACAATTCAATATTCTAACACTATCTATTATATATGATATACTAAGAAAATTATTTTATATCAATTCTCAATTTATATAAATGTTGAAAGTAAAAATATTTTTTACTATATATACAATATTTGTGAATTGATTTATTTATATAAGTTATTCATTATATTCTCAAGTAAATTATTAAAAATTTATAGAAATAAAACTTTAAAACATTTTCATAATAAATAAGAAGAACATTATTTTATATTTTTACATATACATTATACAATTTAAATTTTAACATTATGCAATATCAAAATCCGATATATTTTAAATATATTTCATTCAATCGAATAATAAATATGAACAAAGAACAATACAGTTAAACGAATAACAACAACAACAACAAAATAGTGACTATTTTCACGAACAACTTTCTAAACTTTAAATCACATCACGTCATCAAAATCAGTTGGGGGTGGGTGGTCACATTTGATCCCTGTTTTTCTCAATAAAATTAAACGCACATAAACACATCGTACGGCCACATAATGAACAAAGTATCGCCTTCGGTTCAGGCTTTAACGGTACATATTTGCATACCGCATAAGGTAAACTCGAATCTTCCGCAAGTCAAACAAATATTTAAACCATCAGAAATGATTCGATAAGTTTATATATATATATATATATATATATATATATATATATATATATATATCGCATATTCGAAATTTTCCGCCCACATTTAATATAAATAAATAAATGCGGTACGCAAATGTAAAATTATTACTAATTCTGCGTCTCGATAATAATTCATTATTAATCGAGGTGTTTGCATTGTGCCCTATATATAATATTACAGTTGTTATGTAACGCGCGATGAATTGTTAATGTATGGTTTTAGATTATTGCGGTTTATTTGTTTAATTTATAATAAATTGTATACGTGTTTCGTATTAAATGTTATTATTATTAATTGTTCTTTCGATTTCAAAATGTCGATAAAACAAAATGTGCAAATTTTCATTCAAGTCCACTTACACTGTTTTTTTTTAATATTAAATAATTACATAATATATACTTCAAAATTATTAGATGTTTTCTATGTTTATCTAATAGTGTTATAATTATGTAAAAAATATGAATATTTCCTATAATTTTAATTTAAAATTTGTTACATTTCGATCAATAATTATATACAAAAAATATTAAAATTTGTCAAAATTATCAATTCTAGACAATTTCTAAAGAAAAGTATATAGAAATATATATTTAGAAATGTTTGAATTAATAAGCAATTATTTTTAATTAAAAACATGTTATATTTATATAAAAAAAATGTTTCAATCTTAAAACAATATATTTACCGACTTGTAAAAAAAAATATAATTTTAAATGACATAAAATAGTTAAAATTCGTATCAAAATATATGAAAAAAATTGATAATATCAATTCGTAATATTTCATTATATTATTTAATATATACATTAATTTAAACTTGTCTTTATAATGAACTCGACATTAATCGTCTACAATTATAAGAGAGCGTCAAAAGTTGTAATAGAATTTTGAAGTCTAGAATGATATCCATTATTTAAGTCACATATTAAGCACCGTGACTTTCAGATACAATTATTTCAATTACAATACATTATTCGTACAGCTATTTAAACCTGTAAATTTGCACTAGTATTATATATTATTATATTATATATCGCAGATAAGCTTTTAAAGCACTATATATATATATATATATATATATATATATATATATATATATATATATATATATATACACATTATAATGGACGAAATTTGTCAAGAGCTTATTTCGAATAACAATGGCAGCCATTTGAAATTTCTGTTATCGACTGAACTTCGTTTTAAGTAAAATATCAATCTACTCTTCAAATTTCAACAACAAACATTCGAACAGTGCGAAGTTTAAGCAACAATTCAAGTTTTCCTTTTTGGGCCGGCCAAACTTCGACAGCTCGAATGATTGCCTCGTTTTGTGTTGCCGAGAATAAAAAAAAAATAAAATAAAATGTATACGAAGCAGACAGTGAATATCGTTTATATTTATATATAAAAATATAATTTTATATTTTAAATGTTTTTTTTGCTCACTGAAATAATGTTATCTGTTGAAGAATTATCGATATTTTTCATTCATCTATTATAATTCTTGTAAGCAAAGCTCTCTGTACAAATTTCGAAACATTGATTTTTTTTTATGATATCTAGTTTAAACTTAATAAAAATATGTATGTATTATTATTAATATTCGAATAAAGTTATCTTTGATATAATATATATACATATATATATAATTTGAATTTATAATAGAAAGATGGTAATTTTTATAAAGTATCGTTGATAGATGAGTTTTTAAACGACTTTAGATATTTTTCAAATCGATTTCCAATCCATTATTAAAGTCTAACAACATAAACTTAATCACAACATAAATGCGTTATCAATATATATATATATATATACATATATATATATATATATATATATATATTTTAATGAAGTTTTCATTTTTTTCTAATTATTTTTAGTCTGTCTCACGAAAGAAAATATTTGTAATTTACAATTGAAAAAAATAATCGATATAATATTTTTACATGTTTATATATATATAGGTTATATACTATATATATGGAACAGATTAAATTCCAAATCATATTTTGAAGCGATGTATATAAACATAATTTTTTCACGTGCAATTTCATGCGCGCAAACTACGCTTTCACCACACCTGACCCACTATATAAAAGCACAATAGAAAAATGTTTACACGTAATTTAAAAGAATGCATATGTTTTCGCACACATGTATCCTTTTGTTTCGGTTAAACTGCACGTTAACGACAATAAATCGCAAGCGCCGCCAGCACGTGAAAATACCTTCCATACGAAAGTAATAAGACGTGTAACCGGAAAAGCGGGCGGAAAATGGGAAAAACGGAAAGCGGGACAGAGGACGGAGCGAGGTGGGGGGGAGGGGCTGGGTCGGTGAACATCGCCCTTGCGAGGGATAATATAAAAATGGCTTAACCGAAAAGAAAACTTCTGTCACACATGTCTGCCGTATAAAGTTTTAGCAGACTTAAAGTTGTTCTAAATATACGTGCTTAAGTGACGACGCGCCTTAGCCAGGCCGGATAAAAACGGTCGTTATTAACGTCGCATCCTGTATATATTATAATATATATATATATATATATATATATATATATATATATATATATATACGCATTCGTATGGAAGTGGCTACGAATGTTTTTCTATTTTTTTTTTGTTTCTGTTCAGTTTATTTTGAATTTAAAATTGATGTATACATATTTTGATTCGATTTAAAATGAATTTTTGGTTAATAAATGGTGATGGAAAGTTTGAAAATCGATTGATACTTATTACTTGAAATTTCAGTTTAAATTATTGTACAAAAACATTTAATGGAATATCATATTATACTTTAAAAACTATATCTGTAAATATATGATATTCATAAAATATTTATAATATATGAAAATTAAATTATATATATATATATATATATATATATATATAATATAAAAAATATAGTTTTGGTATATTTAATATTAATATTAAATAAATTGTTATGTAAAAAAATAATAAAATATTTTATTATTACCTTTCCATATGGAATATGACTTCTTTAATATGAAATTAAATAAAATTTTAATAATTGACTTTTACATAATAATTTTCATCTTTATTAAAAATATTAATGTTAATGAGAAATATTTTAATGTTAATAAAAAAAATATTTTATTCAAGAAAATTTTAATATACTTTACTTATATATATATATATATTATATAAAATAATTTAACACTAGTTTAAGCCGAATCAAATTTTTATTTTCATTAATATGGAAATTTTACAATTTACAATAAAATATTTTTTTATTAATTTTCTAACATTAAAAACAATATTATTTATAGATAAACGTAATTAATATACTTTTATATGAAATTAAATTAATAATATAAAGATAATATGTAAAGAATATCAATTTTACCCTTACAATACATATCATATTACACTCAATGTTTGTAAATATTTAATAATAGAAACATACACTTTTTCCGATATGATATATATATATATATATATATATATATATATATATATATATATATATATATATATATATCTGATAACGTTAAAGGATGACGTGTCATGACGATTATTATAATGGTGCGTATGACATTTTAAGCGCCCGACCGTTAAATTATAGCATTCGATCGGCGCTTATTATTAGCATTATACTCGATATATATATATATATATATATATATATATATATATATATATATATATATATATATATGTTATAGGCATTGAATTGAAAGCTTCATCGTGCAATAAGTACACGTGTATTAATTGTGCATGATTATTATTATTATTATTGTTGGCCGTCGAAATCGTCAAACCGCAATTAATGAAAGCTCCGACGATCCATCTTGACGGACATTCTTCGACCGGAAGACGTCTGACACAATTCCCTCAATGTTTGATTAATGAACCCGAAAGCTCAATTTGTATGAGCGGTATCGAAATTTTCCGATGAAAATATGCATATTAATACGAAATTGATCCGTCGTCTTCGTTATTAATTTGAAGATTTTAATCTTCATATTATATAATATAATATTAGTTGAATTAAATTATTGGGTCTAAATATATATATTCTATATATATATATATATATATATATATATATATATATATATATATATATATCACATAAAAGTTTTTTTTATGTAATAATATAAAATATAAATTTATTAT
Organism: Leptonema lineaticorne; assembly: GCA_024500535.1. Lineage (NCBI taxonomy): Eukaryota > Metazoa > Arthropoda > Insecta > Trichoptera > Hydropsychidae > Leptonema > Leptonema lineaticorne. Next base: position 7,808,038 of record JANIJI010000017.1, read on the forward strand.
TTATATTAAGTATTGTGTTTAAGTGGAATCATTAATGATTGAAATGGAACCTGTTCTAATTTATGTTGATTGATTGTTATTCGATACATCAGTGATTCTCAATCATTTCATAATAAACGGTATTTCCATTAATTTACATAGATAGTTCAATTTTAAATTACTTATGAATTATCAGTTATCAATTAATATTTAAAGGTTAAAACATGAATAAAGTCTGTCTAAATTTAACTCACTTAATTTAAGCTAGTGTTTATATATAATACACATATATAATTTATGTTTAACTCTGAATATAGTTTTCCCAAATATATTTCAAGAGTTTCCTTTGAACGTTTGATAACTAAATTAGTAAATTAGATTAGTAGGTTGACAAAGTTTTATAGGTCAATGATTAATTTTATACTGTTTTTCGTTAATTGAAAAAAATGTGCTATATCTATGATTTTTGTTTTGTAAAATTCAGTGAAATAATTTATACATATTTATATTATGAAATAATACAATTAATTTAATATATTTGCAAAAAAAAACCAAATGAAATTTGATTTAGTTACAAAAGCCAACCGGTATTACAATACTTGTATATGCGACAGAGCACTTGAGTGCCATGTAGTAAAAGCTTCAGTTGAAAAGCTTCAACACAAAACGTTGCAACTCGAGACGCTGAAACGTCTAAAGCTCTACAGAATTCAAACCTGCATATAGACAAGTGCATGACGGTAATATATGTTCTAGGCAATTTGCATAAATTTATGCATTGTCTCCGAAATATTCTTGATGATCTCCACTGTCAACTAGACGGGGTTGTCATGGAACGAAAGCTCGAATTCAAATATTTGAAAACCATTTCATTTGAAATGCGGTGATTCTGCCAAGTTTATATTTGTTTTAACACTTACGGTGTTAATGGACATGTTCGTTTAATTAACGTAATCAAGAGATTTTACATGGAAATCTTATCAAATGTTATAGCATTCCAATTAGAAAATTAATTAGCCAAAAATATATTAAATTTTATCTAAATAAAAAAAATATGAATTTATTTTTTTTTAATAAAAATACATTCATTAATAATTTGATGAATGTATTTTTATTTTGAAAATTTCATAAATTGTCAGTAACACATAAAGACTCATAAAATAAGCTCTCAAAAGAATCTTTTTTTAGATGAGCAGATTTCTAAATAGTTTTCTTTAAAATATTTAAAATTTTAAAGAAAAGTTTATACTACAAATTTTTTATCATTTAAAACTACAAATTTGATTTTTAACATTATATTAATAAAATTAAACATTATACTAATTTTTATTTTTTTTTTTTAGAAATTGAAAGAATTTTATTATAAAATGAAAAAAAATTTTCATGTTTTTTCCAAAAGACAAAAATACAAAACATTTTTTTCAATTATATGTTAAATTTTAAATATAATTGAAAAAAATATACAATACCATATATGTTCTAAATTTAATTATTGTAGAAATTACGAATTTTTGAAATAAATAATATAATTTTCATAAAGAATTCTCTTTCAGAATTATAAAATCGATAAATATTTTTGACTGTGTAATATGTCAATTTTTATCATATTATTAATTCATAAAGCATATAAAAAATTCTCGACATTACGATATATATTCTTCAATTTTATAACTTTCATTACAATAAATAAAAAATATTATTTATTTATTTTTTATTTTATTTATTCTTTTAATATATCATAAAGAATATTATATTATACTTTTATTTAATCTTATTATCAGTTTAGTCGTTGATTTTCAAACTTTTTAATTAGCTTTTAAGTTAAAAAATACCCAGCTTATCCTAGATAATATATAATAAAAACGCTAGTACTATTTTTACATAGTTTTATAAAGAAGTTCGGTGAAGAGATTTAAATATTTAATTAGTGATTTTTTTTCAGTAACTTATATATGCATAATTATTTTTTTAGATTATTAAATATTTTAAATGATTTTCTCAGATTTTAAATTATAAAATATTTTATAAATTATTATTTTTTATACAAAATATATAGATTAATATTCGTGTAATACAAGTATATATATAATATATGTGTACGATATAAAGTCCCTTTTCTGTTTGTGTAAATTTCTGTTTATATGCTCTCGAATGTTATAAAAGGAACGCAAACAATCTACAATCTTAAGAATTCCGGATTCCTCTCAAAACGTATCTTAAGCATAATTACAAAGATTGAAATTTTGATGTAATTTCATTTACTTCACCAGAAGACAAAAAGGCTCCGAAATTCACCCGCGAGGGATTAAGTCTTTATTGTACAACATTGCTCGAGTTCGATAGCCGCGAACAGCACAACGAAAAAGTTTTGTCGATTATGAAATAAACCGAAATTACATTTCATAAATATATATTTTTATATTTATATATATGTATATATATAAAGAAAAAGATTTGAAAAAAAAATTGGGAAAGCAAAGGGCAAATTTGACAATGTTTACAAAGCGGCTGCGATGTGTTCTACTTTTCGGAAAATTTCGTTTCGATTGTTTTTCATCGTCGAATTCAATTTTGCTCAAGAGACGCGAAATTCATCATCGGAATTTATCCATTGTAAACGGAAAATTTAATTTAAATCGAACGCGGGGATACCGGGGGGGGGCGTGAGCGGCGAGAGGCGGTTTTTTCCCCCTCGTCCCTCGTCCCGTCTCGGATCCGGAAATTAAGAATTTAACTTTGATATTGGTTTTCAAACACACGAACCCTTCGATTAGATGAAATCTTTAATTGGGAATACCGAAGGTTAACACGGTGTAATTAACGAACGTGAAAAGCTTTCACCGTTTTGTGACTTTCGACATTTACCCCAATTATAATTGGATGGATTTTTTTTATAATTTTCCTATATCTAATTACTTTCGTACAATAATTGAAGACGGCATAATATAAAAACGAATTATTTTTATATTTTTAATTTTCATTTTTGTGTATGAAAGCTTGTAATTAAAAATTATTTCATTATTAATTTTTAAAAGTAAATAATTTAAAAATTAAAATATTTCTATACATATATTATTATTATTGATAATATTCAGTTTATATGTGTATTATATATATATATATATAATGAGGGATTTTCACTATGAAGTTAATGAAGCTTAATCTTAGGGTTTCTAATGTGCAAAATGGCTTTACTTGACTAACGAGTTTAATTAAAATACAATATATTAAAATATTTATTTAAAATTATGCATATATTATATTAGATATTAGACTACATGTTAAAATTAATATTTTTCGATTCTAAAATTAAAACATTAAAATAATCAATACGAATTATAATAATTGAAAATTTCTACGTAAAACGTTTGCGGTTTTCGATTTGATAAATTCCGTAAAAGTGTCGATTAATCCGATTAAATATCGTTCCGGAATCGTTTTCGAACCCACCGTTTGACAGATTCCATCGGAATTTGAATGTCGAGTTTTTACACCATTTTCGCTATGAATTATCGGTCGATTACTGTAATTAATTTATTTTACTTTAACTTATACACATATATGCAACTTTATATATGTGAATATGTGTATGTGTTTTATGCACGAACTTATATGTAATGTGATAGATTAATTTGAACGCTGCCGTTTCTTGCTCGTTGTAACTTTAATTAGAGAATATAAATCAAGATCCAGTATAAAATGAGGTTACTAAATTATATGTTTAATATATATATATATATATATATATATATATATATATATATATATATACATATATTTAAACTATACGCAAGAGTGAATGTATGAACTTATCGATTTACATTTTTAATTAAGCTGCATCACTTTTACGGTGTAATCTAATATAATTAATATATTTTAATTATTTTATCGTATATCGAAGATCATAATATCAATATATGATATATATATATATATATATTTGAATTAATATTCTACGTGTGCTATATATAATTTTGGATTGATACGACAATTCGTTAAAAACTGAAATGCTGAAAGCTGAAAGTACGTGAATGGCAAAGTTCCAAAAATCGGATAAATGTTCACCTGAAAAACTACTATAAATCGTCGACCTCTGAAATAAAGTGTGGAAAATCATTTTTTAAATACAATATACTCAAAAAAAAAAAATAAATAAAAATAATCTATTATATATAATAATATTCAATTTTATAATTAATTAAAATTACATCCGACAGCAATAATGATATATAAAATAACGAATCTAGTTGATATAATAATTTATAAAACTTTTAATAAAAGCTTTTCAAATATATATATATATATATATATATATATATATATATATATATATTCATATGTATATTTCAAACATAAAAGGAAAATTATAATTCATATATTATAATCTACATATTATGATATCAAATGAAAATTATAGCCAAAACGTGAATAGAATATCGATAAATACATAATATTATAATATTCTTATCAAAATATATACTTCGATTTCTTTATCTTTGACAAAATATTTATAATATTGTGACCGTTATATTATCAGAAAGGTTCTATTTATTTACCAATTTTACTAAAGAAAAATATTCAAGATTATTATCAATAATATATAATATAATATATTCATTTTTTTTGTATAGTAATCAAGAAAAAACCGCGAATAAATTTATACTAATGTCTAAAAGAAAAATCTCAATTATATAAACCGCATAATTTACGCGAAATGGTTTTTTTTCAGCATTCACGCGACAGGCAGTGTTTATTTTGTAGGATATTTTAATATTTCTTCCTACTAATATAAAAATTAATATTCATGATGTGAAATATGAATTTTTAAAAACACACATAAAAGGACGAATATTTCCACTTTGAAGATTATAAATACCCTATTAATGAGACGGAATTTATAATTTTTCGTATAATTTTTAATGCTCTTTCATATAATTCGTTTTTACATTACATAATTGATACATAATATATTTATTTAATTTCTTTTGATTTAATAGAAATGATTTCATTTTATAAAATCTATTATTATTTGAATTATGACAATAGATGGCGCGACGGTGTTACATCCAATATTGATTTATATTTTTTCAATATTTATATATATATATATACATTGCTTTAACAGATTTGTTTGAATGTAAGATTTGAACGTTATTATGAGGTTTGCGTGCTCAAAGGCAAACACACTTTAACTACTTAATATAGCTCGAGTCCAAATATTCATACTTTCACTGCTATTTACATAGGGAATATGATCGTATTCGTGATTATGCCGTGGCATTCCAATAACTTTTCCTACATTCTCCTTATACAAAATATTAGTATCGATATTATTAACACACACATGTATATATATATATATATATATATATATATATATATATATATATGTATGAACAATATACGAATTGTGTTCCTCGCAAATATCCCAAATACTGTTTCAATAGTCTGTCGTACTCCTAAAATATTCGAATGTTAGCTTAGAAATGGAATAATAATAAACGTTGACTTAAGTTAATGAAGGCATATTTATATGTAATATAACCTATTTTCCATTAAACACAAGGATGTATTACTATTATTATTAGTGAAATATAATATATATATATATATATATATATATATATATATATATATATATATATATATATAAATTATTTTACTAAGTTTCAAAGTTTTATAGTCATTATAACTTTTTCTTACGATGTGTTGGAAAGAATATTTTGAATTATGTTAAAGTTTAAAATATTATATTTAGATATAATTAGACGATTAGATAAATTATTAAATTAATGATTCTATATATATAGTTTTTTAATCAATAGTCGAGATGTTAATTCTATAAATATTTATTAATAATTTCTTAATAAATATTTTATAATAGAAAATACATCTTTCATATGATAATTCAAAAACAATTTATGGCTTAATTTTAAATTAAAATATATATGTATAGATTTCTAATATATTTTTATAATTGTTTTAAAATATTTTTCTTTATATTTTTTATACTTTTATTTTGTAAGTTTTTTGACTTAAAATTATTGAATTCTATAGATAAAAATTGATATTATATAGAAAAACTGTATATTATGAATTTACTTATATTACTAATTAGACAAAAAAAAACGTGCACTATTTTAGAATAGCCTGTAATAAATATTATTAAGTTGAAATAGACTATAAAAAAAATCAAACAATAATATAAATTAACCAATCTTTTCAAAAACCATCCTTTATATATATATATATATATATATATATATATATATATATATATATATATATATATATATATATATATATATATATATATATATATATATATATATATATATATATATATATATATATATATATATATATATATATATTATTCATTCGTCTCAAAAGAGAACGAACACGAAATTAATCGCGTTCACAACAACACCGGAAATTAAGGGTTCAAGTTTGATTATCGGCAACGAAATGACGTCGAAAAAACGAGCGCCAGTCGAAATATTCGCGTTTCGTGAAAAACGAATCGGGCGACACGAGTCGGAAAAGCGTCGGCCGACCGACGACGTATCGCGAGTTTTCCGCTAGGGGAGCTCAGTACGCCGCGAACGTTCGCACTAATAGCACGCGTTTCTACGACGATTTTTCCAAACGGTTTTTCCAAACGCAAAATTACGACAATACGCAAAAATTAATCGTACACATTCTCAATTGTGACATTATAATTTATTATATAAATATACATATATATATATATATTTATTTATTTATTTTTAAATATAAATTTAATTATTTTTTTTTTTGAAAGTTTTTACAATGAAAATATTAGTCGGTTTGTCGGTTGGTTGCGCGTGCGTCGATTTTCACGCGCCATGAAACTCGTTCGAAAGTGTTGTAATTTATAAACTTAATTTGCGGTGTGCCCTGGCTTTGTTAAGGCTCTGTTTATTATATATATATATATATATATATATATATATACATATATGTATGTATTATTTAAACTGATAAACGAATTGTTGTGTTGTATTGTTATTGCGCGAACTATTTGCGGTTAATGTGATTGGCGATGATTAGACGGTGAGTTTCAACTATTTGATTATTAATTGAAATTTTCATATATGGACATATTTCGATATAAAGACGCCATTTTGAATCCATTAAAAAAATATTAATTCGTGATTATTGTATATCAATTGTTTTTTTTATATTGATTTTTTTTTTGAAAATAAAACAAAATTTTTACCATTAAAAATTTTGTTTTAATTTAAATTGCATATTTATTATAAATTATTAATGTATTTCTATAGATTTTTAATTTATATATATATATATATATATATATATATATATATTTATTTATTTTTAAATTAGTTTTTCAGTTATATTCATTAACTATATTTAGTTAATCTAAAATTTTATTTTAGATAATGATTTATATTATAAATTTTTATTTTTAAATTCAACTATATCGATTCATAGATATTTTTATTTCTAGAAATAATATTTTCTAAATTCTTGAAATCAATACCTATTTTAATTTAATAATTTTACTATGAATAAATTTATATGAATGAATTTATCAATAATAATTATTTTTTTAGTAATATAAAATAATTATATTATAAATTAAAACTTCATTAAATTCTTATTGTAATCATAAAGTGTTTGAAATCTGATAAAATTTTATTAGATAAACAGTTATTTCGCAAAAATCTGTAACTAAAATATTTGATAAATATACACGACAGAATATAATGAAAATCAGTTAATCATGTTTCAAATTTTAACCGGTCTTTACTAAACGACAATTGTAAAAAAAAACATTATGAATTTTTACATCTTTCCCGTTTCAAAATATAGAATACTCTTATAAAATTATGTAACACAACGACAGTTGTCTTTTGAGCTTTCGGCTCATTCATATTTCCAAAATGATTATACACCGTTTTGCTCTTAAACCGCAATTAAATATTTACATTTTGATTGCAGATATTTTTGCGCTACAATTATACAGTAATTATTTATTTAATAAAATAAAACGCGAACGCGAAAAATATCAAAGCGTGCAATATAGGAAATAATAATTTTAAAGGAAACAAATACATTTTATATTATATTATATATGGTATATATTATATAATGTATATTATTCTGGATTTTCGGGAAGGTCGAGCGTGACCGTTATCCCAGTTTTCGGCAAAGTTGGAGAACCGTGTCGTCGTTGTGTGTTTTTTTTTTGCAAGGCGATCTCGGCAAACTTTCCTACGGCAGATAAAAGGGTCTTTCATTATCATTTTCAGCCTCAATAATTCACTCGATTTTGCCCACGAATAGATGTTGTGAACGAACCTAGGCGAACATTTCGGCAGGCCTTTCTATTTTAACTAGCGACCGCGTTTTGCGGCTAAACGCACTTGAAAAATGTAGCCCATTAGATAATTGATTAAGTATCTGTGAAAGTGGAAAACTCACACCGCACTATGTTATTATCCGCGGGAAAATTATCTACGATAGAGGAGATGTAGAATGGGATAAGGGGGCGGAGACGGGGGGCATTTTACGTCTGTGAATAGTTTTTGACGTTTATTAAACATTTATAAATTATTGATAAATGAATAATTCGTTTAATTTGATGATTTGTTCGATTCTCTTTTCTATCGAAATCGAATAAGTTATCAATCATTCCAGACATTGGTTTGTAAAAATTTAATGGTATAATACATTGGAAATAAAATTTTCTTTTTTATCTTCAATAGATCTGAAATATTTTTCATAAATCAGTTTTCTAGATTTTATATTTTATTTTCATTGATAAGTAGTAAATTGTTAAATTGTTTATTAGGTAAATATTATAAAGTACTTTAATAATAAGTAAGATAATTAAATATACAACTCATTTTTATATAATAGTGTATTAATATGAAACTGAAATTAAATATGATACAGCAAACGACTTCAGTTCGTCGTAAAAAATGATCCCTAAATTGCGAAATTTAATATCTTCGTAATAAATACAACATAAATTCGTCAAATCATATATTATTATTATATATAATATTATACGAGAGTGTTTTTATTTTTAATTTATTCTCTCTTGTTAAACTACTTCAAAAAAAATATAAAAAACCTTTTACGTATTTTTAATATTAATGTACGGTTCTTTTCTCAAAAAAAAACAGATTTTCTTGAATATTACTTTTCATGTACAAAACGAAAAAATAATATTTACACGTCTATTTTATATTATATTTTTATTGAAATATTTTTATTATACGTTAATAAAATATTCCAATAGAATAAGCGGATTTTATATTTTTTTATATATGGTATACAATATTTATATCAATCAATAAAATTGATTTGACATACTTTGTAAAGCACGATATGTTATTTATTATTTAAACCGATTAAACATACCGATAATGAATTATTTATATGTACTCAATTTTAATAATTTTCATACGTCATGTAAAAAAAATAGATAATGATATTATTTATATAATATTTATCACGATTCCGAATATAGCTCTTATGTTATTTTTTTCTAAAGTTTTTATCGTCGTCGCTTCCGCATTTACATCAATCTCGGTAAAGGTGTAGGCCCTTTGTCAAAGTTTTACGATGGCACTCCGTGGCCCTTTCTTTCATACTTCAGCGTTATTTTTATTTCGAAACTTATACGTAGCCGCCTTTATGCTGACTCGAGACTCGAACCCTGGACTACACACGAGATTATCCTCGATTTTACCGCTCCAACTATTGTGATGACAGTCTTATTCGTTATACGTCGACTCGGATTTATTGGCATTAAAACGGGACTGCTTAAAATCCGGATTATTGGTCCTGAAATAAGACACTTATATAGATCGTATCAAGTAGTGCACGTTATAATAAAAAAATATATTTTATGATATATATATATATATATAAAATATATATATATGTGGATATAATATGATGTATTTGTAGTGTATTTTAGTTAATTGGTTTACTGATTAATCGGTGATGCTATTGATTGAAGAGTGCTCTTAGGTAAAGTGGAAACCGCCATATCGTATTATAGTAGATTCGACCGTTTAAAAGGGACGATGATTCAGTTTCAGCTCGACCCAATTAACCAAAAATATTATTATTATGAATATGTGTATTTATGATTTTATATAATTAAATAAATTCGAGGAACGTTTTGTGCGATGTGCGCACATTTTTTTTCTCTCGTACTCTCTCCTACTTTGTTAATTACATTTATCTAATTTAATTAAGACTTCTTTCCGCTAAGAAAGCGTAAAGGAGAAAAAAAATTAGTGTCGAAAAATCGAAAATAATCTCGCGAAATCGACAGAAAATGAAATTTTAATTAATTTAGATATTCAAAGTAACGATTTTTTACAGTATCGAAAAAAAAAAGATTATTATATATATATATAATAATAATATATATAATAATATTAATATAGATGCATATTTTTTAGCTGATATCGGTAATTATGTATGTATGAAGCGGGGTGTAGTTAATTTTGTCCACCTTATGTTAAAATCCATCGACCTCATATGTAAATTCCGTGTAAACGTTACAAATTTGCATCTATAGCAAACAAATTTGAGTGTAAGAAGGACGAAATTGAGTACAAGAACCCGCGTACACGCATACAATACATACACAATATATACAATATATATATATATATATATATATATATATATATATATATATATATATATATTCGTAGTAGTATGCCCAAATTGAACTAAACCGAAATATGTATAGGGTGGGCCGTAATGAACAACCACCGAGTTTGCGCACATACCCCCCCCCTCATCCCCCTTTGCAAAAGTCGTTAATATTTATATTCCTGTCGTGTACCCGGTGACCATTACAGGTGCGAAAAAATATATATAAATATATATATTTATATAGAGGTTTTTGCACACATATACATAAATATGGCGTGTACGTCCTTTATGAGGGTCGTTTTTATACGCAATAATAAAAAGGGGGTTAATATTTATCGCTCGGAAAAAAAATTAAACACTGCGCAAAAGAGATTCGTTCTATCGAGCTAATGGAATATCTTTTAATTATAATACATCAAATTTTCAATTTATATATATATATATATATATATATATATATATATTTATATTTATATATATATATATATATATATATATATATATATATATATATATATATATATATATATTTATATTTATATATATATATATATATATATATATATATATATATATATATATATATATATCGTTTTTGTATAACTTCTTTTAAGTAAAAACATGACTTGAGTGTTTAAAAATTTATTATATTAATGAAAATTTATTTTCTTTCGCATAATTCGTTTAAAATATTTCAATATTTCAATACTTGAATTGATTTTTTTTCTTAAAAATTGTTTAATATCTGACAAATTAAAATTGTAATCGAAAATATTTTTTTACAAATATTGAAGAAATATATTTTTGTGTAATATAATATGTAAATAATAATGAACGATATATATTTTTAATACACGTTATTAATTTTAATTAATTATATGTAAACGAAATTAATCAAATTTTTATTTCATTAATTTTGGTTTATATTTCATGTTTAAATTTTATCTCATTATTTTATTTCTTCTTTTATTAAGAGAATATAAAATATCTTTACATTAATTGTAATTATTAATATAATTCATTTATGAGAAAAAATATAATAAAACAATATTGAGACGCGAACTTTTCATATAACCTTCCGTCAAACAAATATTCACCATCGTCGAGAGCGTATCACTATAGGTGTCATTCGAAATGGAGAAACGTCAATCGCAGGTGCGTACAGAGCTTTCCCGTCGCCGCGGGAAACCGTCGTTGATAAAGCCTTAATCTGGCATGAAAGCGTTTTGTGTTACGTCAAAAGCCGCCGCGAACCGAGCCCGCGAAACCGGGAACCCGCGAAAAATATAATATAAACTGCGACGCTCGTTTAATTATTGCCGCGAAATATCGATACGTTACATCTGCGAAACGCTTGTCACGCGAACGATTTCAATCTTCAAACGAAAAATTTCCAAGGGAACAATCGAAAGCCGGTTTCCAGATCCTGCGAGGGTCTTGCGAAAGGTTTACGATGTCGATTTAACGTTTTCATACTATATATTATTGATAAGTCGATAGATTTTTTTGGATACGAAAAGCAGTCTAGAAAGCATTAATATTGTATCAACAATATATATTATTGGCGATAATAACTCAAATTTTATTTTTCCTAATTTTTAATAATTACAATCCACTCATAATATTATATATATATATATATATATATATATATATATATATATATATATATATATATATATATATATATATATATATATATACATTGTGAATATACTGAACTTCTTCATGAAAATCTAGTATTTTTCCTTCGATCACCAATTGTAGAAGACTATACTTTAAAAAATTACTCATAATATAATCCATGTTTACTTTTTTCAATCAATATCATAAACATACATTTTTCATATATGTGATGTGTATGATATATGAAGCATATCTTTCAGACATCAATCCTTTTCGACATATACAGCTTCCAATTTTAAATAACAAAATTAAAACTATACTATAAAATATAGTAACATATAAATAATTTGAAATTTATATTGACATTATAAATATAATAGTTTTCTTGTAACAAAATAACAGATGTATAATTTAGTTATTCAATACTAAAAAACAATATTAGTATTATTATTATTTTTAACATAGATATGTAATGTTACAAACCATACATCTTAATTTCAAACCGGTTAAGTTTTGAAAAACCGACTGAATCTCATATATCACAATATTTCACTTGAACGATAATTACGTTGACCGAAGTTCTCGAACGCCACTGTTAAAAACTTCCCTTTATTTTCCTCGCAACACTTATCCTTCTTCTTTCGTTTTTCCTCCCGTTTTTTTTTCCTTTTTCTTACTCTCTCTTTGAAAAATAAAAAGAATCTTTCGAATTGCTCGCCGATCCGGACTGGTAACGCGTCAAGAATTTAAATTTGGGTCACATTGTTGTCGTTTCTTAAATAGCGAAATATATGTGTATGTACACCGATTTATGTTTTTATATAAACACACTAACCTTTTATCGCTATATAATGACCTTTGTAGATTTACAAAAATATTCAAGCTACCCTTGAATAGAATAAACTTTTCTTTTGTATATTGTATATTATATAATTATAAATACAACATAAAAATATATTCATATATTCCAATCAATTATTTTATATTAATTTAGAAATCTCAAATATTTATATAATAAAAAATAAACGTTTTTTATTCATATTTTCATTTCTGTTTAATAAAAATTTGATGGCGAAGTTACTGAATTAACCTCGTAAAAAATTAAATCACAGCGAAAGCGTTAACCATAAAAAATCTCTACTGAAACAACACTAGTTTAATTTTTAAACAATCACAGTTTCTCAACTATGCAGCTATTATTAAAATGGTTTTTGTTGAAATATTCAACAATATGTAATTTTATGAATTTTAACTTAATGTGAAATATCACGAAAAAATTCAAATCAAGCGAACAAAAATTTATCATCATCAAACTGCCGACCATTTTGCAAATATAAACATAATCCAAAGATTTAAAAAAATGTAAACGGTTAATTTTTAATGAAAAACGAGCATTTTAATTACAATTATTTCAGTATGAGAATTTTCAATTATAACGCGACCGCATTTTAAGCGTGCAATATACGTTTTCTAAACCTTACCAGTGAGAGAATAAACCGCAGAAAACGGCAAGCACTATTTATATATGATATTAAAATATTTCATACAATATAAATTATTCAATTTTACTGTGATGTATATACTATTTAAAAATTTTCGAAATTATTCTACCGAACAGACGGATGGAATGAATTAGTCCTCGAAAATTTTACGTAGATGAAATAAGGTTTTAGGAAGAAATTCTATTTCTTCTATACATATATAAATATGTTTAAGCAAATTTGTAGGCTTATATAAGTTTGCATACATTCACGCGAGTTGGGCAAACACCGCGGATGGAACATCTTCTTCGCAGTAAAGTTTTCCAAGTTCAATTGATGGCTTAAATCTTTCAATATTGATCGCGGAATGTCATTAACCGCAAAAGCTCCGACTGGCAAACATTCGAAAACAATCGTGATTTAAACGATTCCAAGTTATGAACGCGGCCTATAAATCCTCGGAACGCTAGCTATTCCATTCCGATCGGTTCCTTTTCATTCCGCTCCATTCCATTCCATTCCGTTTCGTTTCGTTTCGTTTCGTTCCGTTCGTCCGTTCGTTCGTTCGTTCATTCGTTCGTTCGTTCGTTCGTTCGTTGCGGTTCGAAGGTTCGGAAAAAGCAACGGTTTTTCGGTTCATCATTATATTTTGTACGTGTTCATCTTGTAAACGTTTAATATGCTATTTTATCCTTTTATGTATATAATAAAATATATATTAATTTATGTAATTTTAGGACGCGATCTATCTTTTGGAATAAGCGGGGACGATTTTTTTATAAAGTCAAAATGTTATTAAAATTTCGGAAGATTTTCTTTTCTGAAATATTTAATAAAACATAATATTATAAAAAATATAAATAGATAAAAATAAAAACTTTGATTATAACGATAATACACACTCAAACATGTACGTCAACTAAAATTAATTAAGTCTACATATTTAAATGAATACATTAAATAATTTTATAATAAAAATATATATTGAAAAATGTTTACCAAAAGTAAAATATTAATATAATATTTGTTCTTTAAAAATGTAAAATTTAATTTATAGATATAATATAAATCTTATATAATATGTTTTAAAGGATAATAGCCTTTTTTATTATAACAAACATATTTTTTGTGTTTTCAAATGACAACACACACACACATATAAATATAAATATATATATATATATATATATATATATATAATATTTTTCGCATTGTAATATAATAGCTTCATATATAGTCACAAAACAAATCGTTTACATTCTTTCACCACAACGAAGGGAAAAAAGTAAAATAAAATAAAAATAATACGGTTTGTATTACCGCAAGGAAAAGCGGCGAAAGGGTAGAAAAAGCGTCATGATTTATAAATTCATATATGTATTGAACATACATGCATTTTTTTCCTCCTGTTTTTATTTTTCACGCTCCAGCCTGTAAATATGGTTCGCTGAAGCGCCGAAAGTGAATGAAAAAAATGTAATAATATATATATATATATATATATATATATATATATATATATATATATATATATATACCATATATATAACGTGCTTCACACAAGGCTTTTACGCAAATGTTCGCAAGCGAAGACGAATTCTGCACAAAATGGTACGAAAGTGATAATAATCCCTGTTTTATGTTATCTTGGTATTTTCGCAACTTATTTACAATCGATTTACAATTTTGTACATGTTAAAGGTAAAAAGTCAATGAATATAAATTCATTGAAAAAAATATATAAATACTATCATAAGTGAATAGTTATTATTATATAAGTGGTTAATTATTTCGATTTAAAAAAAATATTATATATTAAACAAAAATATTTTGAATTTATTAAACAAAATTTTAAATTAAATATATATATATATATATATATATATATATATATATTTTATTATAAAAAATCTTTCATGATTGCTAATTTATTCATTTATTATAATAAAATTGTGACTCTTTTAATTGTCAAATTTAAAATGGACAAATTGAATATATACACATATACGTGAATAAAATATTGATATGGTAATTATATTTGTAGACTGAGAAAATTATAATTTTTACTCCAAATTGCTTTATAATCGTATTCGGTCACTATTTTTTTAAAATCATACGTAATAAATATAATTACATTCATACATTAATTATATTATTGTTAGCAATGTTAATTTTGTTAATAATATATATATATATATATATATATATATATATATATATATATATATATATATAAACTAACTCATTATGTCGACAATTTATATCGAATCGTTAAAGTGAACTTGACCATTGTCGAATAGTCAATTTAACTGTAATACTCGGCGCGTCTTACGTGCGACTTTTAACGGATATAATTTGACATTTTAACGTTCCGGAGTTTGAATCATATTAACAAAGTTTCGTGACTGAGATCAAATCAGACTTTCAATATGCATACGTATTTTTAAACTGTATATAACATATACACACACATACATATATTTATATATATATATATATATATATATATATATATATATATATATATATATATATATGGTATATATATATATATATATATATATATATATATAAATTTTTAATCTGATTATTACGAAATTGCACTTATTATCAAGTTGTAATTTTCGATTTATAATATAATTATATCGATATGAAATTTCGTCGTAGTCACATAATTTAATATACACGGTTATTTATCATGCTCTACATCAAAGTCGCATTTTAATTTAATCTACCATTATTTCGATAGATACAAATTATTTTAAGTGATCAAATTTAATTTGAATGAAACGTATAATCTGAAAATTCAAAGACTAACTTTGATTTCATAATACAATTTAAGTAATTATGAGTTCGGTTAAAATCGTAAAATCGTTTTCATCGAAAATTGTGCATAACTTCGGATATATAATGTATTTTAAATTAAGACAATTATTATTACTAAAGCCATTTAATAAATTAAGATTTAATTGTCTTTTTATTAATTTAAATTAGAGAATTATATTTGAGTTTCGAATTTTTATTATAGACTTAAAATATCATTGCGTTTTTAAATATGATATTCAAGATATAAATTTGAAAATAATCAAATAATGCACAAGCTTCTTACAACCTAGAATATTGAAAAAAATATGCATACATTCTTAATATGTTATTTTTTTATGATTTACATTTATTTTACTAACTATATTTCTTCCAAAAAAAATACTACCTTTTATTCAAAACAATTTCTTCTGTTCTACAAAATTAATATGCATAAAATATACTTTTCAACTTTATTTTATGATGATTATAAAAATAAATGCACCAAAGTATAACACTTAATTTTTATATATTTGGAAATAATCAGAACATTCTTCGTACGAAACAATATTCGAAATTACGGTTGCGAATTTTCGTAAGTAATTCGACTAAAAGTTTTTCCCTTTAATTTAATTTTTTTTATGCTCAAAACTGTTTCAAATCATACCCTTATATTTTTAAGGCGATAATAAAAATTATACTAATGTTGTGCCTTGAAAAATAAATTTTCCGTAACGATCTGAACACTTGATAACTGTTGGTAGAGTAATTTAAACTTCTTTGCGCGTAAATCTTTAATATGAATATTGATATATATTAATGTATATTACATAATTTATATCCGATCTAGGAATTAAATTTAAAGTTAACATATATATTTTCTATGGTATATTGTATAATATTATTCTTATTATTTGATCGTTTTATATTCAATATGAAATAAATTTCGTATTTATTAAAAAAAAAGATATTAGATAAATTTATCGGAAATATTGTCATCCAAATTTCGCATGAGCGTTTAAAAACGCCCAACAAATTTAATTTAGAATTTTCATTTTCCGATGATGGAGCATAAAACGCAAAACTGCCGATAGAAAGAGGTAGGAGGCGATATAAAAAAAATAATAATATAAGAGGAATAAAAAAATAAAATAAAGAGAGAGAAAAAATATGATATTTGTAAAAGAATAAGAAATAAAAGATTCTATTACTCGTACGACGGTCCGACGTAACGGTCACATCGGAGTCCTTTCAAATTTTGGCTCCGGCAATTTTTCTATTAGATTGTTCACCTTTTCTTTTCTCTCCCCCTCCCTCCCGAAAGGTCCTCTTTTTTTCATCTGTCCCCCTCCCTCGGCTTTCGAAGATATTTTTTTTGGTCGTTCTCCATTTTTTTTTCTCGGTTCGTATTCAGTTTCGCTACCCACAAGTTCATCTTCGTTCGCGTTTTCTCCGTTGTCAGCCTCCATTCAAAGGCTTTTCATGGGTCCGTGGAGTTTTCAGGGGCGCTAGCTCATACCGTCGCCCATCCACCGGGAACTGACCCATCACCATACCATTTTTCGTGAAAGACTCCATTGATCATTTCTATCCGTGGGACAAGGGGGTGACACGGCTCACGTGGTGACTTTTTCATTCTGTCATTTTTTAAGACCGGAGCTTTTTCCTTTTTACGAAAAATAATCTTCAATTTTACCAGCCGCTCTCGAATATAACGTGTGCACAAACTACAGTATGCATATGATATATTTTAGTAAAATATTAATATATATATATATATATATATATATATATATATATATATATATATATATATATATATATATAACATTTCTGTAAGCTGAAAAATAATTGATGTTATCTCAGTTATATAAAAAATATCAAAGAACATTATTTTCAATAAATTTTATGTAGAAAAGTTTTTTATATACAATTAATTAAAAAATTTAAATGAATTTTAATATTTAGCACTAAAATATATTACAAATTACTTTCTAATAAAGTTTCTTAAAATAATCGATATTTAAATATATATTAAAAATCAGTAAAAAATAAAATTTCATTGATTTTTTTGTATAAAATAAATAACCCGATTAATAGTCCGTGAATACATTTTTTTTACGCCCTGTACATTGCTGCCGTCTAAAATATTAATTTCAACGACGAAATTAATATTGAAAGGGAAGGCGTTCTCTTCCTTAAGGACGCGACAGGATATTTTTTTCTTTTCATTTTTTTTCCACGTCGAAAATTCATAAAATGCGATTTATATTGATAATAAAAATTTAATCGAAGCGTGACTTTAAAAAAGGAAAACAAAATTATCCCGCACGCAATACTTTATATTTTTACGCTCCCTGGATTATAAATGAGAAAATTTTAGAGGATCGTTTCAGTAGAAATCGATCGATCGTATTATTATTAAATTTTGCTAACGATAATAATAAAAAATATCAATTTCTCATATATTTTTATCAAAAAAATATTTCTTTTATATCAGGATAATATAAAGTTAATTTTCATTATATATCACTTTATCGTATTAACTAAAAAATCAAGAAAGAAAAGATTTTTGGACATAAAATCAAGAAAGCTTCAAAATGATTTACTTAGATTTTTATAGTATTCAATTGTAGTTTGAGATTATTAAGTATTTTAAAATGCATAATATAATTTTTATTTACGGCAATGCAAGAATATAAGCAAATTTTGAGTCGTTTAAATTAATTCAATGCTTTTTAAGCTCGACTTCATTTAAGTTCAATCTTCGACTTCTGGAGTTTAAACAAAATTTCCTTTTATATTAATGGAAATTTTGCTTTTTCCATAAAGTTCAAGCTCGTTTCATAATGTTGCAAAAAATTTCAAACATTACGTTTGAAAATTTTGGAAATTAATGAAACGAAATTTTTTTATATATAACAAATTATAAAAAGAAAAATACTCATGATATATTTTAAATAAATTTTGATAATAAACCTTTGACGTTTTTTTTAATATATATGCATTTTATGTATATTAATTAAAAAAATATATTCTTATTCTATATTTCTTAATAAAAACGAAAGTATAATAAATTACATATTTGTTTACATATGTAATACATTAAATATTAATAATAATTACATATGTAATAAATTAAATATTATTAAGATATATGGAAAAAAATATTTAAGGAGTTTAATATAAATGTATATGAAATTGCAAATCCGATGACTAGTTGAGAATATAATAAAATGAATTTAATATACGACAATGAAATCATATAATATATTATTAATAAACGATAGAAGGTTTCAGTCAATATAATACAACTCCATAAAAATCAATTCTATGGAATAGGTCAAATTCTCTGAATTCCAACTGTATATTTATACGCACACAAAAGCGAAAGAATCCTCGCATACACACACACACACACACACACATATATATATATATATATAAATGTGAACACGTTCGAGTATATTGCCTGGGAAATTCTCGAAGTTACTTTGTAAATGAAAGAAAAAAAAGCGATATACGGTAGAAAGACGTTCCACGACGGAATAAGTTTAAAGTCGTTTGTAGATATATGTACGCGGTATTTGTCTTTTGAGAGCGGGGTCCCCGAATAAAAAAATAATAATAAAAAAAACGCTCGGGGTTGGCGAATGAAAAACGGCATAAAGAATATCATTCAAGCCCCTACACTAGCCCTTATCGGGCGGAAAAAGGCAACACTTCGGGGTAGCGAGCAGCTAAAGGGGCACACGCCCCATAATTTAGGCACAATTTTAATAAAAAGCGGAACGCGCGAGTATTCCGCCGCCATTACAGTCACATTAATTCGCCTAATAGTATTACCCGGTGCTAAAACCCCCATCAAAACAAACTTTAGACAGGTAAAGTAAGAGGGGCCATTTGCAGGCTTTCAACCGACCGCCCAGTCAAACCTCCCAAACGTAGACGGTCGAAGAGGTCTGGTAATTGAATCTCGGAGTATGAGGATGAAGTATCGTTGGATAATTTTCGAGTTTGTCAGGTTGACGAAACACTTGTCGAAACATTTACCCGACTTCTTGGCTTTCTATCGTCTCGCACTGTTTGCTTGTTCAAGTTGAAAGCATCTGTATTCATACAGATTTTATAAGATAATCAAAAAAAATTCAAAGTAAATATTGTAATATTTTTTTTATATACATCATTTATTCATTTTTAATATTTATAAAGATGATTTAATGTATAAAGATTTTATATAGAGTACATGCAATTATTGGTCAAATTTCTATACCCAGAAAAAAAAGAAATTTTCTTAAAACAATATATTAAAAATAAAAATTTTAATTTTGGTAATTCTTCTGCAAAGATTGTAAAATTTGAACCAAAAAATGTACCGAAAACTCAATTTGGTTTATGATTGCGGACTAATTCAAAATAATAAAATCTTATCTCTTTTTAAAAGTGTGTCATTTTTTATTGCATAACATCATGCAGAAATAGTACGAGAATTCATTACAAATAAATTATAATAATATAAATAGTTATTGCCACGCATTGAAATTTTGCATTAATCCAAGTAGTGACCAAGCGGCACCTTTCGAGTTCAAATAGATAAAAATATCATATGTATAATATATATATATATATATATATATATATATATATATATATATATATATATATATATATATATATATATATATATATATATATATATATATATATATATATATATATATATATATATATTAGTTGATGGATAGTTGAAACTCATCACACATACTACAGAGAGTAGGATTAAGTAAAAACTTAACCTTTCACATTCAGAACACATCGTATCATAAAACGAAAACTTTGTTTGCCATCCCTTCAAAGCTTTAAAACTATATAAAATAACTATAATGTGTTTGAAATTTTTAAAAGACCGAATAGTTTAACGGTTGGAAAATTTAAACAACAGTTTAACCAAAGTCCTTTTTAAATATCATTTAATATATAATAATATAAAAGATTAATTTATCTAAAATATTTTCTACGATATAAACAATCACGAAATTGTATTCGAAGCATGGATAAGCTCGGATAAATGTTAGTTTTCAGTAACGTCAGAAACGATACTGTGAGTTACTGTTTTAAATATTTGACAAACTTCTCAGCCTCGGCCGCAATATTTGTATATAGTTAATGCAAATCTGTATTTCTCCTTTTGTGTTCAGCGTTTTCTCCATTTTGTTTCTTTTCCATCTCCTTCAAAGCCTCACAATGAAACAGTTTTGAAGAAGATATACAATGAGTAAGAAATACAATGGCGTTCATCGGACAAGACGCGCACTTAAAACCATAAATCCAAACTAGCTAGATTTTATAATGTATTATATATATATATATATATATATATATATATATATATATATATATATATATATATATATATATATATATATAATATAACCTTTTTTTAATATTTTGAACGATTCATTACATAAAAAATATATTACGATATCATCTCTAATGTTATCGTTAAATACATTGATAATATTAATATCTTCACTTTGAATTTAATCGAACAAACGTAACTAAGCTTAAAATTTTCAGCAAATTGGCAAACAACTAATCTTAGCTATTTTGAACGTGATTTTATATAATTAAGATTGTATTGCAAACACAAAGCATCGTATAAATATTTAATAACTGTCTTCAATAATGAAATGGGAATGACATTAATAATAACAACGTTTAATACTATTGTCAGAATAATATATAATCTATAAATTTTGAATGAAATCTTTAATCCCATTTATTTTACATTAATTTTTATACAATTGTAAATTTTATATTTTGTAAGTCATTTAATTTTTATTTCTGTACAAGGGAAGCAGTAATATTAAATATATATGATTCTAATTTTCACGTAAAGAGACTATTCAATTATATTTTTATTAAATAACTCACAGTCAACATTCTGGTCAAAGATTTTCTATGACAATTAATGTGTTTCATATATATATATATATATATATATATATATATATATATATATATATATATATATATATTTTGATGAGTAAAATTAACTTTTTTTAATAATGTATATAAAATACAATATATACTCAAATAAAATAAATTTACTATAAATCATATCAAAATAAAAATAAATATTTATATACGTATATTTTTTTTTTTTTGATAACGCCGTTCGTTTTTAAATTGCTAATTTAAATATAACAAGTCGACGAAAGTTGTTCAGCGATGTGCGACCAGCGGCAACACTTTTATCCTCGTATTTTCGACACCTAGAAGACGTCTTATTTTTTTTTATTATTTTCTCCTTTTCCTCTTTTTGCTCCTATACACCATTACATCGACCACAGCTCTTAACTTTCTTTCTTATATTCGTTTTTCCAATCCCGTTGCGTTTTAAGCGGCGTCGCAGTATAGCCGCGGTCGGCCGGTAAGATTTAATATAAATTTAGTATCGGCACTTCGACAGTTGGCAGGCAAAGTACTGAAAACTTGCTTTCACGGCAAAATGGACACAGTTCGAAAGGGTCAAAAGCCGTATATTGTCCGAAACATATGGCCTGTCTCGAATTTCCTATCGCGGTTTTTCTAAGCTCTTTTTTATTTTATTTTATTTTTTTCGGAAAACTCCTAGCGCATTACGCATCTTTGATCGAGAGATTGATTTATATATTTTTAATTGTCAACTTTGTTCTTGAATATTATTTCTACACGAAAAGTGTACGAATTTAAATCGATTCTATTATATATATATATATATATATATATATATATATATATATATATATATATATATATATAATATGTATTATTTCATACTTGCATTTTCTTTTATTATTCATGAAACCTGCTACAATGTTAATTATAAATCATAATTTGACCATAATAATATAAATTTTTAAACATATATATAAAAAATTTTAATCCAAAAATTCCAAAACAATATTTATATAATATAATTATATAATATTAACAAATGACAATCTTTTTCATAATCATAATTAATTAAAAAACTTAAAACTTATAAAAGCTTATTTTAAATTCGATAACATTACCCATTACATATTTTGAACTTCATTTAGTGTCAAAAAACATAAAAAAATATTTTAAATTTGATTTTTATTACATTTCTATTGATTATAATTAAATAAAATCAATTCAAAATATTTAATTAAACATCAAATAATTTTTTCTCTGAAAAAGAAAAGTAATTATTTGTATAATTTTAATTAAAAAGTTATTTATAATTTTACATTTCTTTATTAATTTAAAAATTTGTTATAAATATAAATGTTTTCTTTTTTTAATGAAATTTATTCTATGAATCTATCTTTCTTTCATACCAAAGATATCGCATAATTATAACAAATATCAAAAGTATTATTTTAATAACCGTTAATTTTGACGGCGAAACGATGAAAAAGAAATTATAATATAAGGAACCTTTTAATTCGCAGAATGATAATTATGTTTTTTCGAGCGCAATTTTAATAATTTCCGACTTCGCGGAAAATTTTCATTCGCTCGAAAAACAAAAATAAAATAAATAAAAATACGAAAAGAAATATCGTACGTACAAAAAAAAAAGATTCCGTTATTAAATAATATTTTACGTCATTTTATTCCCTCGGAACGTCTATATTTCTTCCCGTTTTTTGATCCCGTTACTTTAATTTCGACCCTAACCTTCCGCTTTTCTTGTCATCGGTTTCTGGACCGCGCTCCATTTTTTTTGCTGCGACACAACTCGGTTTCCCGTTATATATTTTTTTGCATTATTATTTTTTTTATTATAATATCATATTTTTTTTTGCTCGTATTTTGGCCACATGACTTGGTCGTTTTTAATCTAACGAACTTCATTATTCTTGTGACAGTGGGATCTTTGTAATTAATGTATTGTTCATCATCGTGTGCCAACACTACCGCTTTTTTTTGTTTCATGTCAGTTTCATAATTTTTCATTGAATTTTCACTACATTATTACTGTATTTATACAACAAAATTTATCATAATATTATATATACATATTATAATATTAAAAAACTCCGAAATTTATAAATATTAAAAATATATCAGTATTTACTTAATACTTTAAGATTTATATAAAATCGAATAGAGCTTACTATTATATATAACCATAAAACTCTTAAACCTTCAGATCAATGCGGTCTGCATTTTAAGGGAGCTAAGGGAAGAGTTAGTGGTAATAACTGTAAGGGGAAAATTTTTCATAGTCATTCTCTACCACCCTTTTGAAAAATATACATACACAGGCAACACTTTATGCGAACTAAATATAGTATATTTTATCGTTCATACAAATACTGATATTTTACGATGAAGATTTTGGGTAAGTGTAACAAAATTCATATACGTATATAATTTATATAAAACAATTATTCCCAGTATTAAATAGTATATAAATTACATATGAAAATCATTTATAATAGATATAACATTCGTTGACAGTATTCAAATGAGTCAACTACTTTTAACTACTTCACACACACACATATATATATATATATATATGGTATATATAATATGAAAATTTAACGTGATTCAAAAATAAACTTAAATGAAAAGCCGTACAAACTTTTCTATTGATAGTCAAGTAGAAAGTTTCGTTCTATATGTTTAAATTTACAACGAAAACCTTTTTATGTCGATTTTGCACAAACATGTTTTTGTTTTATAATATATTTTGTAGATATTTGGAGGCAACTCATTATTCTTGCTAAGCACGCGATAAAATCATATAAATTCATGTCTCGATGAAAAGCTAACTTAACACGATTTCCACTTTTCTCGCAGAGCGTTATGCATATAAGCACGCACTCACTCACACTCGTATATATAATTATATTTTTGAATATACTGCGAATTGCGGATGAAATTTACAATGAATACTAATAATATTTTAATAAATTAAAAATATCAATATGAATGAAATTTTTAGATTATAAAAAATCACAGGAGATGATATTTAAAACAAATTTATATTATTTATAATGTAGAAATGATAGATAATAATTTATTATAACAAGACGTTTATAACTGACACATAATATCGATAAATTTTTAAATCGTAACAAAGTTCAAATTATATTTCCGCCAATAAAATATTTTATTAACACATAAATTGAATATTTTATTGCTTTCCGTATACATTCTGAAACATTGTGCCGACAAATAAAAGCGTCTGTTTGCAATCGAACAAAGCTCGAAAAGCGATATAAATTTCAAAAGCAATCAAACATCTGATATATAAACGTTTTCGCGATATTTGCATGTTAAATTGTTATTAACTCTATGAAAAATAATAACAGTGAACAGGAATAATAAAAAAAACGTCGATTTCTGCTGAAAATTGACTAGATTTTCTATAGCGATTTGCATACGGAACGCGGCATATCAACCCTCGGAAGTTAATGTGGACCCTACTTAAGCGGGAGTGTCATTAGTCACGGTGTATAATTAAGTTCGCGGAAAATCCTATTAAGTAAAAAGTGAACTCGCAAAGTCGAATCGTCTAACAGCGGAAATCGTCTTTCATAACGACATGTTACATATTCAAAAACATGTCATAATCATCGTAGAATTATCATTGTATTGCAATTATATTTTTTATATTCAATTATATATATTAAAAAATATAGAAAAAAAAATTAATCCGAAAAACTGATTCGTGATAAAATATTATTTAAATGAAGCTTTGTCATTTATTTTATATTTTATTTTAAAATTGTATAATATGATGACGATATATATATATATATATATACCATATATATATATATATATATATATTTATATATATATATATATATATATATTTATATATATATATATATTTATATATATATATATATATATATATATATATATATATATATATATATATTGATTTTTTTAAACACAAAATAAAGCTGGAACTTTGGATAATAATTTCATCATTAACAAATATCGACCGAAAAGACAATTTAAATTTTATATTTTAATTTTTTGCTATATATGTCATTGTATATGTTGCTACACATTTTATTATTTTCATTTTTCTCTTAAGGCGGTATCGAATTTTTTTTCGACATTTTTTCAACCTCATAAATGCTTTTAGGCGATGCGATATTAGATCACTGTAATGTTGCTCGCATAAATTTCATAGACAATTTATGAGCGTCGTTTAACATTATCTGGTTGAAGCTACAGCTTCTGAATATTCAATGACGCTGCCGCGCCCCTTTGGCCCCCCCGACGCCTCCGCCCCTCGTATTCGCGGCAGAGCATTATTTATTTTATGCAATTCAATGAGCCGATATAAATGCCTAGTTTAAATTTCACTCAACGGGCTACGAAAAGGGAGGGGTCAGAGCCCCGACTAGAGGCCGTTATGATTTACGCAATATTAGATATTGGCCGTTTTAACTGTTTGTCCCTTTTGACGCTTCCATTTTACGCGAACGGCTTCGGTTATTGTTGATCGTGCATTGATAAATATTATTTATCATATTCATGAAGGTAAATGGCTCTGGATCTGTCCTAACGACGCGAAGGACAAAGGGTACATTGCATAATAATGTAGTTATCATAAAAGTTTATGTTGCTTTCGTCGCGATACTCTCTCTTTCGTTTTGGACAAATACACGTAACGTTGAATAAGTCCTATTTTATATACGCGTATATATATATATATATATATATATATATATATATATATATATATATATATATATATATATATATATATATATATATATATATATATATATCTATCTACAGCGAATGGTAATCCTCGAAAAACCGTACGTCGTTACCTTTTTTCCACTCCGCGTTTTAAAATAAAATCGTTTTATACATACGTATTCATGTACAGGGTGCTCGCGAAACCTCATGACATTTTCAGTATTTTTCGTGAAAATCTTAACTAAACCACATATATAATTCTCGTATACTGAATACAAAGAGCCTGTTGACTTTGTATTATTTTTATAATGGCGTAAATATATTTATTATTTATATGAAAGCATCACTTTTTATACTGTAATAAATTAATAAAAATATTATAAATTATTAGCTCTTTATTAGCTCCGTATGCATTTATTATTTTTTTTTTTTTTGTAAGTCCGAGTAATTTTAATATAAATGTTTCAGTCGTAATACGGTACTAATGAACATTCACCACATTAGCAGTCGGTTCGAGGGCGGAAAAAATGGCGTTAATTAAATGTTTAATCGAAATTTTTATATATGACATTAGCGAGGTGAAAAACGTACACGTGATGGTGCGTTACACGCGTACACGCGCGCGACAAACGCACGCAACGTAATAGAAAAGGCCGACTTTTCGCACGTCGACGTGTCGGCAATTAATTAAAAGACTGTGTTCCCTTTTACGACGCTTTCCTTCGGCGCACGTGCCCATTTATAAACGGTAATTTATCACAATTCACAGGAACATTATATGAAAGTCCTGTATGAATTCATTAATACTGTAATTTTACACGAGGGTGACTTCCGCTTACATCCCGTTCCGCCTTTTTTGCGGCCTCACCTTAAATCTTGGAAACAAATAAAAGCGAAAGGGACAACGGACACGATTATTCGCTTATGGGAAAAATTGTATCGCCAGCCCTTAGCTACTTTCACCCCTGATGGCAAAACGTCTTATAACTTTTCTTTTACGGCTTAATTAAACTGGTTAATAGCGAATATTTTCTTCCGCTATTACTATGTATAATGGCGTAATCAAATCGTTATCGTGATAAATGAACACATTATATATAATATATATACAAAATGACATATTTACTAAATATAATTTATACTACGTACATTTATATTATACTTATACTATAGATATAAAAATATAGGACAAATATTAATTATAATGTTAATATTAAACGATTCCAAGACGGCTTAAATTTTATAATTCGTTAAATTATAGCTTTTATTCAACGTGCTGAAATAAGCTAAATGTAATATTAATATGAAAATTAACCAACATTTAATATTGTACTTCATCAACACTAATCCAAAGGGTGGGCGTATAGCGGAAATGAGTACCGTTTTATTACACTTACAATTTTCCTGGATTTCCGTTTTATCACTAATAATCAACGTATAAAAAGATAGTAGTGCAAAAATATAAAAATAACTATATGCATATTATAATATCATCATAATTATATGTGTATGTTTACTTTAACGTAATTTGTTTTCTAATAATCGTCAATGTGAGAATTTTTCAACTGATTTTTCCTCTTTTTTTTTTGTTTTTCAGGTAAATATTTTACATCTCCATTGAAAGAATTTCCACGAAACGGCCGTTTGATTTGCAAATTTTCCAACCTGTGGGTCACAAACGGTAACGTAATTTACTAGATAAATTGTAAACATAAATAATATATTCGTCGAGTACTTTTCCATTAAGAATTTCTTACGTGTAGATTTTCTTCGTTATATAAAATTAAGCTCGTTTAAATTTTCACGTCAATTCACAGAATTAATTCGCGCCGTAGAATATATTATGGTTATTATATTTGAGTATTTTAATTATTACGACATGCCGAATGACTGAATAATAATCTCCTTAGGGAATTTTTATTCATTTCACCTGTCGCATATATTATTTGTTAAATATGTAACTCAAGACAAATTCTAAAATGTTAAATTTTCAATAATGAAACGATTTAAACGTATAAATATGTATCAATAATTATCGAAAAATAAATTAGCCTCGAATTACAATAATAATAATAATAACATAAAAAGCTGCGAAAAGAGCGGAGATTATTAAAAGTCGAAAAAGTGCCGGTCGCAAAATAAAATAAAAAAAAAATGAGATGGATCTGTCGATGGAGGGAGGGGCGGTCGGAAAAATTCCGTAATTAACTTACGGCGAGTTGGTGAAAACTTAATTTGAAATTTGAAAAATTCCCCTCGGCGGATATTCAAATCTGGATTAGCCGACTGTCGACCAATTCTTATCCGCGTCGGCTGAGAAGGGTGCTGAAAGCTTAAGTAACCAAAACTTCCCGGGGAGATATCGAATAACTTATTTTAAAACATTTATTGGCATTTTTTCCGGGGAACGCTTTGGCCGTTTTAAAAAAAAGGAGAATCGCTTTTAAAACATTTTAATTGTTATTAATATGCGATTAAAATTTAACGTATTTATTATTAATATTTAACCGTTATTTTACATCGTAAATATTCTATTATTCATCGTTAAGCAATTTTATTTTATATTTATACGATATACGTGTAATATAATATACAACTTAAATCTTCAGAACGCTCGTATAATATTTATTTTATCAAAAAATTCAAATATATTCACGTTTCACTCCTAATTTCTATATTATACATGAAAGAATTCATATATATATATATATATATATATATATATATATATATATATGACGATAATAATAATGAAAAGTCAACAAGCATATAAATCATAAAACACGCAATAATTATTAAAAATGTTTACATCGCTTAAAGATACTTATAATTTATAAAGTAATCCATCTATATAATAATCAAGTAGCAATATATAGGGATTTTCGAGATATTCGAGCATATTATTCGCGATGAAAATTTGCATAATTTATTTTATAATATATATATATATATATATATATATATATAACGTGAATATTACATATTTATTTATTTATCAAGTCGAATATAACGTGATTTATTTACGCTTCGCAATAAACATTACAATAATAATATATAATTTTGTATGTATATAGTAAAAGTCGATGACGGTTATCATTTTTTCAGACTTTTTATTGAATTTTCTAACAAAACGCGTTACACTATGACGATCCGAATCGATTTTTTATTATTATATTTTTTTTCATTCGTGAAAAAAAATATCTAAATTGACAAACTACGAGGCACTTTTATTTTATTTTCTACGATATCGGTTCGTTATCTCTCAATTTCAGAAAAGCATCGTGTTCAATATTTCGTTATGAATATGAATATTTTGATATTGTTCGGATTTCAATTGAAATACAATATTTCGCTTTTATGTACAATACTGACAAATATAAAAAAAAGTTTAATTATAAATATTATATGTTGAAATATTTATCCTATATAAAATTCGGAATTTAAACATTTCATTTCCTTTTTTTTAACATGTAATTCAAAAATGTATTCACATAAAATTTATTTGTCGTATATACATGTGTAACTTGTTACATTAGCAAATTTAATTTAAAATAAATTACAAAAATGTTACAGTTAAAATATATATTAAGTTTCAAATATTTTAATTAAAACATTACACTAATTAAAATACATTTAGTTTAAATGGACATGAAATTTCAAGTGTCTGCTGTAAAAATATTCCAAAAGGAAATTTTTATCTTAAACAAAATTTTAATACTGTATATAAATTATATTAATTTATTCAATACATTTTCGTTTGAAATATATTTTACTGTTGTCAAGAATTTAAACATTATTAAATTGTTTTTATTGTATGCCGTATATATATATATATATGTGTGTGTGTGTGTGTGTGTGTGTGTGTGTGTGAGTGTGTGTGTGTGTGTGTGTGAGTGTATACAATGTTTTTTTTTATTGCTATTACAATTTCAACTTTATAGCCTTTTTATTTCCAATTCTCGAATTCAGATACAAAACAATTATCCTTTTATAGGCTTAAAACCTTTAAGAATATTGCTTTCAAAAGAAAAGTAAATTTACTATCGGCACCGTTCACTTGTATGCATTACAGGATTTCAAAGCTCATTTCTCACGATTCCATTTGAAATTTAAAATCATCGAAATAATTCAACGGTTTGAAAATTGATCCGCGTAAAGCGACTTTTCGTCGTCTATAATTTCGAATGCTGTGAGAGCGTTGCCCGCCTTTGTCGGATTCATTACTTC
Source organism: Leptonema lineaticorne (assembly GCA_024500535.1). Taxonomy (NCBI): domain Eukaryota; kingdom Metazoa; phylum Arthropoda; class Insecta; order Trichoptera; family Hydropsychidae; genus Leptonema; species Leptonema lineaticorne. The sequence continues at coordinate 7,839,516 of JANIJI010000017.1, forward strand.
CGGCAAACACAGGATCAAAACCTGGTTCCTAATCCCAAATTACACAGATAAACTCCCGAAACGTTCCCGTTAAATTACCTGTTTCAACCGTGGAAAAGCCTGCTTTCCAGAATCGAACGCCCTTTTTATGCTACGGCATCCACAAAATCGATCCGCATTCTAAATGAATATATATATATATATATATATATATATATATATATATATATATATATATATATATATATATTCATTATAAATTTAGGAGTTTTATATATTTGAAAATTATATCTAAAACTAAATTTTCTTTATTTATATATTTTATAATACAGACACAATTTTTACATTAATATATATTGAATATATAGATTTAGTTTATTAGTGTAGTTCAGAAAGTCATCTATCAAAATGGATCGAAACCAAATTCATGCGTGATAAGTAATCAGTGTTTATATTAGAAACATCCCGGAATATTCTCATTAAAAAGCAATTGTGTGTGTGTGTGTATGTGTGTGTGTGTATTTGTATATATATATATATGTTATATATATATATATATAAATATATACGTATGTTTCTTAACATATTCTTTATGTTATTTCTATTTATTCAACGTATATATTACGGAATATAGCGGTCTTTTTAATTATGTGATTTATCATGTATTTATTTTCATTTTTATAAGCACGATCTGATTAAATGCGTTAATTATTTCGAAAAAAAATGTATATATTATTATTATATAATATGAATGTTGTTAATTGTGATTATAATAAAAAATATATAAAATAATTTTTTTTTTAATCCAAAAATTCTTAACGAATAAAAATAATATATAAACACTTTTTTATCTGTAATGCTGTTATAGGTAATCTAATGAAATATAATTTAACTTTGAGCAATTTCAACATACGGCTGATGTATAGATGAGAATTATTAATATGGATTATGTAATAATTCGACGTAGGCGCGGATTAGAATTTTGAAAGTTTCCAAACGCAAACCCGAAAGTTTCGTGCAAAGCATTGGTTTCAACGCGAGTAATTTCAAAGTGTGAATTCTATTACTGAACCGATAGTCTACACTGCCTTGATTATAATTGTTCAAAAATAAACATATAATATATATATATAAATATATATATATATATGTGTGTGTGTGTGTGTGTGTGTTCAATATTGACGATTGTCGTTGGGAAATGATTACAACGATTGTCCATTATTTTTGTGAGATTATTCATTCTTAAAAAATGTTAGTTATTTGATTTTGGAAAGATTTTGAACCACTGTTTTAATATAATATAGATGTATAAACGTTTAACCTGTTGTATTAAAAAAAGACGTATAAGGAAATATATCATAAAGAAAATGAATATTTTATTTCAAAAATGTTGTTATTTTTCATCGAAATTTAAGCGATCGATCATTATGAATATTTTATTTATCGATACTTAATATAAAATTTATTATTTTCAGTTTTTTTTTAATTTAATATAATATACTGAAAATATTAATGTCTGCGAATAGAAAAAAATGTCTTTTTTTTTCAACTATAATATTATTATTTTATGACATATTATCATTTGATTATTTATCATCTCGATGGGAAGAATATCAAAGCTATCTTCGAACATCTCTTTATATAATAATCTTAAAATATTTAATTATTACTATTTCTTTTATAAAATGAAGTTTAATTATAAAGAAAGTCATAAACTTTGACATAAATTTATAAGCATAGAATTATTAGAGTCGACTTCATAAAATATAATAATAAATCATCGCGATGAAACTCGAGAGGTCAAGATATCGCCTATATATATATATATATATATATATATATATATATATATATATATATATATATATATATATATATATATATATATATATAATACAATATATACGATTTGTTCTATTTATAATTTTCAAAAGCACGAATATAAATTTCCTTATAAAATATACTCTCATAGTGTTGCACGCCAAAATATATCCTGCTGTACTCCGATCAGGATATACTTCCCATTAAGTATATACTCCATGGTAACCGTCTTCCGATATTCCGCTGTCTTCATATCTTCTCAGACTAAGACATTGCGCTTATTTCTCGTCCTCGTTTTCTTTCAATCCACCAACTTGGCCTTCTTAATCTTGGCATTGTGCTTTATCTCGTCAACTCTATAGAAACGATATAATTCTCTTTATATATCATCAGAGAAATGCTTCTGTCTATTACACGATTTTTTTTTATAATATTTTCTATAAAATTGAATCTTAAAATAATCATTATTTTTCATTTATATAATTTAAAAGAAAATGTAATAGTAATATTGAATATATTTTTATGTCAATATATAAATCAGGATTTTCTATCGTAACGTTATAACGTCTTCAGCATTCAAAAGGTTAAACTGTTCAATCCGTTAGCGTGATTTAGTTTCTCGATGTCGCATAAAACTTTCACAATATAACAACGGCATTAAAGTGTACTCTATTACGGCATTTAAGCAATTGAATATTTTATTGTATTTACGCATACACATTCTTGTGCATGAATATAGTGAAAGTTTATACTAATTCGTGTCGGTTAAACGTGGTTCAAACTTCAACTGGAAACGGTTCAATTACGCAGGGCTGTCACCGCACTTTTCCCCGGGGATTTAACCCAATTCCTGCGTAGAGAGAGACGCTTATAAGAGAAATTTTCGCTTTGCACCGTAAACTTTGTTTCGTTTAAGCGTTTACCGTTTTTTTTCCGAGGAAGTGAAAGCAAAAAAAATGAAGAAAAATGCTCTCAATTTTTTTGTTTGCACGTATAGTAAAATATTCATCAAATTTTACTTAATTAAAGAGAAAAAGCGAAGAATCGTTTAAAATTAACTTTATTTAGTTTTTTTTTAATAAAAATTATTTTAATTTAAATTTTGATTTTTGTATTATTTTATACTTGTTTTAAATATAATTTTTAAGTATTAAGTTATATAGTCTTTCTTTTTACATAAAAACTATGATTGAAAATGATATATATTATTTTTCTTTCTTAAAATTTTATATTTCCGTATAAAAATAGATCGAAATTTCAAAAATCGAATTTTTCTAAATTATATATTTTAGTACAACAAATTTCAGACGTAACTTCCAGTATATAAAATTTACGACTAGCTTCAGATTTAAGCACACAATATTTTAAGACCGGTTTCATTCTATCCCAATTCACACACACACACACTATATACCGAACATGTACGGTTTTTCAATAAATTTCAGTACACGACTAGTTTACAACTTTATTAAAGCATCGTGTTAATATGGTTAGAATATTGATTATCTATCAATTACAAGTCGAAGAGTGATTTTGGCAATATCCGTTTCACTGGTGATGAATTGTTCATACTACAAAGTAACCCTTTCCGGCCTGGAAATATGTAGATGAACCCGCTGCATCACCCTCAACCCGTCTTTATTCTGCTATTTTTCTCCAGCATATTCTCCATATTTTCTTTTTCTGCCTAGCATCTTGTCCAATTCGCCCCCGAATGTTTTATGTGAATTACGCAACATACATTCAGATACAATATTCGTTTTGTGCCGCTCCTGTTGATTGATCCCGCATTTTCTACCCCTTTCCCGTATTACGCGAAAATATGAATAAATTTCCCAGAATATATATATATATATATATATATATATATATATATATATATAAATTATGTGTCAGTTGTTGAATTTATGCACACTTGTAAACGCACCCACGTGGATTTCATTTTTATTCAATTTTCACGATACGTTAGAAGCGATCGCAAATAAATGAAAATTGAAATGAAATATATAATAATAATAATAATAAAATACATAAATAAACTCGGTTATTGTTTCCGTGCCAGTTTCATGTAGAATTTTTATGTATTAATAAATATTTTTTATTGGTTTACCCTAAAATCCCGACAAATAGAATCCTTACAATATATATATATATATATATATATATATATATATATATATATATATATATATATATATATATATATATATATATATATTCAAAATATTTTTAATATGCAAAATTATTTAAATAAATATGTATCATATATTTATTCAACATATCGATTTATTTTTATGACTACAATTTTGATATATTAAACATATCGATTTATTTATATTATGATATATTGAAAATTTTGTATTATACAGATATTAATTTAAATATTAAATTGAGATATGAAAATAAAAGGTGTATTTCGACGAAAAGAACGTTCAAAGTTTATAACTTTCATACATCCTGTAAATAAAGTTTTAAAGTGCGGCTTATTGTATTTTAACTTATATATTCTTGAATACAATTTGTTTTATATAAATTTCAATAATTAATATATAAGAATAAATTGAAGGATATACATTATTTTTCTTAATGCATAAAATTTTTTTTTGACTAATTAAAATGTTATAAACGGAGTCTATTTGTAAAAATATCAATGTAAAAAGACTTACATACAAATATTTATATATTAAAAAATTAATTATTTTCAAATATTTACACAATATTTTCGACTTTTCAGCTAGATTTTCACGTGCAGTCAACATACGTAATTCCGAGAAACACTTCTGAGGGCTCGCCCGTTCAAAGTTAATAATTCCACATCTAAACTCTCACACACACACACACATATATATATATATATATATATATATATATATATATATATATATATATATATATATATATATATATATATATGTGTATGTATATATATATAATATGTATTATTTAGTGTTTTATACGTGGACTGAAATTATGCAAAATTCACATACAAGCGTGTGTTTTAGAATATCTAATTAATATTCCCACATTTCGTGTTTTCCCTTAATACGTACAAATATTTCCCGCAATCTCGCGTACCGAAAAGAGAATCCCGAACCTCAGTACACTGAGGATTAAATCTGTACGGGAAAATATTCTGCAACTCCGTATAACGGTGTGAGGTTTGAAACATGTTAAATTAATAATACTGCGTTGTGAGCGTCAAGTCTTTCATCTTTCTTTCGTTATATAATAAATGTACGTTTCGGATTATTTTTAGCGTTTTCGTGGATATTTTATTTTGCGCTACGGCATCGCGTATATATTACAATAAATCAACGTCGCCTTCATAATAATAATCTCGACAATTCTGCGGTCGACTCTTTCTTCCCTCGTATAATCGTGTTTGTACTTTCGAATTCGATTTTCGTCCGAATGAAAAATGGTGTTTTCATTGAAGAACGATGATAAAATAAAATAAAATAAAAAAAATACCGTCGTATTTCGCTCGTATATTGTTATACGATGACTAAGTGAAAAAAAGAATAATGTAATAAATTGTCTATAAACTTTACTGTGTACAGAAAAAAAAATAAAGAAGGAAAGCTCTTTTACAATTAGTTTCAATCATATAGATAAGATCTTATGCTACGTATCCGAATCGAATAACTGTTTTATTTTCTAAAAAAAGTAGTTACAAAGTATTATTTTTTGAACGATTTTTATCGATAAATTTGTTTTATTTACTGTTATTTACAAAATAATATAGTCAGAGATTTTCTAAAAAAAAATGTATTTTTTTTTTGCATTTTATATTATTTCTTTATATTTTTTATGATGAATTGTATAAAAGTAGACCAAAAACGAAATATATATTTCATTTATATATTATCATAGATTATCAAACTTATTCGGACTGCCATTTCCTTTTTTGTGAAAGAAAATTATTCAACACTCCCTTATCTCTAATGGACTACTGACGACTTTTTGAAAGAGTCGTTTCTTCCACTTCCAACATTTATTTCAAAACCACATCTTTTTTATTATGCATTGAGTATTAATAGTTTTCCAAAAATTTACATATATTTTTAATTTATTAAAAAAATATTAAAAACAACGTTCCAATATCCGATAAAACATTATAAGAAAATGAATCAAAATATATAAAATATCCCCATTCGTAATCTTTACAAAGATAGATAAAACATGAACATACTTAACTGAACAATTCGATCTAAAAATCAATTGAAAGATTTAAAAAAAAACTAGTTTTAGATATATTATTATAATGATGTTTTTTTACCGCAAAATAGACGACAATAGAGACATTATGAGTTTTTATAGCGTGTGTATGTGTATACAAATAATTTTGCATAGACACATAGCGAATAATCGTCTAGGATACGGCAGTTCACCCCTTGCCATCGTAAATTTACAACGTCGCTACTAGTCAGGGGTTGTAAACCGAAGATGTGGGTCGACACGGCGAGGGGGTAGCTTTTTCCTGTTGAGGGTTTCACATGTGGAAAACGCGTATTAGATTGATGTGAACTGGATATATATATATATATATATATATATATATATATATATAAGTTTAGCAAACTCGTCGAATGGTTTACGAACCCACTATACTATATATGTATACCAATATATATATATATATATATATATATATATATATATATATATATATATATATATATATATATATATTGTAAGAGTCCGTGGTTCAAACTCTGGATTGATACCTTTCGCGCATCGCTTTATTATTATTGCTACTGGGTTTTGTGTATAACGACGCCAATTTAATACGGTTTTGAATGCGAATTTAACAATTTGCCACTAGACCGCGGTGTTGCCGGTCTAACTTTTGTCGTTGATAAATTAATCGGTCCCTAGAACGGTTTCTCGTACCATTTCGCCAATCGATTGTTTTAAGCGTTTTGATATTGCGCCAGACCATCCCGATGTTTATTATATTTTATTTCGATTTGTAGTAGGACGACAAATTACCGCTTGAAATTTAATATTTTTCAGTATCAAAAATAATTAATCATCTAAAAAAATTTTTTTGGTCTATTTGAAAACCTCTGAAGTTGTTCAATTTTACATATTTTATTTACTTTTATTATTTCAATTTTTATATATTTCTAACTTTTTAATAATTCGATATATCTACCATATATATATAGGAAATAAAATAAATTAAGATAATTGTAATTAAATTATATTGATTTTTAATACTTTTTTGTATTTAAAATAAACGATATAAAATTATACTTAAAGCGTTAAACCGAAAATATAATATATTTTTTATGATTTACAGTAAAAAAAGTAAATGAAAGTTGTAACATAATATAATATTTATAATATAATTTACGATATAAATAAATATAAAGACATAATTATATTTTTAGGAAGGTCGCTATATAAAAGGAGATGAATTTTAAGATAAATAATTGAGCCTTCAGACCTTAAAATATAACACAAAATTTTTCAGAAGAAAATTAGATTATTTGTCTTGAAAATATTTAAAAAAAAAAACCTATTTTATCAAACTAAATTACAACTGCAACACCAAAAATATTATTTATTCGCTATCAATTATTTACATGTTTGACTTTAAATATTATCATCAACGTGTTGAACCGTAAAACATACTTACCATATCCAATTATTCGAAAATCACACGTAAAGTGCAAGTTTACAGCGGACAAATTAAATCATTCTTAGTACGAATATATCGCTCCATTTCACTAGGTGCCAATTTCACCATTTCATCCCTATTAAAAGTTCAAAGAACCCTTAATGAAATTTCATCTAAGACAACTAAATATCATCTACAACAAAAAACATTAATAATTTATTTGAAAATCACACGTAAAGTACAAATTTACACCGAACGAATTAAATATCATTTTAAATACGTAGATATCGCTCTATTTTATCGGATGTCAATTTCGTCGTTTCCTCTCAAAAGTCAATGTGCATTTAATGGAGTTTCACCTTCGCCACTGACGTCGGTCCATCTTCAAACGGCGGAAACGTCGTCGGGCGCGACGAGATCAATCGTTTATATATATATATATATATATATATATATATATATATATACGAACAAACTTCACGTTCGTACTAAAGTTAAAGCGTTCGTACTTCGACGTGTCCGTCGAAGTACGAGGTCTGCAACCGTGATGCGAAAACTTCGCGTCGAAAACGCTCAGCGAAATTACGAACGTGCCCGGTAAAAGCCATCTCATCCCCCTACCCGCCCCCTCGTACAACTCGGCAAAAGCTAGGCGGCGGTCACAGTAGCCGTCTACTTATCGCGAAAGAGAAATATGTATATATAGTGTGCAAGATGCATACATTTTCAAGTTAATTTCGAAAATTTCTCGCATTGTTAAAAAAAGGCGCCCTTGTAAAATTTTTAATAAAAGTAAACTACGCTAAATACTCTGGCTGTTTTCCGTTTAATTCGGTTCATTATGAAATTTTATCTCGGTGTAAATTTTGAATGCTAAACGTGAATGGCCATCGACGTTTTCCATTGGTAATGTGTAAATTGCACTGGTGAATAATTTAATTCATTATTCTTAAACCCGGCTGCATTTTCAATGGAAGGGTTTGCTAAATTGACGTCGTCGGCAAAATATAAATAAACGTAATTATATCGCATGATAAATCAACGTGTAGTTTATTTTTTTTAAACACATTTCCATTTATCAATGACGTATAACGAATATAACTATTTTCTATTTCTTAAATGATAATGAAACAAGGGTTAATTTATTCCTTTAAATTTAAATAACAAGTCGTGCGAAATTAACGACGACGGTTGAATATGTAAAAGCTTCTTTATCGTTCCAATGAAAATTGAAAACATGGAAAAGCTTTTACATTTTAAAAATTACGCGCAGCCGTTAAAACGTTCGTCATTTAATCCGAACAACTTGATGTTTAAGATGCTATCATAGTTACGATTATTTCTTATTTACATTCCTGAATGAGTTTAATATTAATTTAAATTATTAAAAAAATATATAAATTAAAATAATATATTGTATGAGAACCATTGGAAATTACAGTTCAAAAATTATTAAATAAAGTTTTGTAATAAAAATATATTTTTTTAATTATCTAAATCTGATTAATCGTCAATCTAATAAAATAATAAACCAATAATATTACAGTATTCATTAAATCGATTTTTTAAATATTAAGTTATGACACATTGATTTACTTTTTTTTCTTCTCACTAACTTTCAGATATTAATATATAATATATCACACTATTCGATATAATAAAACAATTTTCCATTATTTATTAAAATAACCGAGTTACTGACTAAACTTTCGCGTTGTTAGACATATTTCATATTCACCACCGAAAGAAAGAAAAAAGAAGAAGAATCGCCCAAAATATTTCTCGTTTCGCTGTTATATTATTCAAGTAATTCATTGCAGAATTTCCAAGTTTCGCGTCTAAAATTTATTTAGTCGGAAAAGAACGATTTTTTTTCGCAACACAAAAAAAATATATATACATTTATATTCAGGATAGCACACATAAAAGGATATTTACATATTTTATCAGCACGTTATCACACCATATTTGTCGAGCCGCGAATAAAATTAATTAAAAAAATCGTCAAATGCGAAAGTGTGACTATTATTTTCAACGATTTTTGCAATGGAAAATATATTTATATTCATTTCATATAGAAATTACTAGATTATTTTGAACGACGCATAAATATGAATCGAGATATTACTTTTAAACCTGCAATTTATCATTCGTAATTCGTACTTAACGAGTTTCGTGCGATTATCCCTAATTCCAACTCTTCTGCAAAAATACACAACGAGAGGGATTATAAAATTTTATTATGTAGCATTTATTAATCCGCTTGAGGTTTTTGCTCGTTTTTTTATACTCTCTCTGTACATGCATATTTGCGGTCTGTATTAAATTAAATTTACATAAATGCTCGATTGTAACATCATAAATGTATATATATTTTTGACGACATAAATAACGTGTGATTGGATAATTTTACTTAAAATAAAATAAATGCATCTTATATATACTATACACAAAAATATAATTTACTTATTTAAATCAAATATAATTGTCAAGTTGATTGTTTGAATTTTATGATTAATCTAAAAATATTGTTGATTTAAAAATAAATTTTCAAATATACAGTGCATATTAAGAAAGTGCATTAAATATACATACGATTTAATGAGAATCAAAATTAAACCACACCATTTCCAGGTATTCATTAATATAATATTATAAATTAAGTTCTAATTTAAAATATTCCATATAAAATAAAGTTTCATAAATTGAAATATTTTACAAATGAAAAAGTAATAATCTAAAATGTCAGCCTGAATTACGTTCTTGTTCTACGCGAACTTTTGTATGTTTTAATTACAAAATCATTCGGAAATGTAAAGCGAGTAAAATTTTAATACGACACTCAATCTTTTACGAAACAAAGTTAATTTCAATTCGACACGAGTTATTTTCTTGGCGGGAAAAACGAAGGCCTCGTAAATTTTTAAAATTCGCACGGTGAAAAGTGTTCGCGCGTACATTTTTTTTTCTGCGTCCTGCCAAAGGTTGAGATATTCTGATTTAATGAATACAATATGAGTTTGTGCTAGTATATATATATATATATATATATATATATATATATATTGTACATATATAGTCTCGTCCGCTTATATTATACGGTTATTATAAGGGTAGTACGCATATACATATTAATATATTCAAATTCTTTTTACATAGTCGACGCCGAAAAGTTTCGAAATATTTTCGTATAAAGAAAAGGCACGCCACAACATGTAACATTTTCATAACTCAGCGTAATAAAGTTGATCCGTCGAATAACTTTTTTAATTTTTGGCCGTTAGAAGCGAAAAAAAAAAATTTTTTTTTATTTAGAAAAAAGCGAAGAAAAAAAGAAAAACGCGCGCTTAGAATTTTTCGACGCCTTTGAAAAGTGAAAACATAAAAAAATATAATAAAATAAAGAGAAAACTAAATCTGGATGATTGCTTTTCCGATACGTATGTTTTTGAAAGATTAAAATTTTCCGAGCATCTGCTCTCGTCTATGGAATCCATTCGATGTAAAACGAATAAAAAAAACACGCTATATTCAAAGATGTTCTTCAATATTCAGCCATCCCTTGATCTTTAAATACAACACGTTTACGTATAATATTATATATAAAACGCCGAGAAAAAAATCTCGGCTATAGAAAAAGTTTCTGTAATATTAACTTCTTTTAATTACTTACACCATTCCTTTTTTTATTCTCCTTTAATAATATAAATAAAATTAAATTTTTTAAGATAATATTTAAATGATAATTTTAAAATGAACTCATAAGAAAATCTTTATATCGCATAAAAGAAAACAGAATATTATTATTTACCCTCGAATATTGGAAGTCAATTATAAGGGTCTATCGTTTTTATAAAGAAAAGTAAATAAATAGGGAAAATCAGATTATCCAACTGTCCTTTATATTGTTTGTTCACATATGTTAAAAAAAAATAAATAAAAGAAAAAAAAATTAAACGAACACGTGTATGCGTCGTCTATTTATTATTAACCCTTTCATTGTTTTTCCAGTCCGTTATTTAATATTTAACTCGTTAGCAAATTCTTTCTTAATTATCGAATCGTTTCGTATATAATTGAATTTAATATTTTAGCATACGACCCGGAATGATTAATTCATAAACCGTATGTATACACGTATAGTGCTAAAAATTTATACGGACATAGTTTTTAAATGTTAATTAAATACGCCCGTGCGCCCTTTGACGAGGGACGAAATTCAATTTCCGTCCTTCCTTTGAATTGAAACTGAACATGGTATAAATTTATTATTCTTAGCATGCGAAAATTAACTTAGAATGCATCAGAGCAATATCAAAGCCATACCATTGATGCACGAACTGCCAGTATATATGGAATCCATTTCACATTAGATGCATACGAATAACGCTATTTATTCTGAATGTCAAAAGAGAGAATAGAGAATGGAAAACAAAACACATGGAAAATTAAAACCTACCGTTTTCGCTACTAGCTTCACTTATGAACTTCCATTATTGTGCTCCATTAAAACTAAGAACGTTTTCTTAACAAAATTTATATATATATATATATATATATATATATATATATATATATATATATATATATATATATATATATATATATATATATTCACCGCATAGAATTCATAGAATTTTCTTGGCTCCGTATTCTTAATTAATTTTAAGTTTGTTACTAATAAAATTTAAATTGAATATTAATATTGATAAAAATATCGTTTATATATATATATATATATATATATATATATATATATATATATATATATATATATATATATACATTGATTTTTTTATTAGTTTAACGTTTAATTTTTAAACTATAATTATGCTATGTAATAAAATGAAAGTGTATTTCGGAGTATTCGTATCGTTTCAAAATTTAAACTTTAATAAAAAAAAGTTACAGTTTAAATATTGAAATAATTTTGTTTTATCTCTAAAAGTTTTCAAAAGCCTTCGAAACGAAGAAGAAGAGGTAAAAGAGGAAAAAAACCACTGCACGGTTAAAACACAACAATACATTTTTGTCGGTAATACCCGCGAAAACTTCAACAAATTTAATATCCAAAACAATCTCGCTAAGTTTTAACAGCGTTTAATCTTGATCATGAGAGACACCGACCAAAAAAAAATTGAAAATAATATTAATAATATTAAAAAAAATACAGTGCTTTCACAATTTGTACGATTTTATACGTCACAAGCGCCGGTGTCATTTTCCATTTTTATCTGGAACAAATCTAGAAGTTTTTCCATCCCTTTTATTTTTTTTTTATGTCCGAGCAAGTTTGTCGCTTTGTTGGCGGAGCGTTTTTCTCGGACGAATCAAAATTCAAGACTCGAACTGCGACGGCGAAAAGCACAATTAGGTCACTGAAAAAATATACACTAGACCAAAAGTGAAACAAAAAAAAAAGAATAAATAAAAGACATATATAATACGAGGTATACATGTATATACATTGTGTATATATATATATATATATATATATATATATATATATATATATATATATATAAATGAATAACAAATAAATAAATAAATAAAAGCGCTATCATCGACGCCGGAACGACAAAACCCGATACCTACATCGGAAAACGTTTAATGAAACTCGGCATCTGCTTTTCTTTCGTTTTTCTTTCCACTTTCCGGACATCCGATACGGCGTCTTTGACCGCATTTCATAACTGCGGCATATCGTAAGTAAAGGAAAATTATATTTACGAGCGAAAAAAAATATTTTTATCGTACAAAAATAATTTATTATTGTGTGTATATTTCGCTTTAGTTTCTTATTTGTCAGCGTTGCTTTTAGCGTACTGCATATTCGGATGTAATTTATTACGCCTTTTTACTTCCACATATTTAACTAATCTCCCTCCCGCCTCAAACCATTTCTAATCTTATAATAATAATAATAATAATAATAATACGAAAATCGTAACGTTTATATTTATATATATATATAAGTAATATCCGCTAGTTATACGAAATATGAAATATATCTTTTTTACATTTTCAGAAAGTAGAAAAGCACGAAAAAAACTTTTATTTTAATATAATAAGACAATTTTTTTTTATTCGAGATGCTAATAAGGAAAACATTTTCCATAAATGCACGGATGAAGACTGAGAACTCTTTTAAAAGTTTGATTTTTAAAACTTTAACAGACTTAAAATCAAAGCTACGAAATCAAATGCGAATAAATCTTTTTTTCTCATTTTATCTTTTAAATGTAGTTTTAATAGTTGTTATTTAAAAAAAGTTTTATAATTAAATATTAAAATTCGAAAAGTTTTCATCTTTAACATTTTTGTATTAAATATATTTTTTATCTGTATAATTTTATTTTTTTTATTATATGTAAGACAAAAAAAATATTTGTAATTTTATTTTTGTTAATATTTGACTGTGGATTTAAATGGAGTCAAATAAGACATCAAGAAAAGCTCTGTATGCATCTTTGACATTAAATCGCTCTCGAGGGAAACTAAGAAATAAACGAACAGATGCGGTTGGAAAAACTGGGAAAATGTCACAAGAAAACAACTGGACACTGAACCGAAGGGATGATTTATAATTTTCATTTTTTCAAGAAAATGTATTTTTTTAATTTAAATTGTCGTTTTTTTTTTAATCAATTTATCGTTTAAATTTCACGAATATCACTTTTTCACAATATTGACTAACTATAAATATAATACATTCATAAAAAACATGTATTAAAAGCTTTCATAATTAATTTTTTTATTTCGCTCATATATTACGTATTCATTAAACCATTCAACGGGACTACAATTAACAAAGTTCAATTGCGCGAAAAAACGATTCTTTTCAAACATACGTCCGAAATGATTCTTTTCAAATATACGTCCAAATTTATATATATATATATATGTATATATATCAAGAATCGGTATACATTGACGAGAAGCGTAACCGACTGAAAATTCATTGTGAATATAAATATTGTATACACTATTATACTGTTTTTCGGGGATACGTTTTATACATATTCAAATTTTTTCAGCTTTCAGCTGTTCGCGGTAATAATTTATTATTTTAACGCGAACCGCACAGAAATTCGTACGCGTTATAAATATGAAAATTATGCGGTCGTTTTTATATTATTATTATTTTATTTTTCTTTCGACTGCTAGCGGTATCGCGTTCGCATTTTCTCATTTTTGTTATATATATATATATTTTTTTTTTATTTTATATTATTTTTCCGGATGAAGGAGGGGCAGAGGGTGATTTTTCCCGGGGTGTCGCGCGTTTTTTTTTCGTTTTTCTCACCTCGCTCGCGGTGGAAAAGGCGCGTATAATGGCGGCGAAATTTGTTTGTTCGTCACTTTGGCCGTTTTAATATAATAATAAAAAGGTTTTTCGCGAACGAGGAGGCGGAATGGGGGGAGGGGGTCGGAAAAAGGCACGCCAGACAGGTGAAAAGTCCCCAGACCGTGAAATGAGAAGACACGAAGGTTTTCCGTCTACGTGACGGTCATGTCACGGGACAACAACCGAACGGGAATAAATAAGAATGTCAAGCGAACATTCGAAAAAAAAACAAAACGCATAAATAAAGTATACGTTCGCGTTCCAGTGGTGTTCAAATTGTTTTGGATAAATATTTGTTTATTTTTTCAAATTATATTATGGCAATTTAATACGTACGTACTTCTTATTAGTTTTTCTCCTATTTATTAAATATGATTTTTTTAACAATCTTTTAACAAATTTTAATTTATTATAATATTTATTTATCGAATTAAATTTTCATATTTTAAATAATATATAATAATTTTAAAGCAAAAATTTAATACAATTTGTTCAGATTTAAGTAATTCAAGATTAACATAATTAGACTTTGATGTCGCTGGATTAATTGAAAATTTATATAATATTTATTAATGAAAGTTAAAATATAGTTTAATATATATAAATAAATATACAAATTAAAAAAATGTATATTTTAATTCATCAAAATAAATTATATGAGATAAAACATTTTAAAGAATTTATACGATGAATGGGTAAATTTTTATAAACATATTATCATATTTTTCAATATGAAAAAAAATATTTGAATATTTAAACGAAGAAGAAAATTTCAAAATTTTAATTAATATTTTATTTATTATTCCATATAATATTCTTCAATATAATAATCCTATAACAACAAAACGATTAAACACATCATTAATATGTACAAAAAAAGTACGCCGCTAAAAAAATCCGATAACTTATCGAACACACTCCGCCGTAAGTGGACTAAAATGGAATAAAATGCGTATAAATTCGAGACGAAGCTCGTTTCGCAAAGTCGAAAACGGTCGCAATCAATACGCTCGACATGGCATATATGTTATTCGCATTTTATTATATCTTGTGTGTTCGACTTCACACAATAAATGATAGAATAAAAAAAACATATACACACGTAATTACGCGAAAAATACCACGTGCCACAATAACGACAATAAATAAATAATAATAAACTCGTAAAAATAGATATTTAATGGGTAATTTCGTCAATATTTGACAAACGAACGTCACATGTTTATTTTTTATATACAATACAAATATATTTTCAGAAATATTTCGACGTTTCAGACTCGTATTATTATTTTAACTGTACCGCCGCTGCACTAAAAAGCTTCACTTTACACGGCTATTAAATGTATTTTACCACTTTTTTTTTATTCGGGTCAACGCTGACACATTGTAATTAAATGTGCGACGAGTGATTAAGAAATAAATAGAGTATGAAATATAAATTAAGTGTATCAATTTAATAGTATTTTTTATCCATATTTTTGCGCAATATTTCCAGTCTATCTTTCATAGAAAATAATAATAATGCAGTAACATAATTAAAAGTTATCAGAGATGAAAAAATAAATACTACATTATGTGCCAAAAGCAATTTCGCCAGAGTCATAATCTTCAATCATACGTATAAATGTTGCGAAAAGCAATTCCAAATTAAATTTTGATATACGATCATAAAACACCAAACGCCGTTCGTTCTGAGAATTGAAAGCAACATAAAAAAAAGTATAAACGCACACATGATAATGAATGGCAAAACAGCGCGCATTTCGCTCAACTTTTCGAACGGACATTAGAAAAAAAAATATTATACCGATATGCGAACGCACACAAATAGTAGTAGTATTTCAGGGGTGGCGTATATAATGATAGTAATGAAACTCCATTTTCGAAGAAGCCACGAATATAAACAACCGGGAATAAATAGGAGGCAAACAATGCGGCCAAAAAGATTGTGTGTGCTTAATTCTTAGTGGGATTTCGCAGGAATGAAAAAAAAATGGGACTGTTCATGAAAAAATACCGTTTGGAAAACGTTAGATTGAAAATTTATACGCGTGCGCTCGATGTTAAGGTTTTCCACGTTTTAAATACGACAAATAACAATATTATAGTATATAAAAATTAAGTGATATTATTAATATTTTGTATTGCATTTTTATATATTATATTATAATTATATGTATCATTATTTTAATAATAATATGTTATGTTATATATTTTATTATAAAAATAATCAATTGATAATCGAGCTTCTCATCTATTCAATTAAGCTATGGTCTCATTTTTAAATATTTACTTTTATTACATAATCATTCTTATTACAATCATTTTTTCCATGATTTTTTAAATAACAATTTTTTAAATTTTGTTACTTATAATTGAAAATTTGAATGATATTTATTACGTTACTTAAGAATAGTTAGATAATTAATATGACTAATCTAATAATTTATTAAATCTATAATAATATTTTATATTTTTCATATATTTAAAAATAAAATCAATAATGCATATATATATATATATATATATATATATATATATATATATATGCATAATAATGTTATTATTTACAATTTATTTATTTTTCTATAATTGACGCAATGTCAATAGAATTCAAAACACTTCGAAAACAATTCTCAATATAGAATCGATATATATATATATATATATATATATATATATATATATATATATATATATATGTATATATATATATATTTAATCTGAATCGTTTTATATACGTATGTTACTGTTTCAGTTTCTTTTATCTTTGTAAATATTCAAATTTCATCAAACAATTCGATGAAAATTGACCTAGCTAGCCCTTTTCGAACTTAATACCCGCAGGCTATACGCAAAGATAAAAATACAAGTATACACACACACATATATATATATATATATTATATATATTCGGTTTTTCTCTGATTCGGGGTCGTTTTTCTCGATTTTCTGTTGCCCGGAGTGCCTAATCGAATATAAACGGACGACGTAATGAAACAGCAAACGGTCATTGTTTCAGAAATTGGAGAAACGGCGACGGACAAGACGGAGGTTCGATGGTAATTTTTTTTCCTCCGTTTTTACGTCTTGAGCTTTGTTCGACCTGAGTATTGACTTTGGGATAATTGAAATCAGTATGGTTTCATTGTAGCATAAATTTAGGCGAACATAGAAAGAAAAAATGATGACAATAAACAATAAATTAAATTTATTTTTTCAATTTAAAATATAAATACATATTTTCCATATTTTTAATTGACGTAATATATAACATATTTAGAATTTAAATTATGACCATAATATCAAATGAATATGTTAAATTCTAATATTGTTTCTAATTGAAAGATTCGATATATAGATATCTTCCTTAAATTAATAATTTCATTTAATTAATTTACAATATTAATTAAACAATATGCAAGCGATACCGAAAGCTCGATCACTCATGTAGTTTACTCTGAATATATAGATATGTATATTAATAGGTTAGTGAATTTAACAACGAAGCTAAATTAACTTGTAGTTGAATAAGATAGATTAAAATATGAAATATATTATTATATTTATTGATTACAATAGATTTTTGGTGTATTTAGTATACCTTTTTTTGTTATATTGAAAGTTATGATATTCCATAGTAAATCTATAATTGAAATCGGACCGGTACATTTATCAGAAGGAATAGTTTCATTTCGTTCTGCCCGATGAAGTTTTTATATGAATTTATTCCGTTCGTTTGGTGGAAAACAAGGTGGAGCTGAATAAAGTTGATAAATTTATAGACCCTCTGTGCGACCAAAGAGAAAATAGCCAATACTTATAAGTACACGCTTGTTTATATACAACTTGAACTGTTTTTTTTAAACGTTTAGTTGAGATTTCGCATGATTTTCATGCAGAAATCGTCATCGAAATCGTTTTCGATTGCATAATATCGTCGCAATTTCGCCCGTATCGCTTTCTAGCATCCGCAGCTTTTGTTTTGATACGCCACTGCGAGAAAGCTTCCGAGCAAAAGCTCGTATTTAATTTGAAACGAGTGTGATTTATGCGACGGTTGCAACGTTGCCGGCAATAATGTCGGCGGGCGAAACGGTGCAACCGAGCAGTTATTTCTGTCACTACGCGAGTTGATTTAATACGAAGCTGTATCGAAATAAAATAAATCAACAAGGCTCGGCTAGCCCGACCAGACCTGTAGAGCGATGTGTGAGACGAAAGCTCATAAATATCCGCGGTTGACATTTACGACGGCTACGAGATCAGCTCGTGGCAACCGAAATGATATCACCCCAATTTTCACCTGTAAATAAATTATAAGTATAACCTCGTATAACGCGGTTTCTTGTTGAATAATTCAAGATTTAAACGATTATATAAACCGACGTTGGACCGAAGCGATCATAATTGATTAATTTGGAATCCTTTTAATGAATGAAGACACTTCATTTATCAACAGGACGTCGAAATTTGTAATAATAAATATTTAGAAGACAATGATCGTATTATTTCATTATTTTATTCATATTAAATAATAAACATTGTATCATATTATTTATAATAAAAAAGTATCTATATATTTTTTCGGATATTTAAATCGATTTTTACATTATTTATTAATACATACTAAAATTAGTAATTTACTAAAAATTTCGCTTATTATATTTAAAGTAAATAACATTTTGCTTTTCAAAAAGTGCTTGATCGCTAACCAGAAAAAAGTTTTAGAGTTTTTGGAATCGTTTTAGAAAACTTTTTTGTCAAAAAACTATTCAATAGTACTCGAGAAACTTGTCTACAAATTTGTTAGTTTTGATTCACTTCGTGCAAACTTAGTTTATTTTATGTTTATAAAAGTGAAATAGCTTATTTTACAAACTTTAAAATTAGATTTTAAATCTGAGAATTAAAATAATTTATACGTCAGTTTGAATACAGCTTTAGAAAAAAATCAATTTAGAATACAAAAAAAAGTTATTCGAGATAGAAAGTTTCGTTTTTGAAATAAAATATTCCCTCAAGATAAATATTTTAAATATGAAAAGTGTTTTCACATTAGTAAATATTTATTTTGTAGCTTTTGTTGCTTTCCTTGTGTACAAAGTTGCCGCAATTAAATTATTATACAGTTTTAAAATAAATAAAACGACAGTGAAGGCTGTGCGTTCCCCATCAAAATTTTTCATACAAATGTACATCTATTTTTAATATAATATAATATTAAAAATATATTTTATTAAATATACAATAATAATTTCTGACGTTTATACAATTTTCATATTTATTTAAGTTTTTATAAATTATTAAATATTTTTACTAAATATATCAATTCTAATTTATATTTATTTTTTTTAATTATAATATCTCTTCTAGTTCATGTAAATATCTACTTCAGATATATCAGTAATATGTGTAATTATACACATTTCATAAACCATAATTATTAGCGTGAAAAGAAACCGGAAACTGAACGTGTTTCTATATTAGCAATATGCTTCGATAAACTTAAGCCGATATATATATATATATATATATATATATATATATATATATATATATCACGATCGAAGAAATTCTCGTTTAATTGAATCGCGTTAAAAGCTATATTCGTTCCGGTAAAGTCCCGGAATCGGACCGTCGGCCTCCAAGGGAATAATCTTATTATTTCCGTTAATTAGTCAACCTGAAAATATTTCATTCGTTACACGGAACGTCGGAATGAATAAGTGAATTATGGTCGAAATTGCGGGTTCGGTCAATTCGAATGCGAATAATTCGCTTTAACGGCGCCGTTTTAACGTCGTAATTTAATCCGGTATTAAGCGACGCCGACGTTTATGTAAAAAAAAATTTCTATCGGAACATAATATATTTCGGACGGACGTTTTTAATGGAAAATCTTTGAACCGACGAACGGGTCGCTTTATGTGAGCTGTTTTATTATTACTATTATTATTTTATACGTGTGCGTGCGCGCGCGTTCGACAACCGAATATTGCTTTTTTTCGCATTCTATTTTAAGCTGATTAATGAAATTAATCGATTTTTTTGGATTAAAGGTGTTTTGAGCTGTGTAAAAGTATCTCTGAATATGTTATATTTAGATCCTATAAATATCTTAATTTATGATATATGTTTAATTGATAATATAGGATATTTAAATTAATGATTCAATTTTATTAAAATATTAAAAAGATTTTGTTCTTAAAGTTTGTTATTGCACTGATTTATTTTCATACGTAGATTTTTAATAAATATAAAATTAAAAATCAGAATTTTGAATTATATTTAAAAATGTTAATTTTTATATAGTAGTTTTAAATTTATATAATTTTAAAACAGAGTTAAAATCATGGAAAAGTGTATAAATTGTTGATATATATATATACATTAAACTATATATGAACCGTAAAAAAATATAAAATGAAAATTTATCATATCAAAATATGAATTTTGACAACAATTTTCATATTTGATTTAATAACATTATTCGCTGCATGCTAAATTTGCTTCAATAAAAATATCTCCGTACACTTTTTTTTGTTCATTATTATCGTCGAGCTATGAAAAATATAAAAAAATATGGTGCGATTCGTTCGATATAAATTAAATTTCTGAGAAAATTATATGCCTTCGTCGAAATTTATTCGAAATCCGAAGGATTATTATTGTACCGAAAGCCTTACGTTCTAGTGCCCTTAGGCAAGCACTTCGTTAACCTTAGACGCAAAGTCGACCCTACACATACACTGCCCTATTTAATCTGTAATACTATATCATTCTTATCATTGGTAGCAGCTTCATAGATCCGGATCATAATAATCAGTTTTCCATAGGATTACGATATTAAAGACCGCACGATTTAATATCATATATATATATATATATATATATATATATATATATATATATATATATATATATGTATATATTTATTATGGATAACATTCTTTAAATATTCTATCGTGAACTCCTATGAGAAAATATATACCTCAATGATTTTTCATTATCATCCCTAAAGACTAATAAATTGTAAAATTTGAAGAAATCAGGTTGTTTATTAAATTATTTAACCCTAATTTTAAAAATATCTATTTCTATAATATATGAAAATAATTTTTATAATATATTTGTACTTACTAATAAATCTGACGTTGTTCTATAATTATCGTATAAATTACTATAATTATTTCTTATATATATATATATATATATATATATATATATATATATATATATATATATATATATATATATATATATGTATGTATATGAGTATGATTTTATCAATCTTTTTATTCGATCATTATATTAAAAAATATGAAATTATATTGCATGTTCATCTTCTATAAGATCGTTTATTTTTTTTCGTAAGTTGTCTCAAACAATTTTTATATTTTGATATGGGTCTATTCTATCTATATTATTACATAGCATTATTTTCAGCATTTCAGTCCATTGTGCCGCATTATCAATATAGTGTTGTCTTCTTATATCATCGTTTTTCTTTTGCCGAAACGTCAAAAAATACGCTACTAGTCAGAAAAATAAATGTTTTGAATAGCAAAAACAACTGGATTCGATCCAAAAAAATACGGTAAATTTTTAAAATCGACGAGAAACCACACATAAGATTTTTGTTTTTACATTGACCCGTTTGCTCATATATTACGCGAATTAAACGTTTTCCCAAAACCGTTTTTCCGGAAAAACCTCATTTCTAATCTCGTTCGTTGAAAGCGAACTACCGTTTCGGAATATTCCTTTAAAAAAAGACGTTCTTTTCTCTCGTACCGGCAACCGCACGAGGTAATATTGTTTCAAAAATTTCGAAATATCTTACGCGCAGTAAGTACTATAGTATAGAATATTATATGTTTTTTTTGTCCTCATTTCTTCGTTGAATTTCAAAAAAAAGGAAAACGCACAGCATAAATTACCATTACGGTTGTTTGCCCGTATGACTGCTCTCGCAATCATATGTAATATTGCCGTTGAATATTTAATGATTTCGAGTAAGGTGTGTGTGTGTGTGTGTGTATGAAACCGCCCACATACCGCCCAATCTCCCGCCCGTCAACCGGTCGCAGTTTGCTCACCGCATTAAATGATTCAAACTTTGATGTAGGCGAATAAGGTTCGTCTCTTATGTGGAAATTGAAACGGCTTCTTCCACTTTTGAATTTATCGAATATGAGAAATTTAACTAAGTTCATATATATGTATATATATGTAAGCTATATGCATATAATATTTATTAAAATTATATATATTTCCAAAATATTAATAAAAATAAATCAATAATGTGACAGCTCTATATAGGCCAAGGTCTATTTTAAGAAATTCGTATAAATGATTTATGTTTTATAATGCTCTACTTTCATCCTTCAGATATATTGTTTCTTCCTGAAGAATTTAAAATAAAAATATATGTATAAAACTTGTATAAATTCAATATTATAAATATGCGAACAAAAACGTTCATATCCTGAATACATTAATACAAATGTATTTTACAGAAATTATATATTATGTAAAATACGCATCAACTAAAAGAACTTGATATTGTAATATAATATACAATTTAATAATTAACGAATGAAGATACTTTAGTTAATGGTCTAATGCAAGGATTTTTATTGCTAATTTTTAGAATGGCTATATTTCTTTTGGAAAGAATCGCTCCTGTTGCGAGACATCGTAATTTTTAATGATATCGATTCAGGCAATCGCAAAAGAACAAATTCTTTTGCAAAAGTCGAATTAAAGTGTCCTAATATATAATCAAACAGAGTATAAATCGTGGTAGCTAAAGATATGTTTTATATATATATATATATATATATATATATATATATATATATATATATATATATATATATATATATATGGCTAAAGACTGAGATCCATTTCGTGGCATAATATAATTCTGGCCATTTCTATATAACGAAGGGGATAATCTAAATCAACCCTGCGCTGGTTCGAAGGTAGAGTTTAAACCCTGCCAGTCCCAAAAATATATTACGCGTTTTATGTTGAAACTATAATATATAGCGGATAAAATATTTCGAAATGTTCAACAAGAAATCGATAATATTATTATTAAAAAAATAGACCAATTTTATATTCGTCAGAAAAATATTGTGTTTAAAATTCAATAAGCTTTTGATCTCACAAAAATAACCTTTTTTTTCGTTTTAATATTTATAAAATATCGGATAAAAGAGAATTATTATCTTTTTTATAACAAAATATAGATATATTTAAAATAAATACAGATTTAATCTAAAAATAATAAAAATGTTATTTCTTTAATTATGCGAATATATTTTTATATATTATTAGAAAATTTCTAATATACATATTTTATTAAATATGCATTTTTCATATCTTTAATAAGAAAAAATTCTTATTTAATATAAATATTATTATTATTATCATTCTCATGGTATGAAATAGTGTTTTTCTCTAATAGAAAGAATATGCCTTAAATCCTGAAAGTCCATTGGATCGAAAATCTACCAACTTATTCTCGTGAAAAATTGACTAAAAGCTGTTAAGCGCCGCCGCCATTGAAAAGCGACCGGATCGACGCCGTCCCTTAAAGGGTCGCCCGCCATAGGGATGGAAATTTAATTCAAAAGCACGTTCAATATTCATTTTTACATAATCCCATCAAAAAAAAAATAAAAAAACGTAACTCTTAAATCGAAAATGCGGCGCGCTTAACGACATGCGCGCTTAATGTATTAATGATACAATTTTCACAGTTATACGTGATAAAGTGTTTTCCATTTTTTCGCATTGTGTGCTCTCGTAATTTCATCGAGGGTGGCGAATTTTCTTCTACGCGATACTCGCCTCAGATACACAAACACACTTTTTTTATTTTTTCTTCTACCGTCTGAACTTTTCATTGTTGGAACGATAACAATAATAATATATAAAATAAATTGTATGTATGTACGAGAAGGCGGGAGGAGGGCGGGAAAAAAAGGAAAAACATTTCACTTTGCGTTGTTGCCCCGTTGCGCTGCGTCAGAAATTGTACTTAGATTTGTAGCACCTTCAGATGATTTACGCCCTTTTATGGTCGCTGAAAATATCGCGACCTCTTCAGAAAACACAATATAATAGCGGGCCGAAATATAAAAGGAATTCGCCGTTGAAAATGTTTTAACTATCGCACAATGGACGTTGATATATATATATATATATATATATATATATATATATATATATATATATATATATATATAGATATATATTTATATATATATATATATATATATATAGATATATATTTATATATATATATATATATATATATATATATAGATATATATTTATATATATATATATATATATATATATATATATATATATATATATATATATATATACAAGTATAAACGACGTTATTATGATACAAAAATAATATGATGCGTTTCATTGTTGCTTCGAGTTCGACTCGAATTTACGTAAAAGAAAATTCACGAAAAAAAAAATAAAAACCTTTGATATATATTGAATGAATAAGGCCGATTTAATTTTCTTAATCGAAGATTAAACCGAAAAGAATGAATAAAAATAAAATCGCTCGAAAACGTTTTATTTCTTTATTTTTTTTTTACTGCGACGACGGCTCCGCGGAGGAAAATATTGTATTCCGTTTCGAACCTTCGGAATTTTCCGGGTTAGGTTAGAATTCAATTTTCTCGTGCCCAATCGCATTTTCGCGAAAAAAGGTCGATTTTTGAACTAATCTAACCGTGCCCGTTAAATTGAGTTATGTTAAGTTAGGTTTTGGGTTTAACATTATTGCGGCAATTTTTTACAAAACAAAATGGCCACTATCTTGAATCAATTCCATTTTATTTTTTATCATCTCTACGTGACAAAATTTCAATTTAAGATCCCATTATCTAAATATATGGATGTATTTAAATAAATCTCATATGGAACATAAGTTTATATTATATTACTTATGTAAATTGCTTTTTTGTTAAAAAAAATAAACGAATCAATTAGAACTATAATATTCTTGATTTATTCATAAAAAAGTATATAAAAATAGTATTAATTCAATCATTTCCAACTGTAATCTAGCAGAATGACTCTTTTTCATTGAACAATTACTTGATTAATACTTCATAATTAAGTCCCCATCCCCCATATCACATCGCAATAAATCAATAGAGAATCAAAGGGAAATAAGCATTATCGTCGACATTTCCATGTGAGATATTCCGGGTACTTATTAGTTGGATATTCCATTAGTTTCATTTTCCTTTCGACGAATGATAAACTGTCCCCTTCGAAGCCTCCTTTCTTTTCACCGTTGGGAGATAGCAACTTTTTGCGGCTCGTTTATTATATCATTTATCTGCCAGAATGGTTTCTCATTTTCCTTAACTAAAACTGCCGAAATGAAGATTAGCTTAGATCCCTGCGAATCAGCATTACGTACATATTCTAAAAATATGGAAAACTTGGAAACTTTCTGATAATTAAACAATTTGTAATGTATTATCATAAATTTTGCGACATCTTCAATCTTAATTAACAATATTTATGAATAATAACGGATATACTTTAAAGTAAGATTAATGAGAAATTTAATTATATTAACGTTTTAATACATGAAATTTTTAATATAAATATAATTTTCATAATCTAATGAGAAGTATCAAACAAAGTAGGAACCGGAAAATTTCTTCGCCAACTTTGAAATTCCGTTTATAAATATATTCGCATAAAACTTGTAATATAACACGAAAATTTAAGCTTTTATTATTTAAACTCGTTATATAATTCACAGAACTAAAAGTTGTACGCAATCTTTTATCCTATATAATGTCTCCGATGACCCATTATAATTTTTTGCTCATTTTTTTCTCATGTTTTCGTTGTGCACTTGTTATTTTTCGAACTGAATTTTCTCTAATGAAAATGTGAAGAGGAAAATTTTTCCGCGGACGCGATCACCGATATTATGCGATTAATTTAAATATTCAAAAGGGGCGAAATGATTAAAATATCTAATATGCCGTGAATGAAAATTTCATAAATGTCGTCGGTGTGATCGCGAAACTTTTTGACAAATTCGACGAAGTAAATTTAATTCAAATTTAATGAAATTTGGACGTAAGGAGGACTTTCATTATGAATCTAAATTAAAAGCGACTACAAATCTGAAAGAGTTCTTTTTTCCCCTGCGACTTTACGACGCTCGATAATTAAAATTTTCATGGATACCGTTTGTTTTTCGTGAAAAACAGATCTAAAATAGGGAAAATCTCGCTTGCTTATATATATATATATATATATATATATATATATATATATATTCACTTCAAAAAGAAGGACTTTGTTTTTTGATCATATTATATAGATACAAGTATTATGTTTCATTTTTAAAATCACGTAGAATAATAATATTTTAAATTATAAAAAAATAAAAATTATTTTAAAGGTTTTTATGAATTATTTAATATTTTTATTTTAAATAAACATAATTTAAGGAATATATTAGGTCAAAGATAATTTTATATATTAAACAATTCGCATTAACAATACGACTCCATTATATTCTTAAATTAAAATTATGCGAGTGGAAAAACGCTATTGAATCTCATCATCGCAATAGAAATAGTCGTATAAAACGAAAGACAAAAAAAAACTGAAAAACTGTAAACGGGAAGCCATTAACCGATGAATTATATAGTTTTTGGCGGTTCAAACAACAGATATTGCGGGATGTGCACGGTCTGAAATATTAAACACGGAAATGTGCCGCTGAAAATTAGCATATCGTGCCATTTCTGAAACGTTAGGCCGCTCTGAACATCAATATAAACGGTACATCAAATACATGTATAAAAACGTTATATATATATATATATATATATATATATATATATATATATATAGTATATATATATATATATATATATAGTATATATATATATATATATATATATATATATATATATAAATATATTGTGTATATAAATAAATATATATATATATATATATATATATATATATATATATATATTGTATTAACTATATTTTTTTTTTCAAATAAATGGATTTTCCCGATCTGTCCAAATTTCAAACAACATCGCTTAATAAACATCAAAAGCGATGTAAGCATTAAAACGAGTGTTACATCTATGATTTTTAATACGTATATAAAATAAATATTATGAAAACGCGGAAAAAATGTATTTTTTCAATTAATATACGAATATTTTAAGCAGTAAAAATGTTGATTTCAATATATTGTTCTCGTATTATATATAACAAAACGGATGAAATTGAATAATGAAATATGAAAACTAATTGTTTGCGCATTAAAAACTATAATAAATACGAAAATATAATGAGAATTAAGCTTTTCATATTAAAATAATACAAAAATATATATTTTATACTTTGATCAAATCTAATTTATTTTTTTGTTAATATTGAACGAAAAATATATTCTGATATTAAATTAAATTTTATAATATTCGTTGTATTATAAAATAATATTTTTTATATAAAGAAAACCGAATTTAATTGTAATTTATTTTTTTATATTTATTAAAAAAAATGAAATTGAAAATCTTAAATTTTTATAATTTAAGATATTCAATTTATATTATATTTACAGTAAAATTTGATTTTTCATTAAATTTACAGTAAAGTTTGTATTTATTGATTATATTCGTATACAAAAAATATTCTAAAAAAATTCCATATTTTCAAAAAAAAATATGATTATAGACCTATTATAATTTAAAGAAATTTAACAATCAAATTAAACGAAATGTATACTTTCGCACAACGCGTAAATATAGAAGGTTATATTAAAAGACCGTACTTTTTATGGTTTGAAATACTTCAGCAATAACCATCATGATATTCCATAACATTTTCTAAAAGACGTCATTCTTTTTATTTTTATATCGCACTCGAATTTCGACGTTTCAAAATGAAAAAATGTTATATATATTTATATAAAAATAAAAATGAAAACACAAGCGGGGAGAAAAAAAATGAGAATAAAAACACATTTCAATCACGTAAACGCAAGGTTTCAAAAAGTAACAATGCGTATCGAATTTGTTTCCTTAACCAAAAATAAATAAATAAAATAAAATGGAAAAAAAACATATTTTTCGCATCGATATATATATATATATATATATATATATATAACGAGGTCGAATAGTCGAGATTAACCCGCGTTTTGTTATTTTAACTTTTCCACTCCGAGTTAATTATTTTCAAACCAATCAATTGAAAGATTTGTTAAAAAGCGTTTATTGTTTTTATCGGACATTCGTTCAACCGAATATTTTCATTTAAAAGCTATAAATTTAATTTATAACAATGGCAATGCTACGATATAATTATAAAGACACGAAACTAAATTTTTAATATATTTTTTTTAATATATATTTAAAAATAATACAAATCGAAGACTTTTTACACTGTAATGATAAGTTATTATCAATTTCTTTTTTTTTTCTTATTATAATAAATTATATACGATATTGAAACTACGTCATATTCAACATAGCGATTTTTCATGTAATATAAAATAAGGGTGGAAATTTTTCGTTTAGCTCTATATTTCACTCTATTGAATTTATATCGATTGAATATATATATATATATATATATATATATATATATATAAGCATTCTCATATATCAAATTACATCAGAAGCGTATCCAACAAGTACGGATCTATTCGTAGAATCGCAAAAAAATTCTTTTTTTGTAAGTAAAATAAGAAAACTCATATTCTAAAAGGACATTTTTATGAATGTACTCATGTGAATATCGATATTCAGATGAAAAACCCGATGTGGGCTATCCTTTCAAAAAAAAATATTTACAATAGGGAAACGTGTCACGTACGATTTTTCACGCACGATAGTTAGAACAAATATAAATACCGATGGTTAATAATATCTTTAAAGGCCAAATATACACATATATATATATATATGTATGTATATATATATATATATATATATATATATATATATATATATATTAATATACAAAATATCATTACGTTTGTTAAATTTGACCGTTGAAAACTGTGACACTTTATACGTCTGTTTACTGACTTATATATAAATATATGTGTGTGTGTATGTGTGCGTATGTGCGTCGATAATTATATAGGAAATTGTGCGTGTTGTAATTAAATAAAGTCGTTAAGTTTACGACAGCAATAACGTGTACAATTTTGCGGTGATTTATAGCTACTATACCGCGTAACCTTTTCCATAAAATAAACCCCTTTGTTTACAGATATACCCTGCGGCTGTTTTGAGTGAAATGTAAATTTCACCGTCGCACAGCCTGAGGTCAAATATTCTACACTTTATTTTATGTGCACGCTTCTAATTGATTGGAAAATTCGATAAGCCCTCTCTTGATACGTTACGTGAAATATTAATTTCGTCTCGTAGCGAAAGTTAAAAATTTCACAATATATTATATAATACATCTATATAAATATATATATATTATAATATGTCTAAATAAAATATGACAATATATTACACACACATTCATATTATATATAATATGAATGAACATATTCTTGTGGTGTGTTTTATAACGAGGCATTTTCGTATTCCCTTTGAGAATAATTTATTATGACAGATCGTGTCTTCGAAATACTCGAAAGAATGATAATATTTTGATAAATTTAATTATGTCTGTCGCTGAGCTTAACGTAAATATTTTTTTTAATAATATTGATATAATATAATGTCAAAGACCGATTTCTGTGTCTATTTTCGCTATCATAAATGAAAGACAATTATTACAACATGGTGCAATAGTTCAAATCGATAGTGCACTTCAGATTACCGATAGTAATTTCCGTAACTCGGTATAATAATTTCGCGCTATTAGTCTTTTCATGCTTGGACTTGAGTTTATTACTCTTCAATTTCAAACAATTCGAACTAATTTTATATGATATCAACACGTAAAATAATCAATAAGTTAATAATGAAAATTTTATATATTACTTCTATGATTAATCTATTCAAAGCTTGTATAAAAGTTATATTCATAAATAGAAATTTAAAATTTATGTTTTTCCTTTTTAACATTTTGATAATAATTACCCATCTTAATATAGATCTACAGAAGAATAATTCTGTAAAATATAATCTAAATATATCAAAATGTGTTTTTTTAACATAATAGTATATTTATAGATTCTTTTATATTAACTCGACAATTTTAGGAAAATAATATAGATTATAATACAAAAATTGAATATAATTTTCAATCGATATATCATTCAATACTACCTCAAATATCTGAACAACACATCAATAAACTTCGTTATTAATAATGAATTATGTATACAAAAAAATAATAATAGTACAAAAATACTATAACAATGAAATGCTTTCAAGAACGAAAATATTTATATTATAATATAAAAATTTATATCGTAATCTAGAGCGGTGTAATTAAGTCGTAATCTATTTAACGACTACGTTGATTCACCGACGCTTTGATAAGGGTGTTTCTTAGCAAAATACAATATTGTAAGAAGTATTACGAAGGTGTTGACCGCAGTTAAAGTTAACCGCGAACGCACTAAAAACAAAAACCGGTCGGTTTATTCGCATTGATCCGGGCAACGAAAATTTGCGCAGAAAAACCAACCCCCGCACTAAATCCGTAGAGGGGTTTTTCCGCAACGTTAATCGCTTATTAAACCGACGGGGTGAAATTTTGATAATGTGTATATATTGCGATATTATATTATTATTATTATTATTCTTATGCGGTGCCGTTGCAAAACTAATTCTTTGTTCTTGTTGTTGTTATTGTTTTTTTATTTTTATTTTAAACCGATTCCGACGCGGTCAAAGTGAGCTTTCGGAATACAAAGTGGCAGAAAACCGCAAGCGTTTCGTACGAATAGTCTAAAAGCACGCATGATTTATACGAGTCGTATGTATTGTATTATTTTGCTCTGTATATACAATATATATATTTATATATATATATATATATATATATATATATATATATATATATATATATATAGTGGATTGCGTAAAATCGAATTTTAAAAATAGTGAGTGTAGTGAGATTTTCTTAAGATATGGAACAAAATAAATTGATTCATATTTTTGATATATCATTAGACAAGAATTTTTTATCAACAAATTAAGAGATTAATAATTAAGATTCTCAATTGTGAAAAAAACACTCACTTTAAATAAATTGTAGGAAATATTCTATTCAGATTGATACATTTTTTTCTTTAAATTCAAACTAATATGATATAAAAATGAATTATCTGTACGTGAAATTCATTAAAAGTATTTTAATATTATTTAAATATATAATTTTATATCAAAAAGCAAATTTATACATATCGATACACAATATAATTAGATGTAGAGAAAACTTTTTTCACTCTAACAAATTATATTTAAAAAAAGATTTTTACAATTTTTTGACAACAATATTCATTTTTAATTTAATAATAAATTACTTCTTAAATATTCACTAAAATTCAACGAATATTAATTATATAGGAATATTTCTCAGTTATTCAAAATTATTTATTTATTATAAAATATAAACATAAAAATATTTAAATATCAGAATAAATCTGATTTTTATTATATTATATGGAACTATATAATAGAATCTGCACTTAAAATTTTCTCTGTCTAGACAGAAGTATTGCGTTTCTTCAAACATTTTAATGCTATTTTCTTTCAAAATAATTCATCATGCGGAGGTCATATCATATTTTAAAATATTTTTTTTTATTTACATGAGTGCTTAAAGTGGTACGATATGACTTTCATCTCAATATTAAGTGAAAATGAAAAAAAAAATCCCTTACTATCCAAAACCAATATTCGTGCGAATAGAATGAACGCTCACATTCAATAATATATTTTTATATATGAAATCTTACAATAATAGTAAATACATTTATTTATAAATCACAAGAATAATTAAATTTTTATTTCATATTACAATAATTTATATTATATTAAAAGACGTATTATTTAATTTCGTTTGCTTTTATTTAACATCGTACATATTTATATTATATTATATTATGAGAATATTAATTTTCATTTCGTGTTCATTTAATTTGATATTTGATTTACAATAATAAATTTAATATATATAAATACAAATTATTTTATTAAATGAAAACGTAAAATGTATCAACCGCAAAATTTACTAAACAAACATACTACTTAATATCCAACTAATCAATTTTTAACATAATGTACGTGTTATTTGTTCAATTTTTGATTTCACATCGCATTATACAAATAATGCGATTATATGAAAAAATAGTTATAACTATTATATATTAATTTTAATTCATATAAAAAAATGATAACCAATTTTTTTTTTATTTTACGTTGTGTTTGCTGATAATATCACATAGTTTTCCCACAAAAATATCGTTACGCCATATAAAAATTATATATATATATATACATATATATATTTTTTTTTTCTGAACAGTCGATAATAATGATAAAAAAAATAAAGTGCGTGAGTGCGTATGTATGTGCGTCACGTATGAATGTCACTTTATTGAGCGTCATTTCACGTGCCGAATTTGAAGCGCAAAAGTTCTCTTCTTTGCATGGCGACGAGTAAAATGGCGAAACGATGGAATATTGAAAAGCATATTCAAACTTTGACGTCGATCCCAATGAATGAAAGTGGAGACGAAGCTTTCACCGCTTTTCTACCTCTCTTCTTGCCTTTTTCTATATTTTCTTTTCTTTCTTTCGCATTTTTTTAGCTTTTCTTCGTCTTCTTTCAAAGTTGCCGAAAAGGATATTTTCACCGTTCCGAATCTCCTCCGCCTACGAAATTTTCCTTTTTCTTTTTTTTCTTCATTTTTTTTCTCCCTTCTTTCGCATTGCACTGGTATCGTTCTCGGTTTTCTTCAAAAAATAAGGGACTTTGACATTTATGGATTGGCAGATTAGCGACGAAAGTGTGTGATGGATAACTTATTTGCGCCGACCGCATTAAATAAGTCCATTTTGCCTTTTTTTTCCATTTCATATCTATCATACCTGAACCGAATATCCGGAGATGAAAGCATGCATTGCATTATTAGTTCTAAAAGCGTCGTAAACTATATTATATTATATAATATAAAGAAATTTTATTTTTATATTTTTTAATTGTAACATTATATATTTTATATATTATATTAGATGTAATATAATAATTTCGATACTTTATAATAATATTGTTTCAATACACATTTATATTTTATCGAAAGTTTAAATCGTTTGTTGGGTTCAAAGTTAATCATTCAACAACAATAATGACCGCTAAACTTTTAATTTATTCAGAAAAGGTCGAAAAATCGGTTTATTTTTCGACCGACTTATTTTATCCATATGAAGCATCGTTTATATAATTAATTCATTTGATTCTAATGCCACTTTTATTTATTACATCCATTATAACATGACATTGTTATAATTATGTTAATAAAAATATTTTAAATCTAAATTATTATATAAATTTAATATATAAAAAAGTTTTATTATATAATTTTATACGAATTAACAATTTGTACATTACTAATAATACTGATTTATTTTTTTTAGTATTATCGAGTCATCAATTCTACGACAAATAATATATTTCTTTAAAAAAATAATAAATATCATCTGATTTAACTTATTTTAAATTGAAATATAAATGTCGTCTTGTAGTTAGATGCTTATATAAATTAATTAATTAAATAATACCCAAGTGACAACATGAATCAAACACTAATGGCTTGTAACTCATATACAAATAAACAACTAACTTACAGGCTAATATTATATAAATAATATTATTTGTGAAGACAAATAATTGCGTATTTTCAAGTTTAATTTTACTGAAGTTTACAAAAATTGAAACTTTATTTAAGTTGGTTGAACAACAGTTCTTTAACATTTGTACCGCTCATTTATTTATTTTTTTGGATTTAAGTTTGAGTTTCTCACAAGCATATTTTATTTTGAAGTAAATCTTGAGTTAAAAATATTTTAAACATAAATTTCAAAAAAAAAACATAAATAAAATTTATATGAGAATATATACGGCAATAAAAATATAATTTAAACAAATAACTCCACGGAAATCGACTACATATTGGTGACGTGCAATATTTCAGACAGCCGAATAATACAAAAAAAAAATCCAAAAATTATGACAATAAAATAGCAAAAAAAAATACAATAATAAATAAAAACGATCGAAAAATTTTGAATACCCCCATCGGTCGATAAATCTGCGATCGTTATATTTTATGAAGGGAATAAGGGTGGTTGCGGTCACATTTTTTATTTGTTTTATAATAATAATAAACAAAAACGTGTACACGTAAATATATGTGTATATATTTATCGATGGGAAGTTTGTGTTCATTTATCACCCCTAGGGCAATCGTTAAATACGATCGTCCATAAATCCCTACGAATTAATCAATCTTCTGTAAATAATTCCGTTTTCAGCCCGCAACGAAACTCATACAACTATAATTAAATGTTTATTTAGGATCGTTCAGAACGGCAATATCTTAACGTTTCGTCGATTGATCATTTGACGAAAAACGTCTTTTTAAGTCTAAAATTTGACATCGATTAATATCAATATTTTTTTTCCTATTATAACTTTATCATACATAGATTATTATATTTAACCCGTTTGAATACCGTTTGGTTTAATGCGAAAACTCAATTCGCGGCAATGACTATTTATGTTAATTTCTTTGTAACAAATTTCAATATTTTCTTTTAGTATAATAATATGAGATGCAAAATATCACC
This sequence comes from Leptonema lineaticorne, assembly GCA_024500535.1. Taxonomy (NCBI): domain Eukaryota; kingdom Metazoa; phylum Arthropoda; class Insecta; order Trichoptera; family Hydropsychidae; genus Leptonema; species Leptonema lineaticorne. The sequence goes on from JANIJI010000017.1 coordinate 7,875,163, forward strand.
CATTTAAATAGAAATTAGATTTTCTTATAAGGGATTAGTTTGTAATTTCGAAATCAGGAACCGGACTGCATTTTCGGTATTGATTCTTTTTTGGTTTAAACGTAACTTGGAATAATAAAAAAATTATGTATAATATACTTTAATAAAAACTAATTTTTTAAGACAATTTCTAAAATGGTGGCAAAAACTTTTATTTTTAAATTTAGAAATTTGTTTAAAAAATTCATATATTCTATATAAAACTATTAAACAGCAGATATACATAAAATATTAAAATATGTAAGCTTTATATATTAATTTATAACAATTTTAAGTTAGGAATAAAAAAATCGCTCGAAACGCAACAAAACATCTCGAATGCAAAAACTTAAAACAATAGTTATTTTATATTTTTTATATGTCAAAACTAGATACAAAGATAGATTAAACTAGATGAGTGTTCGTGGTCATGAAATTTTTAAGGATCCCTAAAACCTTTTTACCAGGTGAGCCGCGTTTCAAAATGATTAAAGTTTTTGTGTATCTATTATTTTTCATTTATATACATAATCAACAAATTCCGCTTTTAAAATTTTTGTACGCTTGGTTGTTGTCTACAAGTATTTTAATTTTAAAGTTGCTCTTCGAAAATTTTTAATTATAAATTAAGAACAAAAATCCCTGTAAGGTATTGAGAAACTTTTATATGATTTAATAATTTATATATATATATATATATATATATATATATATATATATATATATATGCCTGACAAAAATTGTTTGATTTTTCAATCCGATAAACAGTAACTTTACTTCTGTTCATATTAAAAATTCATGTATCATATTAAACAATTCGTGTATCATATTAAAAAAATAGATACGCTTAATAAATGGTATCTTATTTTAATTATAAATATTATTCTGATTCCAAAAACATAATATATATGTAATTAAACCATTTTTTACAATGTAATTTATATATATATATATATATATATATATATATATATATATATATATATATATTACTTATATTTGAATATAAATTAAAAACTAAGGCTTAATGCTTGCATGTTTTATATTTATATTTTAATATATACATTTTCATTATTGTTTTATAAAAGCACTTTATTTCATAAATATTAAATATTTTATATAAAATCATATACCGTGATACCAATATTATGACCTATTTACTTGAAATAATTTATTATTTTACAAACAATTCTCATTATAAGTGAAAGTTAAACTGGAAAAGTACAATATAAAACAATAATAAATTTAATTTAGTAGCCCTTGATATATTATATAATATATACGGTTAATTTTAAAATTTTATAGAAAAATACTACAATGAAACAAATAAATTATTATCGAACATTACGAAAAAAACGGATTAGCGTCTACAAAAAGGTGGTCGTGAATGAAACATAAGCAAATTTATTTTATTGTACCACAAAAATAATATAAAAACAGTAATAATAATAATAAAGAATGTATATATATATATATTTATATATATATATATATATATATATATATATATATAAATACAATATTAGATTATGTTTAGTTTCGGTCGGAAATTGCTAAAACCCATTGTTAAGGAAAAAGTCGGTCAGCATTGTTTTTCCATTTCATATAAAAGGTTCGCATATTTCTTCCGTTTTTCACGTTATAAAGTTATATTTCGAATCCATTTTGCAGCTACTTTTTATCATATAAAACACGATAATATTTTCCGTGAAGGAGCCGTAATATTTTCTTATTGTTTTTTTTTTCTGAGAAATTGTGAAAGCACACTCATAATAATGTTACGAAAAAATGTTTTTTTTTTTGGCGACGGTTTCGTTTTTCATTATTCATCCTTAATTGATAGATATTTTTCGACGTTGGACATATATATATATATATATATATATGTATATATATATATATATATATATATATATATATATATATATAATACTATAAAATTATATTTAATATTAAAAAAATATCAAATCTATCTATCTATATAACAATGTAATTCAAATACTTTTTGATCGATATATAATAATGATACTCAAAAATAATTCACAAATACTTCTCTCTCCAGTCGATATTGGATACTATTGGGAACTAGTACCTATTTTGTCATTGTCCGAACCTATTTATTATTTCTCGATGGGACACCGTTGTTCTGCGTTCCAAAATTAATGGTGCGAGAAAGGGATTTGTGGCAAGAAAGGGTTAATACATACATAAATACATAGTGGATATATAGTATATGCATTTATGTTTAGTACATTAATATTTATACGTATAATGCAATATGATGAAAAATTAACCTATAATAGATACTTCGTTATATTTTTATAGATTATGTAGCAAAAATGTATAAATATTTTTTTTTATTTTAACGTTAATATTTTATATGTATAAATGTTTTACTTGGATATCGTTTTTTTTAATTTTAGAAATTTACGTATATTTTTCATTCATATCTGTCAGAATAATCCATATTGTTTTTTTTTATTTAAGTAGATTATAATTTCATTCCAAGTTTTATATAAGATTTTAAAATGAATTCATTCTATTTTGGTTTTATTTTTATATTTCATAACAATATTTCTCACATATTGACATAGTATTAAGAATTTTATGAATATACTAAATGAAGACAAATATTTTTCATCAAATTTTCTATGATAAATAAAACAATATTCATTAAATTGACAACGTGTGAATCAACCGTTTAAATATTTGAATATGTAATAAAATATATTATAAATTAGTTAATAATAATTACATGAATATTTTAAACGCATTGAGCTCAATATTAAACAAACGGTTTAAAATCAAATCACTAACTGTTCAAATATGAAACGCGAGTTCGATGTAAAGCGCTCTTTCACACATTAAATTCAAAATGTGTTATTTTACATTATATCCCATATTTTTTTTCTTCATAACATAGTTTTATATCGCACTATAAAACGTAAAAAGGAAAAAATTCTAAATTCTAAAATGCTAAAATTACACAAAGGAAAATCTCGCTTAATGGAAACTGAGCAAATTCGCTTCCAGCGATATATATATATATATATATATATATATATATATATATATATATATATATATATATATATATATATATATATATATATATATATAATACATATTCGTATTTAAACACAGTACACATGTTCGCACACGTTCTAGCGCATATAAATTTGTAAAACAATGTTCTTAATAATTTTGCGGTTTATCCACAATTAACATTTAATCTCGGCAACTACTAACACGCGTTTTCCGCATCTAAATCCGGAAAGGCGCGGACGCTGAACATTCGATATATTCTCTTTGAATTTTCAATCAAGTCTGGAAAACCGCGAAATCAAGAAGTTCCACATACTCTCAGCAACAATGGGTAAATTTAGCGTTTATAAATTCCTTATAATATCGATTAAAAATTAATATATTACATCGTTATTAATTAAAAAATCATATTATTTTAAAAAATATATATTGCAATAAATAAATAAATAAATAAATATATATATATATATATATATATATATATATATATATATATATATATATATATAGTCATACTATCATTTAATTATTATTTTATTTCACGTCATATTTTGACGTAAGACAACGTCAAAACGTCTATCAATAGTTCATTTACCACGAATCGATTAATACTCCATTAATGTCTGAGCCAAAACTTGTGTCTCGTATCCAATTTCACTGTACATCGTTTCTAGAGGCTTCAGCACAGACTAAATACTGTCGTAATCCTCTGAAACTTTTCGGGATTCCGAAACCCAACACTCTAAATACAAAACGAAATACACTACGTGTGTGTCTACTATATATATATATATATATATATATATATATATATATATATATATATATATATATATATATATATATATATATATATATATATATATATTATAATACAGAGAATAATCAACCGTTGAACCCGAATCGTTACCGACGAATTGCTTTTTTGTTTTTGCGACCAAAGCCCGATTTCATTAGAGCTTTTTTTTGTTGTTGAACTGCTTTATAGGCCTCAACGAATGCGCAGTAAACCTTTTTTTATGTGGCCAACTTTAAGGAATGCCCTTCGCTCGCTAAACAATTCGCACGTGTCAGTGACGCGCGTGACGTCGGATTTAACGTTTCGATCGATATTGAAAATATTTTTTCCATTTTACATGTAGAATTGTGCAATCGTAAAAAAATATCGTATCTCAGAATGTGTTTAGAATCGTTTAATACGTAAAATTTAATTTCATCCGATCGAATGTATGGAATTTTAGCACGTATCAATGTTCTATTTCCAATCCAGATTGCTTTTATAATGGATTTTTTTAATATTATATACTTGAAGTATACTCAGAATGTACAAATGTTAAACTTATTTTTTTATATATTTAATAGTAATATATATATTTTTTTTAATTTTTAGAACGTTTTTCTATATTTTTTTTTTAAATAATCAATAAATAAATTTAGCTGTGATGCATTGAAAGTCAGTGTTTCAAAACCTATAATAAAATTTAATACATCTAAAGTTGAAAGTAGAACTAGCGACTCAAAAAAAGTTCTTGGACACTGATTTTAATAGTTTTTATCAGTGACGAAAAATTTTCACACCACCGATTAAATTGTTTTCCCTGATAAATAAAATATAAATTAATTTATTATAAATGTATTTGTTTTTGATATCTTAGTGAAATAAAAATATTTTTTAAAAAACTTTATATTTTTATGCAAATATTTCAATATGAAAATGTTAATAACTCCAAAAAAATATACTTCTCGCCCTCAAAAAATAAAAGATTAGACGACAAGAAATTAAAAATTAATTATCACGGTCATTAATCAAAACTAAACACACTACAAGACAATACGTCGCGGAAGAAAAATACGTCCAGAAACTGTTTTATATCAAAGCGTGCAAACCTGACTTCATTATAAATCATTTCAACTGATAATTGCATTAACCCTTAGTGAAAACGCGGACCGACGCAACAACCCCAACGGTACGCAACCTGAATTCTGATTAAAGTGCTTTACATAAACGTGTGCATATTTTAACGAGTTTTAATCCCCCCCCCCACCCATTTAGTGAAAAACATTTCACTAAATTATATATTACAAAAGATATTTATTTTTCTATTTCTATATATATATATATATATATATATATATATATATATATATATATATATATATATGTATACCATATATATCGATTGTTCTATTTTCAACGTCAAATTAATCACTTAAACTATTTCCACGTCGTCACATCGCTCCCCCCCCCCGCGCGCACTCCGCCTCCTCTGTCCCCCTCGTCGTTATTGTGTCGCTCCATTGAAATGTCAAAAGCAGAATTTTATCAGAAAATAAATAATAATAAAAAAACGGAGAAAATAAACGACGCTTCAAAAAAAAGAGATGTCATTTCGTTTGGAATCTTTCATTGCGTGAAATAATATAAAAAAAAACGAAACGCTTTCACGCCGTACGAATGACTAAATTAAATTAAATCTTTAAAAATAATTGCTTCGAAATTCTCTTGCGTCTTTTATTGTTTAAAATATTATATTTATTTAATATATATATATATATATATATATATATATATATATATATATATATATATATATATATATATATATATAAATATATTATATTCATCTATAAATGTCAACGTTTATCTAAAACAACCTTTCATACATAATGACTATTCATTGTAATATCAGACGATTCATTTTTTTTCATTTTTTATACAATATCAAAGAAATATTTTTAAAAAATATTATACATATTTCATAAGTTTTTTATTATTATGTAAATTCAAAATAGAATATATCTTATATTTCTTTAATAATCTTTTATATATACATATATATATAAATATATATATATATATATATATATATATATATATATATATATATATATATATTCAATATATTATATAAAATAAACTACCTGAAAAAATGCCATATGCCATTGGCCTCCAGGGAAAGCATCGAGAAAGCACCCTGGATTACATTTTCCCAACAGAGATTATCGCGAAATATAAATAAAATTCCCAGGGCGGTCCAAAAATTAAGAATAAATGTTCAATACGTACATTTAGTTAATAAAAGATTATAAATTGTAGAAATATTGGAAGTTTAATTTTAATCATGTATTTTTAATGTAACAGCTCCAAAGATATAATATTAAAAGAAACATTCTAAAATTAATCGTCTCCCTCGATTTTGGGCAAAATTAAAAAAAACACGTTTTTGTATTTGAAGAAAAATCTGATTATTTTTTTTAATATAAGTGATAAGTTTAAATATATATATATATATATATATATATATATATATATATATATATATATAAATTTAATAAGTAATATAATAATAACAAGTCCATTATTCTTTGATTGTTTTATAAAATGAAAACAATTTTATTATGTAGATCTACGTATCATATTATTTTATATTATTACTATTATAATAAATTTAGAAAAGTAAAAAAATTCTAGCACTTCTCTAAATAGATGATTTTTTTTATTTTAAACTAATGGAAAAAGATTTCGTCACAAAATTGCGATGCTCTTAAACGAAGCGCAGCTCCGATTTCATTTAACATTTTCTGCGTTGCGACGCTCATTTTCCAAGAAAACGAGCAAAAGATAGAAAGAGAGAGCGAAAGAAAGTAAGAGCAAATAATAATAGAGGAAAAGCTCTAGATGCCGAACATAAAACCGAGAAAATCGCAAAAGACCTCAGAGGCTCGACGTCTACGGCGACAAAAACGCGCACAAGGGAAAAAAAGAGAGCGAGACAAGAGGACTTTTCCGAACGACCCCCGTGAAAATTTTCACTTTTTCGAATTGAGTTATGTCCATTTTCATCGCGGCGGCGGACGTATCTCATTAGACGAGTGGCGAGTCGTATGATTAGTTCCACTTTCTCCGAAATTTCTCTCAGGGTTCGCTGGTCCCGAAACCCAGAACGAATGCCATTAGCATAATAACGAACCTACCGAGTTAAATTTTTAAGTAGATGAGGCCTAGGCAAAAAGCACTTTGTTCGCGACATCGTTACATACAAATGTGTATATGCATATATTTATATTTTTGCGTACGTTTCTGTCTCTATATGTATGTAACAACGGCAAAGGACACTCCGTCCTTAGAGTCGTTGATGCTGGGCGATTTTTCCGCGCTTCCTCCATTTTTCACCGTTTTTCTCTCTGTGCTGTAATATTAAAAACCGTTCGTTTTAATGATTTCTTCGTTTTCTGCGAATTTTCTTTTTTTCTCCCGTTGTTTATTTTATTCTTTTTCTCTCTCGCCGCAGCATATTACGATGTATCTGCTTATCTTTCGTTATCGTTCGAGATATCTTTTGCACTCTCTGGAGTCTTTGAAAACAACTTATTCTTTCTTTTTATCGATTTTTTCCTCTTTTGCGTACCCGGAAGGTCAAATGTTCGTTAAAACAAACATTTGATCTTCGTCTTTTATTATAAAAAGGTTTTGAAATTTCTCATATCGTTTTAAGTCTATTATGGTACATATTTATATAAACATCCATATTGAAAATATTATATACATATATAAATGTATATGTGATTGAGTGTACAACATTGTGAATTAAATTTACCTAAAAATTCACATAATAGATTACTAAAACTTTGCACCTTCAACATAAATAATTGTTATTACTTTCTTTCTCTCTACAGTATAATTATATATAAATGGGTGAATTTTTTAAATAAATCAAATTATTTTCTAATATTAGACTCTAGTTTCTTAAAAAAAAATAATGTATAAAATATTTATATTGATATTTTTTCCGTAGTATTTTCATTATATAGCTATAAAAATCATATATTTATGATATTCTTTCTCTTTTTCGTTTCAATTTTTTCTCTGTAATCGAATACTATTTTTCCCATAAATAGTAACAGAAATATAAAATATTATAATACTTTATTATATTAGTACACTCATTTTCGGATCGAATTATTCATAAAACGTTAAACAAATTTATAAAATAGAAAAACAAAAAAAAAATATCAATATCAAAATAAACTCCACAATACACAACTTTTTTAATATTCATAATATTAATAACGCTAAATATTGTATAGTAATATAAAGTTATACTAATTACGAACTTATTTACACAATTATTATATTATATAAAACAGAATACGTCCATTTTCTCGCACGCGAAACAAAAACACGTTGTTCGTTGTAAATAATACAACTTTATTTTAATGCAAGTACAGTGCGAAACAGTACATGCAGTACACGGAGTACAGAGCACGTGCAAAATTAACGTGTACGTTTTAAAAGACAGTGCGGTGAACGAATGTTCACCCTTGGGCTATACAAATCGTTTCGAAACATCCTGTATGTAAATAATATTGTCGAATATATACATACACACACACACACACACATATATATATATATATATACATTTTACAAATATTAAGGTGTGCATACATTCATGCGTGCCGTTTCGTTTTACAGCCGTCGTTTTTGTCACGTAACGAGCTTTACGGGGAGGGCGGCGGCGGGGAAAGAGGGCGATCGAGAAACTTTTGCATGCGAACTTTTTTTTTTCCCCGTCCACTTTTCGTTCGCCGTATTTATATTTTAATCGTACCTCTTTGACGGGAATTTTCAGCCGTGGAAAGTTTTTCGTGTTTCGCTCTTTTATTTAGCCCCACACCGTTGGCGCGGGTCTGTTACTTTGAGCTTTACGCGCTTAGTCCATTTTTTTTTTCAGGTGCGTGTGTATATAGGCTTTTGCGCGTGCTCTTGAAACCTTTCAGTGAATTTTTAATCGGATTAATTATTATATATATATATATATATATATATATATATATATATATATATATATATATATATATAAATACGCCTTTTCAAATGAATAACACGCGAATAATTTAAAATATCTTTTTTTTGCACTATTTACGTATTAAATAAATATAATAATGAATTTAATAATATTAATCGTATATAAAAAAATTAAAATGTATATTTTAAAGTTTATTATGTTAATAAAGAAATTATATTCAAATATTAAACAAATTATCGATAGTTAATTTGCATATATTAATTTACTCTGCAAAAATTATTAACAATATTTTTAAACTTAACGAATGTAATTAATATTAAAAATGAATTTTTATAAAAATTCAAAATATTATATAATATTTTATATTATGAAAATTTAAAATGTTTATATCATAAAAAAATGTTTTTCGTATAGAAATTCAAAAAAATATCCTTTTTCTTCCTTATAATATATTTTGAAATATTTTTTTTTGTAAAAGTTTAAATTTATTATAAATAAAATATCTCTTGAATTAATAATGTTGGATAGAGTATAAAAACTTTTTTCATATTCAGAAGAAAATATTCTTTTCACGATATATATATATATATATATATATATATATATATATATATATATATATACGTGTAACAAAAAAAAGGCAATATACAAAATAGGAAAACATGAAAAAAATTAAAAACTTATTTATACAAAACGGGAACATATTGTATTCAAAAAAATATATTTCAAATTCTCATCTTTAAATTATTCATTGAATATCTAAATATAGATATAATCAATGAAACTTTTTAAAATATTAAATGAAAAATATTTAAATACGTGTTTCTGATATGTATCATTTCACTATGCTGTAAACTAAAATCTATCGATAAAATATAAAATTGACAAATAAAAGTACATTATACGAAACACACACATATATAATAAATATATATATATATATATATATATATATATATATATATATATATATATATATATATATATATGAATAGCGTTGTAAAAAAATTGTAACCGTCGAAAAACGATCGATAAAACCGTAAACCGTCCGTTTTATGGTACATACGTTTTTAGAAAAAAAAATATTTTAAGTTATCGAGTATCGGCGTCGTAATTAAATCTTCGCGATAGTCGAAGGTTGCGACGATGCCAAATTATCCTGTGTTTCGCGCGCAAAAAGGACGATGCCCGCATTTCGAAAGCACTCAAGTGTTGTTCGCCCCTTGTGCTACTCGTGCGACACAAAAAGGTTTCGTGTTTAAAAGGTAAAGCCTGAACTTAATTACCGTCAAAGTGGAAATTCCTTTTACTACAATAGTAATATATATATATATATATATATATATATATATATATATATATATATGTAAATGTGTAAGGCGCGGACCGAAAGAATCGACCTTAATTACGAAAATACGATATCAAAATTTCGCGCGTAACACTATTGATTGATATGAATCGCGTTTTATAAATAATTTCATTCATTAAGAACAACAATAAAATGAAAATAATTTCGTCGCACACCATACCGCATTTTATATATATATATATATGTATTTGTGAATGTGTGTGTGTGTGTGCGCTAAATAATGAGGTAAAAATATCGTTTTCTTGAACTCTTAGTCTTTCTGAAGAAAAAAGTCTGGACGTCAGTTGTGCCAAATGAACGGACAAAAAAAAAGAAAGAGGACACACAACTTCATCCTTTCGCATAGGAGTTGTTATCTTTACAATGTCGCAATGAAAATTATTACTATCGTTACGTTTTTCTTTTCTTTCTTTTTTCATTTTCTTTTTTTTCTGTTCCTGTTCGTTGCCTTTTAAGAACTTTTCCAGAAAGAGAGAGAATCGCACAGTCTCTTCGTTATTTGCACGCTTTTTGTAATAGGAACTTTATCGCATCAACCCCTAGCTCGTGGAACCGATGAGCAAAGGAAAAAAAAGAAAACTAGTGAAATTAAAACCACTTCTTAAGTACGGATTTTAATGACACTAATCTGAATATAAGTGGGTGATTTGTTATTTTTTTATTTGAGATATATATTTACCAACTGAAATATTATAATTAAATTAAAATATACGTTTACAATTTTATTTTGTTAATATTATAAACAAAAAATTATGAACGTTGTAACAGTGAATATTCAACATTATATTGTATTAATTAAAAAAACGACGAAGGTTTAAAACAATATGTTTTTAATCTCATTCAACGCGTTTTATTCGCAAATCTCGCTTTTGATAAATCACTTACATATTTTATTTTCGCGAACGACAAAAGCAATAACCGAATTTTCGCGCTTTATATGTACTTTTTTTAATACGAATGATAACTTATCGACTCTTTCAAAAACTCGAAATAAAGTATAAAAAAACGCCATTCGCGAATTTGCATCGATACGCGAGGGCATAAATCGAAAAGTTAGATATCGAACGGGTGAACTGTTTTCTCTTCTACCTTTTATTTTTTACGATATATATATATATATATATATATATATATATATATATATATATATATATATATATATATATTGAGGGTTTCTGGTGGAAAAAAATTTACACAGGTCTACGACGCGGGTATAAATAGGGATTTTCGCTTTCATTTTTTCTATGGAAAATGAATAGCGGCGGTATGAGATCGAACTTTGGTCGCTTTTCCACTGTCGAGGGTTGAGGTGCAAATAATATATATATATATATTTATATATATAAAGATGTGTAGAAAGTAAAAGCTTTTATTGAGCGCGATATATTAGTCGAAATGTATTGATTGCGAATATTAAAGCGGAACGCTCGAATGATTTGTAATTTATGAACGTCATTATTTAAATATATAATAAATAGATATTTTTTTTATTCTATTATGTATACGAAAACGACACGTAAATATTTATCGAAAGATAATGAAATGTTTATTAAGCGAAATGAATACATTCGCAATAAACGCCGACGTTCGCATATGAAAATTTCGACATTTCGCTTTTCAATAAAACGTAATCAAGATTTCATTGTTTTGTTTCTTTGATATGTAATATAATTTTATAGAGTTTATAAAACGCGCACGAGTTGGAGACATGCGTGCTCTTGATTTTCATTTCAATAACACAATACGCATAACGTACATGTTTAATATATATATATATATATATATATATATATATATATATATATATATATATATATATATATATATATATATATTCAATATTGTTTATATATAATAAAGCATTCTGAAAATAATAAAGAAATATTTCTTTATTAGTCTAGACCGGCGATTCTTAATCTGATAGCAGTGATATGTATATATAATAATAAAAATTATTAAAATAATTTTAGACCATTTTTTTGATTCCGTATCATATCTATAAACAAAATACAATATTTGTCATAATAAGAAATCGATGAATTTTACTGTGAATGCAATTTACGGAAAATTGTGATCACAAACCAATAACAATTTTCAGAAGTTTTTTAATATAATTTTTAAACTAATCTCCATTATTTTCGAATTGAAATATTTTTTCAGACTTATAGTTAATCGTTTGCAAGCATAATTTTCCCTTAAACCAATTTTATAAAATATAAATTATTGATGTTTACGTTCAAATTTTGTTAATAATAACCTTTTTAAAGCTAATTAAAAATATACAGCATTTAATATATATTACTGAAAAAAAAACGTCATCGATGATAATGTCCGTTTTATTTTTCCATTATTCGATTGTAATATCGTAAAAGACGTTACATTAATTCCTTTTAGTGTTTGCTTTCATGACGACCGCTGTCATTTTTTTCGGCATTGTAACCCAATACAATAGTTTCTTAATTCCGAATATTTCATTTGAGACGCTTTTCCTTTTTTCTTTCGCATGACGAAACATACATTTACGAAAAATCTATAATGGAAAAATTCCTATAATAATATTCGAATTGATTTGTTAGTAACACAAATATAGAAATGTACATTATTATATTTTCAACATACAAAAGTATCATTGACACAAATATATCATTTTTAAATACTAAATTATTATCGCTATATATTATATTATTTAATAATTAGCTATATATTGATATGAACATAATTATCTCTCGTAATTATTATAATTCAATTTCCTCAATGATATTGATTTAAACGTCAGATACATTTGTGTGCTTTGAAAATTTAACGTTTAATAAACGTTGCTTTTTTCAATAAAATTCAATTAGATAACATGATGTCGATTAAAATTTAATAATTATGTTAAATGTTTATTTTTGTTGATATGCATACACGATGACTAAAATGCGTTCTGCTTTTCAATATGATACGCAAAATAAAATTGCGATAAACCAAATTTTCTGACAAAAGTAATAAAAAATAATAGAAAAATTTTAGAATTTGTTACAACTTTTAAACGTATTAATAATATGTTCATTAATAGCAATATAGTATAATATAGTATTCGTAAAACAAATATGAACGACCTAACAGTTGCGTATATTGATCTCTTTAAAACGTGAAAGTTCAAACCCGCATTGTTGTCATTTTTTAAAAAATGCACCAAATAAAAATATGCAATATAAATATATTTATATTGCATATTTTTATTTTATATATTTTTAGTTTAAAATTGAAATAAAAAATATCGTATAATATATATTAAAAATTATATATAATAAAGATATATTTGAATGGATGTAAGCATATGATGGTATATAAACACGAAAGGAATTGCACAATAGACATTATCGAGTGCGTGAGATTAGAGACCGACGGAAAAGTCCGGGCTAAGCGGGAAAATGGAAAAGCTCCGAGCGGGGGTAGCCGGCAATCGATTGTCACCGTGGGAGCAGCGGTTACAAAGGCCAGATAAGGAATATGAGGGATGAAAGGAGGACCCACCCGCAAAGCGGGATCTTTAATCTGGAAGTGTTCGCATTAAAAGCGTCCCGCCGGGTACATTTTTAGTTCAATTTGGACGATAGCAGCTTAACGAGCAAATTACGTGATCGCACACCAAGTAAAATTCTGGTGCAAATCCCTGATAAACACTTGTGCGACACGACATAATTGAATATATTCAACTTTCTACCTTTTATATACCGCCGTTTACCTATATAGTTATCGTTTAAATTATTTCAATGCACATTTTGTTAGCCGCTAAAAGTTTAACAAACCCCTCCCCCCACCCCACGCAAATAGGTACTTCTAGGTGACCACTTTGCACAACTAAACTTTTAACACTCGATTAAACAATCAACATACTGCATAATATATGATACAACCTTATTTATTCTATCTCTAACAAAATTAATCTGAAAATAGAGATTAAAATTTTCTATTTTATTGATTAAGATTTTTATAAATGATATTAGCAACCCAAAGTTTTCAACTAATGATTTAAATATATTAATAATATATCGTTTTTTTCTAATAAATATTCAATAATTATAAATTAATTAATTTATATGGTATCGTTTATATGGTTAAATTTCTATTGATAGATATATAAATTCAATTACATTATATTTTATCGTTTTATGAAATAAAATCATACGTAAGCGAGACATGTCACACGTCAAAAACAAACATCTAAATAAAATCTAACCGAATTCAAATTTAAAACGCACAAAACAAACGGAAACATTCACAAAGAATCAAATCGGAGAAAGGGTCGTACTTTTTTTTACACACACACACACACACACACATATATATATATATATATATATATATATATATATATATTATTTACGAACGATTCAAATTTTCAACTTCGTCGATGGTGAACGCTTTCGAAAGCTCGACGCCTGCGGGCTTAAAGTCTCGCGCAAACACGTGAACGAGAGCGGAAAAGGTACGAAAATGCCCGAAACGTCGCATTTTTTCCCCTTTATTCCTCCACTTCCTGTAAAATGCGGTGGATGTGAACTTCGAAACAACCGAAACGAAGGTGGCAAAGCACCACTCGGCACGGTCATAAAAAATGCGCCATAATATACGGTTCATGTCTGCGGCAACGAAAATGGGAGATCGGCGAGAGAGAAAAAAAGAAATTAGAAATGAAAAAAATCCGGATCCTGGAAAAGTTTGCATCGGTGCGTGGGTTCGCAATTTGACCGATGTCTTTTTAAAGCATTCGTAAGCTTTTTAATGACGATAACCACTTACTTCAGTTCAAGCTATTCAATATATTTTAAAGTTTTATGAAGCATTTATTAAACTATGTAAATTTTGATTTTTAAATAATATTATTAAACAAAAATTTAAATTAACTGAGGACAAAGTTTGATAATATATAATATAATATTTTTAATACATATTGAATTGTTATTAACCTTTCAATGTATTAAAATGTTGTGTGTTTGTTCTTCGTTGCCTCTTAGGTCGCAATATTTAAGCTTTCCAACATCGTTTTTTAACTATGTCTACTTTAAATAAAAAGCTATTGCCCTATTACAGATTATAAGATATTAAAAATATTAAACATTATTTTACTTCTATTACAATAAAATAAAAAAACTTACTAAATGTATATTCTAGAATAATTTAATGTTACATTTAAGGGCACTTCATTGTTATTAACAAACACACTACCGACATGTCGATCATGCATGTGAACACCAATCAGAACAGCGATATTAATTATACATGTCATCCTTTGACATAGAACTTTGATATACAGCGACTAAAGCTACACGAGGCACAGAGCTTTCCCCCCGTATCATATTTGCAAATGTTTAGTGTCCGTTCGTTTATGTTTTCACCTTCAAAAAACTCTACGGCGAACGTATAATAAAATCGAAATTCAACAAACACACATACATATGTAAATATGGCTGCACTATGAATCCATGCATAAATCATGCGGATTTGCGAAATAAGAAAACGTGTTTACGCAAATCCTATTTTCTACTATAAAAAACTTTGTTTAAAAAAAAAACAGGAGCGAAAAAAGAAAAGCGTTATTTACATACGCATAGACCTTCCGCTCGCTCGATTTTCTTTGAGATGCGGAGGCTTTCTTGCTTTTTATATTTTGTATTACCGTGACCAAAATTCGATTATATGTACATATTATATATGTATGTATATGTACGTTTGTGTGTGTATGTGTGTATGTGAGTGTGAATATTTATTTATTTACAACACAAATGCGTGAATATGAAAAATGGTCACACCTTTAACCTTTTACATTTTATACAATCGGCATATAAATGTACAACATTTTTCTTTTATTTTATGTTCTATCTAACATTAATAAAAACGCTATAATTTTCTAGAAGAAATATTTAGTATTAATTTAAAGTTTTATTAATATATTTTGTACATATAGAATAGCTTAATTGAAAATAAGTTAAAGCGCTGAATTTTCTCTCATACATCTAAAACTATACCATAAATCGATAGCTCGTAAACTTGTTTGATTTTAATAGGTGCAATTATGTAAATATATTCATAAAATAAAACTATTTCAACATACCATTTCCATATTCTTATCTCTTTTAAAAGAAAAATAAATACCGTTCTATTAAAATTATTGCTGTATAAAATAGTTTCTACTATCTTTTCTCGGATTTAATCTATATTTTCAAACGAGATTACTGTATTTTTCTATATACTATAGTATTAGTATATATATCTTTGTATTAAATAAGAAATGAGATTTTTTTATGTGAGTATGTATTAAAAATATGAGAATGAAATTAAAATTAAAAAAAATATTGACATTGTTTCATTTATGAAAGTAATTATATTCGTAACATGAAATTTTCCAAGAGCACGAGAATAAATTTAATAGTGTCTGACGTGACTTCGGATCCATATATATATATATATATATATATATATATATATATATATATATATATATATATATATATATATATATATTGGGGCGAATTTTCGGATTTTCCCGGTAAATACGCACAAAAAGCAACCCGAGCCATCGCGACTTTCCCTTCCGCCATCAAGAGAATATGAATCACGATCGTGGAAAAACGAAAGGAGTCAAAGGGGAAGGAAGGCTTTGGTGGAAAAAACCGAATATTTATTTGGACGATTCGAGCGGAAAAGCGATCGAACGACGACAACGAACCGCGAAGCGTTCGTCTCTTTAAAACCCCATTCTAGCGTAATTTTATTCATCGTATTTCGTCTTCCGCGACTGTGGGATATTTTTTTCCACTTTTCCGGCTCGTACATTTTCATTGCGGCTTTTTTTATTTTCCTACGGCGAAACGCAGGGATTTTCAAGAAATTTCTGGTGAACGTTTCCCGGTCCGTGCCGTGCATAATCGACAAAAAAATAGCATAATAAATTTCACTGTATCGACGATTCTACCTCACTTTGTTATAAATTAAACGTCGTATATTTTATTCGAGAACTATATGCTCAACTCAAATTGAAAATCGATCTACATTTGCATTTCAAATAGACATTATTCTTTTTTATCCTTTCAATTATATTTTATACATATATTTCAAATACATTTTAACATACTATAGGTCACCATTTTTATATCCCATATAATATTGATTGTTTTTCCATTTCACTCAAACCCCTATAATATATTTATTAAAGAAAAAAAATACTATATATATATATATATATATATATATATATATATATATTTATAGTACAAAATATCAAACATGTAAATCAAGTGTGTCAAACTCATTGTATATTGGAGGTCACATGAGTTTTGTGTACTAAGTCGTGAGCCGCAAGTTTCAACTAAAAGCGTTACAAGCTTTATAATCAAAATATCACTTTTAATTTATTTAAACTGTACACTACAACTTCATTAAATGGAACTACATACAAATAAAAACAACTAAATTTTCTTTTAAATATTAATTTTTTATATATGTTATCAAAAACGGCGCATTTCGACTGGCCGCATGCGAACCGCGGGCCTCATGTTTGATATACCTGATGTAAACTAATACTCCAAAACTATGATATTCTGGAACTGAAAATAGTTTTAGTGATATATTGATTTATCAATATAAATAGTTCAAATATTATAATTAATATATTAATGTAAATTTAACAATCGTATTACTATCATTATTTACTTTGAAAAATGTTCTTGGAAAATTTAAATCGATTTATATTTATTTACTATTGTGAGTGTATAATTTAAAAAGTAATCTTAACATTAATTACTATAATACAAATTTCGGTCTTCAGAATACACTTTACATTATTTGTATGAAATGAATAAATAAATGTTAAAAATTTGAAAAATTCCTCTCGAATTCCTTTCGAAAATAGCTTGAAAAATACAAGAACCACTTGGCACAAGATTAAAAACGATCTTGATTCCCGTAACAGAAAGACGACATCTTCGAGCACGTAATGACAATATAAAATAAAAGAAGGCAGAGTGGAAGCCTTCGACGGTCGACACTTGAGAACCACTGATTCGTAGAAGTGAAAAAAATCTCGTCCTCGGCATTCACTTGTGGAATATCGAATGGGATTTTAGGCAAACACGAACCCGGCAGCCAGGCAAGAAAACAAGGGGATAAATAAAAATGCCAAATCCCCCATATTGACTGTGAGTGTCGTGAAAAACTTTCGACGCTTCTGACATCCACCATCTTCAATATGACGACGCGTGAAAAAGGATATTTTTCCGGGTTTACTTTTTACAATTTTTCTCTTTCACGCCGACGCGTACGTATGTATATTTTTATAAAAGTTTTCCTTTGTGCGTCCGAATTGTACTCTGATATGTAAACAAACCATCAAGACAAGGTACGAGAAAAAGATAAATACAAACAATCCTTACATAACTCAAGAATATATTTATATATATATATATATATATATATATATATATATATATATATATATATATATATATACAGGAGATACGAATATGAATATGCAAAAACGAAAATGTCTTTTTGCATAATATAAATAATAATTCGAAGTTTTTTATTCAAGTAATAAGCTGTTATAAAATGAAAACGAGAAAACAGTTCACAATGCGCTAAAATATTTACATGTTCATCTAATATTTACTTTTGATTATTTGTATCTCAGTTATATATTCACGGATGTTTTATTACCACACCCTAAATCCTACGTTTGAATCTAATCTTATAATATTATTTACATATAAAAAAATAAATATAATATTGAATTATATATATAAATTTCAAAAAAAAAAAATAAACGTGAGTCCATTTTAAATTCATAAATATACACGACATGAACTATACAAACAAGGAGACAAAAACGAAAACAAGGACGTAGTAAAAAGGATAGACACGACCCTTCAGCTTTCTATATCGAAGTGCCTATTCGAACACGTAAAGCGCGAAACGGTACAGAATAGCCGAGCGGAAGGATTTAAAAGTTTAAACAAATGTACAAGAAAGATCTGTTTCTTCCATTGAAGTGATTACTTATCGAGCGGCGATAAATTTTAAATCGCTCAATTTCTTTCGAAACGAGCGAATGTTTCGACGATAAAAGTTCTTCGTCTTCTTACAAGCGAACGCTTTCGTCGCATTCTGTTTCACCATCCCTTGTGCGAATATAACGATTATTTGTCGCTGAGAACAATATAAAAAGATACATGTATATATATATATATATATATATATATATATATATATATATATATATATATGTATTTTATATACAGTATATAAAAAAATGTCAGAATAATAACGCGCTTGTTATTCAGTGAGTGTTTTTGTTGTTAGCTTGCGTCTTTACGCTCGCAGAATGCGAAGAAAATGGTGAAAAATTTCGCTTTTCGTAATATTTAAAAAATGTATAAATAATTTGATATTGATTTCAATTTGATATATAATATATGTGAAAAATCAATGTTTTATTTATATGAACATCGTGAAAAAAAGCGCTATCGATTTATTGGCAAAACCTAATATCAACTCTCTGAGATAAGTGCGACATATCTATTATAATCTTATATAAACATGTATCTAGTTACTATATAATTAGTAAATTGGATATGTAGATGACTTAACATCCAGTAGCCGACGGCAATAACACGCTAAATTTCCATTGTCATCCGATAACTAAACATAAAGCTGCGATATTAATATTGTATTACGCGTGATAAACGCAAATATGTATCGCGCTTATCACGCGAATTATTGCTATTGCGCGATTCGCTCTGCAAAAAAAAACAATGCTGAAGAAAGTTTTTTTCGCAACGTTTTTAATTTACACGAGCGCAATTTGAAACGTGCTAGATTTTCAACTAGAAATTAACTCGCAAGACCGACAAGTTTACCTCGTAAAAACTATTGTATTATATGCTGGCTGTACTGTGTGGAAACACTGAATGTGCATTACAAAATCCACGGTATGCTATTATATTATGTCGGTGTAAAATATTTTATGTAATATACACTCTAACTTGGAGTTTACAAAACATTTACACGTATGTATATATATATATATATATATATATATATATATTATATATCGTATACGGTACAATGCATGCCGTGTTTTGTTTCTAGTAATTGTCATAAATAATATTTATATACGATGATCGTGTTCTCTCAGATGTGCCTATTATAAATTTAATTCGTGTAAGAAAGAAACTTTCAAATGACATCTTTTATGCGAAGCGTTAAAGTTTTAATTAATAGTTGTTCTTCTGCTTCGTCACAATACGAACTATTCATTAAAAGTAATGATATTACTTTTTTTTATGAGTCGACTGACCACTATTAAAAATTCAGTCATTATTGTAAAACTGAAATTTTATGTCGTAAATTCGTTTAATTAATATCTTTCAATATTTTATATATTACGACATAAATATAGAGTAGATTTACAGTAGGATGTTCTAATAGTCTGAATATCGTGTATTACAACCTGGATTTGCTTTCTTTTGAATTTTTCCTTTCGAATATTTTCTATTGGATTCACATTCAGGACTCGTTCACTATACGGACACCTATATGAAAAAATAATATAAGTGAAATCAAATGAGTATATATCACTTGAATTCGAAAGATTTTGAATTTTTATATGCCGAATATAAGACGATCAAAACGTCTTACATACCATCATTTTTATATACGTATTAAATTCATATATATATATATTTCAATTCATATTATATAATATATATATATATATATATATATATATATATATATATGTATATATATATATATATATATATGTATATATATATATATATATATATATATATATATATATATGTATATATATATATATATATGTATATATATATATATATATATATATGTATATATATATATATATATATATATATATATGTATATATATATATATGTATATATATATATATATATATATGTATATATATATATATATATATGTATATATATATATATATATGTGTGTGTGTGTGTGTGTGTGTGTGTGTAAATTTTTATTTTAATTATTCTGCTCTACATGAACAATAATAACTCGGATAAACTTCTAATATTTCAAGATTCAATTTAAAAACACATTAATGTCGGTAATGACATTCGAAAAGTCCTGGTAAAAACCGCTTCTACGAGACCACTGTGTAATGAAAAAGAAATAAAGTGTTAAAATAAATGGCTTTCCGGACGATTTCTTTCAAAAATTTAATGTCCCTCCACTACGATATACGACGCGATAATTTTCTAACGAATTTTTCCGCCGCACCCCCCCTCCCCCCTCCAAGTCGCTTTTTTCCCATTTTCTCTTTTCCACAAAATTATGGTCGATTATTACATCTTTTTTTTACCGTTCCTTCGTTTCCCTGTTTTTTTTGCCTTTTCGTTATAAAAGTTGAAAGTTTCCATACACGCGCGCTGCGAAAAGCGCGTAATTTACGAAAATACGATTTTTTTTCACCAAGGGGGAAAATTTTACATTTGTGACGTTTCAAAAATTTCAAAATCCCATTAAAAAAAACTTTTAAGTTCGAATTCTTTGAAGTCGCCGATTCGCCGCCTTTTAATCCACTTTTACAATAATTTTTAAATATATCAATTTCAATCACTCAACGAAAAGAATATAAATTTCATCTGTGTTTCAAATGTAAGTTGAAAGAAAAAAACGATTTCGAACGATCTCATTTTCAGGATTTAAATGTAAAATTTATATAAAATAATAATGTAAGATATTTTCATAGAAAACTCTCAAAGAATTTTTTGCTTTATTTTATAAAATTTAATTAAAACTTTTCGTCGGACTCGGCTTGATAAACGTTTTATATAATAATATAATCGCTTAAATAAATATGATATAATATAAATATATTTCTATATATATATATATATATATATATATATATATATATATATTTATTATTTTCAAACATTAAATTCATTATCCGTTATAATTGCCAAATAAAAAATTGCACGCTTTAGGCCCGCGTGCGAAATTAAACCGGGCGGCGGAGAATTCTTATAAGGGATGAAAAAAAAAAATATATATATATACTGTAAAAGAAAATGGCAGCCACTAACCAAGAAAAAGCGCATCCAGTGTCGCGTAAAAGACCCAGAAAGGGTGTTAAACTAAGCAGAGTGTAAACAAGATTGCGCCTGTTTTCTTGTTCAGACCGAGTCTTTTTATTTCCGTTTTAACGCGCGCCTCCACTATTTTTCCTGTTAACGGACGCCGTTTATATTCTCATTTAAAATCGACGTTCGGACTACAAAAATACCGACACAAACCCCCCCCCCCCTCAATACAATCTTATATAATATATTTAATAAAAAACAAAAAAAAAGAAAACGATGCCAAGGATACGTCGTAAAACAAGCTTGCGACTTTTCATACGTTCGATCTCAATACTACCTACTGTTTCTATCTGAATTTTTCTATAATGTGCATTTTGAACCCTCGGGATATCGTAATATACGTACTCAGAATATATTCTTATAAAATATATATTATTTTAATATACTTCATATGTATTAAAAAAAATTAAAATAATATATTTATTAATAATACTTCGAATATTTAGATTAAAATCAATAACGTTACATATTATAATGAAATAATACATACATATACAAAATAACATAATAATAGAAATAATAATATCTTACAATTTGAAAGCTTTTCTTCGCTCATATATTCGCTTCGTTTTCTTTTACTATTCGTAAATGTTAACGAACTTTTCTACACGAAAAGTAATGGCGTTAAATTTACTCCTTCGAGTTGTTTTTTTTTTTGGAGCACATAACTTGAGCTATATTTACGTCTATTGTTTTGCTAAAATATTTCTAGTCTATCCGTCTAATCTATTTCTACTTTGTTATTTGGTGATCTAATGACTAATATTGCTACATAGCTGTTTTGCTCTTGTGCATGGAATTTCTCTTGGAATAGACATCACAATGAACAAAATAAATTTATATTAAAAATTCTTTATTATATTCAACATACATGCAAAAAGTATCTAAACTATTTTATATTTACATCGAATAAATATTTTTTTAAAATAAGTATAGAATATATTTCGTATATTCAAATTTTAAAAATTCAAAATATTTAAATTTTGTCATCAAGAATATAATATGAATTTTATTACCATACTTAAATAAAAATTATCTTATATAATAACGCGTTTTTTCTTAAAATACTATAAAATTCAATTTGTATCATCCGAAAGAAATATCATACAGATCAGTCATTCTCCAGAATATAAACGAATTCAGACACTCGAGTTTATTATGAAATTAAATTGATTAATTTTTCTTATTTGAAGTATATCATAATATTTTAATATAGACTCAGTTTAAAAAAGCAGATAAATGTAAAGTAACCAGGGTAGAAAATACTATTCTGATATTTTTTATAATCAAATTTAATAATATTTCATTAAACGGATAATTCGTGTTATTTGTGGAAATCGTTGAACTTTGACAGGTGTGTTTTATTATACAATTAGCATTCCTAAGTGCTACTGTCGATAAACAAAATATTTCTGCAAAGCAGTAGCAACAAACGATTTTCAACTCGCAAATATAATAATTAATGTTATTAATTAAAAAGGAAAAACGGCTCCGACGAAATTTATGAAAGTTGAAAAGTCTCAACAAAAATTAATTAGGATTCTTTCGGCGATGTGACAGCGACTTAATGATATTTTCATGTTGACAAGATGTTAAATAAGTATTTTATATATAAATACAATATATAGCAATACTTTTTCTCTAATTAAAATTATGAACCATATATTTTTATATTAAAAAAGGTTTTTTATGTTATTTTCGTTCTCATTTTTCATTTAAATATGTTTATATGGAGTCAAATTTAATTTTTTTTAATCTAATGTCAATTATCTTCAAGAATATTTTTTTTTTATATTTTTTCCCCTATAACTATTTTTCATCTCCATTTTATTTTTAAAGCAGAAATTTTATTCAAACATAAAATTTTTTAACAAATATAAAAAACGTATATATTGTATAAATATTTTTTTAATAATATGTAATTAAAAAATATTTTAATATATTTATAATTAAGAAATTTTTTGAAACACTTGTAATTTTTTAGTAATAACGTCATCCTGGAAAATTAATTTTATATTTTTTTGTTAACTATTATCGATATTTTATCATTAAAAAAATTAATTTATTGACTTTAATGAAGTTTTCTTTTCATTTTTCACAACACATTTGTAGGTTTTCATATAAATTTATCAGTATAGTAAATAAATTTTCATATGTTCGAGCGCAATATCCCATTTTGAAGATTATATAACTTCCGACCCTCATTCTACGAAAGCGAACAAGGACGTCGCTTTTCTTACCAATATATATATATATATATATATATATATATATATATATACAATACATGTATACGTATAAAATAATATATTTTTTTACCATTTTTTAATATTATTTTTCATTCATCTCGAACATATTCATTGTGAGCAGGTTTGCGATGATAACATTACACGAGAGATATACGTTACAATGGGAAGAGTTAGAGGCTTTCACCGCGGTCGGCTAACTCTGAAAACGTTTCCGAAAACCCATTACGACATTATTGACGTTCCGCAGGGAGAGCGACGTCGAAGATGGGAGGTTTCACTGCAAAAAAAATGACATTTTCCCTTCAACGCTCGGGTTTTTCTTTCGGGTCATACCCGGGCGTTCCATTAAACCTAGGCAGATTTTCCTTCGACGTCGCCGCTTGAAGGGGAAGAGAAGAGATGTGAAGAGAGAAAAAAAAAGCAAATTTCTCTTTTACGCAGAGTCATTCCGTAGGTAATTTGGGCGCGGGCGGTGGTAAACAAGCCATTTTATGTATCCAGGTCATTTAATGTATGAAGACCGAGGCCGGCCCCGCATCCCGAACGATAAAGTTTAAAATACTCGAGAGTGCGAAAACTCGTTAAAGTTCCGCCGGTCATAACCGATTTTAATACCGCGACCATTAATCGAGTTCGTTTCAAACCTACGGCGAAGTATCAATTAAAATGCGACCCACAGTTTAAGGATACGAGTCGAATTACACACACACACACGTACATCGCATATTCAAATATATGTTGTATATGGCGCAATTAAATGTTATAAGCAATTTTCATTAAAATAATTTTCAAAACGATCTTCGTTTTAAAAGCCTTTTCTGTGAAAACTGCATGATAAAATCAATTAC
The DNA here is from genome assembly GCA_024500535.1 of Leptonema lineaticorne. Classification (NCBI taxonomy): domain Eukaryota; kingdom Metazoa; phylum Arthropoda; class Insecta; order Trichoptera; family Hydropsychidae; genus Leptonema; species Leptonema lineaticorne. Next base: position 7,900,670 of record JANIJI010000017.1, read on the forward strand.
AAATAAATTTAAATATAGTGAATATTCATATGTTCCTTTTTTCATATATTAGTCATATTAAATTATAAATATAATAATATAATTAATTGATGAATGTATATATATATATATATATATATATATATATATCCTATTCTATATATTTTATTAACGATCCACATAAACATGTTTTCGTTACGTTTTCGAGGCCTCACTAAAATTTTCTCTAATAACTATTATATTATTTCGGTCGAAAGCACTTTCCTTTCGAAAAAGAAAATGCAAAGATACCGCTGCCATAACAGCTTCGGACTATAACTTTATATTTTTCAAGAGAAAATTTATTGTACCTTTTATGTAATGTTTTCTTTTCCTCTACGGATAGAAAAAAAATCACCAGAATCAATTTCAAACATATGCTCGCTTATTTTGCGTAAATGGGAATATTTAATTATAAAATTTTAACATAGAAAGGATGTTACAACCCTTTGTTGTACATTTTTCGTAATTATTACAAAGTAAAAACAATGATCGCGAATGCTTTTCATTAATAATTTATTATCTTAGTTGATAATTTACATTATAAATGTTAAATTTCACAAATATTATTTGGATTCTGATGAGAATTTTTTTTCCACTTTAGAATTTCAATATAAAATCGTTTTACTTCGGACAAAAGTCTCTCAACAATGTGAATTTATTGATTTTTCACATACTCGCTTGAATAAAATTCCCATAACGTATTTTATTATATATTTAAATATTTATGCAGCTACGAAAATATTTCATTAACAAATTCAAAAAGTACTGCTTAAATAATTGAAAAATATTTTATCACATATCCAATTTTCTCATTAAAAACGCTTCGTGAAAATTTAAAGATTTAATATATTGTATAAATTTCGAAGAAAAAACGATTTTTATGTTAGTATAATAAAATAGAAATTCATATTTCCGGGAATAAAATCTCTAATTTGCTTATATATTTTTATAGTATAATTTTTGCATTATTTTATTCCGTATTTGTTGGTTGTTGCGGATAATAAACTGAAAAATTACATAGAACTATTTTTGTAACCATACATATAAAATCGTATATTTAGTATAAGAATAAATTAAAAATATGAATTTTAAAACAGGCATAAAATTTTTTAAGAATTGAAATATTAACATGTAAGAAAAATATCTGCATATACAATGAGCTTTTTTTATTTTTATAATATAGATTTATAATTTTAAAAATATTTTACATAATTAACCAATATAAACGTAATTTTGTTTCAGATTCAACCGATCGTCGACTGAAATACATTGAATTTCAATATTAAAAGATTTTCGAGACTGCTGAAAAATATATGTGAAAAAAATGGGAGCGGATCGTAAACGTTTGGAACGATCACACATTCAAGGGGGCACCTCGATGGAAACAAAAGGTTGTTTTGTCTTTTCAATGTAAAATCGAAAAATGCTGTGAAAACGAAATCAACCCCTGCGAAGTGAAGAAAGCCGTCCATAAACGAAAAATGCGAGAAAAAAATTTTCCGCTCGGAACGTTTCTCACTGAGAAATAAAAAATCTGATTGACTCATAAAATCCAATTGTATCGTTTATTGCATCTCTCGCAATAAATTCGAGCCGAGAATCTTTAATTTATTTCGTTAAACGGAAAAAATCGAAACTCTTCAATTTTTTACGTGCGCTACTTTCATCCCAGGTGAGGGTATAAAAGGAAAACTCGGCCGCGCGCGAGGTAAGAAAGGAAATAAAAACGCATGCCGGGACAGAGAAAACTCGTATACGATGGAATAAGTAAAATTACTGAATTATAAATGGCAACTTTAAAATGGACGAGACGTCTTACGACAAGCAAAATTTGGAAAACATTCGCTTCGAACCGTACGTAGCAAAAAGCATAATGAATGGTGACATCAGTTCGACGGATGAAGGTTTGCAAAAGGAAAGCCGCCAGAGAATAACCTGCTGTTTCTGCTTCAAAACAACCAAACTACGCAGAAGACAGTACGTTGTGAGCTTTTTCACGAACCTGGGCATATTTTCACTTCTGCTCGGCTACACGTTTCTAGGTTCTTTTATATTCTTGGCAATTGAGAGCGGTGGTCACGAACACACGCCCAGACCGAGGATGTTACCTGACAAGCAATTATCGGATGCGAAAAATTCTAACGGAAACCTCAGCGGCACCATCGACGACAAGAGTGGAAAGGAGAAAAATTTTAAACTATTCGAGCAGAACGATAAAAATCAAAATTATTCGTTTTTCAACGACGTTAACGCCGAAGCCAGAGCCAGGACCGTTGAGAATATATGGGAGATTACGGTTTCGTTGAACATATTATATAGAGAAAATTGGACGAGACTTGCCGGACAGGAGATATCCAAATTTCAAGAGGAGCTCGTTCAAAGAGTGGCTCAGGAGATGGCAGCTCAATACGGAGCTGTGTATCAAGAAATGGCCCTTGGTGGAGCAGTCAGCTCGTTCGGAGACTATTCGTTTTCCCCAGATGAAAACGAGTGGACGCTAGCAAAGGCTTTCTTTTATTCTCTGACGGTGCTCACAACCATCGGTAAGAGTGCTTTTATTACTTACATTTTAATTCTTTTGTCTCGATTCGCACCGAGTGGATTTTATTTGAATCTCGGAAAAATCTATTATATCCAAGACTACAATTTTAATTGTTCGTTACGTAAGTTCGACGTTTAATATAAATTGAAAAGCTATTTTTTCAAAAGAATACTCAATTTTTAATAAATTCTAATCTAAATTTCAATTTTAATTAGCTTTAAAAATGAACTCATTTCAATACAACATATATCACTTTTACGCGAATAATTTTTAATTATTATTGTTTTTAATAAATTTTCATCACATTTATTATCGAAAAATACGAATATCAGTAATTAATAAATTATTATTCGCTTAAGTTGTTTTTAAGAAATAATAATAAGGAAATTTTTTATTTGTTTCTCAATTTCTTTTTCTCCGAATAAAATTTATATTTTTGATCATCAGTTATAAAACGATATTATTAAAAATATCAATATTACAAATTACAAATCTCCAGTTACTATTTGAAATCAAATTTCCGAAATCCAGATGTCCAGAAAATTAACGTTCTATTAATATATAATATAATTTGATCAAGAATTCTCTGCAATAAAATTTCTAAAAGTTGTATTAGATAAAAATAAATTCAACTTCACTTTTCCGATTGAATTCATTCTCATTTCGAACCGCATTATGAAAAATATTAATAAATATACGTTGAAAATTTTTATCCATCAATTTTTTTTTCTTTCCCTTTTGAACACATTACTAAAAAAAATGTGAAAAGAATAATACAATATATGCATTGCAATTTAATAATATAAATAATTTATTTATTTCACGTATGTTTGTATTAAATCGTTTCCATCACAATTTTATAATAATCCATGGCGCCGACTCGCGCTTCAGGTCAAAGAGCGCATCAACTCAATTTCGCCAAACACTGACACGTTTAAAGTTTTTTCGCCTTTACAAAAGCCGAGTGATAACAGTGAAATTCAACGAAGCCGAAGCGGGAAATAAAAATATTAGTAAATCCTCTCACGCCACACCGAACAGTTTCTTTCAATTACTCAATTCAGTCCGCCCTTAACTTGTTATTTTACTTTGCAAACCCCATTCTAGGGCTTATCCGCGAATCCCTTTCGGCGTTTGTTTTTCCTATGTGTGTGTGTGCGTGTGTGTCTGTTTGTGTGTTTATTTTCCCTTCTGATCCGATACATTTTGCACGGTGTCAGCGTTTAGTACTTCTCGATCCTTTTAAAACTGAACACGAAGCACACATGCAAAACGCACAACATTATTATAATACTGTCAGTGTGCAAGTTCAAAATCCGATATGTGTATGTGCACGAAATTTACTTTCGACAAACTTTCACAACCGTCATATATATTCAACGTGAAAATCCCAACTTTACGCTGAATCCGTACTATTTATTGAATCTTTCACTTACTTTGAATAATCTCAACCGTGCATTTCCATATCTATTTTTTTTATAACACTAAACTTTCGATAGAAATCATATTGAATATGAATATTTCAACTCGGCGAAATTCACTTTTCAGTTAAATATAATTTTAGAAATTTTATTACACTCAGAAATACGTTATGTGAAATAGATGTTCGCCGCTTAGAATCGTAGTAAAACCTGTGATAGATGTTACCTTTCTTTTATAACCCTTTCCTTTATACTTTGCTATTGACAGATTTATACTCCACTTATCATATTTATACATTTAACAGCGATTTTCAAACTTTGTAAAACCACCAAAAAAATATTATTATATATTTTATAATATAAAAAAAACGATATTTTTATAGTAACTAACTTATCAATGTAATATTAAGCTTATTCAAATAGATGTTTTACCACATTGACCTTTGAAGTTGACTATCGGAGTCGTTTAATAAAAAAACAACATTTAACCCAACAATTATACACAAATATGTAAAGAGCTCCCCGCATTTCCTTAATTGAAAGTAAGCGTAACCGCTAATCCTTAATCAATTTGGCTACGGCGAGCCTCCAAAAGGATCCCGAAGGTCTTAAAATTTGGTGAATGTCTCCACAAACCGCTTACGTGACCGACATAACGAAGCATACATTATAATTATTAAACCGGGATGGGCGGCGAAGGTGTGAGGTGAAATCGCAGTGCAAAATTTATAGATTGGCTCACTTTCAGACTATACATTTTATAACGGCCTTAATCTATTTACTGCAGGATGATAGTCTTCTTCGTTCTTTGTTAAGGAGAACCTGCTTGTGCAAAATATTCCTATCACGTTTTTCCTACGGGTTAGTGAGCGTGAATTACACACACATACAGGTAGATATTTTATCATATATTTACCGGTAAGTTCTTATATGAATGCTACTAAAAGACTTAAAATATCGATATATCTAAATCTGTCCAGGTAATCCTCAGTCGTCATTAATTGATATTTTCAATTCATTTATGGATTTAAAAAGATTATATAACTTGAAGTGAGTAACTAAAATTAAACCATATAATTATATATTGAATCGTTTCTATATATATATTAATATTTATTTTTAAAAGATAATTTACATTTTGTTCTAAATTTCTATGTGAAAACGATTCCAAAAATAAACGTAATTCATATTCTATTACTTCGAAATTATTAAAAAATGGCATTTCTTTCAATTCTATATTGAATAATATATTTGACGGAAATGAAATTTAAAATGTAATGTACATTAATATTGAAAATCGTTCAACCACAAATCCTGAGTATGAAATAAGACTGTTTATGAAATGTTACGATGGTTTAAGGGCAAAAGGGTACAAATACGCAAAACGTATTGATATTATGAACGACATGTATATTTTCGTATGATTTGAGTGAATTTATTATTCACAAATTACCTATCAACCAAAGAATTCTATTATATTTCAGACAATGCGGTTAAAAAACTCAAAAATATATATTCGAAAGAATGGAAGTCATAATAAAATAATTTAAATATATGTATGATTATATATAATGGACTTTTAGTAGAAAAATATTGTATAAAAAGTTGACTTATCGATTCGACTAAATAAAATTGCATTATACGGCGGATTGAATGCGGTGAAAACTTGCCATTTATTATTACTCTTACCCTCATCCTTTGGATTCCGAAAAGATTTATCGGGAATCGAGAATTAAATTATTAAAACGAACGAGTGCGGAATTCAAAGACATATTTTTTCCACCCGTTTCACGGCGGAAACTTTCGAAAAATTTTTTCCCAAAGAAAATCGAAGTCGAATTTTAAAAGGAAACTCGAAAATAATGAAACTTTCGCTTATCGTTTAATCGCTTCGATTACTTCAGTTGTTCTTTTAAAATTTTCACCTTTGCGACTTTATACTTATATATATATATATACATATACTTTACAACTGAAGCCATTTTTATTACTAATTTATTATGGAAGAAAATTCATTTACATTATATACTTTATAGTTGTATAATGTATTAATGGAAAAATCCTATATAGTATATTTTACATACTAAATAAGCAATTCCAGTTTAATTTTGATTCAAAAAATTACTTAAATTATTTTTATTCAAATAAAAAATATTGCGTAAAATCTTTTCAAAAAGTTCAAATGTTCAGATTATTCCAACGACTTATTTTGTATAAGATGTTTGAAAATCTTTAAAAATATATTTATGTCTAATTTATATATATATATATATATATATATATATATATATATATATATAATTCTGTATTTATAATTGAATCTCGGAAACGATTCAATCATTCGAAACAAAATTTTCTCCAATGTCGTGCAATTACATTTTCGCTTTCTCATATCTGAAAAAAAAAAGAATCCGTCGTCGATAATTATTATTTTTCATCTCGTATAAATTGATATATAAATTCGTTCGTTAGTGAGAATGCGAATTTTTTTATTTTTTTTCCATTGGAAAAAATAAAAGGCGAAATAAAATTACGGCCTTATTATACCCGGGAGAATACTTTAATATTCGACCGGAACGACGAAAACGAAAAAAAAATTTTTTTTCCCGCTATAAAACAGATCGTTGCGAAAAAAAATCAATAATTTTATTGGCCCCGGTGTGACGAAATAAAAAATTAATAAGATTTTACGATATTTATTTTTTTTCCGGTAATATTAAAAAAATAAATGAAACACGCGTGTATTTATTTGTACGGAAAGCTGTGTGAAAATTTTAGTTTAACATCAAATATTTAAAGCGAAGTACAACAATATTGATTTAAACGAGCTTTTATTTATTAAACAAGACGTTCCATGTTTGAGTTCTAAGTTTTCATATGAAACACGTATTAAAAATATTTACAATTTTTTAAATTATTAATTAATTATACTTTTAATAATATAATAATAAATATATCGGAATAAAATATATAAAATATCAAAAAAAACATAAACATATAATATAACAAAATATAATATCAATTATCATATCTATAACTGATTAATACAATACAAAAATTGAAATATTATTTTGATATGTTGAAAAATATTACTCGGGCAAATATTCTATTTTACAGACATTTTGTTTCAATCAAATATGTAAAGGTAAATATAAATTAATTTCTAAAATAATAACTAAACGATGTTTAATTTAACACATCAAATAAAATATGAATTTCGAAGTTCGAGTCGAGCAAAGTTTGAAAATTTTCCTATATTTGATTTCCATTAATGTTTAAACTTTGTAAATCATTTGGTTGAAAATATAGTTAACTAATCCCTTGTGTATAATTTAATTTAGTAACAGAGCAAACTATTAATATTTCACTGTATAATAAATATTTTTTATGATTAAAAAAATCGATTCAAAAACAAAATTATAATTTCAACATGTAAAATAGTATTTTTATAAGTATATTATCATTATATTTGTTTTACATAAAAAAATGACATTGATTCCAAAGGGGGGACTTAGTTAAATATCGTATATATTTTTGAGCGTGCGTCGAATAATTTGAGATAAAAATGTATGAAGTACAAAAAAGTTTTCGAAAAACAAAGTTTATCGTATTTGATTTATTGATCAGCCGTTTTGTATTTGACAGATTAATATATCATGAAATAAATGGCAAACATGAAGTAGAAACAAGGATTTTTCATGTTTGTTTTTTCGATGAAAATAATATTAGATCCATCCAAACGGAAAAATGTTATTTTCATCTGAAAAATATTCCCTTCGCGTACACTTGTAAGATTTTTCAATACAGGTTTTATGTGATTTTTTAATATTGATATTTTTTTTACATAAAACTTCTATTAGTGTATCAAATATTTTTAAATATATTTAATAAAAATCGTTAATTTTTATGTAATAATTGCAATAATGGTATTAATTATCAAATAAAATAATTAAAAATCTTTATGGTGCACAATTCATCGTTTTTTTTTTAGGAACAGTCAGAAAATTAAATAAAAAATTATATAAATGCCACATAATTCATAAAAACTCATAGAGCGTGTAATTTTAATTAAAAATATAATTGAGATAAACAATGACACCGCTATTTGCAATTTATGCGCCCATAATAAATTTATAAAAAACAGTTTATTACGTTTTTACAAAGAAGTAAAATATCGTTGTATTTAATATAACAATAAAAATTAAAATTTATTATACAAATTACTCATATAATTCGCAAAGTAATGAAATATACATAAACAAATATTAGCATCATTTTTTTTCTTATAACATAAAAGTTGTACTTAAAAAAAAGCGTATTAAATTTATTAAATGTAATAAAAATGTGAATAAAAAATATTTACATATATGTACGCATATATAAAAATACAAATGTTTCATATTTTCTTTCGAACGACCCGAAATCTAATAGAATAGTGAGTTACTTTTTCTAGTAAAACTTTGACGATGTTATCTCACAGGAAAACGAGGCGACGGCAAGAAAAAAAAGGGAAAACACCAAACACGAAATAAACAAAAAATTCAAGTTATATTCGCATAAAAAAGTCGAATTATTCATGAAAAAAATATTTTATTTTTTTTATTTTTTGATAACATAATATGTCGCGAGAAAGGCTCTTTTCTTCTCACTGGCAAATTCAATGTGTATTTTCCATACACAAAACAGAATGAGAGATTATCACAAAGAAAAAGTTAAATTGAATTTTTTTGTAAGGTCGCCTTGGCGCTTGCGGAAAAAATAAATATAGATTTCTTCTTAGGCAGAGTTCACTTCTCCTGTTTCTCATTTTAAAAATATATAAATTTGTAGTATATAATAATAATAAAAAAAAGAGTTTGTTTCGTCGTCGACGAACGAATCATTATAATATGAAATATTTGCGTATTTATGTTAGTAGTCTTGTTTGTTTTACTTGTATTATTATTTCATAAAAATCTTTTTCTGATGACCGAAGAAATTGACCATTATGTAAAAAAGAAAAATAACTACTTTACATATATTTACATTTTTATATTCGAAAGAATTTTCAAACATTCTATATTTTTATACATTATCTATTTTAATTTTTGAATTATCATATTAAATTCGACATCAAATATATACTCAAGTTCGCGATAACGGTTTAATATTCGTTTTATCTAATCTAATTTAAAGTGTTATGATATATCTAATCTTTTAATAAGTTAATTTAATCTGAAAACTCAATAAATAAATGATCATACTAAATATTATTTAATTATCAATAAAAATGCACCTTGGATTGCGTGCAATTTTTTTTTATAAAATGATTGTATTTTTTATAATTTCATAGAATAATAAGAACTAATCACTGTTATACTATAGCATTAGAATAAATATTTTTGTAATAAATTTTGTAAAATTTATATAATGTTCTATTGAAAGTTTTCGCCCGTTTAATAAATTTAATACGGAAATATATCAGACGACCGATATATTTGTGTGTGTGTCGTAGATGACGTTACGGTTTTCATAGTGCACGTAATACAGCAATAATCAGATAAGACCAGTTTCAGAATCCTGTCACGGTTCGCTTGTTCTGGCCGTGTACCAAAATAAGGCTTTCACATGGCTTCATCCCTTGATTCATTCTTGATACGCCCTTCTGATTGTGTCTCCGCTAGATAAACATCTTTGGACACTTCCAAAAAGCGTTAGATAACGCGACAGTTTTGTTTGTTTTAACCACAATTTCCATCTACATAATAATAAAAAAATATAACAACGACAACAACAAAATATTATTATTATTATTTTAACATTTTTAACGTCTACCGTGGAAACGAGCGGGCGGTAAATTCGATTCGTTCGAGTTTACAACAACGACACCGTAATATTCATAAGTGCTCTATTAATATTTGATAATGCGAAAGCTCGGCGAATCGTGAAAGCTAAAGTATCTATTTGTCTAAAATAAGGGTTGCTAAGAAAATTCGATGAACGATCGTCCGATATCGAATATCACCCATTTCCTATCGGCTAACTGCTGAGCTCGACGATCCGTTTCTGCTTCGACTTTGCAAAAGTTAAAAAAAAATACATAAAGGACTCTACTCCCCGGGGCGATATTTCGTCCTTATTCCGTTATATATATATATATATATATATATATATATATATATATATATATATATATATATACATAAAAACCGTATCATTCAATACAGTGTTATTGTACGTGTATTTAAAAACACTGTTTATTTTCAGCCGTGTAATCAATGACGTGAAAAAAAAATTATACAAAAGGGAAATCGAACGAGATCCACAATTGACTGACTTCTTATTAGTGGAGGAGATCAAAGATGTGTTTTTTTTTTCATTATTTTGACGTGGACGTCTTCTTCTTTTATGCCTGACCTGAACTGAAATAACAGTAGATTGTCAACATTTTTATTTTCGTTTAAATTTTTTTGTTCTTTCATGTCGTAATGTAACGACTGAAAATTTACCCTTTGATCAAATTCTATTGTGTATTTAATCTTTTGTATATTTGTTTTTTTTGTTTTAGCTTTTATCGTACTACTACATGTTTTTTGAAAATATATATATATATATATATATATATATATATATATATATATATATCTTAGAATATTACTCTAATATTATATTTTGAACAATGAAATTCATCAAAATAAATCCCGAAAAATAATATGAAAAGGTAATGTTATTTTTAAATATCTCATATTACATGCTGTTTACAACATTAAAATTCTATCATAACAAAATAAAAATCATAAAAAACTTTTTTCATACTCAAAAACATTTTTAATACAATTCTCTACATTTGAGTATATAATATGTATATTGCGAGATTAAATCGTAATTTTTCAATATGTCTCGATAGATTGAAATGTAGTATTAAAGATTAGATTAATGGAGTATGAATAGGCATCAATATAAAACGTTTTATATACCTGTATAATATATATATATATATATATATATACACACACATATATATATATATATATATATACACACACACACATATATATATATATATATATATATACCATATATATGTAGTATCAAAAACCTTCAATATATTTTTTCAATATTGAAAATGCGATCTAAGATTTATTAAAGTTACTTTTATATAAATCTATATCAGCGTATCTCAACGTCTCAACGTCGTTTTTTAAAGATTATTTTTGTGATTAAATTTAAATTCGTTTCATTAATTTTTAATAATGTCAAATCGATTTCTATATTCAATATATATCAAAACTAAATTGATATTATTCATATAAAAATATAACTTTTAATATATATATATATATATATATATATATATATATATATAATATATATATTATAAAATATGTATGTATATATATATATATATATATATATATATATATATATATATATATATATAATATATATATGACTAAATAGAGATATGAAACTCTTAATTTAATGTCGATTATATCAGCATTATTAAATCGTTTATTTTCATAATAAATTCGTGAAAATAATTAAAATTCATCTCAGTATCCAACGATTTCTTAGAAGATAGCAATTTATTTGATCGTATATATATATATATATATATATATATATATATATATATATATATGTGTGTGTGTGTGTATAATACAAATATATATGTATTACATAATACTTGTGCGTGTTTTAGTATACGGCTAATGTATTCAATGTTTATTGCGTTTGAGCTGGTTTCCTCGGAGCAAAAAGTTATTCACAACACCCTTTAATAGTACAAAACGTTCGGAATGGGAATAGGATGAAGAAAAGAAATTCTGGAAGACGTATTGCAAAACATTGATCTCTTTCAACTGGCATTTCTATCACGTCGCCTTTTCAGCGTCGTGACCCAATTCAACGGTCTCAACAGTTGTTTTAAAGGAAACGATGAAAAACACAACAAATAAAATAATAAAAAAAAAGCCATATGAAATGTCCATTTATTTAAGTTGTACACTATCAAGTGTCGTGTCGTTTAGTGCAAATACGACATGCATAAATAAATATTACGTAATCCGGAATCGAAATTCCGCTTTGCATATTTCATAGTTGCATGCATAATGCTGAAATGTCGTATGATAATAATGGCTGTGTCGTAGTGATGTTTCATTCCGCGACGCGTTTCATCGTATTTACAGTGAGATTTAACAAATATTTTAAATTATGTTCACTGCAAAGCACTTTTAATGTAGGAGCTTTCTTGACGTGTAAAGTTTTGCGTCAGTTTTGCTATCGTTAACAACGAAATCTAAGATTGCAAACAATTTTATATATTATATTTTAATAATAATTTCACAATTAAATTATATATATATATATATATATATATATACGTACCATATATATATATATATATATATATATATATATATATATATATATATATATATATATATATATATATATATATATATATATATATATATATATATATATATATATATATATACGTACCATATATATATATAAATTACAAATAAAATATTTTACCATTATTATTTTTCGAAACAGTCGATATATTTAAAAAAATCCCATTACTCTTCTAGAAATCGCTTAATTTTAAATACTTTCGTATGGTTTATATTAGAAATTATCAAAAAAATCAATATTACATCAAATTATTCGATATAAAGTTATACATTTAGACAAATAATAAACGACTCGTGAAAAGTAAATGTTGAATATTTCAAAAGAGAGATTATTTACACAAACAAAACATGAAAATAACGAGCTTCGCATTATGAAGATAAAGTTAAATAGACTACACTACTCCTTAATAATATCACAAATATACATATATATATATATATATATATATATATTATATACTTTAAAACTAAAACAAACACACATTTCTAATACTCGACGCAGAGACAAAAGATCAGAAACGTCGATATAAACAAATATTAAAAGCGCAAAAGCGGAACGAGCCAACAGCTCCAAGAAGAAAACAAATACGCTATATATTTTATAACGAACATTATTAAACGTATAAAGCCGTGTTATTACGACACAGTCGCGGTTACTTCTCTAAGGCTATATATCCAACATATAATCATGCATATATAGATATAACCACATTACCGGCGTATAATCCTCTAATATAAGCAGACACCGATCCCCGTATTAGTATATTGCCTAACGTTGGACAGTGGTTAATTCGTAAATCGTGTTTTAAGCTACGCTGATTTCGCAGCAGATAATTCAAAGAGTCCTTTATTTCTCGTCGGGTCCTTAAAGCCATTCATTTTGTTCATCTGCGGAAAATAGTGGCGAAACACGTACGGTGTTAAATCCCAAAGAGTTGCGCAATTAGCGGATTACTTGTGTTCGCTTTAAAAGCCTCGATCCCACAGGGTACGATCCGCATATTTTATTATTATATTGTGTGTATGTGTATGTATGTGTGTGTTTTTGTATGTACGTGTTTTCGTGTATATATATATATATATATATATATATATATATATATACAGCAGCGGCCGAAAGTTTAAGACGTCCTTTGGAAAAATGCTCTTTGTTCCATAGAGCTTATCGGATTCTTCTGATTGTAATATAAATTGAATTTTGTCATTATATATATATATATATATATATATATATATATATATATATATATATTGATATTTTCAAAAAAATATGAAAAAACAATACATCAATCTGAAAATTCTACTGAAAAATTTTTCTTTTATAATGAATCGCTTAAATAATAAAAATCGTACTTGATAACAGATCGAAAGCTTACATGCGTTCTGTTTGTTTTCGAAATCGAAAATTCAAAAAAAAACGACTGCTCACTTTCGATCCCGGCGTGTATATATATATATATATATATATATATATATATATATATATATGTATTTATATTTTATGTAATGTTAAACAAAGTGCGGAGGAAAAATGCCCGGTAAAAAGGTCGCACGTGAACGCAATACGAATATTTTTAACGCTGCGCTCAATATTTGATGAGCTAATATCGACTGCCTCATTGCATATTTGATTTTTCTGACATCCAAAAAAAAACATGTATATATATGTAATGCGAAAGTGGAAAATTTTATTTATCATTCCTGAAAAAAATGTCATTTTCCGATTCTATTTCACCGCTTATCGTGAAAACGTTACAAATCACCTACGATCCCATAATAGCATTTAGTTTATCGATCCGTTTTATACGACGTATGAGATATACTTTCAACCCCTTTTTACCGCCACATCATGAAATCAAACTCCCTTTTTTATATCTTAAAAGGGATTCTCTTTATCTCTTCTTTTATCTTTTTTTTCAATTTTAAAATAATTATTTCATTGTTAAATTGAAATAGTAAAAAGATTTTAATTAGCATAAACAATTACACGTGTATTAACAAATAAAACCGCGAATTTATTTTCACGAAATTGATGAAAATTTTAAGAGAATATAATTATGAAATGGACAATGAACATTCAGAATACGTAAAATTATACGACCGTATGATAATTATCTCGTATAATTTAATACATTATTTCACATACAAACGTGACTATACAATTTCGAAGCATAATGAATTATTTACGCCGGTGTTTCTTAAGGTTTTATACATTTTTATGTCAACCATTTAATAATAAAACTTTTTTTAAAAACATATTCAAAACGAATATACACATATATTTTAAAATCGTCAAAATTCACAATATATACATATTTAATTTAATTTTATATTATTATAATAATATTCATAATTTATTTTAGCTTTAAAATCGCACACATTTTGAATCCATCATATTGTGAAAGCTACAATACAACAAAGTTAAACTTCATGCAGCGCAAAACTTCACAATTGCGGCGTTATCTATGTAATTATATTTTGAGCTAATTAAAAACTTTTAATGGGAAAATTCGCATATTGCACACGCGCACGCACAATGGAACTTTCGCTCTATTACATGCGTCATTATCACTGTTAATTACTATTTGTCCATAATATAATTATAAACTAGAAATAACTGTCGAATATTCAGAATTATACGGATCACGTATTTTAATTACTTTTAATATGATTAATCATTTACATACAACACATTATATCATTTAATTATTGTAAACGACGATTTTAATCTATAATATATAATAGATGATTTTATCTATATCCTATCAAATTTGCAACGCAATCTTCTATTGAAAAAAGGTTCGATTAATTTACATACACGATATCAATATATTAAAAAGATATTTAAAATACAAAAAAAATATTTAATTAAAATTTTTAAAATAATGTATGATATATTTAAACCGGAGACAAATAACAGCTTAATATAATGTAATATATTGATTAGATAATTACTGATCGTTAAACTTGATATCAAAATTTGCACCGTATCGTAATAATAATCGAGGATCAAGCATCAATTTAAAATTAATAAAGCCTAATAGTATCTCGTCATAGTTACATCGCCAGAAATCTAGCGAAACAATTCAAGATGTCGGTTTACTTAAGTAGGTTAATTTCCCATGCACATCGGTTAGCGGTTAAGTTCACTGTAATGTATATTATCCACCCTTGTACTACACACACACACACACACACACACACATCTATATATATATATATATATATTTAATACATAAATATGTACATGTTCACGTGTGTACAGTTTGGAATACATTAGTTTGTTATTGATATGTCTGTTACTTGTGCCATTTGCAATTAGCCACTATTGACTAAAATGCCGACACATACAATACACCATTAATGAAGTCGAAACTGAATAAAAAATAAACTTTATATATATATATATATATATAGTGTCAAAAAAAATGTATAGAAAACCACAATAGCATTCATTTTTCCAATTAAAAATATGAAAATAAATTAGTTTGTGTCATTAGTTGTTACTGTATTTTCAATATAAGTTCCATGCAGACATCCTCTAAATATTTTTCAATATGTTCTCTAAAAGGGTTGATGGCTTTCACGAACAGACTAAGAAAACACATAGGATACAATTCTTTAACTAACTCCTTTGTCTTCTGAAATTATATACACTACAAAGACTACACAGGCTTTTATAATAATTTAAAATATAAACTCCACAGAGTCTTCTTCATTTTATGTTATAATTTTAATATATAAACATAATCCACTTTATATTCTAATTTATTTTGTGCATTATTCTTACCTCGTTTAAAAATATATAATTAAAAATAATATTTCTAATTATTAATAACTGTTGCAAAAGTCAATATTAAAAATAAAATTTAATCGTTCGTTTTTTTTTAATTATATGTTTATAAAATCAATTATATTCAGAATAATGGACGCGTGTTTAAATATTAAACACCATACGGCGAACAGTTTAAAAAATAAATTAAAATAATAAACGACGGTTTGAATCGATAACGAATAATATTTACGTGTGTCGAAATGGTGCTTTTTGACGACGAAAAAAAGTACATATTTTCATTTATATATATTTATTAATCCATTCTAAAATTTTTCGCAATGAAAATTCAACTGAAATTAATTCATTAATGAAAACGCCATTCGCAGGGCCGCCGATGAAACAGCGGATTCGTTTGCCAAATTGCTCGATTTTTTATTATTATTATTATTTTTTCTTCTATTTCTATTTAGTTTTCGCTTCTAGTAGAATATGAAAAAAAATTAATTACTCACCGTGACGCCGTAGGTACGAGACCGGGTAGAAAAAAAAAAGAATGTTGTTTTGAACGGATTTTGCAGCGTTTATTTCAATATTAATCGGAATAGAGCGCGGGGGGGGGCGATGAAAATTATGAAATTTTTCGCGATTAGCGTTCGTTCCCGATATTTTTTTCCTTTTTAACCGGCACTCGTCTATTGTGTTAATGAGAGGCTTTTTATGAATATTCAACGCAAAAGAAAAACTGAAAAAATCTTTTTTTCTGTTTTTTTTCATTATTTTAATATATCATATACGATTTTATTATTTTTTTTAATATAAATAATTACTAATAATTGAAATATATATATATATATATATATATATATATATATATATATATATATATATATATATTCTCACCTGATTATTGCCGATATCTCTATAGAAATCTATCCTATATTTTCCTTCAAATACAAGATAGTAAGTAACTATGCAAATTTTAATCCATATTGATTGAAGGGTTAAGAAGTTTACGGTATATATACAAACTGATAATAGTTTTATATATAATATATACGATATTTACATTTCAATTTAAATCCTTTCAATACAATCCAATCAAATCCGATTATTAGCAATTGTAGATTTCGATATTATTTGAATTTTACATTAAATTAACATTTTTAATTCGGATTTATTCAAATTGAACGGCAATTGAAAATGCAATTTGCCGAATAATAAATAAAACGTTTGTTTCATTTTAAATTGCGATATTTTAACGTTATACTAAATGGATTATTATATATATATATTTTTATTGTAATTGTTTTCATTTTAATTTATGGATAAAAAACTTATAATAGTATACATTTTAAAATTAAAAAGAATCAATATGTTACTGTGATCAAAAAGTAAGGTGAAATAGTCATTTAAAACTCCATTAGGAAGCATTAGGAAGGCAAGTAAATTGTCTATAATATTTGTCAGGCATTTGTTTGCCAAAATGTTTAATTATCTCCGAGTTACACGTGTTTTTACAACTCTTGGTTCCTTCATCACGATAATGCACCACGTCATACCGCATTGGTTTTTTGCGACTTTTTGCCAAAAACTCGACTCACATCGTTCCGCAACCACCATATTTGCCTGGTTTGACTCCGTGTGACTTCTGGCTATTCGGCAAACTCAAAAAACTAAAGCGTAAACGCTGTCTTGATGGCTACACCAGAAAAAGACTATTCCGACTGTTTCGAGAACTGTAAAAAGCGTTGGCAAAAGTACATTTTATCAGACTTTTTTAATTTTTTTATCACAGTGTTATATAATATTAAAAAAATTCCGTGATACCTCAAAAATTATAAAATTGTTTCACCGAACAATTTCATCATCGAATAAGTATATTTTGAACAACAATGCACACATTTAGCCGATTAACATAGAATAGGCCTTCATAATAATAATAAAGTTCCGTGCATACCTGAAACGAGGACGTTCGTTAAAATTTCGCCATTGGTTCAACGGAAACGATTCAAAGTCAAACATTAAATTAACATATTTAACACGCCCTTCCATCGAACGGCGTGTAATAAAATAATATAATTTAACCCGACGCCGTTGCAATACGGTTATTTCACGACGATAACCGTCGGTCATTATGTTACATTGTAAACAAACTTCCTTCGTTAAGCGCAGTCATTATTCAATGACCATCATTGAGGGTGTTTCATTAATCATTCGCCCATCTTACCGAAGTTCCTATACTTCCAAGTCATTCTGTATACTACAATACATATATATATATATATATATATATATATATATATATATATATATATACATGAATTTTATTTTTTTTCAACACTAGTGATATATATATATATATATATATATATATATATATGGTATATCCGCTGAAAAATTACAATATTCAATTTCGGTTAAAAACGACGTGGAGTCGAGATTAACGTTCGACTCAAACCACGAATGAAACTCTCATTTTTAATCTCGACGTTCAAACTCATTATAGTTCAAAGTTGTTTTCGACGCCGTTTTTCGCCAAGTGGAAAAAAATCGCTTATTTCGCTCGAAAGTGGCGCGATAAGAATCTCGTTAACAATGTTTTATGGAATTTAACCGATTGTTGAACCTGAAAAGAACGGCTGAAAGCTATAAATCAAAATTGAACACCGCTTTTTTTTGTCTCAAAATTAAAGTTAATAATATATATTATTATCGGAACTATGATATATAGCATTTTAAGGATCTTAATATATATATATATATATATATATATATATATATATATATATATATATATATATATATATATATATATCATTATTTATGTGGAAATTATATTTACATAATTATAATATACACAGGTATACAAAATATTTTTCAAAAGTCGAATATTTAATAAAACATATATATATATATATATATATATATATATATATATATATATATATATTTGAATTTCATTATAATATATACAAACTTCTAATATTTATTTTTCATCTGAAAAATTATCCCATTTTTTAAATAAACTTAATATGAATATTTTGTTTATTTACGTTTTTAATATTGTTAATACACTTTAAAACAGGAACATAATTTATTGTGTTAAAGCCATCTTTTTATTCTATAATCTTAAAAATATACACACTCTATTATGTGGAAAATAAATATTTAGTTTAGTATTAAAATAATAATTCAGAACATATCTAGTCGTATTTATTTAAATATAATATAAAGTACAACAATAATATTTAATCCTTTTTAAATCGGTTTTATATAATATTTCTATAAAATATTTTTCAAATGAAAAGCTACTAAATTTTAATTAATTTACAGTTATTTAAAACCCTACGACTCATTAAACGATCTATGAAATAAATATGAATGGCATCTTTTTATTTAAAATTCGATTTAAAACTCAATTTAAATGTCATATAAATATTTAATTTTAATATTGCAATCGATATTTTCCTTTATATGAATTATATAAAGGAAATATTTAGTATTTTAATTTTCTTAAAAATGAAAATACTAAAAAATAACTGTATATTATGGATTATTTAATTTATATTATTTAATCTTCACGCTCGTCGAGAATTCTAAATTTTTTAAAGAAATTCATAAAAATGTTCGACTTGCTTTAACTCAGACAGGTTCTAATTATTTTTTATTCTTTTTTTCTATAAAATAGTTTCCCCTTGAATTTAACTTTTAGTATTCCAAAGAAAAGGTATTAAGGGAGACAAAGCTCCGTGAACGCTCGTTAAAAAGAATAATTATATTTCGTTAATTTAAACTGAGCCCCACATGGGAGATGAATTTTATTCTTTTCATGATTATTTTCAACGATTTCGTACATTTAATTATTTTTATCGTAACGCTAAGTCTCTGAAGATCATTATTTTCTGAAAGACATTTATGATCGTACACATAATTAAGATTTTGAATAATATATATATGTATATTTTATTTTCAGGTTACGGGAGTCTGGTGCCGCGGACCGCTTTGGGAAAAGCGATCACAATTGGATATGCCTTGTTGGGGATTCCATTAACTATGTTGTATTTAACAAGCGTCGGTTCAATGTTGTCTAAAGTGGCCAGAGGGGCATTTTCGAGAGCCCTTTGTTGCTGCTTGTGTTCGAATTGCGGCTATTGCTGCTATGATGAGAAAAGAATGGCAGAAAAGGAAAGGAGGATGAAAATGAAGAGGCAGCAAGAGGAAATGAAGTCAAGACAAAACGCTCAAAAGTCCCAAGAACCATTTTACGTAGTGAAAGCGACGTCCGAATCTCTGGTTTCCGCACAACAACAAAGCAAAGACGTTGAAAAAACAAATCAAGACTTAAATAAAGATATCGATAATATAAGTTGGCCGGATACGGACTCCAAACTATCGATGCAAGGTCTGAGCATATTGGCTCCAATTTTGTTATGTCTGTGCATAATGTTTATTTATATCATCCTCGGCACTGTTGTTCTATATAAAATCGACAATCTGCGTCCAATTGACGGTTTTTACTTTTGTTTCATGTCATTGAGCACGATCGGCTTCGGAAATTTAATACCGGGCCAGACGAAGAACAACAACGGTTCGGAAAATATTACGATTTGGTTTTGTTCCATTTATATATTGTCCGGACTGGCTTTAACGGCAATGTGCTTTAGCGTGGTGCACGATGAGATCATTCACAGACTGAAACATCAACAGAAAGAATGGTCTCAAAAGGGGAATACCGTGAAGGATGAAGTGAATCTGCGTGATCCTTTCTATATCGCGTCCTGACAGTTCTACAACGGAAGCAGCAAAACCGAAAACCTATACAGTGTCATGGAAGAAACCAACTTGTGCACGATCAAAAGCAAAACT
This sequence comes from Leptonema lineaticorne, assembly GCA_024500535.1. NCBI lineage: Eukaryota > Metazoa > Arthropoda > Insecta > Trichoptera > Hydropsychidae > Leptonema > Leptonema lineaticorne. The sequence goes on from JANIJI010000017.1 coordinate 7,921,694, forward strand.
GATGGTGGCTCCTTGTCTTTGGACAACGTCACCGAAGAAGTGTCCACCGTGGGTGCTTCCAGTGTTAGCGACGTGCCTGTAACGGATTTCAGTGGCACTTCCTGTATGGGCGACGATGAAATCGTCGCAATCGTCACAAAAAAGGATACCATAAACAGTGTCAATATGGTAGCGTACAACTTTTTACCGGAAATGTTCACGCAGGCGGCTAACACAACGCCGTAAACGATACGTTATGAACGACTATTAATATCTTCTAAATTATAAAAATGAGGGTAATTAAATATTAAAACTTGTTCTAAATCTAAGATTTGTAATATATATATACTATAATATCGAATAATTATAGATTGATGGTTCTAGAGTAAAAGGGTATAAGTCTGAACCGATAACGAATCTAGACTGTTTAAAACTGGAGTTTGATTATTGTTATATAAATATATTTATAAATATTAAAAAGGCTTGTATATACAATATTATAAAATCAATGATATATAATATCGCCCTATACACAATACAAACTCAATTCTAGATTCGTTATTGGATTAAACATACGATAATCTATTGTTAACATAATATTTTAATTCTATATCTTAAAAATAATAAGAATAGATTTAATCCCCTTTTTTAATTTTCTATATATTTCGTATATTTTTATATAGATTTATATCCTTTAGCCCTACAACTGCATTTACATATATGCTTATGTATATATTACGGGCTTTTTAAATTCAAATTATTCTATAAAGTATTTATTTCCAACGATATAAAGTATACAATCATTATTTAAGATTTCAAATTATTTCTTTCTTTATATTACATCAAAATGCCTGTAACATATACATGAAGCTCCCGTATGAAATATGAAATCATAATATCTGTTTTATTCATTGAAGTCAATTTATAATATATATGACTTATTTTGAAATAATTTAATATTTTAATTTATTTATTTATGTATTTTAGAAGAAAAATAGACATAATCTTATATTTCGATCAATTTCTTGAAAAAAAATATCACAAAAAACGCTGTATTTCTAATTTGTGTAAATATTAATTTTGGTGACCGAATCAATTATAAAAATCAAAATCAAATAATATTTACCCAATATTTATAACTTTTATCCATTCTATTAAGCAAAATAAAATATATAGTATCTATAGATTTTCATCGCAATTTATGTTGTATTATTTTTTTAACGAAAAACACTCTTTTGTTCGTTTAACACTTTTAGAACATATAAAACGAATTCAAATTGATAAAAATGGAAAATAATAACAGTTATGGTTATGTAATTTTCTGAACTGCATACCGCCATTGTTACTAACGCTTTTATAAAATCAGTCACCGAACTTAATGATCGCACTGTGCATATAAAACATGGTATTGTTTGGTGTGCTACATTTATTTTATACATGTTTATAATGCATACATTTATATCAACATATCAGCCATTTTATAGTAAAGTGGTGAAAAATGTTTAAAAAATATAAATAAATTAACCCTATATGTTCTTATGAAAATGTACGAATATATAATAATATTTAATAAAAAAAAACAGCATTTCATTTATTAAATCAATTTTTCGTTTTGATTACAAAAATTATGTGTTCCTCATTCACGTCCAAAATTGATAATTGTAATTTTTTATATATATTATATTAAAACCAATTTGTAAATATAAATATTATATAATGTACGTTGATTAATTTTCATAATTTTAAGTTTTACAAACTATTGTAATTTTTTTAATATTAATTCAATTACGATAGTTCAATAAATAAATAAATGTAAAAAAAAATACTAAATATAATAAAATAAATCATCGATTAAATATTTCTCTTTTTTTGTTTCATTTCTTACAATATTTCATGTTTATTGTCATAATTCTGCTCAAAACGTTCATAAAATGATAGAGCCATTACAACTTTTTCTAATTTTACGACATGGGACCAGTTTATAATGCTTCGTAATAAAAAATATTAATTTTAATATTAAATCAAGGTGATTTTTCATTCAGAATGTCGACCTGGGAGCAATAAAAAGTGTCTAGATATCTTAAAATGCATGAAGAAATTTTTAGTCAAAGTCAAAAAGTCAATGTAAGAAAAGAAAACGATTATGAAAATATTTTTTTTTCTCATGATAAAATTAAAAATCTAGTGATAAATATCTAAATTATTTAAGTGCAATATACAATAGTTTGATTTATAGAATGAAATAAAGGTTAAACGGTATTGAAATAAGGGCATACCGTGAACAACGTTAGCACTGAAAGGGTTAATAGAATCTGGTATTCGAATGTCGATATTGGCATGTCGAAGCTAATACTTGTCGAAGGTTTTTGCGCTTTGCCAGCCGAGGAATCCGCCCCCATCGTTTTTCCGCTCAATAGAACACTCTTGTGTCTGACAAGTGACGTTTCGAGGCGGATTCGGCGCGGAAAATATGAATTTTCCGACGATTTTCCGGCGCCATGTTCGAACGATAAATTTGATTACACGTCATGCAGAAAAACCGAAGGCAATATGGTGCCAACGGGCCATACTCGGGCATATTTCGAGGTAAATATTATATTAAATTTTTGGAGTCCGAAATCGACAGTTACCACCCCCTCCCCCTGCGATCCCCAGATCCCTCTTTTCGATCCCCGCTTTCCACGCGTTTCACCCCAAATAAAAAAAAAACCGATAAATATTATACATGCATGCGTGGTCACCCTATTTGGATACGAGAAAAATATCGACGAAACTCGCGCACGCTTCGATTAAACGAATTTAAAGGCAATTTTCGACGAAATGCATGTTTCATTGGGTTTTACATGAATTATTTTAAAATAAACACAACCTCCTTTATTATTACAGAAAACATAATTTAAATTTTGTATTTCAAAATATATGCGATCTCCATTTTTCAAGTGAATATATAAGAATGATATTAATTATTCAAGCACATTATTAATATTATATATTAAAAATAATATTTAATTTCCATTATTTATTTTATAAAATCACACAGTTTCACCTGTTTAGTCGGAAATAATTCAATATTATTCGGATTCAAACGAATTAATTATATTTTTTAGAATTGCGGTTGTCGTTTATATAAATCAAAGTAATAAATATACATCCAAAATTCACAGAATGTTCCCAATGTACAAAGTATATTACCCCAAAATCGAAAACATTATATATGCAAATGGTATACAGAAGGCGTTTTCAGTGTTATTCAAACTGCTTTTTTCTTATATTTTTTTTTATAAATTGCCTTAAAAATTCCATATATGTAAATTGAAATGTGTTTCCAATATATATATTTTTATATAATAACATATTCAGTTTATATTTTTAATATTATATTTTCTACACTAACAATAATTTCAATATATTATATTTAAAACATTCATTATTTTTCAATATATTTTATATTCATGTTCAAAAACAAAATATGGCATAACAAATATAACTGTTAAATATCCAAATACAATATAAAAATCACACATTATAAATATTAAAATATAATTAAATAAATAATTAAAATCAAAATTTAACACGTAAATTATTTTCATTTCAAGCAAGCATTTAGTTATTAAATAAATATTAGCATATTTATGCTCAAATAATTCATGCAAATTAAGTAAGATAGTTTGAATTTGAATAATTCACGTCAAAAACAAACTAACCTACGAATAAGCACACATTAATATAAATAATAAAATCTTACTTATCATTTTTTATTTTATTTACAACTTAAATTTTTATGCATTACTATTATTTAAACAAATAAATTATAAAATGTTTTCTTGCTGAAAGATTTAATATATTTTTATTAAATCTACTTTATTACAATAATATGTATGAATAATCATTTTTAAATTATGTTGAAATATACTTTAATAATTTAATATCTATAGAAATACTGATTTTAATTAACAATGAAAGTAAAGTCTCATATATATATATATATATATATATATATATATATATATATATATATATATATATACGTATATTGATGCAGTAAGATCATTAGCAAGTTTGAGAGATGCCGTATTAAACAAACTCAAAAGCTTATGCGAAAGCTCTAATAATATATAAATGGCAATATTACGCGCGAACTCTATACATATATTGTTGATCGATTTCTATAGGCAGTTTGCGTACGCTCAAACAATAAATAAACATCAGTAAATCTTGTTGGAATGACTATTGCAAATACACACACATGTGTATATATATATATATATATATATATATATGTGTGTGTGTGTGTGTGTGTGTGTGTGTTTATTGACGACTAATACCTTGTGGACTAATGATGTTTATGTCTGAACCGTCAAATCTTCGCGTACCAATGTTTATTTATTTGTGACGTGTTGATTAAGCTCTGCTAATATACGGAAATTGTGTGTAAGATGTTCGATTTCCGACACGTGTAAATAAATAAATAAACATATGTGCATCTGTTTCATGACACGGCATTGATCTGAGTGAATTTGAATTTGACTAATCGAGAAACGTATTATTATTGTCAATATTATTCATCAAGTTTTCATTAATACAAATATTTGTATGATTCATATATCGAAAATTTGTTTATATGTTCAATAAAAAAAAAATTAAGATAACATATAATACATATCGTTTATAATATATATTATATGTTATAAATTAATTTAATTATTAGATTTTAAATATATTTCAATTAAGCTGTCATAATCTAATTTCATATTATCAAATTTTAATCAATAGCTATAAAATATCCATTGATAGAAACTGATATATAAATCAGTTTTTTTTTATATATTTTCCATTATAAATCTATAGTAAATTTCATTTAATAACGTTAAATCTTACTTTAAAATTAATTTTCATACATAATCTATTATTTTTATTTGACTTCTGAAAATTTATAACACCCAGATTTTATTCTAATCATATAAAATTTGTACAATTATAATATTACATAAATTTACATGTATAAAGTTTGAATTGAATATATATTAATTTTCTTGTATCTTTTTTAATGTTTCTAACAACTTGAAAACTAAACTTAATTCTTCATCTGTTTGAAATTATTTAGAAAAATGTACGATTCAAGGCATATAAATTATTTTAATATGTCCTAAAATTGATTTAAGATAAATATTTATAAATATACTTAAAAATTGTCCATATTTCATTTTAACCCCTATATGATAATTAACGATAAATAAACATTTTCATATGAATACCGTTATAAATATACGGGAAACTCGTTCATATTAAAAATATAAGCAAATATATAAACATTCGCTATTTTAAAAACTTAATGCTTAATTAAAAACGAAAAGCTTATACGGCGCACGCTTTTTTTTTTGGAAAAAAAACATGAATTATATTTATTTATAATTAAATACTGAAAAATTTGCATCTCGAATATTTTTATACGACTGCATTCGCATTATTTAAAAACACTTTGAATGCAATAAAATTCAATTTACTTTATTACAGTATATAAACAAAAATATACGGTTCGTGTACGCAATTTCAATATGAACTCATTCGATACAAATTACAAAAACTGTTCGAAAAATTCACATTTCAATGTATTACAAAAATATCTATATATTTTATTTAATACATTATTAAAATATTGTTACAAAATTATATATATATATATATATATATATATATATATATATATATATATATAATATTTAGAAAATAAATATATACATATAATTGTATGCGACGTAAACTTTTTAAACACACCCAATACGATTACGATTCAATAAAACCGATTCGCAATAATAGTTATTTAGTTTGATATTTAAATTTATATCATTTGATACAATGTAAAAGACGTTATACAACTTTAGCGTATTTATTTTTCTTCGAATTGCATAAAATATTGTTTATTTTCGCGTACAATACAATATACAAAGTATTCGCAATCAGAAATTCAAATAAACTATTTGTTTTAAATTTATATTGTCGAGTAACTTTATACAGTCTGTTAAACGTATATTTTTAATTGTTATAAACTTCAACATTATATATTTTACCATTCACATACATATATTACAATATATATATATATATATATATATATATATATATATATATATATATATATATATATATTATATTTTTTTCATATTCCAATATTGTACATTATTATTTTTATTTCAATTTATAATTTTATATATATATATATATATATATATATATATAACATTTTTTACTATTTTAAGTATTAAAAAGTATAGTTAACATAAATATTCATACTGAAAAATGTGGTAGATTTCGGTTGTATAAATAAAGAATTTCTAGATTTTCTAAATCTTTTACATTCTATATTATATATAAGAAATATTACATATATTTTAATTTATATTATTAAATTCAACATGTATGTATATTTAAAATATATAATAATAATAATTTTTTTTCACGAAATCGCAACATCAATATCACTATCGTCGTTCGCATCATATTAATATTGAAATGATTAATATTTATATATAATTTTAATATAGAATTTCATATATACGTATATTATTATTAAACATTTTCCTGTAAAACTGGCAGCGGGTTCGTATTTAGAAACAAAGAATCTAATCCACAAATGGCAGCCGAGATGAATATTTGATGAATGTTTCACCACTAACTGGATTCGCGAGCGCGAAAGCTTGTGAATTAATGAACGGGCTTATGTCTCGTTGGGCCTCGTCCCAAAACCTATTTCATACAACTATATATATTTATATATATATATATATATATATATATATATATATATATATATATATATATATATATATATATATATATAAATGTATGTATCGTCATATGAAACTATTATTTATCTATTTTATATTAGCGTAATTTGCTTTTTTTTTCTCGCAGGAAAATGCGACGAATACGACGTTAATTATGCTTTCTTTTTCTCGTGTCACGACGACGACAACGACGACGACGACGTAGCGATAATTTGCCGCCGTCGCTTTTATGTAAGACTCGGCAAATTCTCGAAGTTCGGATATCTAATTTTTTTTAATGTCTCCATGCCGAAGTTTCTCAATTTGTTGCCGATCGTATAAATGTTAGTGGCAAAAAAAAAAAATTCGAATATTAATCGTCGATATTGCGTAATCGTAAATTTGTATTACATTTATTATCATCACCACTGTTAGATTTGTGATATCGTAATTTTGAATTGATAATAATGCTAATTTGAATTTATTATATTAAGGTGATCGACTTATATATAATTAAAAGGAGGACACAATTAATTTACATTGAAAAAATTTTTCATTCATTTGAACGGCAATACACTATAATTTAAAGTGAAATAGTTAAAAAACAGATTAAATAGAATATATAGGACAAATATCAAAATAAAGATAATTTTCAAAAAAAAACACAACTTGTAAAATGAGAAATTTCATCCTTAAAGAAGAATTTATTGTTCATCTTAATAAAATTAATATCTTAAAAACTAAAAATGACATACATAATGTTGAGAATAACTGCACTATATAAATCCGATTTTATTCTTCGGATATTTGTAATATAAGATTAAGAACACGAAAAAAAATGTATAAAATCCGATCTATAGCCGTGATAAATTATATTAAATCTTCAAATTTATGGCACAAACCGAAATAATAATAATAAAAATAATATTAAAAAAATGATAAAATTGTAAATTTGAAGGTTGCGCTATCAGAGAATAATCGATCTTTGATCATCATTTTGAAGGGGGTCGATGTCAACCTCAATGGACTCTGACGCCTAAAAATAATATATATATATATATATATATATATATATATATATAAATGACTTATTGCTTTCACCGTGGAAAATTTATTATATTTTTCTTCGGTTCTTTTGCGCTGATGAAGGCTGTTGAAAATGGCGCGCGCCTATCGAAGAAAAAAGAAAAAAAAATGAAATATATATACGGTTAACGCAAGACACTTTTCGCAATATTGCACAATAAAAAATATGAAGTGTTGTCACTTTTTAGCTGTATATCGAAAATATGTATATATATATATATATATATATATGTAAAGGGATGATTAATAAATTTATCAAATTCGCGTACGAATAGCGGGTTCGGTATATAGAATAAAACATATATATATATATATTTTTTACAAAGTAGACTTGTACATCGAACGATTCACTGGGGACTTAAAAAACGTAAAATGAATAAATAAATATTCTTTTGTATCGAAATATAAAATGAAAGCGAAAATTTTTGGAAAATAAATAAAGTAAACGTGAGACCCATCTTTGTAATATAATAAAAAAAAATCATATATTTTTGACATATTTTTTTTTTATTATTGATATAATTTATATTGTCGAGAAAAATTAAGACCTGATATCTTGAATTATTAAATTGAACAGAAATATAACATTATATGAATATTAGATAATAAATATATATGTAAACTGCAAATTATTCGGTTCACGATATCATGATATTAGTTTATATTACATATTTAATATAAAAATATAAAATGATTTATTAATTTATCTATCTAAAAAAAAAAAATATTTTATAAAAAAAGATATGTTAGCAATTTTATTGAAATATTGTATTGTATTCACTATACGGTAATATACGATCAAAAATGTCAAAAGAGCCGCATTAAACTTTCAAGCCGCAGTCGCATTCGCTTCATACTAATACAGCAATAACAACAACATTAACCAAACCGAACACGTGTTTTCTATACAACGTTTCCGGTTTCAATTTATCGATCTATGTTACCTAATTGAAACAAATTAGTTATTTATGAGATTATTCTGAATACCTTTAATTCAACCCCCCCCCCTTATAGATAAGCATTCATATACTCCTATATATAACAGTATTAACACTAGAGATTCAAGACGAAGTGTTCTCACAGGGGGGGAAGGGGTTAGAAATTACGTGTTAAACAACGTCTTGCAGAAATTTCTATCCTATATAATGGGTATGAATATTATGCGCGAAATTTAACGGCGCGTTAATTCTTAAATACCGCAAGATAAAAAGGGGTGTATGTTTTATGAAACGAAACGTAACGAATTGACAAATGTCTAAATAACAAACAGGCCCCTCTTTAGTATTTATTCGTTCATCCGTCAGTCGAAAAACAAACAAAAACCCTCCCCATAATGGACTACTGAAGGGGAGGCTGCCTTTATTTTAAACGTTCGACGTTCACGTGAAACAACAATCTGTCAGTAATGAGTCCTTACACATTCCAGTACAAGTATTGACTTTTACAGTCGGCTTCTATACTGATTGTACATTTTACGTATTATATATATATATATATATATATATATATATATATAATGGACAAAGTTAGGAAGGCTATGCTATGTCGAGCCTATGGAGACAATATTGATTGACGACATTATATACATATATATATATATATATATATATATATATATATATATATATATGTATGTATGTATTATTTTAACTTTAATACAGTAGTTCTGAACCGGTGTTCCGCAAACTTGTAAGTACGAATTATAATGTTGACTCCTATGAAAATATCTTAATTAAATATTTATCTTTGTTGAAAGAAAAAAATAATTTTAATATTTCGAGAATTTACCTTATGATCAAAAGTACCCAGTGTCTTCAAAAAGATTAAGAACCAGTGTTTTAATATATTGTTTGTTTGAACGAATACTAATAATATATTCCATATATTCATAAATCAAAAACTATTATTAAATTTATTATTTAAGTATATTATCAACAATTATTATTAAAAATTTTATTATATATATATTAAAAGCTATTAAAAAATATTTATATTTTTAATTATCAATTCTCATAATACTAATAATAAATATTTTACAATCGTATCAATAATTATAATATTACACGATTATGACATTTATATTACTGATTGTATTATATAAAACGTTTACAATTCTTTCATTTATATTCTTAAAAATGAAAATGAAAAATGTATTATTTAACAATTATGAAAATTATCAACTCGATGACAAATTATACGTTGAAATAATCTCCCATTGTTTTCCTTTTCGAAATGTTTGCCATTCAAATAATACATTTTCAATTTTTGCGACCTTTTATAATACAGTTTTATATGAGACACACAAAAAAAAGTGCCATTGAATTTTCGCTTTGATATGTTTTCACGCGAGTTTTGTCACGTCACTGTCACGCATTATATTATATTTTATATATAATATAACGCATTTACTAAATATGAAGATAAAATATACAAAGCAAAAGCTTTCATTTTTAATTTTCACCACGAAAAATTCCGCTTAAAAATCACTTATTTTATATAAATTCATAATAATATCTAAAATACGTAATGAATGATTGTTCTATATAAGGGTTGGTAAACGATCACCGCGATACATCACAATTTAATTAGACAGTGACCGAAAAGCTCTATTTTCAGACGGCGGCCATCTCTATCATTCACGTCCGCCATTTTGAAACCGACACTGAATAGAAACGAGAAAGACGAATAATAAAAAAGAAAAAAAACAACAACAACAACAAACAGATGGACAGAAGGACGAAAATTATTCATTTCCCCGGCATTAAACGGGGACAAAAGTGACGACTAGACGTTCAAATGTCGTCGAATACAGAAACCTAGACGTTCTTCTTTCGTCCTCTAACTTAATTTATGTCCAAATTAGCGAGCTGGCATCCCGACAACGAAGATGGCGTCGACGTCGGCGAAACTTTAATTAAAAGCGCGCTTTTCAACATCGAAAACCATGAGGAGGCAGAGTTGGACGGAAGAAAAACATCCGAAAGGGAAAATGTCCGCCGACCAAAAAAAAAAATGGCCGACATGTATATATATATATATATATATATATATAATATGGCGAAAGTGGATGCCACGATGAACGTGAGCAAAGTGCGCCATTACCGGTAACATGGCTCCATTTCACGTTGACGACAATATGAAACTGAATATATTAACGAAAAAGACGAAAGAAAAAAAAAACGTCTCAAAAGTTTAAAAAGTCATAAAATATTATATATATTAACCAATATCACAACACATATACAATAATTTAAAATCATATATAATACATACATAGAAAAAAATTCTGAGATAAATTGCATTATATATGAAAAAAAAAATACGATAATAATATCTAGTTAAAGTTAAAATTGTAATCCGGCATTTTTACAAAATTTCAACATTATCTCTTTTCATTCAAATTGTGACATAATTAATCCATGTGAACTATTATAAGACAAGTAGAATTGAAAATTTTCTCAGCACTCTAACTTTGATTTACATTGAAAGTATGAATAACGACTTAAGCGATTTTACTTGTTCCACAAATGTTATTTAACTATGTGGAATAAATTTTAAATTTAAAAAACATCTTAATTATTATTAATAAATTATTATAAAATTATATTTATGCGATTATAGTGTTTCTCTATTAATTTGCGGATGAAATTTCTAAACTTTAATATATTCACCTGCATTCGTATTTCAGTTGCAGTTTTAGAATTCTAATAGTACAATTTAACTCCATATTCAAGTAAATGTTTGTAATTCAGAGTTGAAAACACCTGCTCTCAGTCAACAATGGCGATTATATTATAAACCTTCAGCGTTTTCATTCTATTTTAATCTAAAAAGAAACCGAATGAAATCCGTTTCTTTTTTTTTTTACTTTCTTTCACTTCGCCGTTTAAACCGCAACTATAACGTTTCATCCGGCCGTATTCTAATTTCCCTTACAATTATTTTTTTTATTTTCATCCAGCTTTGAAATCACAGATGTTAGACTTCAACGTTAATTTATGTGGTCGCGAAAAAATTCCATTATATAAAATTAAGAGGGAAACATTGCACGAGTTCGAAAGACATCGCTTAACGCATGCGAAAAGGTTCGTAATAGGAAAAAAATTACAAAGACGAATGTCTTAATTTTTCCTCATAGAAAGAATAAAGGAAACGGAAGAAAAATCGGATAGAATGGGATGAAAAAAAAATAAGGGAGCTGTTTTCTTGCGTTTCCGAAATCCGGGCATATTCGAACTTTTTTTCACGTATATAAATATATATATATATATATATATATATATATAACGTTTCTTTGATATAAGAATTTCTAGTAAGAGTGTGCCGACCATAAATAAAAAGCAGTACATGGGTATTGCGTGGCAAGATCATGAATAATGCAAAAAAAAGGAACATAACGGCGTATTTTCATTTTATTTTATTTTTCATCAGTTCATTTTCATGGCTACTTCATACCCCCCCCCACCCCGGAAAATTCCAGTTATTTTTTTCTATCCGCAAATTGCATTTATACAAATTAATACGATATAATATATATATAAATTCCAGTGGCACAATACGAGAAAACGAGAAACGATACGATATCGAAACATACAAGGATTTCAACTTTGGATAAAGGACGTTCGAGGACTCCCTTGCGATTCGATTGACACTGTCTAGGATGAAGAAAAAAGGCTTTGTTTGGCTAGAGACTTCGTGGAAATCTCTTTCGAGTCGCGCAAAATGGGACTCGAGCGTAAAAAAAATATTTATATTGCGAAATAAGGCGAAACGCCCCCTCGAAAAATCCAAAAAAAAAAATAATAAAATAAAAAAAAAATACGGGGTTCACAAGTGTGTGCCAAGACCCGTTATTTCCACTGTACTAAATGTACCAGAAAAGTAATTGCCGTTCGTGGCTCCATTTTTTTTTTATTCGCACATACTTCTACATATAAGTGCGATTATGAGACATATAGAGAGATAATAGAATGAACTCAAATCATATAAATTATTTAGAAATATGAATATAATTCATTTTTATAATCTATTTTTAAATAGAAAAAAATTATATATATGTATATATTACTTTTTAATTATAAAATCATATCCATAAATAATACGATTATTATTTACTTGTAATAATCTGATTCTATTTCTTTATATTTAAAACAATAATAAAACTATATAATATACACTAAATTAAATTATTGATATTATAAAAAAATAATATGTATTTACTAGTATTGCAACTTTATTACATAAAATAGCAAAAAACGATATATTATATTATTTTAATCAAATAATTTATGAAAATTATGTTAAAGCACACATTTTTATATATTAATATATAAAAAATTCCTTCTCTAAATAGAATATCCTTTATAAATGTTATGTGTCATCCTTCAATTTAATTAGAGACACTTCATAGCAATTTATATTTGGTTGATTACCGAAGCAAAATAAAATTAAACGCCTCCATTTAAGATAATAGGTATAATTTTGGTGTCTATAAAGTGCTACAAATTTACATATAAATTAGAAATTAAAAAAGAGTAATACGCCAACAACAACAACAACAACAACACAACACAACAGCAACTAAATATATATATATATATATATATATATATATATATATATATATATATATATATATATAAAAGAAGACAGTCGCGATTAAATCAAATTTACATTTTTATTTTGCTTTCATTCCAATTTATGCGAGGATAAAAATATTCGAACACCGTCTCATTATTTTTATTTATTTTTCACAATTTTCTTTTATAAACTTTAATTTATTTATATTTGTCTATAAACGTATCTATTATAGATATTTATATTTTTTTTTTCTAAAATATTTATATCATAATAATTAATAAAAGTAACGCATATGTTTATAGAACACTATAAAAACATGAATAAAAATAAAATATGAAAGCTTTCAGTAAAAATATATATATTTATTAAATAGACAGATTATTCAATTTTAAAAGAGAAACCAAAACAGGCTCAAAAGGACTATAGATACAATAATGTAACATGTCTATCTGTACAACATCAAATTAATTATATATTACATTAGTAAACGATTTAGACCTTTTAATAAAATATTCCCTAATGTATTAAATGGATAAATCTACAATAGAATAATGTAACACACAATTTATGAATAAATTACGTTTATTATATAATCATTAATAATTGTTATCATATTTTATCTGTGATTATATATATATATATATATATATATATATATATATATACAATATTATATTAGCTATTTAATCGTTTTTGAAAATTTACGAAAAGTACGCGACTCGATTTTTAACGTATTTTATGGACGATGCAGAGGGTCGTTCATTTTTTTTTAAACGCGCATTAAAAGCTTTGTTTTTCATTAAAAACTCGCCAAAAGGAAAAAAAAGAGAGCAGAAAGCAAAGAATGGAACTGGAGGGCAAAAAAAAAATAAAAGGATCCAATAAAAAACATCATTTATATCGGGACTTGTTACCAATCTCCGGAGGCTCTCAAGGAAGAACGTGCTCGAGCCAACGCCCTACGAAGGGTTAACTTTATTTAACGATCACATTATGGTGATTATCCCCGAAGAACGTTCCCCTTATTAACGACTTTTGAATTTGAATTTTTTCCCGCCGCTTTTTTCCGGTTTTTTTTTTTATTATTTTATTTTATTTTATTTTTTATATATATTCGGAACGCCGACTACGTGATATAAATATCGAGCGTCCGTTTTGAGGTACATTGTTTTTAATCTCAATGCAAAAATCGTGAAATATAAAAATATTCACAATTAAATTGATCACATTTTCACTGAAAAACATATGAAAAATTCAAAGAAAAAAAATAACAAAATTATTTAATATATTTATTTTTTTTATTTAACTACTTAAATATATTATTATTATTATTATTATATATACCCAATAAAATAATATTTATTTTATTATATATCATTTAACATCGAAAATCCGAAGCAATTACATAAATTAGAGTTGGCTTATATTTTTCATTATTATTTAATTAACAAAAAACGTAGAACAAAAATAATATTACGAAAGGAAAAGATTTTCCACTCAACGATAATTGAATGCTATCAATAGAAATATACACAATTTATCTCTAACTAAATAAGTGAGCAATTTTCTGTGATATTACAAAATATTATATATAATCTTGTATCATTTTATGCTATATTTGTTTTATATTATATATAATATATGGAAAACTATTTTAAATTTTCAATAAAAAATATGGATATTAATTTACTAATTATTAGCAAAATATAATTTATTTAAACTACATCTAAATTACTATTCTAAGAATAAAAATCTGATAATCAAATCTATCCTAAATAAACATATATTTTTGAAATCTATATATAATAATAAAAATATATAATTGTCTCTTATAAATATATAATATCATTTTTAATTTATTAAAATCGAGTAAAAGCACTACAAATTCTTATATTATCATTATCTATTTTTTTCTGAATAAAAATAAGTTACTTTAATTACAGTTGAAATATACTTCAATTAATAAAAAAAATTATACTTTTTCGTCAAAAATACTCGGTGCAGAAATTGTTTTTTAATGAAAATGTTGATATAAATAGAAATATTTATTTCACGGTAATAACGATGAAATCATATTAAAAAACAATAATAATATATTTTTTTCAAACTTTTAATTTAATTTAATTATATATATATATATATATATATATATATATATATATATATATATATATATTATATTATTTTTTATATTAAAGAAATAAGATAATATCTTATATAATATTTGTAAATATTAAAAATATAAGTAGTATTGAATATTTGAGCATTATTTGCTTTACGTTTCGAATGTAAACTTTAAGCCGATTTATACTGTAGAGTAAATATTTAAAATTAAAAGCTTCATCTTCACGTAGATTAAATCATTATATAGCAAAAACAAACGTACCGAAATATTCATCGCGTTTCGAATTGTAAAATTATTCGCTTAATTAGAGAGGATAGAAAACGGCAGAGTAACGATAATTTCATCAACGGGGGGGGGGCTGAATTTAATTGACTGTAAATGCGAATATATATATATATATATATATATATATATATATATTCATTTCTTGAGATACATTTCGCAGAATCAGCTCATCGTCAAACCTATAATCGATGCCCTTACAAATCCTTATTATTGTCAAACGGGAAATGAAACAAGAATTTTCCCGGTTTTTTTTCTTCCACTTTGGAAAAAAGATTTTCTTTTTTTTATGTAGATTTTTAGTGCAGTTTTGCACACTTTTGCTTTACCATTTACATCTTGTCTTATGTACTATGAAAATCCAGTTTCAAACAATGCGATTTTAATAAAAAATTATATAAGACGAATCTTTACACTTATTTTGAGATCGTGTCAAACTGATAATTTTATAATAAATTAATTAAATTTTTGGTATTATATCGATTTTCAAAAATCAACAAATATATATACATATATATATATATATATATATATATATATATATATATATATATATATATATATCACGATTAATGCTATCTTTCTAAGCTGCATTCTAGAACAGTAATCTAAAACTTTCCCGGAATCAGTTTCAAATTCTATGATCACAAAACGCGATGTCATCCAAAGATACCTTTAATCCCATAATCCTATCTTGCATAATGATCCGTAAAAACAAACATTGATAACTATCTATAATACGTTTCAAATTTTTATACATATTTTTATATACAATATTTACAAATTTTATTTTTCATATTCTTATTCTTATTAATATTAAAAACAATTTTTTTTTAATATTGTATTAAAATAATTAAATGAGATTTTATATCAAATTTTGAGACTAATTTATTTTTTATATTGTAATAATCCGTCACTAATAATTTTATATACCATATTTAAAATATTTCAGATTGAAATATATGTGTCATGTTTTAATTAATATTATCAAATAAAATTATATATTGATATGAATCGATATGAATAAATAAATGTAATTCAGATACATATATATAATGTATACTGAAATATAATATCTGTAAACGAATTGCACACTGAGACGTATTGGCAATTTATCGACGTATCCTAAATCGCTTTAATTAAAATAGAAGGATATGGTGAATTGAAATCGCTCTTCTTTGCGATA
Organism: Leptonema lineaticorne; assembly: GCA_024500535.1. NCBI lineage: Eukaryota > Metazoa > Arthropoda > Insecta > Trichoptera > Hydropsychidae > Leptonema > Leptonema lineaticorne. The sequence continues at coordinate 7,938,696 of JANIJI010000017.1, forward strand.
ATATCGCGATGATTTTTGAAAATTTCCCATCGTCGAATGGAATCTATCTATGTGCGAATTTTCACACAGAGACGAGAGCGACGACGTCGTATCAGAATCTAATTTTACCTGTCATTTCCTCGCCGTTTATACGACGAAGATTGCTGCAGGGGTAAGAAATTTCTCACTGCCGAACGAATCGAACCGCCATCTTTTCACTCATCCCCTTTTTCAACCCCTCACTATCGCGAGTGCGTCTGAAGATCGGGCGGCGGTTTTCAGCTATTGAATTTCCACCGCAAATCAATCGAAAAACGTAGGACCTTATATGGTAGGGGTGGATGGTAGAGTGATGATTGCGAAAATCGTATCAGCGAAAATCATTACTTTTCCGAAACGTGTTCCGCACTAGGAAATGTTCTTATTCCGTACGGCGCACACACGATCTGAAAAAAAAAAATATATATATAGGGGTGGAAAACGGAAAATGAGATAGGATGAAGGGAATAAAGTGCAGCATACAATTCCGTTCGAAATTTCGAATGAATATTGAACATGAACGATATTACTATATATCTATAGAGTGTTTTTTTTTTAATAAAGGTATAAAATTATATATTGTCAACACTTTTTGATATATATATCATTATGATAGCCATTACTTCTATTGTATTTAATTTGATATAGAATTATATCAAAGTGTCTACAAATTTTGCTATTTTTTATGAAAACTATTATTGGACATTATCGACCATTAGAGCTATTAATTCGAATAATCGTGTACCAATTTTACTATACAGAATAACACGCATGTTGTGAAAGACCATTCTGCATAAATGCTTAACAATCGAAGCTGTGTCTATCCACTTTTTGAAATATTTGAGTTTAGAAATTTATAAAATTCTACACGTGCAAAAATTGAAGTCACACATTTGATGAATTGGTTCAAAACAAAGTTGCTTGTGAATATGTGAATTATTCTTCAAGATCATACGATTTAACTATTTTTTCTGGAACTATATAAAGTCTCTAAACTATGGCGATAAACTATAAACAATTGACATCTTAAATGATAATATTTGCCATGTTATCAATTGCTGTAAAAAATAATCGAAAATAGACAGGTCAATATTCAAGTAAAAATGGCATAAAATTATCTTTCGAACAAATTCATAGCAAAAACACTATTAATAATAGTTTTATTTAATTTATTTATTTTTATAGTTATAAAAGAACACCCTATACATATATGTATGTACGTTATAATATGAGCTTTATTTAACTTTAATAGGTTCAAAGTGACATTTGAAAAGAGATTTTACCGCATAATATAATTACGAACGTGTCGAAGTTTTCCATTATTCATTCTCGTCTCATTGTTACATTGATATATTGTAAAGCTTCTTCAAATATATTTCAATTATTTCTTAAAAATTAAATATTTATATTCACATATAAAAATATTAATTTAATCATTTCATATGAGAAACAGTATTTAATAATTGAAATTTAGACCAATATTATAAAAAAAAACTTTTAATAATTAAAGTATTGTAAATGCACTATTTTCTTATTGATGCCAATCGTTGATTATTTATATTATGAAATGATATTTTATCATAGTTACAAAAATGAAATTGTTTAATGATGTATTAATTTACCATTTTCTCAATTACAAATTATGTTAGTTCTAACTATATTAAATCTGATTTAGTTTATGATTATGTTAGTATGAATTATAAAAATCGAAAATTTTATAATTCATACTAATAGATTTTTTTATAATTTTCATTGAAAAATTTTAAAGAAAAAACTCTATTTATAAATTATTCATAGAGCTCTATTAGTTAAACACTATATAAAAGCTAACTGATTAAACTCTTTCACAAAGAGGTTTGTCAAGGATAAAAATGCGGCATTTGAGTAAAAAAAAAACGAATTTTTAATTTAGAAATTGTCTACTTCCGCCGTGCACTGTTTGAGAAACGCTGGCATAAACCTTGAGTGAAATTAATTATTCGTTTGGGACGACGCTTAGCAAGTTTTGTTTAAGAGCGAGCCGGCTAGTTTGAAATTATCAAAGGGCTGTTTTTACTTTTGGAAACTTTTTAACGAACCTTATCACGTCCGCCTTTGTGTAATGCGAGATGACTTATCTGTCCGTTTGCAGTTAGCGCGGCTCTTCCGGTAAAAAGGCGAAAAAACCCCGTGGAGGGGGGGGGGTAAAAAAAATCGGAAATAAAATAAAAAAAAAGCGGGGAGACGGAGGAGTAGAAACGGGCACAATTTTGGCAATTTTTTCCCGTTTAAGTGCGGCGAAGTCTTATATATATATATATATATATATATATATATATATATATATATATATAAGAACCGAGAACGTATCTCGATGAAAAAGTAACCGTGAAAGCCTTCGTTATCTGCATTTCGTTCAAACAAAGGAAAGAATTGAAGGAAACGATCTAAAAATCTTTATGAATTTATATAAATGAAGAATTTTCTTCAATGAATGAGATGTTAATCATTTTCCTTAATCATGTGAGCATATTTTTAAATATATATATAATATGATAATAATAAAGCAATATAATAAATTTTTCAATAAGGATTAATAAATAAAGATTGGATATTAATATAATTAAGCGACATTAGGTTTTAAATAAATATTTAAAAAATACGATGATTAACAATGTTTTATATAATAAAGAATATTAAACATGATTTAACAATCTATCAAAAATAAAAATTTTCTATATATTATCCATGTGAATTTTAATGTTAATTTAAATCATAAATCTAGAAATTATTTTAATAATGATAATAATAAAATCATATTTTAATCTAATCTATTTAATATTTATTTGATATCAATATATGAATATAATATCTCAAAATACTTATTTATAAATATATTTTTTAAGAATAATATAAATAATATTATAGATTTCTCGTAAGGATTGCGTGTTGTAGAATAAACAACGTTCCTGTTTTCTTTGATTTCTTTACGTTATTTTCCAAAGATTCTTTGTTATGATAATACACAAAACACTGTATCATCACAATAACAAAAGTTATATGTATATACGATATATAATATTATATTTATGATACTTACATAATTATATATATATTTATATCAAAATAGTCAGTATTTTATAAATATTATTTACAAAAATTATTAATGGAACTGTTCAATTATGAAAAATCAGTTTCATATTAGTCATCCAATACTGAAATTATCAAAGAAATTTCAAATATAATATATTTATTTATATATATATATATATATATATATATATATATATATATATATATATGCATATATGAAGATATACGTTATAATATATGACCGGCGCATAAGTGTTTATAAAATAAAGGACGTGTTCTCTACAACGACGATAATGCCCTATAAATTTTCCATAATTTACCGTCGATACGTGCAAATCGAACCGATTGCAATCGCGGCTTTTCCGAGATTAATAACCGTTAACCGACACCATAACGACTAGCCGACAATGGGCAGGCAAAACGCGATCGAGTTTTCCTACGACGCCATCGGAAAATCATCGGAAAAAGCGCTTCGGCGACGTGATGAAAACACCGCGCTCAAATGAATGAAAAAAAAAACGATTTTTTTCAATATAAAATGAAGAATAAGAAATATAAAAAAAAATATAAAATCTATGATGGTAAAAAAAATATAATTCAAAACGTGAAGGGGAATCTAGGGTTAATTATATCAATTGATAAATTTGTTAAATGATTCGTGAATTGTCATCGAAAATGAACAAATATGCAAAATTTTAACTCAGTTAAATATTGGGAAGCGGTTGAAAAATCAATTACGAGATTCCACTGCGATAAACCGACAAACACTAAAAGTTAAATAAAAGTGTGTAAAAACAGGATTCAATATTATTATAAATTCGTTTTAAAGTTGTATCGTGTTTTTATAATTAAATCCAAATATATATATATATATATATATATATATATATATATATATATATATATATATATGTGTGTGTACTATAAAGAAATAAATTTAAAATATCATAACACTATTTAAATTTAAAGAATTGTGGTCATTAATAACTTTTGAAAATAAATATTTTTAAGGAGCAATGTAAACAATAATAGTTCTGATATAAAATCGTCGTTAAAAGAAAAACATATCTATTTTCATCAAACAATTCGTCCGTCCTATTGAAAATCTATCACCACCGGGTTCGATTGACCGTCGACCCTCATTCCAATACGTCGTTATATAGAGGTCCGATTTTGCATTGTGTTCCCAAATTTTGCGAACGTTCGCGTCGTTAATTAATTAAACGTGTCGGAGCAAAGTTTTCGCTTCGTCAATCCGACTCGGCGAAACGTCTATTAAAACGAAACGATTTTTAATCGGATCAGTCAATATTGAATTTTATTTATTTATCGACGACGAACTGTGCCACTGCGATTTATTCAAATATTATATATTATACATATATATATATATATATATATATATATATATATATATATATATATATTGATCACATCTGAAAACGAAAATATCTAAAACGATTAAATTGCGGATGAAAAGACGTGAAAATGAGGAAATTTGTAAGATGTTTTGTTTAAATTCATCGACGGTTTATTTATCGATATAAATTGTGTCGATTCCTCAATTCAAAACAATAGCATTTTCAGTTTTTAAATATATAGTATTTATATATATATATATATATATATATATATAAATATATATATATATATATATATATATATATATATAGCTTGAATAAATATAATAATTTATAAATTAATATATGATAACAATGCAGATTTGAATTCTCGCATTTTGAACAACGCAATGTTGATAAGTGAATTTAACCACTCGGTCATTTAAAGCGTTGAACATCACTAAATTGACCGTAATTGTATAAACTCAATTTTGATAGTCAAAACGGCTAATCATGAGCTACCGACTCGGATGTAAATATCTATTATTATATTATATAATATATAAATAAAAATATAAAATATTAATTCAACACACTGACTTTAAAATTATAATTAAATTTTTGATTAATACACGCACAAATCTTTCAATATAAAATATATATGAATATTGTTCGCATAGATCATAATCGCAAAAAGCATTGATGTTCAAATGTCATTTATTTCAACGCTATTTTCAATCGTGAAATCGAACATAAATCAAAAATTGACGTAGCAGTTGACATCTTTTTTAGTTGACATATTCACTCCTTGTAAATTACTATATAATTCTCATACGATTTTTATATTCGTCGTATATAATATTAATCATATAAAAAATAATTATTATTCCGATTTTTTTTTTGATAATTATATATATATATATATATATAAATGTTTTTGAAGTAAATGTATCTAGTGAAAATTTTATTTTTTTAATAGAATAAAATTTATACAATTATTACATATAAATTTGTTTTACTCGGTTATAAAGCGTATTATATTAAAACCGATATTGTTTCTAGAGAAAAATATTATATTTTTCGACCGAGATTTAGATTGAACCGCCACAATATCGCTGTTAACAACATGAGATATAAGTAACAATAATACAATAATAAGATTTTCAATTGAAAAATATATATAGAGAAAAATATTGTCAAAACGGAATCTGTACGTGAGACATTTGCAAGGAGAGTTCGATAAGTTCACATTTACAAAATAATAATTTATAATATTTTAACAAATAATATCAAAAAATCTTTAATTACAAATAGATTAAAATTATTTTTAATGTGTTATTATTATAAATTAACAATTTTAATTGAATAATAATTTTCATTTGACGAATTCTATTATTATGATAAATAAATTAACTCGACCATTCAAATATACATTCTTAAAACAAAAGCTCATCCACCACATTCGTCAGATTTGGCTCCTAACGATTGTTTTCGGTTCCTTATGACCGTTTAATGAATAAACTTTACACGAATATCAAAAAAAGTTATATCAATCTGTAAAAAATTATCGGTTTAAATTTAATCATTTCATATCAAATTTGATTGCACGTTATATATAATATATTATATATTTGAATAGTATTTAATTATCTTATTTTAGTCAATTTTTACATTAAACTTTTAATATTCGCCTTATACACATAAATCAATTTATTGAAGCAAACAAACATTAAATAAGCTTGGAATTGAAATTTAAAAGATGTCTCGCGAAAAAAAAAACCTGTCGAACGATTGAAGAAGCATAAAATAAGGAGTGCTCACTCGACAATTTTATGCGTTTCCAGCAAAAATTTCTCATATTATATATAAATATATATATATATATATATATATATATATATATATATATATATATATGATTTTTTTCTTGATTCTAGCAATTCTTTGGCGTCGACATATGTCTCAAATCTCATACAACCAGTGTATTAAATATATATATCCACATTTGTGCAATTCATACAAACCATCATATTTCCCGTATGTGTGTGCACATTTTATACTTTATTTTGTCTCCGAAACGCTGCTGGCGAATGACGAAAAAAAAAGAAGCACTAGGCATACCTTCTTTTCCCTTTGCCGTCGGCTAAATTTTCGTTCATTTTCAACGGAAAAATTCGGCAAAAGTGTCCACATGAGTGATGCCGGATATTATTTTTATTTCATTATGTGTGAACCGTTTCGGAGTGAAAATAGTACAAAAAAAAAAAATAAAAATAAAATCTTGTAACTCTCCGACGAAATTCGTGTAATCTCCCGGGGCATTTCAAACGTTTACCGTATCTAATTTTTTTTAATTTCTACGCGTTTTATTTTTTATTTTTATTTTTTTATATATTCTTTGCAAAGAAAAAAAATGTACCCTTTAGAGAGAGAGAGAGAGAGAGAGAAAGAGTCGTAGGTCGAGTTTAAAGAGGAAATTAGTCGTCTTGCCGTTGCTAAGGCAGTGCGTCGCCAAAATGATGTTTAATAACCGTCCGGCGACCGTAATTACGCCGATAATGGACTATATACAGGGTGTAAAACTCGAGGGAAATGTTTCGATTAATATTATTATACTTGCATAATATCAATTTCGCACTAGACGGTTAAAATAACACCGCGTCGAATATTATGCACCATTATTGATAATATCGTCGTTGTAACGAGGTTTTATTGTCGTCCAATCTTTCAAAAAGATCTTTTATAGTCGTAATGTTGGCTGTGATTATTTTTGAAATGGTGCTCTTCTTGGAATATCAATGCGATGATAAGCAATTCCTTTCATATTTAAGCTTTCACTCAATTAGATATTAGAGAAATCGCAATCGAAAATATATACGTAAATAAAATCTTATTCACAGAGAAAAAAAAATTCTACAAAATAAAATATATATTATATATATTTGATAATTTTAATTGTAATTATATATTAAAAAAAGAAAAAAAATGGAACACCATATAGACTTTCATTAACTCAAATATGCCTTTATATATTGAACCCACTTGAACTCAGTAAAGCCACGGTATTAAATACACACAATAATCACAAATACACACACACACACACACAATATATATATAGAGTAAAAATCGCAATAATTCAACGGAAGTCCAATTATTTTATACGAAAATGAGTGGTAGCTTCTCAGCTTCCGAATAAGGGTTATTGTGGGAAGTTATTGTGTGTGCCGCTGACAAAAATCTATATTGAAGCCTATTCTTAAGGTTTCTCATTGCCGAAACGTTATCGATAATGTTTCTAGTCGGCCTTTTGTTGTTGAACTCCAAAACGAGAAGACGAATAGAACTATATTATTAATCAAATGAATGTTCTATGAGTAAAAAAAAAAATAATAAAATTTAAAACAATAGAGCTAACGATGGGATGAAAAAAAAAAGTAAAATACCCCTAGACGAAGTTCGGTGACAATTGGTCAAATCCTTTAACAATTAACTGCGGGTTAGCCCTAACACCAGACTAACAACCTCTGGCGCAAAGGTCCGGTTACCTGATATTCTAAAGTCACATCACGACCGGCCAGTAACCGGATTTGAACCTGGAAAACCTTTGAGACATCCGAGACCTTTTAACCCTTCAACTGCTACGATATTATATTACAAATCTAGAATCGAAAATCGTCACTAAATACAAGAATCCAATTAAGATTCACTGAGATTTTCAGCAAAATCAATATTGTAGTACATCTGAACGATATGTTTTATTTTCAATTTTATTTTTTTAAATTGTTCTGATTACCGAATATTTCTTTTGCACGTATTCATTTAATACATAAAAAATATTTTTTTTTACTTGACTATCAATATTAATATTATATGAAAAATTGGTCTTCTTATATTTTTCATTAACTACAATTGAAAAATAATATTAATAATAGACATAATATTATATTTAACATATGTATATAAATTTATCGTCGTCTTGCGGATTCAATATAAGATTCCGGTGAAATATTCATCTTAGATTCCATTGCAATATATTGATAAAATTCGATTTTTCATGATATATTATAAATGCGATATGTTCGTATATTGTCAATATTCTCTAAGAAATGTACATAAAATGATTTAGTGGAATTCTATATAAAAAAAAAACGTTCACATTAGTTATTTTGTCGTACGATTTTCATAATATATTCTGATTTTTAAAATATTACATATAATATATATATAATAACTGATTATTTTTAAATATATATAAAAATATTTTTGTTGTGATCTTTAATTATTTAAAATAGTATATAATTAATCATTAGTTATTGAAACATTTTAATTCAAAAATTAAATAATTTATTAAAACGATCCTATTTAAAATATTTTTTATATAGAAAATCGTCTTTTCTTATCATTTTACATTATATTCAACTTTAATAAAATATTTTACAGGCCATTGTTTATTTATAAATGATAAAACTTTTTCATTTAAAATTGATTTTATCTAAAGAACGCCATCCATGAAAATTCACATTCATTAACCCTTTAATGCATATATATTTTAAAATAATATTGTTAGAAAAAACGGACGAGCAATAAATAATAAACAATAAAAATGATTGTGCATAACAAAGCCAGCATTCAAAACTCATCGAATGATATATGACGTTCAGTTTTTGATCACGCCCGAGTCACACTCGGGCGGATGCGTTAAAAATTTAAATTTAAATATTTTATTTGTAGTATTTTATATTATATTATAGATATAATTTATATGGTTGATTCTATAGACATGTCAATGTTCAAATATTAATCGGTAATTGATATGGTACTGCATTTATTGAATAAACGATGTTCGCACAGCGGGATGTATCCTCCATAAATAATATTCTAAAATGGACGTTTATACGGGCAATGAAAGGGTTAACCCATATACATACAATATAACACCATCACGAAACCCATACCACTCAAATATCTTATTCAGATCGCCTTATTTACGCACCTTTGTCCTTTAACGCGGTGACCGTCTCTGTTTCAATAAATCCTGCAGCTATCAAAGGCTCCGTAGTTACAATTATATTGGCCGTATAAAACGGCCAAATAACCCATCCCGAAACGGGAGCCCACCCTTTAATGGTAACAAATCGGAACCGGTCTAATTACAATTAATACCGACGGTATTACGCATGACCGCGATTACAAAACAAGTCATTGGTCATTTTGAGTATTCCGTTGTACAACGGCGTCCGAATATTCGTGGTATTTCAGTTTCCGATCAATAAGCTTATATTCGAAATCCCGAAGACCATAATTAGCCTGTGTGACGTAAATGGGAATATAACCGAAAATACTTTTCCGTAATTGCCAGATTAATTGGTACACTTTAATCCCGTTGTACGGTCCGCCTTGAAAGTAAGTATCCTTCTGTATTTTTATTGCCATAATTTTATTACACGTATAAATACACGTTTATCGTTGCCACATGTTGGATAATAGCTGCATTCGAAATCGTTTGATAAAGATAAACTGACCAGCGATTCTCAATATTGTTCACGTGGAAACATTGTGCATTAATTACACGTGTATGCAGTAACGCTATTGGAAAATCGACCATCAAAGTAATTGACGTTAAAGTTATATTATATATATATACACACACACACACACACACATATATAAGTATCATCCGATGTTTCTCAAACAATATGTTATACAAAATTAGTCATATTATATAAAATATTTTCATTTATTAAAATAATTTTCTACTTAAAATATGTATAATTTGAAAAATCTTACTTTATTTATATTGTTTAAAAAAATACCGCCTACCACAAAGTAAATGGAAAATGTGCGGTCTGCAAGTTATGAGTTCAACTTGCCTGGTTTATTATTTATACTGTAGAAAAAATATATAAATAGTAATTTTCGTATATTTTTCAAATATTCTGACGGTGGTTGTAAAATTTTTAATATAAACCCAAATAATAAATAAAATTTTAATTGTCAGATAATAAATAAATATAGCTCATATATAATATAATATTTTATTAAGCACTATTACTTGCAAATAAAAAATCACCCACTTTTAATTTTTGAAAAACTCTCATTGAAATATTGATTAAGTTTACTATAATTAAAATGTCAAATTGTAATTAGAAACATATAAATAAACCGGAAAACATTTTATGAGGTATATTTTGAGAATCACTGCTCTAACGAGCAGTGAAAACAAAAACCATATTTTATGTTTTATGATTAAAAACAATGAAAAACTGAATAGTGAATTATTCTTTCGTTATTAAACCATCATAAGTTAATTTTTTTTTATTTTATTTTTGAATAGAAAAAGTATTATATATTCTTTAAATTTTATATGAGAGAAAAATTGTATTCTCATAATAATTATAATAAAACGTTTTTTTCGAAAATTTTTAAAATTAAATCTGATTTTAAATGGAAAATCTGTATTACATATTTCAATAAAATAATGTTCAATAACAATATCGGTTTGTCATCATTTCAAAGGGATGCAAAAATTTTTTCGTTTAACATTTTTTTTTCTTATTATTAAAACCGTATAGTTTAACACTCAATTTTCACGGTAGATTGGATACGATGTAAATGGTGTGAAAAGTGTGTAAAACTACCCTTAAAAATTTATATAAAAATTGAAGTTAGAAGACAACGTTCTTTCTTTTCGCTGATAATAAGAAATTTGCCGTATCGATTATACGTTTAACGAAAGGTTAGAAATATTTGAATGTAGATCGCATTCAAAACTTTCATTATTTTTTAAAATATCCTCTTTCTGTTTTTTATCATTATATATTTAAATTAATTGTATTATATTAACAAATTATTGTTTTATTCAATCTTTAAATGAATATTAAGATAAATATGATTAAAATGTACAAATAGATATTTTCGTTTTTTTTTTATATTATTAGTTTAATATTAATATTTATACAAAAATGATATCATAATAATAATATAAAAGTATTCAAAGTTAAAAATATAAAAGTCAATCTATTTTATTACCTTTATCTTGAATGAAATTCTGTATCTTAAATTTTTTTAATTATTAATAATTTTAATAATTAAAATTGTACTGGTTTTTAGCAATATTCATAATATAACTGAATAAATGAAATGAAATTTAATTAAATTCAGAATTTAATCTAAATATCATAACACAAATATATATCAAAGATATAATATTTAGAAATATATGTATTATAAAACAATTATTCTACGCTTCGATTGAAAATAAAACATTATGAAGAGCTAAATCTAATTAAGGATTTATTAATAGTAAAATATTCATATATGTATATCAAAATTAATAGAAAGATTTGTAAAGATCTAATTTAAATATTTTTAGTATTTTAAAAAAATATGTATTATTATTTTAATTTCAATCTTATATATTAATATAAATTCGAATTACAACACACCATCAAATATGTCACATAAAACAAAAACAACCTCGCGAAACACATCACACACACACACACACATATATATCGCATATTTTTAATATTTCATACAAACGCGTACCCTCTCACGTTCATAGCACACATCTCAAGATGCAGGATTTAAACGCGAAAGCCGCATATTGGTAGCCCGCAGTGTGTGCGGATTAGATGCGAAAACCTTCCCGTAATAAATACACAGATAAAACCAGGCACAGAGAGTCGGCCACCAGTCGTAAAACGCAATTCATTCTAATATAATGAAATTGTGCACGTGCATATTTCATAAAGTGCCCGCGGGGTCTAAAGTGAGCTTTGTGAACTGTTAATAATACTACCCCTAGTATTCAGACCCCCCCCCCAGTTTAACATGCACAAGTGAATGCAGTAATTCAAAAGCATTATTGTATTACTATCAATGGTCTTTGGGGTAGTGCTTATTATATATATATATATATATATATACATATACGAATATATCCTTGCTTAATGAAAACGTCTTCATACATGCGAAAGGATAGCCGTAATACGGCAATATAGTATGTAAGTACGTAGCCTTTTCTTAAGTCTCATCCCCGTCGTTGCTCTTCTGAAAGTTTAATCTTACAAACAATGTCTACAAACTTACAAACATGTTCAACCCTCTAGATGCCTTTACGATTCCGGCTAGAAATTATGCAATCGTTAGAAGCGCGAATTCGCACGGAAAATTTCATCGTGTTTCCGGAAAATCCGATACGCGGCAAATATGTCGAAAGGGCGAAAACGAACCGAGAGAAAATTGCTATAGTATTAAAAAAAATTCTTTCACTCTTTATATTCATGTACGTTGCGATATTTTAAATATTCAAAGCGTATCTTGCTTTTTATATTTTTTTTTAATAATATTCATTATCATCATTTTTTACATATCATAAAATTATTTTTTACATACATACTAGTGTGTGTTGGATCATTAGAAGTACACGTGTTTTTATTATATATTTTATAAATATAATAATAATAAAAAAAAACACTTTAAAAATAAAACTGATGATAAATAATAAACTCTAATTAATTGAAATGATGATTAAAGAAAAAAATATTAAATATAACGATATTATTTTGTTGCTTCAAATTTCATCGTAAACACTGAAATATTTTACATGAAATCATATAATAATAAATTGAACTTTGGCATGACAAGGATCTATATTTTGAGTTGTAAAGGTAATTTAAGAATGAAGTATGAAAATAAAGTTGAATTTGACGAAAATAAAATGCTACACCACCACCTACCGACACTAGCATTTTATATATTTAATATATTTAATGAAAAAAAATGGGTTAGAAACAGTTGCAAAATTAAATATGGACTTGTTTGCTATGAACACGCGACGACGGTTCATTTTGCACGCAATATATATATATATATATATATATATATATATATATATATATATATATATATATATATATATATATATATATATATATATATATATATATATATATATATATATTCGTCTTTCCTGTCCGACGAATTTTTCCCGCGTTTATTTTTTCGAGTGATTAACGTTGTCGTGGAAAAATAACCCTTTTTAAAATTAGAGACACGATAGTTTACTTTGGTGAGTAGTTTCTGTTCCCTTCGGTCCCTTTTTAACCGCTCTGAGAATATTCGATAATGTTTTCTTCTATTATATCGCTAGCCGATATACAAATATTTGTTTCAATTTAATGTTTTTTTTTTTATTATTATTTTACTTTTCTTCTAAAAATATCTGATTCATCGATTATTATTAGTATTAATAATGTATACTAGTCTATTAATAATTTGAATTAATGTACATTATGAAATTTTTATGTCTATGTTTATTGATCGATTTAATTTATTATATTTTTATAATATTTTTTTTAGTCTTTATATTAAATCTGATTTAATCATTCCATATATTATTTATAAAATTAATAATATTTCATATATCAAGTTTAATTCTTGATCTATATATAATTTTATATTTTTATTTTTTATAGATTAAATATAAAACCTAAAAACATTATGAATAATAAATATTCGTATTTTTCATTGAAATAAAAAAACATTTTTTTATAAATACTAAAATAAATACTACGTATATATTTTTTTATAAATATTCTTTTTTAATCTATAATTCAATTATATTATTTATATGACAAATTTTATTTAAAAATAACAAGACTACATCCGTTTTTATATCAATAACTTAAAAAAGAAATCCATACAATAATAACATTCAAATAAGACAATATATAGTTGTATAATATAATAAAATTCTTAATACAGATAGTAACATATCGGATGGTTAGATCTAGCAATAATTTAATACGCACCACGTACACGTGAATACGTATATTTGTATCCGTGTAAAACGGACATGTTCGCGGAATTTCAAGAAGTCTACGTCAAATATTCACGTCACGCCTACACCGTCAAAAATTTAAGTGGTGCAAATTTGACGATAAGGAGAACCTCAAGTCGGCGGCTTGGGCTTCATGTGTTTCGTATATAAATATATATATATATATATATTATAATATTTAATAATATCACAAGACGAATATAAACCTCCACCATCACCATCCCTTAGTATCGTTGGAAGCTAACGGCAGCGAAGAGGTTAAAGAGTACGTAACCGTGTCTCCTTGTGCGAATTCGGTGTCGGTATGCTTTATCATGCCAGCAGTTTAACCTTCATTACTGGAATGTTTTGTCGTCGTATAGGATGTTAAAACTACAATACTGTATGTAGGATATGAGAACCCGAAGTGGAAATACCAAGTTAACATTATGTCACCCGTTCTACCGTTTTCGGCGCGAACCCGTAGATTTGATTAAATCTAACTATTCGCCATAACGTGCAAGCTTTGTTACTTATCTGACTACGGTTCGTTGTTTCAGCTTAAGGGTTGCCGGATGCACATAAAATCTTTGACGTTTAAAAATATGTAGAAAAGCATTTTGAGTTTTTTAATTGCGACTCGTATAATTTCAAGATTGGCTTTTACGCTAGCGTTCTTGATGTTTACACGCTGAAATAATCCGGCGACGAACGGGTTATTTATAGTGTAAGAGTTTAATTTAAAATTTTCTCTTATAAAATAAAATAGTTATGCTAATATTAAAATATATAAAAAATTATATAAAGTCTTTGCCGTTCTTCTATATGATGCTGAAATATGGATACTAGACCCTGGAACCGAAAAACGTCTGGAGACCTTCGAGATGTGATACTATCGGAGAATGCTAAGAATATCTTGAACCAACAAAGTATCGACTAAATAGATTTTGAATAAAATTTGAAAAAAAAACATAAATTCTGATTTTGAGAAATAATAAATACTAGCTTCTCTATATAATCGATAAAAATCAACTTTGTATTCATCAACTATGTTGCTTTCAGAGTACAATTTTTATTTTGAAAATATTTCTTCACTATTTTACGACTATTTAATGATACGTTCTATATATGTTTTTATTATATACATTTCCCTTTTTCTCATCCCATTTTAAAGTGTCAAAAACATCATATTCTGATTATGTTATTAATGAGACTAAAAAAAAATCTACACTTATGAAATATGAGAATTCAAAAATAAATTTTAATAATCAATCGTTCAATTTATATATTAATATTAAAATATTATGTGAGCGACAACCTTTACATATCAGAAACGTCATAGCATCCGACTATAGATTCGACGAAAGTCGAGATTATACAATTTTTTACTGCACATAGAACCGACTACAATAGTAAAAGGACTTCAGCAGTAAAATAAACAACGATAATTCTCAAAGTCAACACTTTACGACTTGTAGCACGCGCGAAGTACTGCCACACTTCAATATATCTATATATACGCCAAAAAAAAAAAAGAGAAAAGCTCAAAAGCTATAATCTACGGCAATCTTTGCACTATAAATCGTTCGATGAAAGCTCCGCAAATATTTCCACGGTGATTTTCCCCGGTTTCAATTCGTTATTCTTAAAGACCATATTTTAGAGAAGAGCACTTGGGGATATTCACACACGCCTTCTATTCCAACATTACGCTAGGTGTAATAATTCTCGAACAATATGTGCTTTTTCTCTATTTCGATATATAGCGCACGTGCTTTTATAACATTTTTTTTTATTATCGTATATTTTATTCTATTTGCACGATTCTTTTCATTTTATTTTTCTATTCGATATATATTCTCTAGTTTCACGGACGTCGTACTTGCAATGTTTTTTTTTTCATATACAATATGTTGATGATAGCTACGACGCTATTTAAGTCCAACAATCTATTACATATTATCGTATTCTGTCTGTAACGATATATTATATAATATAATATATAAAAAAAAGTATTTATATTTAATGCAGTCCGGTTTGTGTTTGTGAACGTGAACTTATTTTATAAAAATCTTATCTCTATTTAAAAGGTGTCATTTAAAAAAAAATATGGGAATTCGTTATGAAAAAGTTAACATATATATAGTTGTTTCGCATTTATCCAAGTGGTGACCAAATGGCACCTCTCGAGTGCAAAGGGTTAATAACAAACTTTAGATATGTATCAATTAAAAAAATCTCTTTTATATTAAAATCTCATTTGACCGACAATTGTTTTAATTAATTTCGTAAATTAAGGATTCACTTTAATATATTTTATTATATTTATCATTTATATATGTTTGTATTTGTTTCTCTTTATTTGTTTTTAATCAAAATATAATTGGGTTTGTATTAATTCAAATTTTAATTAACTCGCTATATGTTTATATCGCTTAATAGCAAATTATTTATACGAATATATAAAATATTATTTTCATTTATAAGAACAGGAAAATCTCGTCTGTAAACAACCAAATTAGATGCCAATTAAAATGGTACAATTCAATTTATACGAATGTATAATAAAAATAATGACATGTTAATAAACGAATATTATTCATAACTTTCTTATTTGTATATCAATTATAAATTTCCTTAAATATTTTGAAAATAACAATATTATATATGTATATTAAAAAAAAATTATACGATATTTATATTTAACTTTTGACTACTTCAATAAAAAAAAATTTTTATACGGAATATTTAATAATCCGTTTTGATCTCAATTTCGATGAGCAAATTGGACTAACTTTGCGCATTAGTTTTAATTATGTCTTAAGAGGAAAAATATTTTCCATTATTCCTGAATTATCACTTATAAAATTTACGTGTAAATTAAATAATCTAACTTAATTATAATAAGATTGTTACGTTGTAAAACATTTTATATATTAGAAAAAATATTAATATTACCATCATTTATTTTCAATAAACATTTTAAAATTTATTTTTTATTAAAATTATTAATTTAATTTCAGGATTATTTACTATATATCTACTAGCCTATCTTTGTTTATTTTTAAATTCAAGTCTAGCTCGTCTAGATTTTAAAAATCTAATTATCTAAAAGTCTATCCAATACTTGTATTATCAGATATATTTTTAAATACAAATCATTAATAAATATAATACACATAATTAGACCTATATAATATATTAACATAATATATTCCGATTTATATTATATATTTCTCAATAATTGCGAAATATCTTCGAAAGCTTTGTAAAATACCAATAGACCGCGAATTGTGTATTGAAAATCGCTGAATATAACCTAATTTCATAGAGGTATATTAATATAGATACAACCAAAACCAAAATAACATATATTCAAAATTAATTTAACGGAATAATTTAATCCAATATGTATATATATATATATATATATATATATATATATATATATATATATATGTGTGTGTGTGTGAATTATTAAGCATGCACCTGTCGCACTAATCGTTTAATTTCTAAACGCGGCTTAACAAAAAACCAATAATTATTATTCGACCACATTTCGGACCAAGTCATACAAAAACTGACGAATAAATACCGAAACACACACACACACACACACATATATAAGGCTCGACAGGCGATTTGCATAAATAAATGTTATTGTTTTCGAAATGCGGTGGCATTCGGCGGTGAAAGCGAACCTATTCTATATACGTACATAAATGTGTGCTCGCAAATAACAGAGTCCATTAATACGGTCTCCATATTTTAAATGTGATATTCTAAATTAATAATATGATAATAAATAAATTATTCATCGTTGATTGTGATGTATATATTTTTTTATTCGTGAAAAAGCGACATTTTGATGTTTTTATTTATTTTTTATTATTTCAATATTCGAATCTAAATCAAAATTTGTATGATCTAATAAATCTAATTTTATAGAAGCATAATTTATATTATTATTCATTTTAGATTCATTAAAAATTACACGAAGAAGTCACAAAAATTGTGTAATGCTTATTATATAATATGGTTGAAAATACTTTTTTTTTAAATTAAAATTATATATTTATTAGTAGTATATATAATTTATTCATAATTTAAGTACAATATAAATAATCAATAGATATTTTAATATTTAAAGTGGCAAAAATTATTAAAAAAATATTTGCGATCGTATTATGATTTTATTAAATATTAATATGTGTTAAAAATAATCATAGATTACATTTATAAATACAATATTTATTTTAAAAAAAATCTATTTTAAATTAAAAAATATATTAACAAAATGTAATAGCATCCAAGTTAATCGACCCGAAATAAATCTAGAAATATGCATATAAATAACGAACGTTCGAAATTGATTCGCGACGATTTTCGTTTTCGTCAAAATTAACGTCATTTGACAATTTATTTATTCCGCATATCGTAAATAGAAAAGTGGGCGGCGGGCGGAAAGTTACAATATTAATTCACCCTTTCCGCCCTTCGATATCACTGTGTACCGAATTTATTTAATTTTTTTTTTTATATATTTTTTTATTATTATTAAAATCGTCACATTTTGACGTTTGTCGACTCGTTTCGAAAAGTGTCGAATTTCGACAGCGTGACAAACGCACGAGCTTTCGAAGCTTTTTGTATTCATTTCAAGTCTCCGATATCGATGTGGGCACGGAGAAAATTATAAAATAAAATTTTCATCGTGTTCATTTTGTTACACGGCGGTGAATTCGGAATTTCGACGATTGAAAATATGAAATTCTGCGAATAACGACGTCGATCGAAAAAGGACTCGCTCTATTATAATGTAACAGATTGAAGTGAAACAATATGCAAAAGTTTAAATATGATATCGTTAAAAAATTCATGGAATTCGATCGTAAAACGAGTGTATAATTTCAATTTAATAACATAGATATACGTCTCTCATGCTCTGTTTGATTATGTGATATAAAAAAAATATCGAATTTAGAATTCAATCTATATTTTTTACATTTTTCATGGTAGAAAATTTAGTTTATTTGTAATATTTTTTTTAGTTTTATCATATATCATTAATTTTTATAAAATTATAATATTTAATATTGAATTAAACAAAACTATATACAATTTCATTAATGCAATATTTATATTAAAAATATTCTATTAAATATTATATAAATAAATAATTTCTTTAGAATTACTAAAAAAAAATAGTTTTCAAAACATTCAATTATAGATAATATATCAAAAAAAATAATTCTCAAATACATCTTTAGAGAAAAATCTATAAACCATGAGTCAAATCTTCAGTAATATAAGACGTCTTTGATTAGGTCGAAGAAATTATCAACTCAACACTTTATAATGATGTATATTTAGCTGAACAGTGGAATATCTAAGGAGCTTAATTGCTGAAAATATACATATATAATAATAGAAACTATCAAATTAAAATACGAAAAATAAATTATACTTAAATATTAATGAAAAAAAAAATTCAATATTTTAATAGTCTATTAAACAATTATCAAAATATGCATATATTTAAAATAATTAATTAAAATTCATACGACAATGATATTTATTGTCAAATTCATATTATACGTTCGTCTAAACGTTTTCATTACATCTCATACATCTTCATACGACTCGTCGCATAATTGCTCGTCTAATGGGAAACGTTGTAAAACGTGACGTTAACTTCAATTACATTCACATCATATCAAACGACTATTAAAATCGTCTTCGCCGAAAACGGAATATGACCTCTCGATGATAATTCGAAAATTCGACACCTCAAATTTACACGTAATCGTAAAATTTATATTAATATTCGTATATATATATATATATATATATATATATATATATATATATATATATATATATATATATATATATATATATATATATATATATATATATATATATATAGAACCGCTGTAAACTTTAAACCGGCTTTAGTGACGTTTAACATGTAAACACTATATCATATTCAAAATGTTCTAAATTGCACATCTAGTGCTAAAACCATTGAAAAGTGCAAATTTAGCACACGTCGAGCTTGTGCTGTGAATAATAGGGGGTCTTGTTAATAATTTAGCATATTACATGCTCGAATATTAATTTGTCGATTTACAAGTATATCTATATAATAAAATGTTCTTGTAAAATTCAAAATAATGTTCATCGATTTTACAATATATCGACAAAAAAAATTGCCAATTTATTTTCATATATATATATATATATATATATATATATATATATATATATATATATATATATTTTTCGACTAATTATAAAGAGAAATATTTCAATTTTATATTGCATATAAATAGACACAACAATGTGTCAAAAATTTTTATCAGCACTGTTGGAAAAATTTCGCTCGCTCTTTTATAACACAGTCTGTGTAAAATACAAAAAAAAAAGAAAAGTATATTTGAGTCGAGAAAATGGTGCGAAAATTCCGCAATTTGTTCAACGACGGTAATAAACCGCTTACACAGCAAAAACGAACAGGAAAAAACTAATGTATTTAAAAATAATATCGCTTTCACTTTTTCTTTTTTATTTTTTTTTTGTTTCGTTAAAAGTTCTGTAAGCATTAAAACATTCGTTTTCTTATACATATATATATATATATATATATATATATATATATATATATATATATATATATATATATATATATATATATATATAAAGAAATAGATAATTATCCACATCATAAAATCAAAGTTGCTTGATAGAAAGTTTTATTAGTTAATGAGGAAAATTCGTTTATTCTTCTACTACTTGACTAATTCCAAATGAAAAGCTAGCGTGAAAATATTTCGTCTCCATTAGTTTGCTTTTCATCGCAATGCGATTCAAACTACTGAAGTATTCCAATTTATTACGCTTATCGCAAATATTGTCACATGATTTAACGGAACATTCCGAATTTTCCTCCAATATCACTTCCGCTTAAAGTCGAATCTCGAATTTTCTCATTTGACTTTAATTTAAGCCGGATCTAAAGTATAAAAATATCACTATCTGGGTCGAGAATCACTTCGCCAAAGGCAACCCTTTTGAGGTTTCATTTTTATTATTATTATTATTATTATTTTGCTCGTACCTCATCCATGAAGTCCTTTTCGCTGAAATAAAAAGTGGGTAGCGAACGAATGTCGTACCGGATGTGCCTAACAAAACATGGAAAATTATTGTAAAACATTCCTTGAAATAAGTATTAAAGTTATGTCGTCAAAGAGAAAGAAGCTCGTTTATATACGAGAAAACAAAAAAGGGAAATATCTCCGGAGACTGAACGTTTCATTTTTTTTAAAGGACCACTTTTCGTAGTTATATCTTAAAATATTTATACGACAAGGAAATATTCGATTCATATAATCAAAAAAAAAAAACTTTTTTATACTCTCGTGATTAAATTGAAATATACAGTACTGCAAATAATTTTCAATACATTCATTATTTTCCTTCTACAAATCCGGAAATCTTTTGATCTGATTTAAAATTTATATCCACTGTTATCATATCCTGTTGCGCTCTGTTTCTTATTATCAGGACCATTTTATTTAATAAAAAATTTAATTTTCCAAGAAAATGACATTTTATTTCAAGAACCACCGTAATTTCATTACTTAAATAATATTTGGTGTTCTTTTCGATGCCATTTTTAAATTCATTATTTAAACGATCTTCAACAGAATAAATATAAAATTAACAGCATAAATATGAAATTAATTACATAATTCATTATTAAAACTCTGTTTAAATTTCGAAAATAACGATATATGAATAAAAGGCTTTCGCTACTTTCCATCGTCATTAGACTAATAATAACAATAATGATGATGAAAATGATGAAAATAATGCACCGAAAAAAAAAAGGGTTGAAATAAAATAAGACGACACTTTCACAACAAATGGTGATGGTTCAAAACAATTTGCGGAAGAGAATGCTAAATGAAACCAAAAGAAGGAAAATTTTCGCGGAGAAAAAAAAATACGTAAAAAAATAAAATAAATAAAAAAAAGAAAAGGGGGAAAAGCGTCGTCGTACACTTTATAAAATGTGCCCCGGGAGACGCGAAAAATCATAAAAAAAAAGTACACAAGACATCCGAACGAGGAAACTTTTCCAAAATAGATACAATCGCGAGAGAAATAAAAAAAAAAGACGAAAAATTCTTTACCTCGGGTGAAAACATGATTGAAAAGGCATACGTCTTTCGGAGTTTTCTACCTTCGGTTTTTCCATTACGCCGTAATTTATTCTTCGTACACAATGACTGCGAAAGCGCAAAGGGTGTATTTGCACATTTCTTTATTTCAAAATATATAAATGAATATTTTTTCATATGAAAAAAAAAACATTTATTTATATAATAATAGTTATTCAGAGTCAATCCGCATTTATATATAAATCTGAAAAAAATCAGATCTAACAATATTCAAAATATTTAAGAAAAATAATTGTAAACTTAAATTTGATAAAATTATATCAATAATACTAATATTAAAAATAATATAATGATCATTAAATTATCAATCCAACTTTTTACTCAACAAAATATAAATACATAAAAAAAAATTCTTAATTTTATTATAAAAAAATTAATATCTATTATTTTTTAATTTTTTTATATATTAATTAATAAATATCAAACTCCTGAATATATAAATACTTTTATATAGTTAAATGTATATAAAAAATATAATTTAGTTAATCATAATATTATAATAATATAATTAATATCCTAAAATTTCTAATTAAACGATATTTTAAACAAATATACATATATATATATATATATATATATATATATATATATATATATATATTAAGGTGACCAAATGTCCCCCTTTTTGGTTAAATGTCTTCTGTTAAACATTGCTCCGCTTTTCCATTATCAAAAACAGGTCAGTTCATATTGTTGCATATCATTGTTCAAATGAATAAAATGATTTTTTTAATTATATTTCATTGTATACACTTTTTTTAATATATTATCATCGAAATTATTATATAAATAAAGAATTCATAACGCAATATATATATATATATATATATATATATATATATATATATATATATATATATATATATATATATATATATACGCGAAAATTTTATACTCAACGTTGCTGTTATTGTTTTTTGTTGTTAAGTGAAAAAGTTTTCATTCGCACGAAACCGCATGAAACACATATTTATCAATGAAATAATGGCATTTTCAGACATATAAACACACGCACGTAAAATGTATTTAAGTAAATGTATAATTTACGAAGTTTCTTCGTTTTGGGACCACTACATCACTTAAAACGAACTGCTCACAAACTTCTGCCATTCGCATATATTCAATAATATATGTGTGTGTGTGTGTGTAATACGCACAATCAATATCTTAAATTACCCAGACAATTATATAATACTATAGTAATTTATTAATTATCAATTTATAAAAAAAATAGTATTTTTTTTATAAATTCATAAACTTTATATATAAACAGACAGACTGATGATGATGTACCGTAGTGAAACATTATTTCCATTGATATATGTATACATATAAAGTTTGACGTAATTAAAACGGATTACAATCTTAAGCACCGACACCGGAAACCTTTTAAGGATATAGGCTCACTGAAATAAGTTCTCGCCAAATAATTTCAAATTATTTTATTGCTGAAATGAAACTGAAAATACGAGTTATTAATGTGCGATCAAAAAAAATTCAATGATACATATTTAGTGAATTGAACGAGACTATATATATATTTTAATATTCATAAATAAATATCAAATCAATGTTTGTTTTGAAATCTGAATAAGATTAACCCGCTTGTCTTTCGTTAGTTGCATGTAATGTAATATAAATAAATGGCACCATGTCTTTATCTTCAGAAGCCGAGGCTGATGGAAGATTAGAGGCTCAGAGACAAGTTCAGGATTAAAAGTTTATTAAATGCGGTATTAAAACAGTCATGGGATGTGTCGCAAGATGTTATTTTCTCATACACACACACACACACACACACACACACACACACAATGCTCAATAAGAACTTTTTAATTAACATTATGTCGTATATCTTTATATAAACACAAAAATTATATTAAATCTCAACATGTTTATATGACATTTCTTATTTTTGAGTTTAAACTGTGAACTGTAACAATAGGAGGCTATAAATAACAAAATTATTAAATATGAATTAAAATAAATATTATCATAAAATAATTATTATTTAATATATTCTTTAAGAAACCATCGTGAAAAGGTTCATATCCCAAAAATATTACTTTGAAGAAAAATAAGGTATATCAATGTAAGTTCATTTTGTTATATTGAAAAAAAAAACGAAATTAAGAATATATGATGATTACATAACACATTTTCAACATAAATGAAAATTTTATCTTTTAAAGAAGAAATATGATTTTTCAAAAATATAATTATTTAAATTTACATTTTGCTTTCAGACGTGGTTTATCTAGTATTCCAGCACTACAACATAATTTATTAACTTCAACATAGAAATTATTTATACAATGAAAAAAGAAATCATAATAAAATATACGTATATTTTTCAAATAATTAACTAAATGATTTTTATAAATGGTTCTGCACAAATTATAGTGCAGAACCATTTTAAATTTAGTTCAATGTAGAACCAATTTTAAAATTTATTTGATAGTATATTTTTAATTGTCAATTATTCATAATAATAATAATATTCATCTTTTTACTCCAACCCTAACTTTTTCACATAAAATACTATTTTGTATTTCAAACAAAAAAATCCCAAAACTTTATCAAAATACTACTATATATATATATATATATAAATATATATATATATATATATATATATAAATATATATATATATATATATATATAAATATATATATATATATATATATATATATATATATAAATATATATATATATATATATATATATATATAAATATATATATATATATATATATAAATATATATATATATATATATATATATATATATATATATAAATATATATATATATATATATATAAATATATATATATATATATATATATATATATAATATATATGTGTGTGTGTGTGTGTATCAAGGATGAATGATAAAGAACAAAATTAAAAGACATATTAAATATTTGGTCGTTATTTATTTTTTTTCAACGCATATCAGAAAGATTTGTATTTTATTTAAACCTCAATATATCATTGTATATAGGATATTTTTAATATATATATATATATATATATATATATATATATATATATATATATATATATATATATATATATATATATATACACGCATGTATAAGGTGTGTCAAAAAAATGTAAATACATATTTGATTTCGCAATTTTTCCATCATTCGATGTCAAATTAATCGTTTAACATATTTTTAATAATAATAATTCATTATATATACTTTATAAAAGATTATATAGAACAATTGAACCATCTCAGAATTAAAAAAAAACACCATATATTTCATATTTTTTCCACACCATAATACATAAGTATATAATTCTAAATTGAAAATTATTTAAATATATATATATATATATATATATATATATATATATATATATATATATATATGTTTATGTATGTAATATGCATAAACCAACAACAGATCAATATAAGGCACGTCGCACACTAAATGCACATGCATTTTCTATATATTTTATCGCATACTGTGTGCGAAACGCCTGAGACAAGATCACAATAAAAAAGGATTTATGCGACTATTCTTTACAACCTATAAAAATATTAAATAATAATATAGAATAACAAATAAATATACAATTGAAAATACACTAAAATATACTATCAAAAATAGTTTAAACCTTAATTGGGTTGATTTCAAGAATGTGTTATCTGACAAAACAAATATTTAAATCTTCGATATATCGATGTTTATTATTACATATTTAATTATAATTTGTAAATGGTGGATGTTTAATATTAATGTCAACCCTTCTAAGGTAAATAAAAAGTTTTGGCCACATATATGTTTGTATGATATTTTGGCACCTATTGACATAATTACATTATTTTTAATATGAATTAAAATTTCCATCACATTAAACGATACATTAAAAAAATTCTCTAAAATAAATAATTTATTTTTGGCTTCAAAATATTCAATAAATTCTGGCGATTTCAGCGATTCTCTCTACATTTCCTTATATTCGTTCTTATTTTTTACATAAATATATTAATATTTTTTTCATTGATGTATTTCAATATGTGAATTTCGTCTTAAAAGTTATATCGTGTGCGTACCTATTAATATATATATAATATTTATAATATTGTATATCATATATGCTGTTAGGATTTTTTTGCATACATCTTTAAATATTTCAAAACAAATTTCGCTTATTGTAAAAACGGTTACTATTTTTCATTTTTAAATTATTCGCACTGATTTTTATAATCTTTAAATATAATATAATATAATATAATATAATTTTTATTATGTTACTTTAAACTACAATCAAAATAGATTGTAATAATTTCTAGTGGCAATCAATTTCTAATGTATATATCTTTGTTAATAGCTAAATATGTATGTATATGTTTCGATTTTCATAAAATTAAATTTAAATGCTAATAAATCATTATTTTCTTTTTTTAATAATGTATTCTAGATGTTGCTATATCAGGTATAAAAATTTCTTTAGTTTTTTCAATATAATTTTCTATTAATTTAAATATATAACAAATTATACCATTTTTCGTGTTTCCCAATCTGAATGTCTATGAGAAATATTTGAAAACATCATATATAGTTATTATTAAAAATAAATATTAATTATTATTAAATCATAATTTTATAAAAATCTATAGTTAAAATGAAATAAGAAAGAAATCTCATTAAAAAAAACCAACTTCTCAGATTTAACATTTAACTGCGTTACATTAATCTGATACTTGTAATTTTACATGATTGTTTTTATATATACAACAGATCCTCGATTTTATTGACTAATAGGAGTACTTACTATGAAATTCATTAAAATAATACATTCAACATATAATACATAATGTTCAATATCTGCATTAATAACCAGAACTATTGTATTTAAATTACTTTAAAAATGTAATTAAATCTCCTGTTTTAAATAAACCGATATAATAGAATTAAGATGTATTAGAACAATGTCTTGTTATTTCACTTTCAGAGAATAGTTCTAATCGATATATATATATATATATATATATATATATATATATATATATATATATATATATATATAATGAATCGTGATTTCTTCTAAACAATTATATCAATAAATAAAATGTATCACCATCATAAATAAATTATCAAATACATCATCAGTACACTCAAATAGATAACTGTATGAAGCTAAGTGACTACTGATCTCTATGATTAAAAAAAACAATAATTTTTCATCATAATTTAGGAAAAAAAATTAATAACTGTTTTAGATGATTTCTAAAAAAAGAGATTACCGCCAAATTTGATTAATTTGAGAATCTATAATACTTTCCAAATATATAATCAAAATAAAAAAATGGCTAGTATAGGTTAAATTGTAACGATTATTATTTTTCCTAATATCGACTGTTGTACTTTTTAATGTCATGCAATTAGATATAGTTAGTTTTTCACTATTTTGATTATCTTTGGTTTTCAAAGATTATTTTTGATATACAACATTAAATTAGTATTTCTGAAGAAACTTGTACACGATAAATAATAATTATTATTGATCAACCATTTTTGAAAATGTATTAATGCTTCGATAATTAAAAAACCCATTAACACTTCAATTTTATAATTCTTTATTGAATGTTCTGAGAATTATTTTTAAATCATAATTAGTTTTGGATGACCATTGAATTTCTGCTGACAATAATTATTTCTCATGTACAAACACTTCATAAATTCATATAGTTTTTAAATTTATAATATTGTTTATTAAGAAAAATGTAGGATTTAATTAGACATATTTCATTTTATATAGTACTACTATAATGTAAGTACAATTTCATTGATCTTTATACATATGCAATGTAACAATTTTATATAATTGATGTAATATTGAAATCAATGAAAAACACAATTATAATTCCAGAAAAATATCATGAAATGTATTTTCCACGGAACGTTTTCGTTTTCAGATTATTTTACATGTGGCTATTTTCATTATTACTATTATTACAATTACAATAGTACAGTAAATTTATTAAATATTTTTCGCTCTTGCATTACTGATATGAATATTTATTATAAAAATTATAATATTATTAGCAGTTTTTACAATTTCTATCACGACTCTTTTTTTTAACTTTTATGTTAACAATCACATACGTTTCATTGTTTATATATAAAAATATAACGTTCGAATGCAATTATAACCACATTTTCTTCATATTCCTGTCATTTAATTTATATATATATATATATATATATATATATATATATATATATATATATATATATATATATATATATATATATATATATATATATATATATTAGTATACAACGATTATTTCATAAAGTTATGAAAAATAACGACAATATAAGCCTCCATGAAGGCAAACTTGGAAAGTGTTTCCAAAGTTTTAAGAATTAATATATTTTCTGCATATTTTAATATTTATATTATGATTTATAATAAAATAGTTTTCTATGATTTACCAAAACTTGTTGAAAATATTATTAAAACTAATTGAAAGTTTCAAGTTGCATTTCATTTAAACAACATCAATTCATTAACTGGTTTTTATTCAATCATGATTAATATAAAATTTACTAAAAGCATAGACTCCCAATAATCCGTATTTTCTTCAATATTTGTCAATTATATAAATAACATTATTGAACACCAAATATAAATATTGAAAAACGCTTTCTATATAAATTTAAATTCTTAAAGCTTTGGAAACTCTTCAAATTTTTATGAATTTGTATAAATACATATTTTAGTTCCATTGGAATTTTATCTTTATATATTTCGATGATGTAGATTTAGTGCTAACAATTAAGTTATAAAAATATAATAAATAGGCTAAAATCAATTTAATACGTAATATTCATATAAATTTGGCACTGAACAAAAGTAAATATCTGAAGAACCCTCACAGTTGAATATAATGATATTATAAAAAATACTTTTTGACGCATCATCGAAAAACAAGTTATAAAATATACTCATCACAAAGAAGCTTTTATATAATGACAAAATATATATAATATTACAAAAATCAATTGCATTTTTATTATATATATATATATATATATATATATATATATATATATATATATATATATATATATATATTATGCACATAAATTGAAATACTTTAGGAAAATGCCACAGTAAAATAAATAAAATTGCACTTTCTTCATGTCCTTTTCTTTTAAATTATAATAGAATTAATAATTAATCAATAATACATATATTTTATATTAATAGTAAAGTAATATTTTTTTCTATATGACAATATTTACATGATCCGCTTTAAAAGTAACTCAGTATACTTATTCGTAATACAGTCTAAATGTCTCTAATTTGATTTTTTATTAAAAATAACAATTAAATACATATTTTTGCATATATAATAATAATATATATATATGTATTATTTGGACGTATAACGCTATCACATCTTATTTCAGCAATTATAACACGTAAATTTTGAAGTGAGATACAATTTTCAGAGAAAAAAAGGACTAGTTATTCGATTACAAAAAAATAATCATAAATATAATTTATATACGTCAATATTTATTGTTTACTTATGATTCATTCAAAGTAGTGCATATTAAAAAATGATAACTCGTATATTTCATAAAAATGTGTGTGCATCGTGTTGAATATTTTGATAAAACATCAGAGCCTCTTGTGTCCGTCGGCACTTGAAGATTTCAAAGGATTAAGACGACCTGGAAAATCATCTGGAGACGATCTTGACGGTTCAGGATGCTCCAAGCTGGACGCTTTCAGTATCAAACCTTGAGATCTTCGCTGCAACCAATCCACAGTTGAAGAAGAGGATCCGGAAAATGAACCGGTCTTTTGTAATTGTTGTGGAGAAAAACAGGTGATGGGTTCAGAATGATGTGAAAGATTTTCAATCTCTATAAAATCATTACTATGATGTTGCGGTGTGATTGAAATATCTGATTCCTGAAATTGTTCAATATAATTTTAATAATAATATAAAATTAATACCTAATTAATTGTTTATTATATATATAATAAACAATTTTGTTTATTATATATATAATAAACAATTTTGTTTATTATATATATAATAAACAATTTTCACAAAGAGTCAAGATAAAAAAAACTATAAATAGTATTCGTGCAAAAAAAAATATTTTACCTCTTCTAAACTATTTAAAACCGATGGTTCGCCACCTCGACGTCCTTGTGCTCCTCGTATCCTCCTTACTTCAGTTTTTTCTCTTCTATCTAACTCTTCAGCTAACATCAAAACTTCCCAATCACCTCCATTACTACTACTATTTGAATTTTTCAAACTTAAAGTGCTGCTAGTTGAAGCTCTTCTGGTATGGAATTGTTCAAAAGCTGGTGTACGAGGAATATAGTCTGAATCTCCACTTGTTGAACTCGATGAAGAACTATAATAAGTATAGATTTATATATTCTTAGTGTAATATGAGGAGATATTTTTTTCCAAATTAAACAACTACCTATTTCCATCGCTAGAATTATAATCACTTCCTATATCAAGAATAATACTATCTTGTCTTGATGCTGGCAGTAAACTGATACCAGAAAAATGTTTTGTTGAGTGTCCTCCTCTATGATAACCAAAAAATGATCCTAAACTGAATTTTCTATGTTCTCTTTCATGCCTCACTGGTTCTATAATTAAAATTTTTGAAAATAAATATTTTGAAATGTTCATTATGCTTAATTTATTTCCATGCTTTAAATAAATACCTTCTTTTATTCCTGTATGATGTATTCCAGTATCCATTGAAGCCGTTTTCTTGATTTTTCCTTTAGCAGAATCCAAATGAGATCCAAAAAAATGAAAAGTATGGGAACTTCTTTTTACTTTTTGATGTCCTTTACTTTCACCGAGGAATGTATGTTGCTCAGGACTCATTATTTTAGGTGATATTGATCTAATATTAGAATTTGAATAAAGCTTTTGTTAAAAATATGTTTTTTTTATATTTATATATTATAATTTTAATATTATATTTTACCTTGAAAGTGATTGGAGCTCCATATTCTCCTGATCACTACTTTCTTCCCACGATTTCCTTTCTTTTAATTTAGCTGCTTTTTGTCTTGAATAGGTGAATTCTGGATAACTTGATTTAGTAGATTTTTTTGAGCTGGATTTTGATTTTTCTTTTGATATTGTTGAATCTTGCACTTTTGATACATCAAACGGATTATACTGTTCCAAATCCAAATTTAATTCTGATTGTGAATAAGATTCATATTGATTCTCGTCTAAATCACCTTGTATTGAATGAGTGGCAAGAAAACTTTCATTCAAATTCATATCTTCTACATTTCCGGTATTTTCATCTTCAATGTTATTTGGATTTGGTGGTGAAGTAGTGAATACTGTATCTAGAGAGTCTCCCCTCTGAAAATAATATGTTAACTGAAGAAATTAATAATTTTAGCAGCTATCATAAACAAAAGCTAAAATATACCATAAATCCTTGATCTAAAGAAATATCATCACTTCCTGAGCTTCCTGTTAATCCAGATGTTGGTTCATATTCACGAGTTATTACATCATCGGATAAAGTTCTATCTTCTTCCACTGAATTAATTCTTCTGCGTAATTGATTGCTTATATTAATGTTTGTTGTATTATTTGTAGTTGTTAAACCTATTCGTTCTAATTCTTGGATTCTTTTCTGTAACTGCGATATTATTTCATCTCTTTTTCTTACTTCCAACTCTAAATTATCAAACCTATGAAAAAAAGAGCATTAACTATTGTCTTAAAACAGTGATATAATAAAAAATTATATTACCGTTCTTGAAATTTTCCTTGTACTTCATGAAGATGACCCTGTATAACATGTTTTATACCCATTAAAACTTCTCCAAAATATTCTTGCTCTTCTAAGGATCCTTATTAATATTAAAAATAGTAATATAAAAATATAATAAATACAATACATTCACAATTTAAAACATATATCGATATAATCACCTCTAAATATTTTCTTTTGATTAGCTCTTGCTGAAATTAAACTTAACTTCGGTTTTTCTGGAGGCACTTTTATATCTTCAGGGTGAATATTTTCTAAAACGGGATGCGGATAGTTGAATTTTGTATCGAAAGATGACTCAAAAGTCAAATTGCTAGGTTTTTCAGCTAAAACATTACTTAAAATAGTTGGTCTTTCCATATCGGTAGAATCGTCAGGCTTAATAATATTGGTTAAATTGTCAACTGTTGCAGGACTATACACAATATTTTCATTTGATATCCACGAGTCGTCATCTTTATCTTGAGAATCTGATGACATCTTGCTAGTTAACCTCTGATAAGGGTTGGTAATTGGAAATAAAGGCTTTTGTTCTGTTTCACTAGTTGGAGGAGATGTTAAAGTGTCACGATTAAAAGTAACACTTTTTGCAAATTTTGAATGTCGAGCCGCATAACCTTCTATTGTCGGAGCTCTAATGAGTTTTTTAAAATCCCTTGAGCTAAAAATCGGTGATTCTTGAACATCTTCAGATAATTTTTTCAAGATAGATTTAAGATTTCGTCGTTCAATAGTTTCATTCGACTCTGGACTTAAAAGTAATTGGGAATCTTCAACAGATTTGCGGTAAGCTTTTCTTCCTTTAAAATATGTGGGTCGTTTCATTGAAGAGCTGCCTTCAGAATTACACCGTATCAAAGTATCGACTTCAGGAGGATTATCACCATAATCAAAACTTAAACTTCTTCTTTTCATTTCATTTTCTAATTCAGCTAATTTTTGTCTTTCATTTAAAATTTTTAATTTTTTGACGAATGGTAATATTCCATATTCTGGAGACAAATCTTCAACGGAAATATAATTTTTGTTACGTTGTGTAATTGGTAATTTTTGAGGTTTAACGTTGTCTTTCTCTGATTCGTCATCCGGTATATTTGTTATTTTACTTTCTTTCTCTAAACTCGTATCTTTTTTACTAATTGACTCTTGAGATAAATCTTTTTTTTCTAAATTACTCGAATGCAACGTTATACCTTTATTTACAATATCGCTTTTTTCGGACTTATCATCTAAGCTTACTTTATCTTTATCAATAATATTACAATCAAGGGATGGAGTTATTGTATCATAGGACGTAACAGGTGACAACTTAACTTTTTCTAATTCTAATGTAGATAAAGCTGTATTTTTGGCACCAATACCTGTTTTAGTACTTTCGATCAGATGAGGACAAGAAACGCCCTTTTCCTTAGAACTCTCAGAGCTTACACTATCTCTACTTGAAGAATCTTTTGAATCACTTAAAATAGCAGCTTTTTTCAATTTCGACCAAGGTTTTTTGGGACTATATTTTTCTTTTTCGATTTGATTTCCGATTAATTTTTGTGTTTCACTACATTGCGAAGTTTTATTTTCTATATCTACATTTTTAACACTATCAACTTTATTTGGCACTATATTTGACACTATAGTCTCTTTTGATGAAGCACCTTGAAGTAATTTTAACTTATCTCTAAAAGATGTCCCGACAGCTTTAACGGGTGATTTAATTTTACTAACAACACTACTGGGTATTGATATATTTTGTGCTGAAGATGTCTGATTATTTGTTTCCTGTTGCACAGATGATGATAGCTTTACACTTTTCGACACATGACTTGAATGTTCTGAAGTTTTAGTTACTTTTTCATAATCGTCTTTTTCTTTACATAAAGGCTGAGACACTGATGTTCCATCACTTTGCACTTTTGTTATTTTATCTTTGAAACTAACTTTTGGTCTTAATGATGAATCGCTTGACCCTGACGAACTTTTCCTAGATTGTTTTGTTGTTGGGCTTAATGATGTTTTTATTGTTGGACTAAGCGGGCTTTTTAAAGAGCTAGGACTTATAGTATCAGTGCTGGACGGAGGATTACTACTAAGAGTTATTTTATCTACACCACTGGTTGACGGTCCCATAAGACTCCTTTCTTTATCTTCTTTCGCTTTGAGTAACAATAATCTTTGAAGCAATGGTAAACCGGCACCAATTACTTCAGGTTCATTCGATGATACAGGAGTTGATTGACTTGGAGCTGGAGACACTTGAGATGCACTGCTAGTATGCAATCTTGATGCTTCTTTCTCTTCTCGTTCCTTCAATAAATATATAAATATCAAAATATATCGCGTATTTTCAAAATAAATTAACAATTACTTACTTGTTTTTCTTTTAACAATTTCAGTCTTGCTAGTAATGGTAAACCGGCACCAATAGGAGATGTAACTTTTTCGTCTTTTGCAGTACTTTGATCAGCACTACCACTAGCTTCATCCTAAAAAAAACAAATATATACCATAAGTGTAAAAAGTAAATGAATCACTAAAAAATGATAATAACGTAAAAAAAATACCTCTGCATGATGATTTTCATCACTTTCTACTCTGGGCATCCTTCTTAAAACGCCCTTTGCCGCAGCATTTGTTGCAGCACTAGCTGCACTTGCAGTCACTAAATTTCTCATTTCCATGGAATCACCATTTATTGATCTTCGGGTGGGTCTAGATTTACTTCGAAGTGCATTTTTCAACCCCTTAAAAAATAATTCATTCTTATATATATTATATTATATTAGTTATAATAAATATTTGAAGCTCTTGTTATACCTTAACATCGCTACGAAGTCGATGTACAATTCTTTTTGGTCCACTATCGTCTCCATCCATTTTATCATCAACACTTTCTCCTAAAAAATTAAAAATATTAATATTAAAGAATTAATATTATTCAAATTTAAGAAAAAAAATGTACCTTTAGCTTTCCTTGAACAATTTCTAGCTTCTTGTAATCGTTTTCTACCTAATGTTTGGAGAATTTCTTGAGCTTCCGGATAATCTTTCATTGCTGCCAAAACATCTTCACGAGAAAGTGAAAATAATTCAGAATATCCTACTGATCTAACATCTGCTGTGCGTCTGAAAAAATATAGGATTTTGTTAATATGCAATAGTCTATAAATACAATTAAATATGAAATTACAAGTATATAATTACTTATTCAATCCATCTAAATTAAGAATCCCAATTTCACCAAAAAAATCTCCAGCTTTCATTGTAGTTAAAACTTTTCCAGTTTCCGAAATAACTTCTAAAATTCCATCAGCAATTATAAACATCTCTCGAGCTACTTCTCCTACAAAAAAAAAGAATTACATATTAATAATTAATATAAAATAATCTGAAAAAAAAATACATTTATTTTTATATTTAAAAATTAATACCTTTTCTACAAATAGAATCACCAGGAGTAAAAATATATGCTTTCATTTTTAACACTAAATCGTGAAGGAATTCTGGTTGGCATTCTTGAAAAATAGTTACCTAGAATTTTTTCTAAATATTATGAACGTTCAAAATTTGTATGGTTAAATATAATAAAAAAAAACACACTTTCTTCAGAACACTCAAATTCACATGTAAGGCAAGTTCTGTTTTTAATTTATCCGGTAATAAACCTAACGCTGTATTTATATCACCTCCTCCTTGAATTCTTCCTCTGGACCAAGAATAATCATACCACCTTAAAACTCGTCGTTTCATTCCTCCAGGCACCTAAAATTATATGAATATAATTAATCTTTCAACATTTTATATTAAACAATTGAATTTGAATGTAAAATAAGACATCTGTCGAACAAAATAATAATTAATTAATACCAAAAGGAATTTTTTAGTATGAAAACCAAAAACAATTTTATTAATAAACATCTATAAAAAAGAATCAATTATGAAGCAAAATATATTAAAAAAATATTTTTTAATTAATTTCAGCATACTTGTAATTTTTTTCAACAATCATATTTATTTATTAATTATTTGCTATATTGAAATTTACTGTCAACCTAATTATTTTTTTAAAAACATATAGTATCTTAATTCCAACTTACGTTCCAATTTTCATAATATATTTTATATTTTTTAAGAATTATTTTATTATTAAATTGTTAAAATTTCGTTAGATGTCTCTACGAACGTTAAAAATTTCTTAAAATTTTATAAGTATTATTTAACGTAAAATCACAACACAATAACAAATAGTACTATAAATTATTATCGTATTTAAAAATAAATATTGTAGAATTAATTTTATAATTATCGTACCTTGTGATGTCTCATATAAGTTTTGGCTCCATCCAAGAGTCTTTCAAATTCTAATCTATTCGCATTTCTGTTGGTTATAACATTACCTACTTGACCTACAATTGTGGCAAATATAAATACTCCAATCAAATAACTCACTATGGTGAAGACGTACCTTGAAAAAAAAATAGAAAAAAGAAGTTTACATATATACATTATTAAAAGTATTTTTTCAATTAGTATAGCAAGTTTAATCAATAACAAAAGCTTAGTTTTCGAACAGAACAATTTTCTAATTCTAGAAAATGTACACAATACAAAAATACGAATTTTGAATGCATTAATCAAGTGGGAAAGAGAGAACATATTGAGTGGCTTAAATTTTGAGGGCTGTTCGAAAACCTTACTTTGGATATTTTCATATAGTAAAGACATATAACATTGTTATACCTCTAATATTTCTTACCTAACAATAATAAAACGCTAATAATTCTATGGTTACTGTCTTTCCGTAATGTTCCATGACTTTTTTTTTTTTTGTATGTGTGTACACAGTATAGGAAAATAAAATGATGCAAATCAAAGTTACAAAATACATCATCCAAAGTAAAATATAAAAGTCAGCGAACAGCCTCCAAATTTCT
This sequence comes from Leptonema lineaticorne, assembly GCA_024500535.1. NCBI lineage: Eukaryota > Metazoa > Arthropoda > Insecta > Trichoptera > Hydropsychidae > Leptonema > Leptonema lineaticorne. Next base: position 7,975,944 of record JANIJI010000017.1, read on the forward strand.
GCCGCAGCCACATAAAATTTGCTAACAACCATTAATATCGAGATACAATGAAGGTACAATAAATCGAAAAAGGGAAAAAAATATAATTATGAGAATAATATTGAATTAAAAATAATAAAATAAATATGCTTAGGTAGATATGTACGGTACACAAATATTGGATTAAAATTTAGGAATAATTCAAATAAATCAAAAAACTAATCCATGCAAATACGGGACCATCTGCTGTAAAAATTCATATTTATTTAATTTTAATGATTATGCTCTAATTAATATAAATAGATAATTTTATTAATGCAGATGCTTCATTATTCGCATGGAAGGCAAACATGAGTGCAATGATGATGATATTGGTGACGTACCCGCCGTTGGACCTGAACTGCAGAAGACGGGACTTGAGGCCTCGCCTCGGCAAAGACTTGGGACCATCTGCTGACTGTGAGGCCCTAAAACGGGCACGTTACACGATTTTATTGCATCTAATTAAACAATCATACTTTCACACACATACAAACTAAAAAAAAAATGCTCCTATATTCAGTGGAAGAACCCATATATTATTTAAAAATTATTTTAACATTTTCATTACAATAATAAGTTTCAATAAATTTATTAATATGTTCTAAATATTAAAAAATAGATTAAAATTAATTATTTGGATTCACCACTGTATATACTCTGTAAAAAGCAATACTGAGACATTATCGGAAGTATGTGTTGGTTTAATTGGAACTTCACATAAATTCAACATTATAACAAAAATATATGAAATATATATACAGACTTTTAAAGAACAACCGGACATGGATAAAACTTCATACTGTACTTTTACTGAAATTGTTAAAATTAACACCGTTGCAAAAAGACCTCCACTGTGTGTCCCCAATTGATCCAGTTTTCAGATATATTTAATTCAAATGCATATAATATGTACTCGTGTGAGTTAAATAACATTTGCAATTTACTTATACATACATATACAATATGTAACAACTTTCTCAAAGTACGTTATCAAATGTATGTTTTCAATTAAACTTACTCGGCATTAGTTTCAGGAGTTGGAAGATCGCCTATGGTGGTGAGTGTCAACGTGGACCAATACAAAGAACCTAAATATTTCCTCGTTAATGTAGCATAATCTCCGGGTCTATGCGGATAAACCCAATCCCCCTGAAAAAAAAAATGTCATTAAAAAGTTTTGATTAAAGTCGAGATAAATTAATACAAATAAGCAAAATTATGCGTACTTGGAATCCTTCGGCTTCGGATAATAAAAAGTAAAAGCAACCGAACCAATGCGCCAGTATGAGTAGGATATGTATTAAATTTATTACACGCCAAAAATTTGGATAAACCGTTCTAGATTCCACTATATAATAACAACTGACCGCTCTGTACACCTGAAATAATGTTGTATAAAAAAAAATATATATCAATTAATCATTTTCAATGTGTAATATTGATCGTTGAAAATGTAAATATAATAGATACAAAGCTCTAAACCCACCTTTAGAAATCTAGGAAATCTTAACATTGGGTTTGTGCCAAAACGCAACTGGAGCAAATCTAGTGGGGTCAAAGCTAATAGATCCAAAAGAAAAGCTCGGGAATTCAAATAATGGCCGGCTAACTTTTTCGAGTCGTAAACCATCAAACCCTGCTCTAAATATCCAGTTCTCAGCTGCACAACAAGATCTGCTGTAAACACGACGTCCGTGAAACAATCGCATGCGAACCAAAACGTTGAAGCCAATTTCTATTTGACAATGAAATAATATAAACATTATTAAATACGTATAATAATCTATAACGTATTAAAATTTGTTTACTTCTAATAGATTAACTAAATTATCTAACTAACTCATGTGAGGTTCTTAAAAATAACGCCGAAAATGATTTTCAATTGCCTGTCACAGTTAATATTATTAAATTAAAAACTTAAAAATTCTAATAATTAAAATTGAACATTAACTTTAGTTATATACAATTATCTTTTTGTTTTGACGTTGTTTTAATGAAAGAAAATTTATCCTAAGTATTTTTATTAATGTTGAGTATTTTCAATTGTGAATAACGCTCGTTAATTAGTTTAAAATTATTTATAATTATAATAGAGCTTTTGCTCATACTTTGGTTTGAAAGAATGTTTTATTTTTTATCTAATAACTCATATATTAATATTTAATAAAATTAACATTAACAATATCCATTAAACTAAATTTAAATTCAATATTTTTATTTTTTTCGAACAGTCTTTGAACAAAACTTTTGATATTTAAAAAAATATACGTATAATACTTATAATATAATATAAAATTCATAATATATTTTTATAAAAAAATAAATTAAATAAATTTCAGAAATAATCTTATTTTCTGTTATATTGATTGATTTCTAACGTTTAGACAATGTAAAATCAATACAAAAATATTTACATAAAGCATTTACATATTTATAAACGGTTTTTTCATTATCATGTTTATACGTAAATGTTTTGATATGTTAGTGAATTTTTTTGTACATATAAAAAAATTACATCTATTTCAATATATTTTAATACGTTTCAAAAACTCTTTCACTAACGAACTAAATATAATATTAATTTAATCCTTAAAATACTTTTAATGTATTAATTATATAATACTTACATTTTATTAGTCACTATATTGACGAAATTTGTAAGATAAATATTAATATATATATATATATATATATATATATATATATATATATATATATATATTGTATATATATTTATTTAAAGCACTTTTTATTATCGATGATTGAAAAGTGTTAGCCTTTTTATGTTAAAGATGGTCCTCTTTGACCTTTTCTATATTGATTATTTATTTTATATCACAACATATTCTAAACTAAAATATATCTTTAAATAAATAAAAACTGGTTCGTGTAAAAAAAAATATAGCACAGTTATGTGCAATAAAATAAATCGGTTTATTTATATTTCTCAGATTATTTATCGTATATAGTATAATTTTTATCTTTGCACTGCTTTTCGATAATAATTTAATTGTAAAAAAAAAAAATACTGAAAGATTTAGGTCGTAAATCGGTATATTAAGATCGCTTATCTGTGATAATGGGCGGCAATTACGAATTATATTCACTGCAACGAAAACCTAAAATTGGAAATTTCTGTTGTTTCGTTTAAATATAAAACGCATTTGATATTTATTTTCTATAAATAATATATTAATTAATAATCTTTTTTGATTATTAAAATTTTAAATACGAAAAAATATTTATTTGGTCTTAATTTTCCGCTAATCAATCAACTTTTACGCCAAAAGCATTAATGTGTAAAATTATTTAGCTTACGATAGAGTGTTAATAAACATCATATATAGAAATTGTAAATTGTCATAAAATTATATTCATAGTTCATTTTTTATTTGTTAATATCTCAATATAATCATATAATATTACATCGATTAATAAAAAATTCGGGAATCAAAATTTTTAACCAATTATAGACGTTTTATATATAAAATATCAGACAATTTTCTTTTATAATATTTAATAAATATCGTATACTTTTTTTATTACATTTTTGTCACCTTCACAATATATAATAAATTCTAAGAATTTCAACTTCGTCTTTATGTTATAGATTAAAATTTTAATCGAACACCCACTAGTTAATATAATTTTATTTATTTGTATTAATTTTATTAATAAAATATTCAAAAATATACTTCAATCATCGTCTATCAAATATTTTGTACTGTAATTTTTAATATACGATTTCAGACCATTGAAAGTAATATAAGATTTGAATTTAAAATATTTTCATAATAATTTTAAAAATATATGTTTTACATAAATTTCTATATTTTGTTTCTTTTATGATAAAATAATAAAAATATTATATGAAATTTTATCGAGAATATATAAAGAACTTCCTTTTATATTTGGAATTCATCCATTCAGAAAAGAATTGTATTTTATAAATCTGTCTAAATTCAAAGTTACGACCCTTAGATTCTTTCAAATCATATTTCGCTATCTAGGTAATACATAAAATATAATACAAATATACTAAAAAAAAATCCGATATCGATCGTAGACTGCTCTGCGCATAACGCAATAAACTCTCACCGTGCGGACCGCAAATAAAAAAAGTTGAACACTACTGCTCTAATTAAAATCAACCTATATTACACTCATACATAATATGATATATTTTTTAATATATATATATATATATATATATATATATATATATATATATTATACAGGGATTCGATTTACGACGCACGCCATCGACAAAATGAGTTATTAACTCGGATTTACATCGTCGTAGCAATTATTTTAACGAGAAAATCCCTCATCGTGTGGTTCAAAAACGGAATCGGATCGCTTCGGTCCGTTAATATGGAAGTTATTGTTTTATGGAGACGTCGTTTATTGCGGTTGTAAAACGGAACGACAATAAAAGATGCGAAAACTGAAGCGTTAAACCTTCGTGTCATCCGCGGGAACAGTTCGAATAAATCTTACTCTTGCGTCGAAACATCGAAACAAACATTAAATCGTAAAATAAATTACACACACATATACTTATATGCATATATATATATATATATATATATATATATATATATATATATATATATATCTGTAAATATATATATATATATACACATGTATTTGTATAATTTTATTATGTATGATTTTTCTGTTTACATCAACGTTCCGCTACAAAAAGCTCCTGTCGGTCGTAAATTATGCAGTGACACATTAATTCTACAATATAATTTGAAGATATCAATTCCAATATAATCAATTCGACTACATAATAAAAGATAAAATTGAATAAAATCTTAGAAATATAAGTATGAATATTTTACATTTTTAATATAAAATTTAAAAAAAAACATAGATTTTAAAATCATGCAATTCAATGAATTGATGCTTTCGTAATGTATAATTGAAAACAAATGACATTAAAAATATGTAAATTTTACTACAGTGAAAATCTCTTTATTGTATATTTACAATTCTTCAAACATGTCTCCAAATCGAATCGAAACGAAAAAATAATAATTTTCACACGTAATGTTGAGGGTGGCTGATGGGAAAGGGACCCCAATAAACTGGAACGATCAGGTCAAGGTCTTAACGGAAACTACCACAATAGAGGCTTTTGAAAATAAGCATCGTGTCGGAAGAGATAGAAGTAAATTATTTGTCGCCTAACTAAAAGAATAGAGATTCAAGACCTTTAGAGATAAAGAATTATAATACGGATTAGTGTTGTAACAAAAGAGAATAATTTACATTACAAATATACGTTCCAACTTTATAAAATCTTTACTTATATTACATTACGACACATCATTTTATTTAGATTTTTTTTCTTTCAATTATATAAAAATGAAAATATCCATCTGTTATATAAAAAAATAAACATCTCAAATTTATAAATAAACTATTCTACACTTCAATTGTATAATTAAATATTCAGAAATATTTTTCTTTCGTATATAAAGTATTAAAATTTGTTTATAAAACGTGATTATTTAGCAATATTTCATCACGTTCCGTTAAATATTTACCGAAATACCTTATTTTTTTTCTTTTGTTCATTCCTATATATATATATATATATATATATATATATATATATATATATATATATATATATATATATATATATATATAACGGAAATGGAAAAAAGCAAAATATCTTTAGCATACTTTCTAAAAACTGTAATTATTAATACAATATTAATAAGAAAATAATTATTAATTTTAATAAAAAAGTATACCTATTTTTTAAAAGTATGAAAATTCGCATGAATATATATGCTTGTCAGTATACATTTCATATCTTACAAGATAATAATTATAATTATATACAGCCGTTATAAAGGAATTATTACATTTAACGCTGTCAACAAATAGAATTTACCGTATAAAGTAACAATACCAAAATAGTATATGTCGTCCATTTTTACAACAATAGCACTGTGCTTTATTGCATATGAAATTTTAATGATAATCCAGGGGTATTACAACAACAATGGGCCGGTTAATGCGATTCTTGTGACCTAACAAGAGTATCTCTCCGGTAGCCATTACCATCAACCGTGGTATATATATATATATATATATTTTTTTTTTTATTTAAATAAATAAATTCGCATTTCATATCAGGTCGAGGATTAGTGGCGATTGCTCCATATCAGCTGTGTTCCGAGCACAATGCCCCGTTTCGTATTTAATTTAATGAATATATATCCTTATGTACGATTTTTGGATTTGCAGATATATTATATTATAATAAAAAAAAATTCATTTAAATTTTTCATGTTTTTTTAAAAATACATTTTTTTTTCATATAAAGTTAATAAAATAAAATATGTACAAAATTATAATATATTAATATTGACAACCATCATTGATTAATTGTATAAAAAAATATATAATTTCTAAAGGAAATGAATGAATATATAGAAGTCAGTAGGTAATTGTATGTAAAATTGAATATTTACAAACGATTTATACGAATCTAAATATTTAATTAATTATAAATTTTTCATTATTTTTAGCAAAATTATCTAGATTTATCAAATTTCAAAAATCAATTGTTTTCATTGCTATTTTTTCACAATTATCGTATTTCTAAGTGTAATCTTAAAATTCATTAATTTATCAATATTTTCCCGGAAGGAACGACAAAATTTAACAATAAATAATCTATTAGGTAATTTAATACAAAATCGATTTAGGCACTTAAGCAATAAAATAAATACAAATTTAAAATATTATTTAACGCAAATTTTTAAATAAAAACTGAACGATAAAGTTTTACTTTATAGTTTCAAAAGCACATATTTATTTTTTCTACGCTCAAATTTTAAACATTGTTTCTAATTGAAAATTTCAAAACATTTATATTTTACATATAAAAAAATAAGAATAATATATATTCAAAATACAAAACATTCGTTTACAATTCAAAATATCGATTTCGTCGATAAATTAACATCAGTATGCACTACAATAAATCATATCTGAAAACGAACCGGTACAACGTATCAAAAATTGACATATATCGCATAATAATTTCGTATATCAAAGCTAAAATACAATTGTTGAAATTTATCAAAATTTCAAATTTTTCTATGATATGACAATAGTCGACCGTACAATAATATAATACAATATAATATAATAATAATAATAATAATACGTACTTGCAATTCTGGAAAACTCTGACGCACTATGAGAGTCCACAAATTGTAGAGAACGCAGCAGGTCAATAGCCACAACCAATAGAAATAGAAGTTCTCATCAGGGTTGACGACCGTTCTTGGTGGTCTGGGGACTCTTCGTCTCCTACGGGACACGGGGGCCGCATTACCCCCTATGCCACCGCCTCCTCCTCCACCCTCTGAACCTGTATCTTCAACCTAAAAAAAAAAATAAATATATATCATATTTTTCACAAAAATACTGTATTTCTATTATCGATTAGATATTCATATATAATATTTTTTTTAATTATCTTGATGTAAAATATAAAATCTAAATAAAAATTTATATACATTATATTTTTATATCACATAGGATACGTGTCATAAGCTCAATTTCTAAAAATTGTGTACATAACTTTTCATATGCATTAAACGACAAAAAAAATTGAGCACGTATTTTGAATATAAATATATATATATATATATATATATATATATATATATATATATATATATATATATATATATATAATATTATGCTGAAACCCTTAATATATTTTATCTTTTGTAATATATTAACTCGCCAGACTAATATATCATTTAAATCGATTCGGCTGAAATTCAAAATTCGTCGTCGAATAAACGATTTTATTTACAAAAAAAAAGGAAATCTAAAATAACACGTCATATTTAATATATAATAGAGATATTTTAAACGGAGTGGAAAATTCTATACGAAATGCTACGTTCAAGATATAAAGATATTATCGTTTCAAACCTCCATAATAAACTTTCTGTTGCATGAGTGCCAAACGATATAAAAATGACATTTTTACTGCTATTACACTGTTGACTGTTGTTTTTCATGTGAACCTCAAATTCATACAAACAATGGTTAAAGTGCGTTGTTAAATGAATACCGTGAGACGATTAAAAGATTTTATAGTATGCATTGTGTCGTTGTTCACTTCGAAATATACATAAAATATATACAAACTTTTGTATTAATATTTAATATACCATATATGTATTTTTTTTTACCTAAAATTTCATATTAACAATATGTAAATTTACTTAAATGATGATATATTTAATTCATAATATATTTATAATATTAAAATATAGAACTTAATAAGATGTATGAAAAATGTATTCTGTTTCAATTATAAATATTTTATACCGATGGGAAATATTTTCATATTGTATAAATTTCTTTAGAATGTGATGTTTTTATAAGAATTTATTCTCTATATTTTAATAATAAAAAAAAATACTAGAAAAGTTACTACAGAAAATGGAGTCAACGTAGATTACATACTTTAAATTCTGATTTTTCTCATATTCTCTTATACATATAAAACATTGAACGCTTTCAGACGATAATAATTCAACTTTATAATAATAATAAAAATAATAATAATAGAAAAAAAAACGATCCAATTTCATAATTAAAGCGTAATAAACGTACTCAAATATACATTATTTTACACTCATAAATAATTCAACATTTTCATAAACGTTTCTATTAATTAATTAACGTAAACAACGATTTTAACGTTAAAACAAAACAACCGTCGCAATTAACCGAAGAAACACATTACGTTTCCAAAAGCAACCTCTAAATGTGTGTATGTGTGTGTGTGTGTGTGTATGTAATCCGAAAACAATCGAGATTAATTTATATATAGCATGGTAAATCATCACAACAATATAATTCGTCTTCGCATTAATTATTAATTTTATAGCGTAATTATATTTTAAAATATATTACGATCGGATAACGACGCGTTGACGTCCGTGAAAAACGATGAAAAGCCAGCTTATAATATATTTATATATACATATATGTATATATATATTTTTTTTCGATGTATAAATATACTTAAATATATTTTCAATTGAAAATATATGGCATAGTAATCGTTCATAAATCACGTAAAGCCAAAAAATCGCCATTTTGAACCATCTCATCCCTTCGTGATATTTCGTGACATTCGATCCCACTTCCTCATCCTTCTAAAACACGTGACTACCTCTTGTATTATATATATATATATATATATATATATATATATATATATATATATCGTGAAAAATACACATATATAAATCTTCGATATATTATATTATATAAATCTAGATTCGTGTTGACGTGTAAAAAAAATGGAAAATTTATATATATATTTTTACAAGCATGTAATTTATAAAATAAACACCGATGGACGTTTCGTCATATTAGAAAAAAATATATATATATGTATACGTTTTATATACGAAATATGAGTATTTAATGAAATGTGTGATTGAACGAGACATAAATTTATTTATTTAATAAAAGAAACGTTAAACGCCCTTAACAATAAATACGTCCATTACAGAATCGTATCTTAATTCATAATGGGAAAAAAAAATAACATCTGACAATAACAGATTTAACCGCCAAAACAAATCTTTGATTACGTCTATTGTAATATTTCGATCGAAAAGAGAATATAACGATTATTTCGACATTACATAAGTTTTCGATTAATTTTCGACGCTTGAAAAAATATACGTTTTTTTTTTTTTTTGTAAAAAATATAAAATATAAATTAATTATAATAACGTAGATAATAATATTCGTGTGGAAGAATTCGTACTTTTCTGCGTATACATAGTTTTGTAAAGTTATTTTAAAGTGAAGGGGTTAAAAGGCGATAAATTTTACGCATTATCTATAAATAGGACGACCCTTTGTTTTGTAATTTTACACGCGTAAATTATTATTGCAATATACTAGTTTAAATAGTAAAAATATTCAGAATAGTTCGCAGTGTGATATCGCAAAACAATGTTATTTTTTTCATTTGCATAGTTGAAAATCGCAATATAAACATTTACAAATAAACAATATATTTTTAATGTATTATTATATTTACATTCATTATATATTGTATTTATTTTATAAAAAGGAAGATATTTTATTATGTATATATTTATCCGTTATTTCTCGTTTTCAACAACATCCTTCACTCGACAGAAAATATTTAATTAAAAAATTCGTTTTATTTTCAAATAAAACGAATCAAATATACAAACGATAAAAAAAATTTGACTCTCTCAAATACTATTGAAATATAAATCAGGTATGTAGTGGCCTGTCTAAAAATGTAAATTTTATTCAAAAAATCATTTAAAAATTTATATATACATACATTTATATATATATATATATATATATATATATATATATATATATATATATATATAAAACCAAAAACACCGTCAGATAGCTCCGTTGACAATTGGTTGTTGAATTGCCTCCGAAGTGTCACAAACAGATTTTTTTTAATATGAAAAAACGCGGCAAAACATGCAGACAATTTATTGAATGAAATAAAAAAAGTAACAATAATACGAATGTCAAAATTCCAGACTGAAAAAAAAAAGGTGAAATATTGTATTTATATTCGTGCATTTCAGTTGAATTTTTTATTGCTGAAAAGAAAATGCACATTCTTGAATATATGAATTATTCATAATTCATACAAAAATATGAAAGCAAGCAAATGTCTCGGTTTTTCAATAAAAATATTTATATATGTTATTTTAATTTTATCATTAAAAATATTGAATATAAATATATTTATATTATAATATATTTCATTGATTGAATTTCACTACTAAATATGCACACGTGTAAAGGTAAGCGATAAAAAAAAAGGAAAATTTAACTTACGGTTTCCTGAGTTTCCGGTATCTGTCTGGTGGAAAACCTTTTCAAAAAGGAGTCTTCCCTTTTCAACGGGGGTTTCTTTTGAATAGCTGAACTCAGTTGAACTGTTGTGCGCAATTTCATCCATCTTTGATTTGATTTGGTCCTAAATTGTGCACAACATATCATATTATTACATAATATTCCACACAACAATATTTTATAAAGAAGTGATTTTTTTTATTCGTATCATATCGTTTAATATAAAATATATTTCTTAAAAATATAATTTTTATTATTTTTAAAATATTTTATTTATTTATTTTTTAATATATAAAAAATATTTGTTCATTTCACATTTCAAAATATATGCAAACAACGAATATCTAAATATATCAGAATATAAATCATATTATTATGCAACGTGCTTTAGAATAAATGATCGGTTTTTTTTTGAAATCGATATTATTCGATCACGATTTTTTTATATTTTGATTTCAAATCAACATGCCTGAAAAATGTAAAAGAAAAAACACGAGAAATTCTAAAAAAAACTCATCTACGAAGTTTCAAACGTACAACATTCTAGTATTGAAGAAAGATTTTTGATAAGATTTTCTATGTGTATAAATATATTTCTTCCACAATACACAAGTCATGAAAAAAGTCAAAAAACGTTAAGTGGATAGAAAAACAAACAATTCCAATAGTAAAAAACCAATGGAAAATTTTCAATTCGAAGACGAAAAACAAACATAAATATACTACGATATTATAAAATAAACATCTACATCTAACAATCATTGAAAAAGTATATAGATATTGAAAACCCGCCTTTCAAATATGCTTGAGTTGTGAACATTGATTTTTATATAATAATATATCAATTATATACCTAATGCAATGAAATAAAAATACATTTTATTAACACAAAAACATACGAACGAAAAACGCCAAACCAAAATAACGTAAAAACGGTAATTTCAAATCACACTACGATATAATAAATTTATTATAAACAATTTATATAACATCATTTATTAACAAAATGTTAAATTATCACATATACTTTTACATATATAATAATATATACAGTTATTGTGAATAGAAAGAAGCTTTTACATTGATGAGTATCATGTATAATGATATATTTACTCGGTGATAATATGTAATATTATAAAAATAGACCGTGTATAGTTAAAAATAACTTTCAAAGTGTTCTTACCTATTAATTATTTTATCCCTATTATTAGAAAAACGATATTCTTATAGTGTGACGTCGTAAAAATATATGTAATGACTCGACGTTTTGTACAGAAATGAATTAATATAAATTGTTTGCGACGTAAAATATATGAAATAGAAACAACACAAAAATTATTCAGTATAGGAAAAACAATAACATTGGAAGATGAAAAACCACCAACACCAAAAAACGGCATCCACGTGTAACTATCTATGATATATATATATAATTAATGAATATCAGTCAAGAAAAACAGCTGAGATTCGACCACGACTCCTAAAAAATGTACATTAAAAAAATAATAATAATAAAATAATAATGGAAAAAAAGAAGGAAAACAGCGAGAAACCTGAAAAAACCTTAAGCTTGTCATGATCTGAACCTTTTGATTTTCCTTAACGAATAATAATAAGCCATAACGGCCTTGATGTTTTTCCAGTTCTGACTACCGGACACTTTTCCTGTGGGATCTTCGGCGTCAGCCGAATCCGATGCCGTTTCTTTGGTACCATAATTTTTCCCCTTGAAATTTCCATCTTCGTCTTTGGACAAGAGTTTTTCTTTCAGATTAGATTTTCTCTTCTCTTTAGCGTTACTAATCCCCATTTTAATATCGTTCCTAAAATATCAGGTTAAATTGAAACACGCCTTCCGTCTCCATTTCGCTTCTATGTTTTCAAAACAAAATTAACTTGTACATTCAAATTCGAATCAAACAATTAGAAGCTATTTTTAGAAAAAACATAAACAATCTTAATTTTTCTTTGACAGTTCTCCCAATTCAAACATACCCTTTTGTTTTTAGATTATTTTATATATATATATATAGTAATCATAAAAAAATATACTTACCGCGTTTCGGAACCTTTGCCATCGGAACTGGCATTGTTACTGGAATCGTCGTCATCATCCCTCGATGTTGCCAAAGACTGAACCAAAGATCCAGTCCCTGGTTCTTCGGAACTACCCTGATCACCTGCATTATCGTCATTTTTGTACGCTATTCTCCTATCCGGCTCTTCAACCTAAAAAAAAATACAATTTTATATGAATTGGTAAAATAAATTTTATACATTACAGATTTCCTTGCAATTTATAGCGATTAAAATAGTTAAAATCCAATCTAAGAACTAGTTTAACGACACGAAACCCATTATAAAAGACTTAAGACACTATTCGAATCGTGACACGAAAGACTTGAAATCCCACTTTAAACCTTTCGAATGAATTTACGACGCTAATATTCGACAAGTAAAATTGGAAAGTTCACAAATAAAACATTAATCTACAAATGTTGAATTCGTTTCATTAATTGCAAAGATTCATGAAACAAATCAAATTATTTACGTGCTACTTAATCAAGGGTAGAAAACTGAAATTCAACAAGGCACACATGAATATGTTTACAACTTTTAGCACATTATATAATATATGTAGCAGATATATGTTTGTATACTTTTACAAGTGGATTACGCTGAGAAAATATTTGCGTTATGAGACAAGTTTGAAAGGATGAAGAGCGTCGTAAAATAAACAGGAAAGATGAGAAAAGATTATTCAGAGAAAACCGCCAAAGACACACTAAGACAGGGTGACGGGAATGGTGTGAGAATTTTCATTAATTAAGTAAAATTGAGATTTTTCGCGTTTCGAAAGGAAAAACGTGACGCGTCGAACGAGACAAAAGAATTAGAACGTTAATTAGATTAATTCGGAAGAAGGATACATTTCCGGTACGAGTACCGAAAGGAACATAAGGGAAATTCCCGTCACGTCCCCAGTACTCAACCCATTGCTATTACGAATTAGTTAATACGTTAAAATGCGAATGGATACGAGGCTCACTTGACGAATACTGGATACGAAATGTATATAATTTATTCACGTTGCCTTTGATTCATTCACAAATTGAACAATTTCGGCTGTCGTGACTTCAGGTGTTTTGCTTGAAATATTCAGCGATTTCCGCTATAAACGAATAAAAAGTTTCGGTCGCGTTTAATTCAGATTAAAAGCGTGACATCGGACATGTCGACCTTTTTATTAGACAATATAACAAGCATAAATTTAATATAAGTTCTGCACGTTCGTTTTGAAAATTATTCGAATTTAATTTTTACATAATAATATAATATTTATGTGACTGTAAAACTTCAATTTTCTCCAAAACGCTCATTAAAATACTAAAGATAGATGCACTTTCAAAATACTAAAATTTCCGTCGCTTTACGACGAATATAAGCTCAATCTCCTCTCCCGAGCTTCCAAAGATTGCTTAATTAATTATTCTACAGACTTAGGATATATTCACAGACATACGCTTTAATTAATTGCAATTAATTTTTTTCACATTAAAAATGCAATATGATATATTATATAATGACTATATAAAATAATGAATTATATCTATAATATAAGAATATTGCAAAAGTCTGTATTATAAATAATATTTTATTACAGTATAATAATATATCTCATCGATTACATCTAATATTTCCACTCAACTGAAAATCAAATGTAGCATAATACAGCATACATATATTTGATTATTACCAATGTAATCACAGAATTACAAAAGTGAAAAAAAATTCAGTAAAGAATTTTTTTACCCCCCATTCGTTTCATCCAAAAAATATATATATATAATAATATAAACGTTAGAACAAATAAAATAGCAATTTTTTTTCAACTCTCATCCCCTTGATAATATATATATATTCAGAACATATTTACGTACGACGCGATTCGAGATGAGAAAAAAATCTCATAATGTCATTTCCCACCGAGATTTGCAAAAGAGATGGCGTTTCCAAATGAAGATAAAGTATTCTAAATATACGACGCTTCTGGAATCGTTTTTTTTTTTTTTTGAATGTATATATATATATATATATGTACGTGTATGTGTGTGTTCTCTTTTGTTAGTCTGAGATTTGTGTCAGTTCGTCTTGGACCGCAATCGGGCTTAGGCTTTGTGGTCTCAGGACTTCGAAGATCTTCAATCTTCCAACGAAAACGGTAACAAGAACGGTCGGAAAACAGGGGCGGACAAGGCGGACAGGGCGGTTAGGGCGGACTGAGACGGAGCTTAAAAAAGAATTACGTTACGGCACCTTTCCACGGGGCGTAGAGATAAAGTCGAAACCCGGAGCAGAAAAAACAACCCCCACAATATACAATCGGACAAAATAATGTCGACGCTGAACGTTCTTTATACGTAATTTAGAATTACACGTTCCGAAGAAAGATGTATGTATTATTATCGAAACGTCGATTTATATGTGAATGTGTGTGTGTGTTTTTGTGAAAAATATATTGAGCATTTGCTGTTATATAACGCGTATATTTTATTGCCGATTTGTTTTCGAAAATGTTAAAATGTATTAAATTATTTTATTCAAATATTTTTTTTTCAGATCAAGATTTTGCTTTCTATTTAAATTTTTAATATGATAAAGAATCCAATGTGTGATATTGCTTTTAGATACAAAATTTAGTGCGCCTTGTACGGGTGAATTTTCAAAATATCTGGCAATTTCTTAACAGCCATTTTATCTTACATGAATTTAAATATCTAAATATTTCCGACTTTTGATTTCATTTCGTGCGACTATTGCTGAAAAGTGACCTTTAGTAGTAAAAAAGTTCCACAAACCTAACTTATGTCAAATACTTACGTCAAAATCTTTATATATATATCATATCATAGGTTTTATGATATCAGCACGGATGTCATAAAACCTGTTACTCGTAAAATAAGTGAATTAAATATAAATTTATAAAATATTCAAAAACTCTATGAATGAAGTAGAAAACAAAATAGAACTAACAACCGAATCTACTAAACAAAGTAATCAAATGTTGACTGAATATAAATTGTTAGTATATTTTTATAGTTGATCGAAAATTTCATCGATAATAAAACAATAAAAAGCGATTTTCTTTCTATAATCGTATATTCTTTATCGACAATGTCTCCGTATATTGCTCTATAAAATAATATAAAAATTTTAATACCACATATTTTATATGTATGTGTAAAATTTTTAAAACTCATAATCGTGACGACATACAATAATAACAAGCATTTTCCGGCTGACACACTTTTCACTTATCTGAAACGGAAAATTTAAACTTAAAATAATGTCTCTTTGTCGAAATCGTTATCGCAATCGAAACCGCGAATAATTGCGATATCTTAACTATGATGATAAATTTACGTTTCGATACGCGAATAAATTCGTCAATGTCTGCGAAATAAACTTTTAACATTGTAAAATGCGACAAGCAATTTTTTTTCTTTTAAAAAGCGAGATATTCCATATTTTAGCAATTCAAAAATAAATTTCCGTTTAGAAAAAAAATCTCTTTGATATTTTTCACTTGAAGCATCGAAATTTGCAGAGCAGAGGCTCGAAATTTGCATACTTTTTTACATATGTGTTTATCGTGCCGAAATACGAATCGGCTATTTCGTGTGTGTATGTAAATTATTCTGAAAACTGATTGCTGCGGTTTATGATTGTCAATTATCAGTATGTGAACGAACAATTTCAATTATGCACAATTCACGATCTAAAATCAAAAAGGACGACGAAAATGATATATAAATGTGACTAGAATTTCGATTATTCAATTCCAATGTTATTTTATTTAATTAAACATTCAATCATAAATCTGATGATTCGATAGCATACAAATAAATTTAGCTCTCTTTAATTAAAAAAAAAATATTACTATAAAAATATACGCCTATAATTATTATAAACTTTTTAAAAATATTTATCAATCAAATCGGTAGATTTTTTTTAAAGATTGATTCTTTAAATTGTCGTCTAAATAATCATTAATATATATTATTATAATTAAAAATATTAAGAATTTACTAATTTTATTCAATATATTTAATATTTGAATATATTCAGAAATCATTTTAATTTTCGTTCAAAGAAGCGCGAGCTTTTTTCAAATATTTAAATGAATATATTATTAGTATGAATGACGAAAATCCGGAAAATTCAAAATTACGAATCGAATAAAAAGTATGATGAGAATAAAAATAAAATAATAATAATAAAATACACACACGCGTAATTCTAAAGTATGTTGTGAGTGATTTTGAAAGTAGGCATTTGAGAAAAACCGAAATCCGTTAAACCCTTTTCTGGTCAACTGTCAAAAATCGGAAAAGTGGTCGACTCACGACCCTTGCGAAATTCTGAATATGACGAGAGCCCTGTTGAAAAATATACTGCGTGAAGTGACATCGTTTTTATGACAAGCAAAAAAAAAATGTACATCAAAAAATGTCATAAAGTATTATACTAAAGTCGACAAAGTGTCTTTTCTGGTTGTTTTGTTCTTTTTTTTTACGTATAAACATATTATATAATATATTGTGAATGCTAACATTTTTAATGAAAATTTACTCTAAAAATTAATTATATCATGAAAAAAAATTAAAAGTTTAATTTTTATCTTATAAACATATATTTTGATTTCTCAATAAATATAAATAACATCAATTGGAAAATTGCATGTTCGCAAAAAATACACGTTGAAATTTTAAAAATGATTTATATTATATTTTTACATTTTATCTATCATTTTCATAGTAGTTAAAATAATAGTGAAATGTTTATTGTTATGCAGATTTTTTTAAAACATAGATCTCTTTGAAGATATCGATGATTTATTAAACATAATGATCAAAGAATAAAAGAAAAATATAAAATATACATATGTTTTATATTTATTATTATTTAAAGTGGAAATAAATGTAAGCTTTCATTATTAAACAAATATTTTGCTTTGAATTCCAGGAAAAACTTTAAACGCACGAAAACTTGCATATATATTATATATAAACATTTTCATATTTGATGTTGAATATTTCATCAAATAACCAAAAAAATAACATATTTTTCACTTCTGACTATAAATTTCAAAATATTAAAAATATCGTAGATGATTAAAAATGCATTCTCAAAATCTATATAAAAATATATTTTTTGAATATTTATCAAAATAAATGTATTCAAATAATATTTTAACGATGAAATTAAACAAGAGTTTAATTCGAATACAAAATCAATTAACCATCATTCAATATACAAGCAAATTATTTGCATTTTACCGTTTCCAGAAATATGTTTGTTCTCAGCTAACTGCTGAATAATTAGTATAAACAGGCGGAAGTTTAAAGTTAAAAATGTTCCGATTAAACTTTTGCAAAACAGATCCGTTTCCGAAACTTGCATAACACAGTTTAACGACCGTCCGCCATTAATGAAACTAAGTTTTACTATTATAAAAAGAAAATTTAATATTATACATATATTTTTTTATAAAACCGGATAAATTTTCCGATTATTCGGAAAGCGCAAAAATGGCTGACCGTCGCAGAAAAAAAAAACACGTAATATTATCCGCTTTAGTTAAGCTCGTTAGACTGGAAAGAAGCGTCGATTTAATACTGTATTTCTAACAATGGTTAAATCGAAAGAGGAAAAAAAAATGTAATATTTGATATTAAATCCGCAATGTACATACATTTATAATGATGTGAAATAAAAGACGAGAGCACACTTTCGTGTCGAATTGACGTTGACGGAAAATCGCCGGGGATCGATCCGGAAAATTGTGTTAGACACTTCAACATTATCTGTCTGGTTGCAGACGAACTTTTGACGACTGTCACAGGTTTGACTTATTACAACGAGATACTTTTTAATACATTATATATATTTATATATAGTATATATTAATATATTTATCATTCATAAGTAATTTTTTTTAGATTAGTAATATAAGTATTTTTTGTTCAACAGCTCGAACAAATTCAACATTATATATACGTCTATATTTAGTTCATTATATATTATATACAATTAAGAATAGCAGTATTTTTAAATATTTAAAAAAAATTATCAACTTTTTTTTCAATGAAAATGAGAACACGTTGAGATTAATTGACCAAATTTTTGAATTGTGAAAAAAGAAACGTCGAAATTCTTACGGCTCCAAAAGAAAAAGTCTTCAATTTTGAAGTCGAATCAAATAAAAACTTTTTTGTCAATAAAAAATCTTTCAAAATCTGTCTGACACAAAAATTTACAAAAAATGGCACATTTTAAAAAGAAGGATAGAAAAGAGGACAGACAAAACAGTTGGTCACATTAATTTCAATATTTTAAATATTAAAAATACGAGATAGTAATTTTCGATATACAAATTACATTCTGTTTATGAAAAGTTAAAAATTAAATATCGTATTTTTACATTATAATAGACCAAAAAAAATATATTACTAACTATTTAAATCAATATAAATATTTGATTGTTATACTTGATTAATACATATTTTATTTATCATAGTTTTACAACTAACAATCATCATAAAAAAAACATTTTTTTATTAAATTTATACCGCAGATAATAAAATATCCCAATCTAAAGTTAACACTTTCTTTACACCGCTATAAGAAATATTACATCTTAAAAACTAAAATAAAAACAGCTGAAATCCACCGCCGTTTATCATTACTATAATAAAGTCAATATGTATATATTTTAAAAATATAATAATTATAAACATTCCTATATAATATGTACATCCATTGGATATCTACGATAGTTTTAACATTCGATACGCTATTATATCGAAATAGACGATCGTGCAAATACACCGTTTTTGACTATTCCATTTCATATGTAAATACGAATACTTTACCAATGTACACAGTGGTGAAAAATCTCGCTCGTTTACATACATACCCGAGTACATTTATATTATATGTATGTATATATATATATATATATATATATATATATATATATAAATGTATGTATGTAATATGGCAATAGTTATCTAGCACTTTTGCCGGTAGACGCGAAACGATTGATGATTGCGCATTTCACGGGTCATATTCCGATGAAATCCAATATCTCGGACAATAGAGGATTCGTTCATTCTCGAAATGTAATCCGAACCCTTAGCAGACTTGACTTTTCGACGTTACATACATACATAAATATATAAAAATATATTTATTCGTTTCGCTCTTTTTTTCCGTTTCGATATTTTTCTATTTTTTTTTTTTTTTTGATACTAGAAAACGTGTGCGAAACTAAAAACGTGTACACAAAAGGCAATAAATCTCGCTCGCTCCCGTAACCTGTACCGTTAGTGCCCGTGCTACCGCTCGCAACGTTCAAAGTGTATATCCCTTAAAAGAATGTTTCCATTTTTCATTAGTACGCACGTGACACACATATATAAATAAAAAAAAATCTATTATAAATGTGAATTTTTATATATTATATATATATATATATATATATATATATATATATATATATATATATATATATATATATATATATATATATATATAATATAGGTATATTTTATTCTAGCATAAATCCGTGGACGCATACAAATGTCCATATTAAGTGAATATGGCTCAACCGTAAGCATCGTAATATACCGAAATATGAATGGTTATTCTTGAATTTCACTCGAAAATATCGTATATAATCATAAATTAAATATAATATATGTATTGAGTGCAAAAAATAAATTTGGACGTAATCAACGATTACATTATGTTTCAATTTCAAAGAATGAAATCTATCAACTCATAATATTCAAAATTTACAAACATTTACTGGATAAATAAAATATTATAAAACATATTATGAAATCACTCATAGTATATTTTTTGATAGACATTCAATATGAATTACATATAACTATTCTCACATTAAAACATTAAAATTTGATTAAAAAAAAATAACGCTTTATCTATTGATAATTTAATATAGTATTTTATTTATCATTAGTAAATTAAAATAAATTAACAGAATTATAAAAAAAATCTTGAACCAACTTTATAATTGAATACATCACAAACAAGTACAAGAGAGCTTTCGTTGAAATGGAAAGAAATATCATATAAATTGAAATTACCTTAAGAGCTTATGAAGAAAAAAAATCAACTTTTTTAATTATAAAATATGCGATGAAGAATTTCGATGACTTTTATAAATAAGCTAATCTAAAAAAAAATATGTTTTTATTGCTTAAAAAAATTACTAACTGTGAAGCGTTACATGAAATTATTACTTTTCCGTATAAATTGAGTTTCCAAGACGATTACGTTTCTAATAAACGAATGTAGGCAACCGGAAAATGACGACAATAAATTTTACAATATATAAATATTATATTTGTATATAAAAATATTATATTTTTATGTCATATATATTATTAATGGAGTAAAAATATCAACACATTTTTCACCTAATATATTTTTCAAAAAAATTATTAGCGAATTATAAAATATTTAAATTAAATGTAAAATATATTTTTTTACAGTCAATATTAATAATAAAAGAGTTATTTTTATTTATAATATAAAATAATTTTTTTCTTATATCTTCTTAACAAGAATACAGATAAACTTATCTGTATTTATATATTTTGTAATCACATTTTCTTTTTTGTCCCATTATCGGACGTTTCAGGACTTATTTGATTATTTTTGATTTTAATTATATTAATTTAGACTGATAACAATCAAAATGTTTCTTAATTAACTTAATTATTACTCAATAGTGAAATAATTATTACTTTAATTAAAATAAATATTAAATATATATATTTTTAATCAATTTTATTTAACTCTGTTTTTTTTTAAAAAAAACCTATTGATTATAAATTTTCCTCGCAAAATCTAATTCTTAAATTATTATATTGTTATAAACAAGTTCATTTTTTAATATTCACCGCACAATACGGAAAATCCTTTTCAATATTCAAGACGTGTTCTCAGTTTCGCGTTAAAAATGGAGATCTAACTATTTCAGAATAGCAAAAAAAATTTAAATTGGTCACTGACATGAATATTAATAAAAAAAAATCGAGAATATTTTATTTTTTTCATTATATTTCCTTTCAATTCAAAATACCTTTCAATTGCAAAAAATATATATTTTACACGTATAGGTGAAATTGATCGCATAGAAAAGTTTAGTAAGCACTACAAAACATATAATACTTGCACATCATCAGCTTCATTTTCAGACATATAAAGTTTGAGCTTATCGAGAAAGTTACAAAACTCACCTAGGGTCTCGAAAACAACTGACGTATTGCTTTAGCAACAACTTTATCCACATTTATATATAAATATGTATATACATATATATCAATATATTAAAAAAAAATGCAAACTAAGCCCGCTTCAAAAACAAGCTTTCAGTCTAACGGATTTCTTGTCGTATTTGCGAAAAGCTTTTTAGGAAGCGCATATATATTATAATATAACATGTTTTACGTGAAACGATAAAAATTAAAATTAGTCCTCTGTGACCTAGTCAAGATCACAAAGTTATTCATGTTTCGAAATTAAGCGGTAAAAGTGTAGTGAAAATAACAAAATATTAGAAAAAATCTAAATTTTAAAAATAGATATTAAGATTATATATATTTTCCCCTTTATAATATATTACTATATATATGGTATATGTCATAAAATAAAAATATATGTATATTCTTTATATTCATTACATTTTTATATAATACTTTATTATTTTCATATATCATGTAATTAATTTTAATAAATAATTATTAAACAAAACATTTTTTTCATTTATCGATATGCCTATAAAATATTTCAAATAAATACAAAATAGTTACTCAAATTTCGCATTTTAATCTATAAAAATTAAAAATATTGTTTAAAGTTATATATTATATTACGATTTTTTTATTGATTTGACTTCTTTAATTTAGTATTTATATTTTCTTAACAAAAAAATAATTTTAAATACGATTAAATATCTTTTATTTAATATTAAAGCGCACATCATAAATAATATACAACAATTTCTAACAAATTATATTACGAAATCTTTGAAACAAGCTTGAAATTTTAAGCGATGAAAATAAATTGAAACAAATTACAAATATTTTACGTGAAAAACGTTGACATTATCCATATAATATTATATTTTTTTTTTGGATTAAATTATTTTTTCCTTTACGAAAACATATTAATCTCATCACATTTAGCCTTAAACCACATCCAAATCGCTTATTCTTCTCAGAATCTTGGGGAAAAAAGATACAAATATCCACATAACACTTGAGAACACTAACGTAACAAAAACAATATATATATATATATATATATATATACATATATATGGAGTATTTTTTACCACGCGAAATCGATTTAATAAACGAAAACAATCGTACGAGTTTACTTACGAAACGGTAAAGAATAAGCTTTTATTATGTTAGCAAAATTGGATTCGAAAACGTCCAATTTTGTCCAACTTCCGAATCGAAGTTGCACACATACATACATTTTACGACGTCGACTATTGGCCTAACACTAGACAAAAACTGACAAAGTGGACTTTTATGGATCGCGGGGTCTATTTCGCTATGCGAGGCCGTTATTCGTTATGAAAAACATTGATACAATTTCCAAACCTTTTCCACCGTCCGAAACTATTCTGACAGGGTTGTCAGATTATTCGTATCGGTCATACATAAATTTTATTACTTAACCCCTTTTCTAGTTTAGAATGTTTTTTTTTCTTTTTTCTATATGGTTTATGAAGGTTGTATTTCATTGTAAAAATTGAATTGATCATTAGAATATAAACGTAAAATAAATTTATTTGAATCTACGTCGAAATGCATATTTTTCATAATAAATATGTAATTTTTAGAACAATAATATCACATTAATTACAATAATTATATATTGTAATCTTAAATATTTAAAAATAAACCATTTTATGCAATATTAAAAAATTAAGTATTTAAATTAAGTTCATTGATAAAATGTAAAAATATTACATATGTAGAACTAACGAAAAAAAATTACAGTAAACAGAATATCTTTATATAAATAGAATACATATTTCTTTATATAAATAGAATTTATATAAATAGAATATTTATATAAATTCTATTTATATAAATATTTCTTTATATAAATAGAATAGAATTTCTTTATATAAATAGAATACATATCAGATGGAAAAATCTATGAAATCGTGATAGTAAAATGTTTTACATACAATTTTATTTCATATAAGTTGACATTGTTATAAATTTTTAAAACTTTTAATTGATAAAAACATGAAATACAAAAGTTATATTCTAGACAATGTACATGGAATTGAAAAATCACATACGAGAAATATTTATTAAAATATTATATATAGTTTATATACTTTCAAACCACACAATATACAATAACACAATTAGCAAAAGTCATTAACAACATTCCAATTATCACCAACATGGACACAAGCTATTAGTACTTTCGCACAAAACTCAATAGTGTAAACGTGGCTTAATCATCTTTGCAAATTGAGCATGCTTTATAAAGGAGTTTCTAATCGAATTCAACCTACTTGAACTATAAACTCTTCCATAAAGTGAGTTCACTTTACATCCACTTGACAGTTGAATTTTGATGCAGCACTAAAAAAAAAAGTAGTGTTTCGTTGAAGTCTATATGTAATAATATTTATATCGGGTTTCGAGGAAGACCTGAAAATGGGATTTATATAAAAATAATATAGAAGAATAAAACGTATTTATATCGTAATCCAATTATTTCGTGTGTATAAATTTCTATCATAAAAAAATAATATTTCATAAATCGCACTTCGCGCTACAATATAAAAAAATTTATATCGTAATAAATTATATTGTTATTTGTAATTCTGCTGATGATTAGTCGTAAATTTGATGATTCGATTTTACCGATCTAATTATTACTTATAATAAACATTTCGCAATTTTAAATAAAATAATGTTTAAATATATAAATTAAAAATTCATATATGATTTTATAATTTTGTCTTTTTATGAAATAATATTTTTTTTTAGTAATGATTTACTTATTTTTATGTTTTATATTATGTATATAAAAAATCATTTACTAAATATGTAATATTTTATTTAAAATTATATACAATTTTATATTGAAATAATATGATTTAACTGATCAATATTGAGATTGTAGTGTGTATAGTATTTTTTAACTAAAAATCATAAATTTTTGATTGGTCATTGTTAACTCAATCAAAATGGACATAAATAAAATTATGCGTTTTACGCATTTACAAAATATATAAAATTATATCGCATCTAATAAATTCGTTCAAAAAATATTTTAATATATATATATATATATATATATATATTATATGCGAATTTTCACATACATTTCGTGTAATATAAAATCTTTTGTTCTACAAAATTTTCACGACCGAAAATGTCGACAGCGGTCTCCTTTATTTCCAACCCTTCGCGTGCTTGCATTGTTTTTCTTTATTTTTTTGCACTTAGATATCTGACAACCCTACACTAAAATGGATCACGTTACAGTTATTACAATTGTTTACGTGGATAACGACGAATAGCGACGCCGTTACGTGAAAACCGTTAAAAAAAAAACGGCTCGTTTATATATTTTTTCAAACATACTCTTCGCATTTTTCCGTAGTAATCCTTCGTTCGTTCACTTGTCAAAGCGACGTTTTTTCGCGTCTCGTTTTCGTTTTTTCTTTCTTTCTTTCTTTTCGTTCAAATTTTATCTTATCTTATTTTTTTTTTCTTATGAGAGAATTCAAAACTTTGAAAAAAATATAAGCGCTTTCTGATCATAAATGTCAGAAAATTTTTAAATCAATATTTCGATGCGGTTCAATGGCGCTTTTCGTTCGTTACGTAATCGAATTTCCCGACGGAAAGGGAAACTTTGCTCGTGACGATTTTCCTGTCTAGTCGCGAATTTCATTGCATTAAGAAAAAACACATCATCTGTCATATTTCGCGTCTTGCGTGATTTTTCATGAAAATATGGAAATCAAAATAATCTACCTTATTTTTTTTTCAATGGAAAAATTGATATATTTCGTGCTTTTGTACTTACAAATATATATATGTTTAAAAGAGATTGCGAAAAAATTCTCAGAAATATTCCTAAAAATATAAAACTTTGAATATTATAACTACATTTCTCAAAGCATATTATATATTAAATCGAAGGTTCTTAACATGTACTCTATAAAATTTAAGAAAATACCGTATCAAATTTTGAAAATTGTTTTAGAAGAGATAGTGAAATTTTAAAATTTCATAAAGTTTGTCAAGAAAACACCCATTCGTATCGAATTTGTGAACGAAAACATTTGGAAAACGATAGAAACGACGTGGTTTACTTCACATATCGATGATTGGATTACGTGTTTTTTTTTACAGCGATTTTATTGAAAAACAATGCGAATCCTGACTCCGTCTTTATGCAAACGAAAATAGCGTCGTATTTTCTCGAATAAAACTCAAAGTTTTAGAAATTTTATTCTTATGATTCAAATTAAAATAATTTATTTTACGTATTGTAACACTTTTTTTCAATAAGGTTTCATAAAAAAAATATGATTAAAACCCGATTAAAAATATTTTAATTAATTTGTATATATTTAATATATATATATATATATATATATTTTAATTTATACGTTTAATTATTAATTATACTACTAATCGTAATTATAAATACCATATTCCCTAATGTATACTATAACCCAAATCAGGTTTCTTGAACACTTCTAGAATCCAATTTTATGTATTATATTTTAAGTTAAAAATATATTGAATTTAAAATTAATAAATAATTCAGATATTTAAAACAGAAAAAAATTATCGTACAGTATTGTCATTATATATATATATATATATATATATATATATATATATATATTACTTTTGTAAAATTAAACCAAAATACATACACATATATGAATGCACAATAATAATCTTGCATTGTTGTGCGAAACATTGTAAGGTTTCACATGAAACAAATGTAAAAGAAGACTCATTACACAACGATATTACAACATCAATACACGGTTATTTTACATACTTATATATATAAAATAATGTAAAATTACCATTTTACGGAAAATTCATATTTTTTTTAATACAAAAAAAAAATATATATATATATATATATATATATATATATATATAATACATAATACATATGTAACGATAAAACGCAAAGACACTCGAGTTTTTGACGCGCAATATGCGGTAGAAATAAATTCGACTTACATTTCTTCAATGAATAAAACTGAAAACATTTCACACACGCAAAGGCATAAATAAAAGATTGAAGCGCTGAACATAACTTCAGCTGAAAACTTTCTCTAAACAGGACATAAATCACAAACGTCTTCGCTGTTCCACTTTCAGCGTCCGGATTCCGAAACATAAATCCGAAAAACCGCGCCCCCTCAAAAGAGAAAAAAAAGGCACATCGGATTTATCCGTTAGTAAAATATGATTTTTTTTTTATTTTTTATATTACCATATATATATATATAAATATAGTTTTTTTTTCATCGTCGTAACTACGGTTAAATACTGCGTAAAAATACATACATTATTATATTTATAGGGGATGTGCGATGAGAATCGGAACATATTTTCCATCCATATTTTCGAGTCGAATGAATTTCATATCGAATTTTCTTCGATCTGCTGCTCAATATAGGTTCGTAGTGTGAAAATATGTCGCCGTTGTTCATGTTTGAGCCGTGACACGATTTTATTTGAAAAACATTCTTCATATTTTACATCGTCTCTTATATTATATTATACACATATGTCTTGCGTTTTTCCTTTGATTATACGCGGCACGGTGTGCCGAGAACGCAAAGGATATATCTACAAGGTTGTGTAGTGGTGGAAATGCAACAAAAAATAAATAAATAAAAAAGAATAGGACATTCAATGCTCACAACTATCGAACATAAAGCGACTTGGAAATAAAATGGTTATATATATATATATATATATATATATATATATATATATATATATATATATATATATATATATAGTATAAATAAAATAAAAATTAAATTATACATATTGGATATGTATAATTTAATAAAATTGATAGTTCTATAATATTTGCCATAATTTGAATATAAATAATTTGTATGAAATATTTTAATATACACAAAGAAAAAAACTAATTTTAAAAACGTATATAAATATGACTGACAATCGTTATAATTCTTATATTTTCAAAATATTTTCTATGCCATTGCTTCAAATTACACTCTATTTTTTACAACATGTTAATACAATATTTAAATTTACTGTATCGATTTTTGTATATATATATATATTTATTAATTTATAAAACAACATATATTTATATTATATTATACATATATAAAATGTATCAAAGACTGCATATAAATGACAGCATCGCTTTATAAGGGCATCTCGGCTATCTTAATATTTTACAAAGTTTTTTCATATTATATTCTCCTCTACATTTTACATCGTCAATATAGTATCGTTACGACAAGCATAAAAAAAATCATATTGGTTCGATTTAAAATATAAAGTCTATCCCATATATATATATATATATATATATATATATATATATATATATATATATATATATATATATATATATATATATATATATATATATATATATATATATATATATATATATATATATATATATATATATATATAATATATAAAGTTTATTATTTTCATGCACCATGGAAAATTTTTTGATCGCACAACGTGTGCAATTTTTATAATATAACCAGTGGAAAAATCTCACGAGACACCATCAATATTTTCCTATTATATATATATATATATATATATATATATATATATATATATATATATATATATATATATTATTTATCCACTTCATACGAATGATAAGTTTGATGTATATATCTTGTTTGATCATCGCGACAGCTACAAATTACACTTATAGTCAGTATTCGAAAGCACGTGCTCAAATAACCTATCAGAAATCTTGATTGCACCATTTTCACCGAGACAAATTGGTCCATTATGCGAACCCGAATCCAGGGTTTCCTTCTGACGTTCATTCGCAAAAATATATGTATATATATACATATATATTTTAAGCTTTAAATAGCCAAAAATATGATTCATCTCGTATCCATGACGTTTATTAATGTCCGAATGAACGTTCGTCTGCGAAATTTCCAAAAAAAAAAAAAAATGGACAATTATTCTCACGCGTCAAGCGGTTATTATATAATTTTTTAATATAAAAAATTATAACACATATATTAAATTTTATTTTTTATATATTCAAAATACACTTTAAAATAAATTTAATGCTTTCAGAAGTCGATATTATTATATATCATATATATTATAGAAAAAATTTGTGTAAAATATATATAGTAAAGGGATGAGAAACAACATCTGAGGATAACAAGACCTGAGATTAAACATTAGTTCTCAATATAGAACATGTTAACATGAGAGTGTTTTATATTTTTAAGATGTTTTAAAAATCGATCAAAGATTAATGGATACAAAATAAAAAATAACATTTAAAATATACCAAAAATACAGCAGAAAAAAAATACGATATTATATAATAAAGGTATTTCTGTTTAAAAATTAATTTCAAAGAATACAGCGCAAAATTTCTTATTAATTTTGAAATATTTTAAGATTAAAAACATTTTTATTATTCGAAGCGTAAAAAATATTGTATTTATTAAAAATAATAATAATAATAATATAATGATATATATATATATATATATATATATATATATATATATATATATATATAACGGACCTTATCGAACATTTCAACGATAAAATTTTAATACAAGAATATCTACTTACGATATAAATCTGCTTATCGCACAAACAGACCACAATTTATCACATCGTAGACCGCGAATCTAAATTTGAATATACCTGATATATACATATATATTGCCATCGCAGCGCGAATTCTATAATAGATTATTCTGTTTTGTTTATTTTTGTTTGTCGAATTTTTATATATGTATGAAAATCGATAATATTATAATCGAGTGGTTCAGCCTTCTATATTTACTTTTGTACACAAAGAGATTGCATATAAATATTTACGTTTCGTTTTATTTTGAAACCGCGAAATAAATTCGCGTATGCATATAATTATTTCATCATACGTTGAAATGTTTACGTTTTCTTTTGTTTGAATTATACGTTCAGCGAGAAAAAAAGTTATCGTAAAATTTTCCCGTATAATGTAATGTAACAACTTTTTTTTTTATTATTATTATCCTTCATAACTCATCGAATAGTCTGTTTTGGCGTGCAGTAAAGGATGAACAAAAAAAAATAGTATTAATAAAATGCAAACGCTTTCCATCGTTAGACGAACGAAAAAAAAAATGGCGAAAATCATCAAATTCTATATATACGCCTTTATTATAATTTCAATTAGAAACCGAAAAATAATAACGGTGAAATGTGATTGAATTAATTTAATTACAAATTATATAACTTATTTATTATTGTAATTTAAATTTAGAATTTAATTATTATACTGATAAATATATATATATATATATATATATATATATATATATATTTATTTTATAATTAAATTTTTAAAAGTGTGTATATGCAGAATTTATATATTTATAAAATATTTGTAGTAGTGAAGCAGCAAAAGTTCGAAAATTGCTTATAAACTCTTCCGTTTCGAGCTTTGGTAAAAGTCCAAAATGGACGATGAATTTATTTGAAACTATAAAAATGATAAAAGACCATCTATTAATTGAATCAATGCATTGAATGGAATATTACGTTATTAATAATAATTCATACTATAATATCATTTGATATATTGATATTTATAATTTTATTATATCATTTATTATATTTTTTTTTAATTTTATAATAATACCGAAGATTGCAAATATATTGAATAAATCAAATCGATTTCAAATAATATATATATATATATATATATATATATATATATATATATATATATATATATATATATATATATATATATATATATATATATATATATATATATATATATATAGTGAATAAAAATGAAAATCTCACATATTGACATGCAATATATGCTTTACAACCGTTTCGTGAACAGCAAATAGAGGCAAACTAATAACACTTCACGCCTTTGTGTTTCTTAATGGAGCAGAATAATGAAAAATAATGCTGAAAATACATGTGAGAAATAAGAATCGCTCCCCTTTGGCTTCCGTCGTTCGAAACGACCGAGATCATTTATTTACTAAAGGAAGGGGGGGAGGGTTGGAAAAAATGCGTGACGCCGCCGCCGTCGGCGTACACTTTACACGCACGCGTGTATATATATATATATATATATATATATATATATATATATATGGTATATATATATATATATATATAAATCACTATGGCAAAACTCGTTATCATCTCGTTTCGATTTTCACGCGAATTTTCCGAACGATTCCGCTAGACACGGGAAAAGACACATCTCCCACGCCCCTTGTTTATTTGCTTATTTTTCCCTTTTTTCGCTTTTTGCTCGCGGAAAAATAAGAGAAAAAGAGTCGCTTGACGTGGTCGCGTAGGTTTTTGCACTATTTTCAAACTACGTTAACGCTCTCTTGGCAAAGAAAATCCAATTTTTCCACTGTGCGTATAAACAGATTCCGTGCTGCCAAGTTAAGTGCATGTCGTGATTCACGTTTTGGATTCTGTTATAAATGATAAATATTGTCAAATATAAATCGTTCGACAAAAAGCATTTCGCGTGTTTCTAAATGGCGTTTTTTCATTATTTACAAATTATTATATAAATGAAAAACAGAAGTAAAGTATTATTTGTTTACAATATATATCAAATTTGGGAATTAAGTGGTTCTTAAGCTATCTTAACTCACTTCAATCTCAGATATTCCTCTAATGATTCAACGAAATAGTTAATTTTATATTTGATTTAACAAGAGCGTCTTGATTATCAAAATTTAATATTCATATTAATCTCTTTTGAATTATAAATAAATTATATCGTATTTCCTATTAATTATATACAATCATTTTTTTTCATAGGAATATAATTTAAATTAAATTATATTTTTTAATTTTATTTTATATTACTAAAATTTTTCATTTTTATATTATTATATTTAATAAACTAATATTTTTTTTCCACCACTTATATATATACGTATAAAAATATATAGAATTTTTTAAACGTATAATTCATATACAGATTATGCAGAAAGTCAGAATTTTTTAATTAAATTCAGTAATTGTTTATGAACTAACATTACATCAACTTTTATGATGATGTGCTTTTTTGTGTGCCAAAAATCATACAAAACGTAATTATTTTTTATATTTATTTTAACAAAATATATAAATAATATATATATATATATATATATATATATATATATATATATACCTGTTATTATATTCAAAATATAAAATTAGCGAAACATTATATAATAGATACCGTGAATTAAACATAACAATCTGCTCTTACGTCTAATAATATAAGTTAAAGGTTAAAAAATTAATAATCACGTGACCCGTTTTCGAATTTAATACCACACTTAAGATTCACAAACTGTGTGCTTGATTCCTAAAAACGGCAATGACGCAATTTGACATATTCCATTCACAGCGCCGCAGAATAATCTAATCCTTTTGTGAAGGCTTAATCAACTGCCGCCCTTCGGGTCCGCCCTACGCCCCGGAGCCGCCTTCCGCGTATATTTCTCTCGCGAGAGCCGCCCTTATATAAAATTTCGAATCGGGTGCCGTTTAAGAAAAGCTTAATGTTCGCATTGTTGGTTTAATCTGATGCATTATTATTTATTCGAGACAGCTTTGGCACTGAAACGTAAGCACGGGCTGAGCTTATCAATCATTTTTTTTTATGTGTGACAGGCGTTGGTTTTTATTTATTTATGTATTATTATTATTTTTTTCTGATATAATCGATGTGCGGTTTTATATTTTGACAGATAAAAATTATTTCATACAATATATTAAAATTGTTAAAATTTAAATAAATATTCATTTTTTTAAATAATATTTATCACTTTATTATTATAAATTATATATTTGAAAAAAAAGAATATTATTAATAATTAATTTTTTAATGAGTTTCATTAATAAAAATATTATATATAATGTATAATGTATAATGTTCTATATCATAAGTATATAAATCATAAGTATATAAAAATAGATTATATAAAAAAAAACAAATAACTAACAATAATCTCTGAATAATATAATAGATCAGGGATCAGGTATTTTTCTATTATATTATTTATTAGTCTCAATAAATTTAATATGAGAAATATATTTGATAAAAAAATTATATCCTTATAAAAATGGATTTCCTTTTGAGTTTCTGAAAGCTGCTTAAATTATATATATATATATATATATATATATATATATATATATATATATATATATATATATATATATATATATATATATATATAAATTGTTTAATCATAAATATACTGAATTTAATAAATATCAATTTATATATAATATTTTATTAAATTTATTGTATTCGGGTGTATTATAAAATAATGATTTCCATAAAAAATAAGATATAAGAATTATATTTTTATACTTATAAAATGAACTCGTTTCTTCGCAATACTTTCATCTCATTCAAACATAAAACAATACTCGAAAAATTCCGAAAAAAGATTTGAAAGTCGTTCAGAAATATATTTTATAGAATTACGGCTGAATCGTCAATACTTTCAAAAAAAAAAAAACGACATCTAAAAGTGACAACGATCGTCCATTTTAAAGGATCGAATAGAAGTAAGAGAACCAATTAAAATTAAAAAGAGAACTTATAGATCGCTAATGACCTAAAGTGGTCGGTTCTGAAAAATGTAAGGGAAAAAAATCAAAATTTTTAATTACGTCACATTGAATTCTGTAATTTTAAAATTAAAAAACCCGTAAAAGTTTGATAAAGTCTTGAAAAATCGAATACTTGTCGACATCCTCGTTCGAGATTCGCACAAAAATTATAATTATTATACGAGAATTAAAATCAAAATAGAAAATTCATTCTTCATATATAATATAATATACTGTATTTTGCATATATAATCTTTAATTTATTCATACGTCTGCATTTATTAGACAAAATAAACTTCACAGATTGCATGTAATTTGATTGTACGTTATCCGAACCTGATGGAGATTAAATAAAGTAATCCTTTCATCTTTAACGAAATTTAATTGCGAAATTTACGCACTATGTAATTTTACGAAAGTAATTTAAGGCGTATTATTCTGAATAATTAAATTGATAATAATATGAAATATGCGTTATACTTAAAAGGTTCTTGCATATGTATTTTTCAGCTCGATTTATTCGTGTAATGAATTTTACATTGAATATATATTTATATTTTAAATTCATGAATATATTCTTTCATTACATCTTAATTTTTAAAATTTAAATATATATTTTTAAAAATAGAAAAATTTAGATTGATCTAATTAATTATCTATCATTATATTATATAATGTTCAACAATTCTAGTTTTAAATTGTATCATTTAAAATTTAGGTTATATTAATAATAATACAACATAAATTTAGATTGATTTTCATCTTAATATTAATGAATGAATCGATATAGAAATATTTCTCTATTTAAACTCAAAATATTATTTTTTTTTACTTTACTATTTTTAATTATACAAATATATTTTTAAGAAATTCAATAGTTTGTAATTTGAATAGTTGAAAATGACTAGAAAACCATTTCAATAAATAACTATGATTTTCTCAAGTTTTGTATTTTCATCTAAAAGAAACAACTAAAACAAAGTATTTAATATTTCTAATGCATATTCAAGCTTTCAAATATTTATACAAAATATTCTAATAGTTCTAACACATTTATTTCTATTTATAAAATATGCATAATAGTCTATCGTAATATTTGAAAGGCATCATTATTCTGTCTATCCTTTAATTTAATACATAATTCATAAACAAAATTGAATACGACTAATGCCTTCATCAACAACATATTATATTTGTCAATGTGTTATATATATATATATATATATATATATATATATATATATATATATATATATATATATATATATATATATATAATATTAAAAATATATATATTTAAAACACACAAAAAAAAAACGATTTTCTCACATATTGATCAATTTGAATTCATACAAAATAATAAAAATTAATAAATTTAAGTAATAATATATAAAGTTTAAAAAAATATTTTAAATAAATTGTAAGGGTTAATTCAGTTTTCATTCCACATGAATTAACACTACCGAACTTGTTCATTAATTCAGTCGTACGTAACTAACGTACTATTAATTGCTTCAAACCTTCCATTTTAATGAATTTCTAGTCACATACTTCGTTATTCTGAAATACAATTTTTCAATTTCTTTTTTCGTTTTTCTTTTTTGACTACAATTTTTTTCACCGTTTCGAATCGAGGACAAGTGACTGAATATTCCTATATAATATGCTATATATATATATATATATATATATATATATATATATATATATATATATATATATATATATATATATATATATATATATATATATATATATATATATATATTTCAACAGGAAAACGTGCAAAAGATATTACGGTCACTTTACGGATAACGATAGAGGATAATAAAGAAAATGTTTCTTTATATTTCTGGATACGTTTTCATGAATAATTTAAAGCGACAGAAATGTGATGAGAGGCATTAAATAAATATATAGAAAGCCATTTCATTGTTCTATTGAATATTTCAAATATCATAGATATTGATCCTGAAAATTGTATGTGTGAAATAATTCATATAATAATATTATAAAAAATATATATATATATATATTTAAAAATATATCTTGATAATTACGGCTACTTATTATATATATTTATATTAACCATCGCTTCTTGTTAAGCACCTTAAGTAAACTGAAAGCCATTATAATCTCAATTTCATGAACAAATAAGGATTACGTTATAATTAAGTACGTATTCGTATTTTTTTTTTTAATATAAATTGTTTTTTCTAAGATATGCGTAATTAATTAATTAATTCTCGTTATCAAAAACAAAAAAACACAATTATTTGTAAATCAAATATTATATTATTTATACGAATACTTATTTTCATTATTTAATTAAAAATTATATAAATATATATATATATATATATATATATATATATATATATATATATATATATATATATAAATATTTACCTCGATACGAATCAACGGTATATCCTCACGATTCATTGAAATGTTAACAATCACACATTACATTATTCACATCGCATAAACACACTAAATAAAATCAACAATTATTTGTGCACATTCACACATTAATATATTATAGATATCATGATATATCTATTTTACACTTGTAAAAAAAAAACGACACACGTAACAGAATAATTAATTTCAACGCTCGGACATATATATATATATATATATATATATATGTATATGTGTGGATTTTCAGCGAAGACGTTCGCGTTAAATTGGCTTATTTCAGCTGAAAGTTTTATGAAACGTGAAACAGGTGGATGTCGTATAACGAACGACGGCGTACTGATGACGATTTATCGACTTCGACAGGTGGGGTGAGCGTATCGTTACCATTGCACCACCCTGTTTCATAATATAATACGTTAACGAGGATAGCTTTTCATATTATTATTATTATTATTATTATATTTTTCATGAATAAATTTATTAAAAAAAATAATTGCAATCATCTCATATTATAATACAATTATTATTATATATATATATATATATATATATATATATATATATATATATATATATATATATATATATAATGACAGAGACAGTATAAAGTACGTGTAGTGTAACATTTTTTTTTCATCAAATGCAACTTTATTTTCACAATATAATTTTAAATAATCTTTACAATTTAAAATATAGATCTTTATCATGTTGAATTTTAATTTATTATTATATGATTTCATGTAAAATATTTCAGCATTTATGATATAATTTTGCTTCAATTTTGACAGCTAGTTATGCAATATACCATACTTTTCACCTGACTAGACTTAAATTCAACAAAACAATATTTTTTGTCACCGTAAAAAAATTAATTGAATATATAATAAAAACTTGTGTACTTCTAATGATCTAACACACACGGTGGACCCGTGTACGAATTCGCACACGAGTCCACTATATATATATATATATATATATATATATATATATAATATTAACCGAAAAGCATCGAAAACAGACAGTCATTAATTATTTCCATTTTTTTTTTGTTTTTCAGAGTCCAACTTCAACTTTTATTATATAAGTTATTGCGGCACTGCTTTTGTCATGGTTGAAAAAAAAATGTACGTATTTGTAACACTCTAGAATTCGAACCCTAATCTCACGAAACAACAGTCTGATACGTAATTCGCAACGTCACCGCAAGTGTCAATACCACAATAAAGTTAAGTTCGATATTCACTTCGACTGTTAATAGTTTTTATTTTTTCGTAGACCTGTCTAAACTTTTTGCAAAAAGAAAAAAAAATGAAAAAATAAATAGTTTTTCACGAGTTCAAATACAAAAAAGGAAAACTTTGAAATGTAACCGAAAAATTCTTACTTATATAAAACGTGAAATTTTATATAAATATATATTAATAATCGCTCAATGTTATAATCGTATTTAAATTTTGAAATTGTTGAACGATAAATAAACGCACTTATATTTAATTCGCATTAAACAATATTCAATAATTCGAATAAAATTTTGACGACGTTTTATTATAACATTGTACGATATAAATAGAAAATTTTACGTTGAAATATCAAATTTTATTAATATCAATCAAATTAAATTCATAAATTACGAAAATTTACAACCGATTTTTTGCTACAAATGCGTTTACACAAAAATCTCTCAAAACAAACGCTTAATGTAAATTTGCTCAGACGCCTTCTTATTTTCCAGCGTTTTCTGTCTTCAAAATTCGTTTACATTACCAAATATCATAAATTACTGGCGCGTATTTCAAAATGTAACTAATCGTATTAAATATTCCTTTTATTATTAAATTAAATAATAGAACAATAATAATAATATTCATGAGTCGACTCGGCTATTTTCTCGTGGCTTCTATTCGTCGTCTTGTTGACATTAATTTTCCATCTTTTTCCACATTCATCCGCCGAAAAACGACGAAGCCAGTATTTTATAACACATATAATGGGACAATAATTAACCATTGTCTCTCTTCGTATCATCTTTAATTTATAACACAATTTCGCTTAATTTATATACGTATTATATAATTACGATCCTTTCATTAAGTTTCCAACACTAGTATTTAAAATTCTAACGGTGTTCATTATTACATTATTTTTTTTTTACTTTCTCTTATTGTGATGTATTCATTTTATATTATTTTTTTACGCATATAACACCAATTATTTCATAAATTTTAGATTCGGTACGAAGAGAAAATATTATGTGAACATAAACTTTTTTTTAGAAACGCAATTCAGTATTATTTTTGTATTATATACAGTTCGTAAACCCTAATTTTTACATCACGTTTTATATCCTACAGTCATAAAATAATTATATATTGAAACTATATATTCATATGTCTGATTCGATGTTTTTTTATTATATATACTAAAACTGAAAAAAATTAATTCCATTGAATATAAATAAATGTATAAAATAACGTTTCGAAATATAAAAACGGCGAAAAATAAACTGAAATCGCGATATAATTCCCATTTTATGAAGCTTAATTTGTTTTTAAGGTATTAACCTCCCCCCCCCCCCGTGGAGAACATAGAAATTCGTGTCCGATATAATTTTAATTGAAGAGCGAAAACTTGAAATATTATGAGAGCGTCACATTTTTAAACAGACTTTAATGACTTTAATAATAGGATGAACTCATTATTTTGACTGTGAAGAAATTTACATAAAATAACAACAACACGACTTTTTTTTTGCAGCTTACTTACAAAGCATAGCTTGAGTTAAAATAAACCGTTTATTTGTGTGTATATATATATATATATATATATATATATATATATATATATATATATATATATATATATATATATATATATATATATATATAATGTCGTCGAACTTTTTTAAAGTTTTATATTAGAAATTATTAATGAATTGTGATGTATTTTAATATATATTTATTAAAAAATTGAAAAAAATATTTATTTATTATATATTGAATTATATTCTAAAGTTGATTTACATTGTTTATATATTTTTTTCAATAAAATTTTCATGCTTATTTATTAAATTCAAGTTCAAATTATGTTTTTTTATATATAGGAGTAAAATTAAAAAAATATGTTTATAAATAGGTATGTTCTAAAATTAAAAATATTTTTTATATATTCATAAAGCATTATCTAGATCGAATAAGTATTGTCGATTTCATATAACGACGAAAGACGTTCGGTTAAAATTTCAATATGCAAACAATTGTTTTCCAGACACGAACCGCCCTTAATCTTGTTTTCGTTGACCCATCTAACGACGCGAGTCGTTAGTGATTAACATTCAACGCTTTCTTTTTTCATAATAATTATTATTATTTTCCAAGTTAAGTATTATCTTATTTTATCTTAAAGCCGGATCATCCGCGACGAGCCTCGTCAGCTCTTCGTCGGGTTGAAGGCACAAAAATACACACAGCTGAAACGACGCGGAAAATAAAAACTAAGGCTTCTCTCTTTTCATACCGGTATTTTTTTTCATATTATTTCCTTTAGGCTCTTTTCTTTTTATGCACGGTGAATATACAGCGAAAAAAAATATATATATATATATATAGTGTATAATATTACGTTCGCGCACATCGTTCAAGTGAAAAGTAGGAAAAAATTTAAATCGAGTCCAAAAAGGCGACATAGAATGAAGAAAAAAAAGAAGTCATATTATGTAAATGGGGTCACATTTGTCCCTGGGCCGTTGGTCCGAGTGAAAATAACGTTGCGAAAATCGCGAACGAGATTTGATCTCACAGGGTGAAAAATACATATATATGTCTGACTTTCTGAAGTCATTAAAGCCTCCCAGGGCAATAATCATAAACGTCTCGAATGGTGGCACGTTTTTTTGAAATATAAGCACTATTTACAATTTAAACAAACCGAGGAATCTGCTGAAATACGGTACATTAAACCAATATTTTTTTTCTAGGTGTTCTATGTGAAATAGACGACGATTGGTCGTAGAAGTTGTTAGTTAATTATTTGTGTCAACATTTTCTTAATATACGTTTAACGTAATCAGTGTTAAAAGAAATAATAATATCAATATTTCAACACGAATAAAATATAACAAATTTATATGTAAAGAATAATTAGTTGAAGTTAAATCTATAATGTGTATCTAAATCAGTGGTGGAGAACCTTTTTTATAAAGAAAGTCACCTTTCAGTTATGATCTTTTATGAAGGACGCATTGTATAAAAATGTGTTAAATATATAAATAACAATGTGTGAAGCGGGTAAATAAAAAGTCAGAATGATTAAAAAAAATATATAAAAAAGCCGCACTTACACTAAAAATTACAAATATATATATATTTCATATAATAAAATACTGAAACAACATAAAAAATACACAATAAAAGAACATAATAGGCCGCATTTATTGGTTCAAAAGACCACAGATTTCCCACTCCTGATCTAGACAAACTGATTTATTGATTGTAATTATATTATTTTTTAAATTTAAAATTCATAATATAAATAAGTCAATTATAGTAGTAAATTGTAACACAGCCAATTAAAAATAATATAAATATGTATAACAAAAAAAAATAAATATCTTCGATTTATATAATAGTAATAATATATCTCAAATCACAACATTATCACTAGATTTTATCATAGAACTACAAGTTCATAAAAAAATAAACTTATATACAAATATATATATATATATATATATATATATATATATATATATATATATATATATCTCGACAAAATAATCGATTAATGTAAAAATAATATCGGTTGTTTCCGACGACGTAAATCATTTTTAAAATCGCTTTCCGATTCGCCATTCGTCTTCACTATTCGAACATTAGACGGATCTTTAAATTAATTTTTGAACATAAACGACTTTATAATGTTTTTCCCAAAAAAACCCCCCATCATCGAATAAAATAAATATTTACACCAGCGTAATTAACCGTTCGCCAAGTTGCGTTAACATATTAATGTTTCTCTTTATATATTTCACGCCGTATTTTCAATATATATATATATATATATATATATATATATTAAAATATATATTCAAAATTAAAGTGCCATTAAGAATGAATAAAAGTGGTGGAAAAAAAAATTAATAGCATATTCCCAAGACTAATATTTTCCGTATTCCCAATACGACGCTTTATCGTCGAAAGTTCTTTCGTATTAATTTCGTGAATTATTTGTATTTCTGAATGTTTTTAAATGGTGATTTTTAAAGCTATACACAGTAATTAACGTTTTCATTTGAACAATTCGAATTTTATTACAAAATTTATTTTTAATTATGTCCCCGATTAAATTTGTATATATGTATTGTTTTAATACTTTTTTTATAATTAATAAAAAAATTAAATAAACCATTAAAAATATCATATAAATACCACATATAATAAAATTCGATTTTAATTGCAATTTCTAAGCTTATAAAGCTATTTTTTTTTATAACAAGTACATTCTCTCTTTTATTTATATGTGCATACATTATTTATTTTTCTTATGAATGAAATTAATTATGTACGAATTTTAATATTTTATATAATAATAAAATACATATTTTTAATCTTTAAAATGAAAATAATTTTCAGAGTCTAGCTATTGTATATTATTTTATTTAAAAAAATCGCATTATACATCATTTTAATTTATTAAGTGATTGATAAAGGAATATTAAAAAAAAATTTAAACCTTAATTATTTTGATATAAATTTAATATAATAAATATTACGAAATAATTATTCTAAAATAAATATATAATATATAACCGATCGATTATTTTTATTCATTTTAACGTTCAGACGAAACGATATCTATAATATCGTTTTAAT
Source organism: Leptonema lineaticorne (assembly GCA_024500535.1). Lineage (NCBI taxonomy): Eukaryota > Metazoa > Arthropoda > Insecta > Trichoptera > Hydropsychidae > Leptonema > Leptonema lineaticorne. The sequence continues at coordinate 8,018,176 of JANIJI010000017.1, forward strand.
TATATCATCGATATTTAGCTTTTCGCAATAATTGACCCATACAAAAACGATCGTTATTAATATATAATCTATATTTATATATTAATTATATTCACAAAACGATATTTTAAAATAGATTGACATATTTTAAGCATAAATTATATAAATAAAAATAATAATTACCCACGTATATCGTAACATGAAATCACAATAGCCACAGAACGTCCAATTTACTGCTTCAATAATATTTCAATAACTGAATTTAATAACCGTATCATCCTTCACGTTCATATCTTATCGGTTTTTGATAACAAAAGCACGTTATTATTATTAAAACGAAGGATTTCTTCGCGTAATCGTCCATTTTTTATCCCCTTTATGAATAGTTAATCTTCAATTATTATTTTTTTATAATAATTTATAATACATATTATTCGTTTAGCGTGCATTACTTTTGTGCCCGTACTGTATCATAATTAATATTTAGTTATAAACATAATTAATCTCATATTAATTACAGGCGTGTATGATCCGTCAAAACGACACCGAGAAGTTTGAATATTGCGAATATCGTCTTTTAATTGAAACATGTAAAGATTTTAATCATTTAATTAATGAATGGAAAATGTTGAACATACAAAAATATTTTTATATAATATAATAAAATCATTGATGTTATATTTATACGAAATAAATAATATCAATTGTGAATAGTGTTAACAGATCTCATTATTTTTAGTAGTAATTAGCGAGAAAATCATTACGTTTGGAAAATTGGAAAGTATCTCTTCTTTGACCATATTTCTTTTGTTAGGCTGTTTTTAACACCCTTTTGCTTATCGATTTCTCTGTTAACAGAATCTTGACTTGAACCATTGAATATATATATATATATATATATATATATATATATATATATAACATTTTTAATATAGATTTATCTCATGACAAGCCATCAATTTAACGTGACATTACCATCTTTAATCTTTTATATAAATATAATGTATAATAATAATTTCATAATATGTATTATATTGTATAGTATTATGGCACGTTATATTAATTGAATATCGTTTAATAGACAATATTAGATAGATATATTTTTTTATATTAATAAACAATTTAATATATTATTTAATATTTATTACTTTTATACTATATAAATATATTCTGTCTTGAATTTCTAATATCCAAAATTTTTATAGTAATATAAAAAATTGTTTTATAAAAATGTGCATAAAAAATTGTTTTTTTATTTTTAATACCCCTAACTCCATCTTTTAATTTTTTCAAAAATCATTCTTAATTTGTATTTGTTATAATAATAAAAATATAATTAAATCATTGAGATATTTCATAAAATCAATCTAACCGTTGTTTAATTTAAATTCTTAATTTCATTCTAAACCTTCATAATTAAATAATATATATAAATATATATATATATATATTACATTAATCGAAAATTGCGACTTGTGTAAACAAACTTAACTGCAAAGTTAACTTAGATATCACATATATGATAATTAATTATAATAATCAGTTATCGATATTAAATAATATACTTTTTATCATATTTATATATATATATATATATATATATATATATATATATATATATATATATATATAGTCGTCATTCTCAAACATAATCTAGCATATTTTCTAATGTTGTATGAAAATTAGCGACTTTTCTTCAAAATTAACACGAATCGCTTAAATCAAACATTTGTCACTCGACGCAACAAACAAAACAAAAACAAAAACTTTACACCGACGTAACGTCGTGTTACTTTTACCGAGTTAAACCTTTCGTTAAATTTTACACCCTCCCCGCCACCCCTCACCCGTCCACCCCTAAATTCTAATTTGAATAGTTGACAGCGCTCGAAATTAATTAAAACTGTCCTTTTCCGATTTCAATTTAATTTCAACATCTGCGCGCACTTCCGTCTCCGGTTCTTCAAAAGAATTTTTTTTTTTTTTTGAAAATTCAATACTTTTATTATTATATTTATAATTGTGATAAACGTAAACGTAATAGATAAACTCGACGATGTGTATTTTATTCGGTTCGATAGAAAGTATTCGTGTTAAAATATCGTAGTTTTCCGAAAGTCTGATTTATGCGCGACCAAAGGAAACCGTAATTCTGCAAGGTTTTTCTTCTTTTCCTTTTCGTCATAGTAATAAAAATAGTTTTTTTTTTTGCGGATCGTAATATGAACGACTTTGAATGTTTTTAAATCTTCACATAATAATATCATCTCTATGAAAATAATATCCCTTTAGATATTCTCTTTATTATTATACGATAATATTTTATGAGTTTTTCTATACAAATATATATATTATTTTATAACAAATATAAATATTGTTTGTACATTTTCGTCGTAGTGCAATATATATTTATTTATTTTAGATCGATGTAATTCGTGACAATTTAAATATTTTAGTTATTATTAAGCATATTAAAATGATTCCTTTTTCGAATTTTTTTTTTTGTTAAGCAGTTTCTGATAGTTTTTTTAGTGAAAAACCCTGTTTTTTAGACCTTTTTAAAGAATCAATTTTAAGAGTCGGTTTTTGAATTTGTACTAATTTTGAAGACTTATTATTTAAAAAAAGAACCTTCACTGCGTCCTCCTTTTTTATAAAAAAAAATTAATTGAACGTGTAATTTATTACAAATATTTATATTCAAATCTAATTACATTTCATTATATCAAAACTGACAGAATTTACGAAAGGCTATAATGTTCTATTATATTTTCATAATTGTTGATATTTTTTTATTATATTTAATCATTATAAGTTCATAGAATTGAAGAGAAAAATCAAGTGACGAAATATTCTATGAAATCCTTTTTTATTCGATTAAAAATATTCTCTATGGAAAAATAAAGTATGCTAAAAAAACCAATCTTAATAATTTCATATTGAATATAAAATTAGCATACATAAAACTATGAATATTATTAATTCATATTTTTCATATTCATTCGAAATCTCGCGGTAAACTAACAAAATGCTCTCTATTTTAATATATTACGTGACTTTTAAACCGAAAGCGATCCGCGAGAAAAATTCTCCATCCTTTAATAATATAGGTAAAATTATATAAAATTTATTATTAATATTACAAAAAAACTATGAAAATTACTTTTGAATAAAAAGAAAACTAATTATTTTCATCGTAACAGAGATTAACTCTGACAGATTACGTAATTAAACCATCCTTGCAATAAATCGAACAAAAGTGTAACAACACGACCACAGTTTAAATGGGGGGGGGGTGTTCAATTTTAATGCTAAATAACGCACATTAACGCGCAACCACGTTTTATCCCCCTTAATATGCAATTTAACTTAAAGCCCCAATTTATTCGGCCGTTCTCGAATTTCCTCCACCGCCCCCCATTTTTCCCAGTAACGATGAAAATAACAAACTTTTTAATTCGAAAGAGGGGGGGGGTGCGGTAAAACGTTTTGAAATATAAATTTTTCACGTTCAAAAAACGGTTCGCGGTTTTTTGTTTTGCTTTTTTTTTGGTTTTTTTGTGTGTCTCTTCGAAGTCGCGGAAAAAATCGTGTTTATAAAACGTATCCGTTTTGTTTACTGAATATTTCAGTGCTTTGACACGATTTATAAAATGAAAGCAAAATATTAATTAGATTTTTTTTTAATGAAAATTTACTAAAAAAAATCATAGTTTTTTTTCTTTGTTGCAAACATTGGAATTTTTAATAAAATTTGAAATTTTATAACGTATAATAAACTGTTTATATCTAACCTTTTTTCATGAGCTCTGATTATTTTAAGTATATATGAATGTTATAAAGCTTACAATTTAAAAAGGTTAAAACTTATTATCATTGGTTAAATATAACTATAGAAACTCTTCACATATTTTAAAACAAACATTTTGACAGAAAAAATAGTAGAAGGATAAAAACAAATTCATTTTATTTTTTTTCATATTATTATTATTTTCAATGTAAGTCTATTTTTAAAATATGCATTTTCTCATTGAGATTCAGTGTTCATTCTATACACATTTCAAAATTAAATTTAGATGTGCTATTTCCAACTGGTAATTTATTATATTATAGATAAAAAGCTTCAAGATATTTAATAATGTGGCGATAAAAACTGAGACGACAATCGACATTTAAAGTCTTAAATAATATAAAACAATTTAATAATCGATTCAAATATTTATAAATATTAAATAAATAAATATATAGAAAGCCTAATTACTAATACAAAATTAATAATACAAAAGTTCAGTCTTTCTTTATAATTTATATTTTTTTTTATATGGAAATATTAAAAAAAAACTTTTTAAACGCAGCCTTATAACTTAACTTAGTTTCTAAAACGTCATTCAGAAGGAAATAACCCGAATTACGACGGTTATGTTGGAACGAATAATGAGAAACCGCAGAATTTTGTTACATCAGTGCGTAGACAACGATGACCGTTATCTTCAAAGCACGTTATATAAAATATTAAATAATATTCATTCATTATTAAATGTTAAAAATAAAAATATTATAAAAAAAACAGATAAAAAAAAATATAACATATTCGAACATTAATGTTAACTATTTAGTTTACAAAGTCAAAATCCATTTTAACGATCCGAACTAACTTTCGTTGTATGTTCAACTAACCAGTAACCAGCAATAAGAGTATAACGGAATGATTTAGAAAGTTTTGGGAACAGGATATGTGCTGATGAAGCGAAGTAAGCCACATATCTCTCGTTCAGGGTTGAGAAAATGCATGAAGCTTTTAGCCGTTAACCGAAAGTTAATTCATATTTTTCCCGACGTTAAAAGCGCTCATATACAAATGTGTTTAATTTTTATTTATGAAAGCTTATTCAGAATATATCTATTTAATATTAATATAAAATGTATATTAATATGGCTTTAGTTTTTAAATCGTATTATAATAATAGATTTAAATAAGTCGGATTTACATATTTCGAATATAAAATATTATATTATATTATATTAAAGGATTTCAGGTTCAAAATGTTTACGAATATTATTTTTCATATAAATATATTTAATTTACCTGTGAATTTCTCGTAAAGGCTAATAAAATTCAGAAATGAAAATATATTTTATATGAAACTCTTGACTATTATTGGAATTTTGTGTTTGAATCTCTCACTAAAATAGACAATGGGAAAATTCCAGGAAATTTTCGGATTTATCATATTATTGTATGAAAAAATTTTCTGATCGAATACTCAAAAAAAAAATTTTTTTTTTTTTTTTGAAAAACGAAATTGATGTGCGTGTGCGCGTGCGTCACGGTGGCGCCGCACAGTCGCCTAAAGAGGAAGCACACGGACGCAACCCGCACGCGCGTTTCCATAGAAACCGACGGAAAAACAAAGCGAAAAGCGGAAAAACCTTATGGCGCAATAGTCCAAATATTCCATTTAAACACTACGCAGCAGACAAACAACGTCGTTTTTAAGCGAGATAAACTAGATGTATATCTCGAATATTTAGGGGGGAGGGGTACAAAATGGAGGGCCACGGCGAGTTTTAAGCTTTCAAAATGCTCAGCTTTTAGAAATATTTCTGTATAATTTAACCCTTTTACGCGTTTAGAAATGATCTCTATACGAATAACTAGACGATATTTTTGAGTGTTTAAAATAAATTAAGTAAAATATTCACTAAAAATTTCAACTGAAAAATACATTGAAATTAAAATAAAATATTGATTTAATTTTATCAATTGATTTATTTGTTATTTAAATTAATTCATATTCAATTTAAAATAAATGTTTTGTTATATAATATGATAAAAGATATTTTGACATAAATTTATATATTATACAGATTATTTTATTTTTAATCTATACCATTTATTCATCAATCTGATTTTATTAAATATTTCTAATTTATGTTTAAGTTAAATTTAAAGTATATTTTTATACATGAAAAATTAAAAATAAACACTAACGATAATTACAATAAAATATGAATTATTCTTATTAAAATTAAAGGAAGTTAAATATTTCAATATTATATATATATATATATATATATATATATATATATATATATATATATATATATATATATATAATATTTATTCAAAGTTAAATAATTATTGGCAGTCAAAGCAGAACCGCTGACATTGTACTAAAAACACAAAGATTCACTTAAGTATATTGAATATTCTATCGAATAAGTCTAAAATTCACGATTAAAATTTAATTAGAAAATCGCAAAGTCGAAGATATTCTTTGAAAATAGTCTAAAGCAATAAATATATTTATATTTGTTAAAACGCGTCGTTATATATCTTCTTAATGCATAAATAAATAAGTCGTTAATTATTTTTCACGACTAATTAAAAAAATAATGTTTCACCGTTATAAGAAAGAATATATATATATATATATATATATATATATATATATATATATATATATAATATATATAATTATTTCTTTGAATTTATTATTATATTATATTTAATATTTTACATTATACAAGAAGATATAATGCAAAATAGCTCTCTTTATATAATGAATATTTTTTTTTCATTTTATTTTATTTTTTTTTTGTAAGGATATTACTCAAAGGTTGCTGATGATGTTGTAGATAAATTCCCAAATGGTTTACTTGTTTAGCGAATGAATCAATTTTTCATTCTTTGAAAAGACTAATTTTATGAAAACGCCGATGAAACCACTCGTAAATCACAATTCACTACAATGTTGAAATTTTAATTAAAATCTGAAAATAAATCATTTATCATTTTTTTTTGCTTTAATCTACCTTTTTGCATCCATCAAATTTCATGATGAATTATTTTTATAATTATCATATACAATGAAAATAGATATTAAATATTATCGAAAAATAATATTTATATATGTGTGTGTATATCATATATATATATATATATATATATATATATATATATATATATATATATATATATATATATATGTGTGGTATATATATATATATATATATATATATATATATATATAACGAAAAGTTGTTAATAAATATTAAAATGTCATATTTATATAAAACTAAAATAAAATTGGGATTTTGTCGTAAAATATTTTATATGAATGTTTATGACATAAAATCAATTTTCCAATATTAATTCCGCTTATAATCAAATTTATAATAACATTATAAATATTTTTAGATATAATAATACGTAAAAAAATATGCAAACCGTATATTTATATATATATATATATATATATATATATATATATATATATATATATATATATATATATATATATAATTTCCACTTGCATTCGAAGAAATATTATATAACTTTGTATTACGCACTGTAATAAAGTAAAATTTTACATCTGAATCATCCCCTAGACTTTTCACATAAAAAAAACGCGCGAACTTTTTTCACGACCGAATTTTATATTCGGAAAAATTTTCTCGTATGAGAGAAAGAATAAAAAAATCTACATTCGCAAATATAAAATATCGATATTATACTCTAATTCGAGGGGAAATTCGAGAGATTATTCGAAATTTAACGACGCATTTTTTTTTCAGATCCGATATTATAATATTAAACGCAAATGAAGTGTCAAACCCTATTCTGTCAACGAACGTGAAATTACTTTACGATGTCGAGCTTTTTTGTTGTTTTTTTTATTAATATTTTTTAAATTAATAACACCCTTCCCAATATTCAATATCATTATAATATAAATATATATATTGTACAATTATTTTGATTAATATATATATATATATATATATATATATATATATATATATATATATATATATATTGGTATATATGACAGTGAATAAATATCTTACAATATGACACTCGTCGAAAACGTATGTCGAGACCCCGAGAAGCACAGCCATAATCTGACACCATTACTGAATTGAAACAATATTGAAGCTTTCGCAATTATGACGCGACGATACGAGAGTGAAAAAAGCTCGTATATAGAACTTTTTATGCGTCGCCTTTGTTAATACGTATTTGTGCTTCGAGCAATTTTCCAACCGTCGCACCATTAAATTGTTAATGCATTTAAGGGGACATTTCGTCCCATTTGAGATTTCAACGTTTTGCGGTTTTGCAACGTTGTTATATTTATAATGTGAATTTGACGAATACAATAAATTGTTACGTGAACGTTAAGGAATATTTCTTTAATTAAAATAACAAATTCTTATTTAAACACACTTTAATATTGCTCCAATCTCCATATTCGCCAGACATGACTCCGGATTGTGAATAATCGTCCCTATGCATCTTTAAAGTGCATTACTGAAAGTACTGAAAGCTTTTGCAAAATTCAAGTTCCAAAAGTGTTTTAGAAATTGAAGCACTAGCATAAGTATTAAAGTATCTAATGTGGACTATTTTGAAGAAGATAACGTCGATGAAAAATAATAAATAAAATTCTTACAATTTCCGTTATTTTTTGAACACCATGTGTAAGTTATATTTGATATTCGAAAAGATAATTTATTTTATCTAATAAAAATCTGAAGAATTAAAAAATAATTTAGATCAATAAGAACATAAAAATGAACGTTAAATTTACAATTCAGTATAAAATATTAAATCAATTATCCGAAATTCAATAAAGAAGATTGAATTATAAAAATATTTTAATGGTTTTATTAAGATTATAATATATATAATGTTGATTAATAAACATAGAATTAAAATAAGTGAAATGTAAGCGTTATTTTCAACATTAATCCAATATGTGGTTGAATGAATATATACGAATCGCTATTTGATTTTCCGTTTTATATACACGAACACTTGCCAAATGAACATGAAAACGATTTGTTGGCATTTCATAAAATATGAAACAATGTCCAAAAAAAAAAAAAAAACAACATTAGATCCGCTTTGTTTTATATAATAATAAATTCCGACATATATAATATATATGTAATATGAAAATCGTTTCAGAAGAGCTGAAACAGACGACGCGTAACAAAAATATTAATAATTTTGCTGAATTTTTATTGTGGCATCGCCGAACTGACCTAAAATGAATAACTGATTGTATTCATTTAATCCGTTGCATATTTTATTAAAGCTTTTATTCCCGTTTTCGAATTAATTCATTTCCGTATCAAATATTAATGTGATAAATACCGTATATTAATCATACATTATTCAATATATACATATAAATATACTACTAAATTAAATAATAAAATGTAACGATTTTAATTTGACATGTCATAATTTTCATTAAAAATATCTATTTTCTAATATATTAATTACACTTACACAATTGAAAATATAATTATATCGGTTGATAACTTTCGACAATTTATAATTAATTTTATCTGCGGTCAAAAACTATAATTAAACATTGAAAATTTTGTTCTGTTTCCATTAATTTATATCGCTTTTAATTGCCATTTATATAATTAGTCACTACAAATTTACAATGAAATTATTATATTTTCTATATTTATTTTACATATATATATATATATATATATATATATATATATATATATATATATATATATATAAATTACAACCACAATAAATACCAATATGATTTTAATATAGTTTTCATGTAATGAACATTAAATTATTAATATGCATCATCGATTGCATATAATTACAAAATTTCATATATTTTATATACGAAATGATAAAATATTTATTAATTCATATTGAAAATTTTTCATTAAAAATTTTTCATTAAATCGATATCGCTTCAAATAGTTTACATCGGTTATACCAAATATAAATTTCATACAAAATTATATATATATATATTTATATATATATTTATATATTACACCAGAATTTTTACATTATTGCAGTAAATCTCAAATAATAGTTATAGACAGCAACAGAAATGTCTTCATTAACAGATCCTCAAATAATAACGAAAAAAAAAAAAAATATATATATATATATATATATATATATATATATATATATATATATATATATATATATATATACAAGATATACTCCAACCAACATAACCACGGTATACTCAAAGGGCACATCTAGACAATTTCTATTCGTGAAACAGTCAACCAACCACCCTCTAGTATTTACAGTAATAATGCATCATTAGTCGTGACCGTTCCAAGAATCGTTTGCCATAACTACGCTAGCATAGAAAAATAGAACGACAACAACAGGAAAAAAAATATAAAAAAAAACAGCGCGAATGTGTTAGAAAAAAAAATGCGAAAAATTTTCACAGCTTGACAATAAATGGCAAACGTACGGGGATGAATTTATATACTTGTATGTATATTTTGTACGTGTGTCCCATTTTATGCGAATATGTTGTGAGGGATGACGGAATTTTGAGTGATTTTTTGACAAATCTAATTACGTCGCAATTTAAAAACCTCACTCCGAAACACACCCTCTTGTTTGCATTGTAATTACTGACCGTCAAAGCGCAAAAGGGATGCTACATAGCAACCCTATAATAAATAATACACATTGTAGTTTAAAAAATAATTATTATATTCTACTATATTAAATATATTATTGAATTTCAAATGTGTGCGAATTCGAAAACGCACCCACTGTTTGTTTAAAGATCATTAAAAGTACATTTTTTTTATTATATATCAAATTTTACCGATATGAATTTAAAAAAAATATATTAAAAATCACGTCATAAATGAGGTAATAGAATAATAATAATTTTAATCAATTGAAACGATGATTATACTTAAAATATATTAATATTTAATATCGTATAATATAGTATGGTGTTGAAAAGTTTTATTTTGTTACGTTAAAGTCATACTCTCAAAAAATATTGTATATCACGTTTGTAGTCGTACCTTAAAAATCAGCTATCAAAATTGAAAAAAAAAATTGGATCATAAATGTTGAAATATTTTATAGTAATAAGTTGAACTTCGGCATGATTCATGAAAATTATTTAAGATTAAATTATGAAAATAAAGTGGCATTTAATCAAATTAAATTTCGAAACGTTCAATTCCCACCGACACTAGCATTTTAAATATACTATATATATAATTGTGTAATATCGAAAATAAATACGAAACGTTCGCTATTATTCAATCGAAAACCGCAACGCAATATTCAAATCTGGACATCTTATCCAGTCCAACAGTTTCACCCGCAATAAGACAAATGGATACTGTTTCGTAATTGAATTGTAACCTCGGCAACAACCAAGGAATAAACAAGATGCAAATCGACAACTTCATCAAGGTATATATATATATATATATATATATATATATATATATATATATATATATATATATATATTATACATTTATATATTCTCTAGAGTACGATTTCGTATATCGTTTATAGAGATCGCTCGGACGGATGCGAGAAAATAAGTTGTTCCCGCTTGTTACCTCGGCAACACATTAGACCTTTCGATTTATTAATAAATCTATTAAACCGTGTCGACACCTGGTCGTGTCGTTTTCGCACACCGAAAACGTCCTGTGCGATTTTGTGATTGAATTGCAAATTGGAATATTAGCCGGTGTTAAATACAAATTTCCAACACATCGCCGTTGTTTCCGCCATTAAATATATAACATCTACGGTATATTAATGATTATTAATTGAATTTCGCGGCAAAATTAAAATGTTTGCAATTTTCATCGATAATTAAAACGGTAATTCGTTTTTAGATAAATTATATTTTCACTACGCTGAAAATGAATCGCGATATCGTTTATACGAAATAAGTTATTCTATAATTTCATCCGGCGAAAAGTTTAAATTCAATCCCTTCGGACATCCCATATTGTCATTTTGAATATTTATACTTATAAATATTATTAAACACGTCATAATTTAAATATATATGCAATAATATAATATTTCATAATTTTAACGATCAATATATTATTCTATATTTAACACAAATTTTCATATAAAAAATACCTTATTTTAATAACATGTAAATTAAACCAAAATGTTAAAATTCATATACTCAACTTATTTTAGCATAATAATATTAATAAATTCATACGAATGTAATAAAATTTTAGGTCAACAATTTATAAAATCAATGTATATATTGATAAAAATGGGATTATTCTGACGATTATCGATATTCGATAGCTTCAATCGTCGAATCACTCTCGTTTCTGAAAAGCTCTGAAAAATTGTATATTCTGAAAGGCAAGCTTAGATTAACATCTACGTTTATAAACCGTATTACATTACACTAGCGACCACATCGATTCGATTATATATTGTCAACTCAATTATTATTAGCTCAAAACCCATGTTCGACAAAATTACTCTTTGATCATCCCTTGGGACGAAACATTGAAAGCGAAATCAAGGTGTTTTACTTATAAATATAGACTTCAGATGTATTATATATTATTATATTGACCGTAATAATAATAATCATTCATATATATATATATATATATATATATATATATATATATATATATATATATAGAGCGTGATATTTTTTTTTCATTTACATATAAATATATGTATACGAGAAAGAATGACTATTTGATTGTGCTTTTATTGTAATTAAGGTAATAATTTAAACATCAGTACTGAAGATTTATGTAAGCACGTGATTCACATTATAAACTAAACGACAAATAATTATTATATATAACACAAAAATATTTAAAAACTTTATAAATAATATATATATATATATATATATATATATATATATATATATATATATATATACTTTTGGATATACGAAAATCAACAAAAATAAAATTTTATTTCGTCAATCAAAATTTAATTTCTAACTTTTTAACGAATGAATTCATATTCTTTAATATCTTCTATCAATTTATTTCACAAAAATCAACTTCAATTAAGATTTTAACTCGTTTAATATGGATAATTTATGAGATGAAAATTTTTGACGTAGAATTCTACAATAAAAACTTTAATTAATATTTCATTTTAATTAACTGTGTAATTTCAATCATTAAAATTGATGAAATCAAGAAATCACATTCATATCAAAAATATTCATTTATTATAAAATATTTTTAATATATTTAAAATTATAATTTATCTGCATATAGTGAAGTTTTTTAAGTATCGTTTATTATTCTCCTTTTTTTCTAGGAAATCCAAAAATTAAAGCAGCTCGCTTTCTTACTTTTTTTGCCATTCACCCTCTAAGACCACAAAGGAAAAAGCTTATTTTATTTTATCCTTCGTGAATTTAAAAAGCACACGCGAAACCGACGAAGGCTGGGTGGAAGGAGAGAGCGGGGAAAGGGAAGGGGAAAAGCTTCTCGGACTAAGACGAGAGTGGCTTCAAAGAAGTGCTGAATTTCAAATTTTAACATTTATAACGGATAGGAATTTTTTAACGCGCAATAAAAACGATTTTTAGATTATTGTACGCGCCAAACGGACGAACTCGGCAATTATTGATTTACAGACGAAAATAGAAAAAAAAAACAAATAGGGGGAAAAAAACGAGTGCATTATTATAAAAAAGCAACGTCTTCGTTTTTCATCTAGATTCTGAACGACACTAGAAACATTGAATATATAGATCTGGGCCACGAGAAACTTCCGTTGCAGTTTTCGTACCGACGTCATATGCAATTCTCTATCTAGCACATTCGATATACATTTTAAAATATTCACTTATTTATTTATATTATATATGAATATACAACCTTCCCGATATACTGATTTGAATGTGTACTTTCCATATCCACTTCCGTTCGTCCCTGCGTCGGCGTCGTCTCGTTTCCGTTTCAATTTTCTCGGTTCATATCTTCCGCTCGTGCATCGCGGAAAATTCGATGAGTGTCGTCGGTGGGGGGGGGGGGAGAAAAAAATGACCGATTTTGTCTCGAAATCAAGTTCAAAATTTAGATTGAAAAACGATTCCGATATCGAAACCGTGAAAATGGTCAATTTTATATAAATACATTTTTATGATTGAAAATTTCCAATATATATAATTTTTTTTTTTTTGAAATAAATATTATTTTATTCACAATGATATTTTAATTTTTACTTTAAAAACTACATATATATTTCTCTTTACATTTAATAAAATAGATGATGTATTCAATTCTCAGAGTTGGTTTATATTTCATCAAACAATAGACGCTAACTAAACATTATTTCCTTCCTTATTCATAAATACTAGATAATAACAATAATAATTCAATGAATTATTAAAACTTTTTAATTATTTTCATAAAACCTGCTTTCAAAGAAAAATTTTTCTCATTGTTATTATGGTTTCAAATTAATTAAAAAAAATACAATTTTTTATTGAATATATATATATATATATATATATATATATATATATATATATATATAATTATTAATAAAAACGTATCAAAATATTAATTAAAATGAAGTATCGAGCAGAAAAGTAGGCTTCGTGAAAAACAATTAAAAATATATCGATACGATTTTAAATTGATCGCTCCATAAATATAAATTTTCTCGCTGTCGGACAACAAAATTCACCCCCGCAAATATGAAATATAATTTTCTTATAAAACGTTCCATTATTTCGTTTGCGACGAATTCTTTTGAAATTTCAAAGTGAAAATATGATGAAAAATTTTTGTTCTTCAAATAATATCGTATTTGTAAAAGGAAAATGTTACAATTTCAATGTTTTTTGTATACTCAACTTTGTAAACTTTACAATAGCATATCGTCCATCGGTTCTACCTTTGAATTGTAAGTGAAAATTTATTCTCGTAATATTAAATTATATAACGTAAATTCCATAAAATTAAAATCATACAAAATAAATATTTAATATTTATTTTAGAATATTATTCTAGTTGTTTGAGTAAAAATGACAAATTTCAACACATTCATCAGGATAATATTTTCAGCAGCTCGTTTAACTTTTTAACTTACCGCGATAAAGAAGCGACATTTTTTTTTTTGGGGGGGGAAGGGCTCAAAAAAAGTAAAAAGCGCGCTTTTTTCTGTCTTTTGAAAAAAAAAATAATAAGAGAATAATCGCACTCCGTTAACTTAACTAAGCACGTTTAAGCTTTTAACGGTTCGTTTTCAAGAAGGATACCGCCGAAGGTTTTTACAGTTTAATCTCATGTCGGACAGAATGAAAATGCAAATCTGTCGATGGCGAAAATAAGATTAGAACAAAACTTTTCGTAATCCGAACACCGTGTAATACGCGTAAACCGACTTTCGCCCTTCAAAATTTACAATAAAAACCCCCTTTAGGTCGTTAAAAAGAACTATGAATATATATTTTTTTTCATTTTCTATTTACATATATTAATAATATCTGCTTATATTATTAATTTTTTATTCATCAATTATTTATTATATTAAAATTTTAATTTATATAATTAAATTAAAAATAATCGATAATATTACATTTTAAGATATGATATTGATTTAGTAAATGTCATTTTTTTTATATGAAATCGCAAATTTTACTATTAACAATTGCGTATTTAATGGTTTGACAGATCGCTTTATTTAATGTATTTCAAGTTGAAATATAGATGTCTTCCTTAAATTGATAATTAATTTAAAATAAAATTTAATAATATAGACGTGATATCACACATCGAAAGTGTAATATGAATTACAACATATTTATAAAGATTTGCCTATTTATAAATAACTTTGCCGTATAATGCGTTAAAAAAATTATGTAATAATAATAAATAAAAAATTTTAAACTTAAATCGATTTAGATATAATTTGTCGTCCATTAGTCACTCGTGTATTTCGAAAGTTATGCAAAATAAGAATGATAAAAAAAAAGTCGCCAGTTTTCCTTTTCAGTCGAAAATACAAAATTTAGACGACGTTTTTAACACAGCTTTTTACGTCGGCAAAACACGTGCAAATTATTTATTTACGTCACTTTGACAAATTTCGTCTCACTTTCTCTGTATTTTTTTTTTATTTATTTATTTTTAATATAACGAGCACAACGTTACACGAGAAAAAAAAAGTGGCGAAGATACTGAAACGCTTTCGTGCAATAAATTTACATCAGCTAGCACTCATTTCGGATAAATAAAAAGCGGTGGAAAACAAAAAAGAAAAGCGCCGTAAGATAGACGGACGCAAATAAATATGAAAGAACCGAAAGATAACGAAAAGAATGTCCCGCGAAAATGATAGAAGAAGGGAAAATAAATAAATAAATAAAACAGAAACAATTGTGTTGAGCGTCGATAAAAATGTCTGCAACATGAGCGAAATTTCGCATTTATCGAATGCCTTAACAAACGATAAAATTCAATTGATATTTGAACACGACCATATAAAATATATTGATAGTGATGAAAGAAAGAAAAAAAAAATACTTATTACATATTCGTTTTCTATCAGTATAAAAAGGCGATCTTGTTTTTTTCATATAAAATAAATATAAGTATATATATATATATATATATATATATATATATATATATATGTGGAATTAATATTGCAGTACTGTATGCGATCATAATTTAATTGCTACCGGGCTAAATGCTGAAAATGTGGGCGCAAGTTGATTTGGATATGTCAATTTTCATAAAGTTTAAGTGAAATATGCTGCATGACATAATGAAATTACAGCATGGTTCATACAAATTTGTCTAAAATTTAATATAATATGCACTGAAGCATAATACATATAGAATATTGTAAATATCAATATATATATATATATATATATATATATATATATATATATATATATAACATATTTTTTATATAAATTAAACATATTTTTTAATTTACGCACATATATATGAATATATTTTTTTTCAATGCATATCGAATATTAATATTTCGAATATTTTCCATTTTCATTTTTTCACATTGCCGAACGCAAGGAAAATCTAATTATTTCCGCGCGCATATTATGATTTCAATTTTATTTTTAAAATGAAAACTGAAAGCCATATGCGATCAAAAAAAATTTTTTTTCTGAACCCTTACCAAAAAGGAATATGTTCGTAGTTAACATCTCATTTACATAAATCTATATTCGTATACATCCCACATTTTCCGACTTTGTGGCTTAGTGTTTATGATATAAATTCACTTCATATATATTATATCAAATATATTTATGTAAATATTAAATACTACAATAATATGCTTAATTTTTTTGTATATAGATATATAAAACCATATATTAAAAATAAAATAAATCATAACAAAATATATTTTTTGAAATATAATTCTCGTTTCAATCGATTTTTGATTAAATCTAACAATTATTTCATGGATAATTTCCACTCAATAGCACTTTTTTTTTGCGCGTTTCAATACATCGTTGGTAATAAAAGTTGGTTGAATCAATTAGAGATGGAAAACGGTGGGTTCAATGTAAATTTATCTTTCATCTGAATGGATTCCAAGAAGTTAACTTATCCGAGTAAATCTTGTCGAAAATCATTAAATACGAATTATACGAGATAAGATTTAGAGATCTGAAAAAGGGGGTTGTTCACTATTATATCAATTGATTTTTAAACGAATAAAATACGAACTATGAAAAACGATAATTCGTTTATATTATTCTAATATTCATTATTATAATGTAATATTGATATTAATACACACTTTAACAAAAATATAAAATATTAAAAATATGTCATTATTTTCACAATATAATGACATTTTTAATCTTCTCAAATATGAAATTTTAAAACCGTAATATTTCATATTATTTCAACATTGCCTATATATAAAAAAAGCGACGAAATATTTTCGTTTGTCGATTATTATTATTAACGACGCGTCGGAAGATGAATCGAAAATCGATCGAACGTCGTACGGCAAATCGCTTATTTTAATCGCCACCTGCTAACTGAAAATACGATGATTAAGCGAACACAAATAGCATTAATTGATTTCCAAGGTGCGGCACAATATGGAAATAAATTATTTTTCTTTTTTTTTACGCAAAACAAGAAAGAAAACAAATAAATAAATAGTACGTGACGGGGGACGGGGTGGGGTGGAAAAAAACGTCGCAAAAGCAGCACGAATGCGAATATTTTTCCCGTCGTATATAAATTATTCATAAACGCTATAAATACACGTCGACGTTAGAATTTAAAATAAACAGTCATCGACGATTTTTCCGTATCGACATACGAAATTCTGTGAAAAATTGCGACAAAATACGGTTCATCAAAAAAAAAAAAAAAAATAGAAAAGAAAATGTGCGTTTTTATATATGTGAGGAAAAAAATGAAACGTTTGTTTTTGTTTATGCGGAAAAAAAATGTGACTTTATCTATGTTTATATGGAAAAATTCCAGTTGAATGCAATACAAAACGTGCAAACATTTTCTTGTGCTTTAGAAACATTTCTGGAATGTAATTTGTTCAGATCGCTCAAAAGATTTTTTCTTACATTTGAAAATTATAATACAATATTTTTATATTTAAAAAAAAAAAATTAAATAAGCTACAAAAATATTAAAATTATATATATAAACATAATTTATAATTTTCAATGTGATAAATCAATATGATACTTTTCCTAGAATTTTCCATTTCCTATATATATAAATTTAGTAAATTATATCAAATGAATTTATTAATCATGATTTCCAATTATAAAATTATTTATATTTATTATTAACTATAGAATTTAAATAATATTAACATACATTTTTAATATAAAAAAATAATTACATATTTCAGCTGAAAATATTAAACTATTATTTAAAATCTATTGTTTAAATGATGTTAAACTATTAATAAAGTCGTTTATTATTGTCTTGAAGTTTCTATATATATATATATATATATATATATATATTTTTAATAAATCTTACACAATCATTCATTATAAATAAAAGTAATAAAAATTTGTACTAGATTTCTAAATGAATATATCATACATACATCACAAAAAAAAAAATATTGGTGTTTTTTTGAAATTTTAGAACGTTACAATTTTTATCAAACCGTGTATATTGTGTGAAAGAAAATAATAATCGACAATTTGTTTTACTGTCGCCATTACAGTTATCGATGACTACGGTTTAGCGGTTAACCATTAGCCGACAACGAGTTCAATACCCGATCAACTACAAAGAAGTGAAAAATGGTATTTTCATTGTACTGAAAAACGAAAATGCCGCTGATAATGTAACAAAAGACACGTATATTTATTTATATTTTTTTTAATATAAAAAGAATGTAAAATCACAATATACATATAACGTCGTAACGGCGTCGAAATTGAATTAGTTAGAATCGTAATCGTAAATCGTCGAATTGATAGCCGCCACAATGTTAACATAAATTTTCCAATTAGCAGTCACCGCAACGTCGTTCACAATAAATCGCGATAACGAGATATTTTAACGAACATTTCGAATTTATTAGCTCGGACGCGATTTACAACGAAACTTATCGACGCATACGTCGAATAAATAAGTAAAACGGCGATAAAACGCGTAATTAACCGTCGTCGGATTTTTTTCTGTAACAAAAAAAAAACACCCCGCCCCCCCCCCGGAAAAATTCCGTTTAAACGATGGAAAAAGATGGTGAAAAAAAGATAATCGAATGTATCGGTTTTAATAAAAACCGGTTCACACTTTTTGTCCGCCTTATCTGAAAACCGCCTCATTCACTTTCCGGTGAAATTAGAAAATAGTAGATATTCCTAAAATGAGATTGAAAATGTGGAAAAAAATGTGCGAACGTGTCGAAAATATTAAAAAAAATGAAAATGCGAAAATTCTTTTAATACTAGAAGCGTGAAATCTATATCAATATAAAAATTATAACCTCGAACAATTTTCAATAGACGTTTTCTATTTGTGTAAGAAAATTCAGAGCGTTTTCTAAAAACGTGTCCCAATTTAGAATTAATAAAATTTAAAAAAATATATATTGTATTTAAATATTGATAAAATTTATTTATTTCCTAGATCAAATAATAATATATATTACAAAAATCTTATGAAATTTTTAAATTTTTTTTTCTGTATTATTGTGCACGAAATATTAACATTTAATTATAAACAACGAAGTAAATCTTAATTAAAGCGTACAAATAAATATAATTTATACGAAGGGAAAAAAAATAAAAAGAAGAAGGGCCTAAATAGCCTCGTGAAAAGTGCCTCGATAGGGTTAAATGCGCTATTCACAACAAAATTGCTTTCATATTTCACCGAAAACGACGTAATTATAGACATTAAAAATAGTAATAATATCTGACGATTATTCTCAAATGAAACTTATTAATTCTAACCGCATGAAGACATTATGTTGCCAACAAACGTGCATTAATAAAACTTGAGCTTATCGACAAAGTTTGATAACTTGTCGCAAGTTTCCAAAATGATTGACGTTACAACATTGCAATGACATGTTTCAAAACAAATTAATTTGATTCAACTACATGCGAAAGGAAAACTTTATATTGCCACTTCAATTTTATAATTAATAATTAAACGCTATTATTATCCACGGGTACATGATAGAATAAATAAATTATTACGAATTTCAAACTATTTTATAAAATTTTCAAGTTTGTCCCAGTTTCTAGCGCCGGCTTTATATATTGTTGCCATAGTGTCGCTTTTGACCTAGATTTAAAGCATATATTGCTAACATAATCTTTAATCAACCTCGTCTAACGTACGTTCGTTCGAAGAAAAAAACGTTATTTACTCCTTATTTTTTAAAATGTTAACCGTTAATACAGCATTATTCAGTAAAAAACCAAAAAAAATCGACAAAATTAATAGCAAAAATAAAAAAAATATGTGACTATATCTGAAAAATGTATCTATTATTTTTATAAATATGAACTGAATAATATGCAAACGATGACAAAGATCGAATATTTACATCCCACTCAACCTATATATATTATACGTAAAGTATTGAACCAATTTATTATAATATGACATAAAAATACTTGGATCAAAAAATCGATATCAAAAACCAGCGATAAACAACTTATTAATATCGATTAATTACATAATATATTCGTACATTTGAATAATTTGAGTGATTCACTTACCTATATTGAGCTATTCAAAACACTAGAGATCAAACCCGCATTGTCATCCCGCTATATTCTAATTATTATTTAAATCAAAATATTGAATAAATTGAATATACCATATTTATTTGAAGCACTATTATTCGACATAACGATTTTATATTGCAAAAGCGGTATTGAAATCACTGACACAAGTCAAATCTAGAATGTAGCACTTCAAATTTGACCCAGTTTCTTATGGCATATCGTAGAAATATTTACAGAATCGTTATATTTTCATACATATATATATATACACTATATATATAGTTAAAAATTTTCACAATTGAACCGTACAAAAATCGTGTCGTACGTCGAAATATTTTCATCGTGATGTCTCAAGATACGACGTCTTACAGAATCGTGTCAACGACAGAGGGATATATATATATATATATATATATATATATATATATATATATATATATATATGCCAAAACGACCATTCATCAACGCGCACAAAGTCGACGTTAATTGAAGGTCTTCTCGCTTCGTTCTCTTCGTCATCGTCACGGACTCTGAGGAGTAAAATGGTAAATTAGACGTCTAGACGATTAATTCAGTTCGAGTTGCCTTTTGTGTTACGAATTTGAACCGATGCCATCGTATCCAGATATATTTCGACGTATCCCGGATGCGGTGTAAACCGGAAACGGGAAAACATTCGTCAGCGTTGATTACCTGCCGTACTGTCAAATCGTTAAAATCTATGAAAAAAAAATCGTAATCTATGGGTATTAATTTGAAAAAAATATTACACATATAGAACGATGTAAAATTTTTAATTAATTAATTATTTCGTATATTGTCATCAAAAAATGAACAAATATGCAACATTTCAACTCAATGGAATATTGAGAAGTGGTTAAAAAGTCGATCATAAGATTTTGTACCAGAAAAACAAACAAATACAGTGCAATTTAAATAAAAGTGTACAAGGAAAAGATTGAGACATTCGTAATGTGAACTTAAAGAAAGCTGCTGCATACAAAATAAACAAACCGTATTCCGAATATGAAGGTTCATGAAAAATTAAATAAAACCACTCTAGCAATATTTACTACAATATCTTATATGCTGGAATATAAGAAATTCGAAATGATATAAATGAAATCCAAAAATCAAGAAACTTTTTAATATATTATATGATCAATTTTTAGAACCGTATTGTAGAATTATTATTCTATAAAAATAAACTATCAGACATTTTTTTATTACAAGCAATAAAAGTGCATAGAAGCATTAAAACAAAATTTATATATAGTTTTTCTTTTTCATCCCTTAACGCTGTGACTCATCATATGTCGTGACCTAAATAGTATATGCCAACTATTTATCTCTCCTCTTAACTTTATTCTTATTTTTAAAACCTTAAAATTTTCTTTTCAAGTCTTTTATTATAATGATGATCTCCTTTTTAATATCTGAGTCCTTATTTTAAGTTTATATTTTTTAAATTATCTATCAATCTTATTTTTTAATCAAAAATTGTTGAAAAATATATATATTAATATAAAAATATATATGAATTGATAATTAATAGTGTTAAAAATATGGTTTCGCTGGAAGTAAAACATACTAAAAATTGTATAAACAACATTTTAAAATTCGCAAATATTTCTTTCATAATTAATTTTTTAGCATCAAATTAAAATCCATTATTTTTATGAATTGCTTTTCGGGTCTCATAATTGGCTTTCTTTGTGAATAATTTCGTTTTCTTCACTAATTGATATGATTAATTATTATTTTTTTCTCGAAAAAATGAACCAAATTTCAAGTTGAAAATTACTTATAAATTAACGTTTTAACACATAATAAAATATATAAATTTTATAAAATACTGAAATATATCCGTGCTAAATTTCAATCATTCAATATGGTTAATCATTAAATTAAAATATATTAATAAAAAATTATTTTATAAAACGCAAATGTATTTTTTTATATAATCAAATCGCTAACATTGAACACGTATCAAATCAATATATAGATTATTTTCGTTAATCAATATTTAACTTGAAAATACCGATCTATCGTCATTTGATTAATTAAATTTAACCATAAATTTGTTATATATATATATATATATATATATATATATATATATATATATATATTAAAATTAATTTTTAAATCGTTAAAAATATTTTCACACTTAAAATACCACTCAAATAGCTCACATTTATTAAATTTTATTAACATACATATCTAAACACCACAAACGACCCTTCAAAGAAAATTTTAATAAATTTAAAGGCTCGATTCGCCCTTTATCGTTCAACCGTTGAGCGTTTTCATTGTATAATAATATTTCATTTGATACAAAATTTAACAAAAAAAAAAATACGCGTGAAAATTGCGAATCACTGCAGGCGATGATGTATTCTATAAGGGCGAACGAGAGAATTTTCGACAAATGTGCCCTTATCACGATACGCCCTTAAGGGTGCGGCTTAATTCGTTTTTGTCGAATATAAGAACAAATTTAATTGTGTACTAGCGCTAATTCGACGCTCTGTGCTTAAAAATATTTTCGACGATAAAATTTGCATTAATTTAAAATTGAAATTGAATCGAACCCCGTGTTTTATTTGCCGTTTATCCATTGAAAAATATACATAAATATAAATATATATTACGCGTATATTCGAGTTAAATTGGCCATCTTTCATTTTACGAATTTTATGAAATTTAATTATTTTATCAATGTAGAAAAATTTTGTTTTTTTTTCCTTAATTAACATGATAATATACCGTGAGTACAATTGAATAAATTAAAGAGCAATACTTATTTTATAAAATAAAGTAAATAAATGTTTATTTATTTAAATTTAATTTAATTGCTATATATTAATAAATAATCAATTATTATTAAATAATTTTAAACATATTATATTTAATATGTTTAAAAGAGTAAACATAGAGATGTATTTATCTCTGTCACAATATATATATATATATATATATATATATATATATATATCATTATACGAATAAATCACTATTCATATCTAATTAATTAATATAAAAATAAATAAATAATGAAATTTTCAATCCATCAACACATCTTGGAGACGAACGTGTCGTTTTTACGAGCCGCACAGGAAAACTCGTGCAATAAACAAACCGACAGCACTTAACGGAAAATTCAAAGCGATCGAAAAAGTATCGTTCGCAATTTCACTGTATATATATTCGAGCTCTATTTCAAAATCGATACCATTTTATACATATATATATATATATATATATATATATATATATATATATATATATATAGTATGTTAAACAATATGTATATAGGAAGGTGACATCCAGTCGCTGGGTGCAATCTCCAGAAATCAATAACACAATCCTCTTTCTCTAGCTGTACAACGCTATTTTCATCTCGTATTTACTTAATCTTTCTGAAACAGTTTGTGCGGCTCGATTGCATTGCAACAGTTTTCCACCCTCGATATTGATTCGAAACAATGCGATTTTCATCGTGGATTCGCGTATCTCTCAACAATATTTAAATATCGAATCGTTTCCGTCGTGTTTCGCATTATTTTCATACGGATTTAAAATCTACGGACCTCGTTTAAATCCTCTTAATTTACTATATATCGATATTATCACGTTTTGTCTAGATTAAAATAAATAAAAAAATATGTTTTATATAAGCTTATTTTTTTTTTTTTTGTTATTTTATAAATCATTAAAAATATCATTTTACTGCTCTTAATATAATTATTTTTACCTTTAAACATCACATAAAATAAAATAATGTCTTTCTTTTACCATTCCACTAAAAATTTTGACATATCGTTATATTTACATTTTTGATCGTTTACTTATTAATAAATTTAATTTAGTAATAATACGACATATCTGATTTAATTAAATATTATATACAAACAATAGCATATATTGAACATTCTTGATTCACTGTTCACATATTAATAATTATTGAATATAAATACCTTTCATATATATATATATATATATATGGTATATATAACAGTTAGTGTTATAATTAAAAATCGAATATAAAATTGATAATTGATCTTAAAAAAAGCAAATCAATGTCTTTTAATAAACAATGTAATGCTTTATTTCACTTTAACGATAATGAAGATTTATATATCTAATTTGCCATCAACGTTTTGTAATATAATCAATATAATAAAGAAACATCGGCAATTATCGTATATATTTTGCAAAACAACACTTATTTAATTAAAACTTGAAACGATCGGGATTTTTCGGACCGACGTTACTCTCGTATTAATCCATAAAATTGCGAGTTTATTATAGTAATAAAACTTAAAACGCCACGTTAAAATATTGCGGTATCTACGTATTTTAACTCTGACCGCGCAGTCAACGTCATTGCTGACAATAACCCTTCAAGGGACTCTTCGTGAACTTTTAGAAGCAATTAAAATTTCGAATCCACCTGAAAGTTCTTGCGGCTTGCGTACAAGAAAGACAGCCGTAACATGAAAGATTTTCGTGTAGATAGATAATAGACTATGAAGAAAACCAGGAGTGTTCTTCTGAAATGTGACCCATATCCGATCTTAAATATATATAAAATTTTATTAATATTTAAGTAGTATACTGAATATATATTACATATAGCTTATAGTATCATTATAATAAAAATTAAATTATTTTAATATTACATTATAAATATGCTTTCCTTGTTGTTTAAAAAATTTAATATCACATTTAAAAGATTTCTTTAAAGGTATTTCGTTCAAAAAAAAAAAAGAAAACAAGAACGACAAAGCAATTAGTAAATGGATGACGATAAAATAAAAATAAAGAATGCTGAAAAAATTTAATAAGCAAAAATTTAGCCAGGTTATACAAAATTGAATGTCTTCATTAAGCGGACACTCATACAAATAAATGAGAAAACGGATGACAATAACGGCTTTATTTTGACCTCGTTCGCTCGTTTTCCTTCTTTTTTTTTGTTTTTCCGGTGGAGGGTTATTTGAAGGAAACTGGCTAAAAAAACCTACCCCGCGATGAACAGATGATGAACGGGACAAAAATAATAAAAAAAAAGAAAAGTAACATAAAGCATCAAAATGAAGAGGACACGATTGTCACGAGGATTCAACTTTTTTTTTATACTTTCATGCGACCTACATCTTCATATAATTTAATCATTTGAGACTTTATATATTGTTATGCAAAAAGCTTTTTTTATTTTCTTCGCCACCCTCGAATCACGGACCCATGAATTTGGATAGGATTTCACGCGAAAAACTCGCGAAATTGTTTTCAATTTCGCCCCACTTTCACTCTATTGTCAATTTTAAAAATTCTCCATAACAATCCGCCCTTAACGAGTATACTTTTTATAACGTGACGATGCGCAATGCACATATAAAATTGAATTAATTCAGCGAATACACAATGAAAGCTTTCAATTAAGTTGCGAATGAGAGAAAAGTGTTACACGATAAAATATGGAATACGACACAATCGCGATACTGATGTAGCTTTTTTTTTCTTTCTTTTTTTCGTCTCTCACGCTCATAAATCTCAATCACAAGCTGTAAGTTATACATAAAGTAGCTTTTACGACTGTTGACATTCGAATAAAGTGAGAAATGTAAAAGAATCGATAAATCTAACCTCACTTAACCTAACCCTTGCCTACTTTTAGCACTTTATTGCCTGTGAACGAGTAATTTCTCGTCTATTGTTTTTCCTACTATTTGACATATGATTTATCATATTATGTTACAATTTTCTCTATATACTACATTTATTTAATTAAATATGATATTCGAAAAAAAATATTACATACAGCGGACATCGATTGTCTAATATATAAAGTCAACAAATTAAAAATAATTCAATTTAACCGCTAAACTATTACTAATATTTATAGCATATATAAAAAAAATAATATATCTCTTTGTATAAAAATGTACCTTAATATAATAATGTTTTTCGACATATTAACGTTTATTCTCTTCACCCGAAGGACAAAGTTAGATTTTGTAAAATTATTAAAGTCTTATCTTAAAAGCATTGTAAAACGCGATCGTTTATAAAATATTGAAGCCGTAAAAACTAATATCCAATATACGATATGCTGTATCGTTTTATATATTATTATATATTATATTATATATTGAAGACGCAAAAGTATCTGCGTACGATGGAATATTACTTAGAAGATATCATTTTTCTGATCAAAAATGGCGGATTGTACGGTTTAAATTATTAGATGTAAAGCTTTCTAAATAATTAATATCGGTTCGATAGATAATAATGTATTTTATTTTCAAAATTATACAAGATGATTGATTAAATAAATAATTATATCAAAATTTATATTAATATAAAAATAATATATTCCTAAAGTAGAAGCGTATTCGGATTAATTTCGTTATGAAATTCGAACGTAATTATTATAATGTGGATTTAGAAAAAAAAATAATGAAAAATTTAAATACTTTATGAAATTCTCATTCTTTACGCTCTCAACCGTATACACGAGTATTCTTTCAGTCGAGATCATAAAAGCTCATAATAATTAATGTAAATTTGTATTGCGTGAAAAGCTTGGGTGAAATTTTATTTCACATTATTAAAAATATATTAATAGGAAATTTTATATAATAAAATCCCTGAGAAACCTTTTATTATTTTTCATTATTATTTTCATTCTAATATTTTTTGCCGTTATATTAAATGTATATACATTTATAAAACAACTATAGGATTAATTATAGTACAAATAACTACGTCACTAATTATACTAGATTTGTTCTCTATTGTGTAAGCTGTTAACCTAATTTCTATCAACTTCGAACAATTCACTCCCTTAATCAAGACAAGATTACGGATTACGTTTAAATCTCAAGTTTTAAATCCGGATTTTATGTTTTATACTTGAAAAAAAACGAATTAACTAAAATGTTGTTACTGTAAAAATAAATTCAAACTATATCTAATATGATATATAGATAAAATAAAATAAACAATACGTTTAGGTGACAAAAATTCCCGTGTTATTTTATCGGATATTAAATTGAACTTTGGAAATATTTTTCAGCGTTTCGCAAGAAGAATAACAATCAATGTGCTTCGAACATAGAAAAAAATAATATTTTTAAACTCGACGATACTTCTTTTCTTATTTTAAACAACTTATTAATAATAAATATATCGTATTATATATACATATATGTAATGAAATTCAATCGAAATCGATTAATTTTCAACGTTCGTCTCATCGCGATTCAACGCTTTCCGCACTTCAATTTCTCATCATGCATGACTCGGCCTTATTTTAACTTTCGTTCCACTTTTTTTTATTATTATATATATATTATAATATATATATAAGGTTTCGTCGATTTATTAAGTGGCACCAGAACTGAAAAATGAAAAAAAAATGCTCTCATTTCACCACCATCACCGACCCTCATCCCTTAGTTGCCACTACCCTGAAAGAAGTTTCCAATGAGGACTGAAAGAATTACAAAAATCTCATTCGTGCGATGGATATTTAATCCGAAGTTTTCTTGTGAGTCACTCAATTTCAACGATACCAAGTTTATCCATTAACCGGATAATGAGCTCTTTCTTTTGTTATATTGACGACTAAATTTAAAAAAAAAATCTCTTCGACTCTAGTTTTTATGAAAAAAAAATGTTATTATTCGAAAAATATGTTCTATATATTATATTTTGTAATATGAGAAGCTTAATCGAATAATGCAATATATAATAATACAATGAAATCATTTTGTATTGAAATTGAATTCAATGCTAGAAAATTGCAATTTGTACAATAAAAATAATACTTAAGAAACCGTGGAAACAATTGTAATCTCAATTGAAACATAAATATTTCAAAATAAAAATATTAGGAAAAAATATTTTTAAAACCGCTTTTCCAATACATTATTGTGATAATATGTAATACAAATATTATTGTTAGAATTTCATTATTCTAATCATTTATTTCTTTAGAAATATTCAAAAGAAATAATTAATTTTATCCATTATAAATAATTTTAATTCTATTCATTCGCATATCAAATTTAATAAAATAAAACAAAAATTGTTCATATTATATTTTACAATATATGTATATAGATATATCTGAAACTAATTTATAATCAAAATATCCCTTTTATATTTCAAGAATTATTTCATAAATATTGTAATTCTATATTTATATCTTAATATTCTTACATAATTTAATTTATTACATGTCACGTATATTAAATAAACTCATAAATAAATATATGTACGTATAAAATTATATATTGATGACACGTAAAATGTTTCGCAAAAAATAATGTAGAACTAAGAAAAAAATATTGATGACTCATGAAAAACTTAATTTATTATATATATATATATATATATATATATATATATATATATATATATATATATCAATGATATACAATTTACTCTTTTTAAAAATAAAATATTAAAAAAATAAAGTAACCCAACATCCCTTTTAGAGATAAAAGCTTCCTTTCTATATTATAGATATATATTTTTTACAAAATCGAATCCAATTTAACATGTAAATATAATTACTCTTCTTAATTAATTACTATATTCAATAAATATTACGTAATATTCAACAATTAAATCACAATTCCATCTATAACATAATAACTACATTAAACAATACATTAAATTTCATACCGACTATTCATTACATTCACAAAAAAAAACACAAAACGTAAACGTAAATAAAAACAACAAATCGTAGAGGAAAAACTAATAAACAAAAATACATACATAAAACATGAAAACTGTCTCGAGACTGAAACGTGCACAAATATCAGCGCGAAAACACCGCAGTCTCCATCCATAATTATTAGCAAACGAGAAACAATTCCAATTTTATAAAGTCGGCAAGGGCTAAAAAGAAATAGAAAAATGAAAAATGTGAAAGAAGAAGAAGATGAGGATGGAAAAAAAATAAAGAAAAGCGGAAATAACGTGCTCGACGAACGTAACGACACGTTTTATTGATCGTCGAAAGTGCTCGTCTCTGAACGAGGCACACACTCATCGCGGTGAATGCTCAAGAACAAAAACGAACACTATAACCTGGAACAATGGGGCACTCCTGGCCTTCGAAGGCTTTCGCGGGATATTCGGAAAATTCACCCGTCCAACCGTTCGGTGACTCGTTTTCGCGCCGACCGCATAACGCAATATAATAATCGTCGATCGAAATTTTCACACTTTTACACATCGAATTCGGCAATGACTATTTATACTATTTTTTTTTATAACTAATTTTGTATAATATTATGAAGTATAAAATAATACTTTTAAATAGATGAATTTTCTTATATTAAATTAGTTCGCAATCAAGTAACTACAAACCGAATTGCATTTTCAGCATTTGAAACTATTTTTGGTTCAAACTTAACATTCTTGCCAGAAGGATTGTGTCGAAAACTGTTTGTTTTTTTTTTGATTTAGAAATTTAATCAATAAATTTATATATTCTATATAAAACCATTAAACAGTAGAAATATTTAAAATGTTATAATATAAAAGCTATCATTAATAAAAGCATTTGTATAATAATATTATATAAAATATATCAAGTGCAAAGAGTTAAAACATTCTTATGTAATATATTATTGTGTATATTTATTTATGTATATATATCAATATAAAACATTAAAATAATGTAAATGTCTCTTAAATACCAATCTCACTAATGCATCACAGGAATTCGTTGGTAAGTAAAAGTTACACTTCACTGGATTTCCTCCAAATCCAACTAAATCCTATTAGATTTCGTTTGCCACATTGCTGCAAAAATATATAGAGGAATCAGCGGTTCAGTGTAAAGAGAAAAAAAAAGAGTAATATAAAGAAAATCCAATGTAAAATCTAAATTACACTTCCTTGCACAAATGAAAAATAAAATAATAAGTTTGCGCGGATTAAATGCGAAACTGATCTTCATTTTGTTGTATTGTTAGATGAAAATATTTTATTACGCTTCGTATGAAAAGCTTTTGCATCTATGTAGGTTTCGCCCTTTGGGATTTTGTTTTGAAACAAGTTTTAGTTGCATATAAATTAATGTATACTCCTGCTGTATCGTAATATTGTAACGTATGCTAAAAGCCAGATAACGTAATCGTTAACAAATACAGAAAATTAAATGAATAATAACTTATATTATATAATCGATTATTGCATATAGATATATATATATTATATATAAAGTGTTGAATTCTGTTGAAAAATGACGCTAATAATTCGCGTTTCTGGTAAGACTCTTGAAGAATCTTCAAAATTGCCAAACGACCGATTCCTTAAAATGTCGCCGTCAAAAAATACGCATTTAAAGCGTTCAAAAGTGCTCATTGAAAATAAATAGTGCCTATTTGTCATTGTGACTTGGAATAAAAAATATATATATAAAAAAAAGAGACGAAATCGCGCCTCTAAAAATGTCCTTGCGATAACCAAAAAAGCCGACGTTAGTCGTAAAACGAGAGATAAATAATGGGGACTGCTCTGGACCTCTACGAGTGGACGCAGGGGGTTGAAATTCGAAGAAAATCCTGTGAACACTCTGAGGGTTGTCTTTTGAAATATTACATATGTTTTAATGTCCGTTTTGTGTCGGACAAATCATTTGGTCTGTCGACATACTTGATAACGTCTGTTATATATTTTTTTTTGGGATTGTTCATACAAATCCTCGTTTTTATTTTTATTAAATATATTATAAATCAAAATACTATAAATTATATTTTTTATTCAAAATATATGTAATAATATATGTAATGAAATACTAATAACAGATATTTTAATATAATAAAATCACAACTGAAACTTTCTTTATACTGTATATAATTGAAAATTAATGTATTTTTAAAAATACATCATCATTTTAAAAATAATTTAATGAATTAAATCTTATAATAACCATCACCACTGTATTCATTAAATTATATTAAAATACAAATTTGTCGTGAAAATCAAAAATATATTAAAATCGAAAATTCATTTTTTCACACTCGAATAATAAATATTGAATGCACATTTCATATCGATTCAACAAAATAAATAAAGTATATTCATATTAAAAATATTATCGATATCAATATTATATTAAAAGTCTTCGCGCATAATTAAAAAACTTTTTAAATCAAATTCCATGATATAATATGTATCGCGAAAAAAAATTTATATTTTAATTTAAACCTATAAATTTTTCTATAATGCATATTAATATATTATAATTTCAAGTCGAAACTTAATCAAGACTCGAACGATTAAAAACGTAATCGCAAACATGTCCATTGTGCTCTGACATTATCTCATGCATGTATACTGTTATATATATATATATATATATATATATATATATATATATATATATATATATATAACACATCATTATCAAGTCACGTGTTAAGTTTTGTGTCTTGGTGCGGAAAGTTCACATGACATGTCTGTTTTAGGTGTGATTTCCACTTTTCTTTATATTTTCACCGACGTACAGTTGAATATTGTCGAGTGTGCCGTGAACAGAGTGGAAACTTTTCGAGACGCACTCGACACGGCAGCACCCTTATACAAAAAAAAACTATATATATATATATATATATAGACAGAGAGAGAGAGAGAGAGTTAAAAGTGCACATGTTATTACTTACAGTGAATTGTGGCAGGGTAGCGCATGATGATGGAGCCGGTGCAGTGCTTCCATAATTTAGCTGATAGCTCGATGACAGTATCTTCTTGTGGGCTGAAGCGTGCGCCCTGTAAGCTGAAACGCTCAACTTCATCTCCGTACCAGCGGCGTCGGCTTCATATCTTCGCTGTGCTGAAGCATCCGTAGACGTGGTGCTCGCTGAAACCGTTAAATTGAAGCTGAAACAAAAGACGATGTCACCGTTAAAACGGATTCAACTTCACGCCACATTTAATATATACTCCTTTATATATATATATATATATATATATATATATATATATATATATATATATATATATATTTATATATATATATATATATATATTTATATATATATATATATATATTTATATATATATATTTATATATATATATATATATATATTTATATATATATATATATATATTTATATATATATATATATATATATTTATATATATATATATATATTTATATATATATATATATATATATTTATATATATATATATATATGTGTGTGTGTGTGTGTAAATAAAAACGATTGAAAAAAATTTTAATTTTAATTTGATTGATTTTAAAGTGTCAACGATTATGAGCGACACATTTTAAGAGATATTAATAATATACTTCAAAAATACTTTTTAGAAAACCTTCGAAAATATAGAAAAAAATCGAAAATTCAAATGAAAATTTTGTATTGCATCAAAAAAAATGGCATATAAAAAAGCAAAAATTATAGATAAATTATTCAGATTTAAATTAAATATAACATTATCATATCAGAATATTAAATTTAAAAGTTTCTTTTCCATTAATCGTTCTCAATATCAATTTTCAATGGAAATATTAACAGTCGTTCTACAGAAATGTGTCGGAAAATTTACGATCAATTTTTACCAGATACGAAAAATGAAAAACTTAATAAAATAAAAAATTGCGCCTACATTCTAAAACTTTCAAGGTGGCAAAGTTATAAAAATGATATTGTAAAATGAATATAATACTGAAAATCCACAGTGAAGAAGATCATATGAATAAAATTTACGGTTCAAAAAAAACTGAAAAAAAACGCATATTTTTCAATATCAATATTTTTCACTTTAGAATATAAGATAAGTCTTGTTATATATTATGATATATATTTAACTGTCACAATTTATTTTTACATCGTTTCAGCGGATAATTGTTATAAAATTTAGTATTTATACGGAAAAATGTGTTTGAAACAAGAAAAAAAGTAGATTCAATGGTTTTTCTATGTAAAAATTATACGATAATAAACAAAAACATCGTAAAAGTTAGGAGATTATATAAAAAAAGCTAGCGATATAAACTTGCACACAATGGTGTCGAGAATTATATAAAAGTTTTAAAAAAAAAACTTCGAACTTTATAAAAATGTTGTTTCGCAAGTTCCGGTCAAAAATACACGAGAAAACCATCGAGTTATTTATTTTAAGTATAAAAATACATCATTATTAATATTATATGAATGTTCATAATATTGATATATATATATATATAGTATAAAATATTTTATATATCAATGTTTAATGACTGAAAATATTTTTATTGCGAAAATCTACAGAGCAACTTTTACGAATGTTTTCAGTGAAAAGTTTAATTTGAAACGTATATACATGTGCATCAAAAATATACAAACGGATGTAATATATGTAGATTTGCCATTTAAAACCCAACAAAATTTGTCCATTAGCCATTTCGAAAAGACTTGCAAAACTAAATTGTATTATAAAGTTTGAATTAAATATGCAAATCGGTTTCGAACCTACGAACGAACAAATAAGCCATTGTAAAAATCCTTCTTTTTAAACGCAACCGGATGTTTTGGTTCGATAATTTTTTTTTTACAGAAATTTTCATTCTGAAAAAAAATACGATTGTTAAAATTAGTGAAATAAAAAAAATTCTCAATGAATCGCGTAGTCAACTTTGAATTTTAACGCTGCCCTTCGTAGCTTATTTCAGTTTCAAAATAATATTTCGTAAGAGGAAAATTGCCGAGCTTAGCCCCGTACAAAGCCTAATTTAATTGAATCAAAATCAGAATACGAATCCGAGATGTTTTTATATAACAATTCGACAGGATCGAATATCAAAGGAAATTTTCTCGTTTTCATCAATTTTCCCCGAATGTGTACGAATAAATATCCTTATTAATAGAGTTATTTCCTTTAATTTCCGCGAATTTCACTCGAACACGATTCGTTCAATAATTTTATTATTATACATTAAATATAATAATATTAATGTGAATTTTTAATTAGCTCTTAAAATCACTTGTACGACAATCGATAATGAAACATTCATTAAAATAACCGAATAAATTTAATTATAAAATTTTCCAATGGTCCATATAAACTGTACTAAACTATTTTCATTAGGAAGTTTTAACTGTTATATGAAAATCTTGGGAAAATCAATCTCTTCATATAATATTATAAAACTTTAAATAATTCTAATTTACTAAATTTGTTCATTAAATTTCGTATTTTAAAAAATATATTAATAATCTATTGATTTTTAAATTATACTTTAAAATATGAGTTAATTTTGATTAATTAATTTTGATTTGTATATTTAAAATAATCGTAATATAAATAAATTTAACATATTATATACAAACAAAATCACATATTAAAACTATAAACCTTACATAGATAATATATTATATAGAAATATCGGCATAAATAACTGCTTTATCATATAATTATCATCAAAACTCAATTTATTAAATATATATATATATATATGACTTCATATACATAAATTGAATTTCAAATATCTCTAAATAAACTAATATCACCATTTCATTCATAATATCAAATGAAATCAATTTCTATTGATTTTAATATAGTTCTAACTTTATTATATAATACATTAGCATATATATTCATAAAAATAATTTATATTTATATATTGTCGATATATATATATATATTAAATAGATATCGATGCAAATTTTATTTTCATTTTTCAAAAGACCAAAATCGATAGAACACATTCGCGATAAAATGCGTAGAAAATAGATCGCTCTCTGTAAAAACTTTCTATTCAGCGAGTAAATTTGAATTTTATGCTTTTTGGAAAACGTTGAAGTTTTATATACGAAACGGTTAAAAAGCAATAATATAAGTGATATTATGAGAACAGAAAAAAAAAACGAATAAATATTATAAATATATTATTGAAATTATTTATGTACATAATTTTTTTAACGACAAAATAGTGTAATATACACGCGAAATTGATAACGTTATATATAATATATAATAAAATATTTGACGAATACTATGCAATTATTAATTATTAACAACAGAGAAATAAATATGAAACACTATTCCTCGTGGAATATTCATTTCGTATTACGAAATAATATTTACTGCATGTAAATATTTAGATGGTTTATAGTTATATTTACAAAGCGTATAATATTCGACTATTTTACCATATTTAAGTTGATTCTGTGTATAAAATTGAAATTTACAAAGAAAAAAAAATTTTTTTTTCAACTTTCACATTTATATCACACATATTAAACTTGATAAATAAATCAAGATATTTTTTATTAATATATATATATATATATATATATATATATATATATATATATATATATATATATATATATATATATATATATATATAATCAAATATTTTACGAATATCTATTATTGTACTAAAATTTAACTACAAACAATATTATATCATTAGCAAACATATCAGTAATATCCATCTTTATCCATAATAACATGGCATATAATTGCGGACATTTCGCACATCATAGTACAATGATTAATCGTAAAACCCTTTAATGGACGCGATAGACACTTTAACCGTCATCATTATCGAATAGATCATTTCGCTCACTTGTTTCCGTTGACTTCTGTACATCTTTGGCACGCACATACACACGACATATTTTCATATGACTTGATATCGTTTTAGAATCACAGACTTACAGTGAAACGTAGCGGAAACAATACAAACGGAAACTGAGAGCGACGAAAGCGTGAAACAAAAGCATATATATAATACATATATCGTCAACCATTTTATTCGAATGTCAGCAATGCGACAATAAAACAAATATATATATATATATATATATATATAAATTTCACACACATTCTGCGTTACGAATTCGCGTTTATTTCGCGACGCTTAAATGGAAAAACTTCACTATTTTTTTCATCCTTATATACAACGTTCAAAATAATACACTTCCAAAATATATTTTTAAAATATCAACCAAAATAAATAAATTTAAATCGTATGAGATTTGAACGTCGATTATAGACATCGTTTATTTCAAAGTATATAATATCAATATCGATTCATACAATTTTAAATAAATGAAAAAAAAACGAAACTTTTAAACAATAAAAACGCATTTACAAAATAAAAGTAATATAATAAGGATCGAAATTAAATTTCTAATATTAAACTGGAAAAAAAATAATAATATTCTCTCGAGAGTAAAGTCGATCTCTAACTTTGACATCTGATCAGTTACAAATTCAACATTAAACTTTTGTCCGAAAAAAATATATTCAACATTCGCAATATATTTGAGTTTTCTTCGAAAAACTTTTCTTTATACAAATATCAAATTTATAAAATATTTAACTCTACAAGTGTATCGACCATTACAAATATATATATATATATATATATATATATATATATATATATATATATATATATAATAATAAACTCATTTAAATATCGTCGCCACTATATATGAACGTTCGAATTCAATTAATTGGAATTTCGTTTCGTTCTTTATCAATTAAACAGCCTGCGGCGATCGTCAAGTTATTTCACTTTGAAAAGCTGTCCCGCCTTTTTTGCATCACCCTATATATAATAGACGAACATACACACACACATATATATATATATATATATATATATATATATAAACATAATACAATAATAATACGAATGGCTTTCACGAGTCGTCTCCTTTATCGACTCCAATAAAATTTCTGGGCTTGCCTGAGGCTCTTCCCTTCAGATATTTTCCGAGTTAATCGACAATCGATTAACAAATATTTCCGCCCCTTTACAATCTCCTTAGAGCTCTTTCTGCGATGAAATTTAATCCGGAACTGAAACC
The DNA here is from genome assembly GCA_024500535.1 of Leptonema lineaticorne. NCBI lineage: Eukaryota > Metazoa > Arthropoda > Insecta > Trichoptera > Hydropsychidae > Leptonema > Leptonema lineaticorne. The sequence continues at coordinate 8,056,052 of JANIJI010000017.1, forward strand.
TCTTATAAAATAGGATATAATTCAACGTTCGAAACTGTCGCTTTGATCTCGCCTATATGCTAATATATATATATATATATACATATATATATATATATATATATATATATATATATGCAAAATTAAATGCATATTTAACATTCGATCACGCACTATATATGATAAAAGGGTGGTTAAATTATTGGTTCACGCGCGTGAATAAAATCGGGGTGCCTTTTGATAAAATCGGTCGATTTGTGTTGATTGTGTTAAAGTTGATCACAGTTAATTTCCGTTAATGTTGTTTCAACGATTTTATGTATATAGGATGATAATATGCAAATTTCGAAACAGTATAAATGGTAATATTCGCTAATTAATGTGTATGTCAGACGTGTTCAACCGTTTTATACCGCGGATCGCCGTCATATTGTATATACCATATCTAAATATATAGAATAAAATCTTTCAGATATATTTTTAATAAATTGAAAAATTTAAATAATAATAAAAAAAATATCATTTTTTTCTAAATATATATATGGCGTGAATATAAAATAAATTTTTATTAATAAAACTTTTTTAAAATATAAAATTTTAATTTTTTTCGAAAAATAAAAGTCAATGATTTTCACGTTTATTGAATTAAAAAACGGGTGACATTTGACGACCATCGAATTTTTTTAGAACATTTTAAATTACGATATAAATACAAATAAAAATCAATTTTTTTAATTATATTATTTTAATAAAAAATATTCTCTAATTTTAAAATATAACACTGTAACATATATTTTAATCACATATAATATATAATATATCACATGTTTCAAAATGTACTAAGAGTCCGCATTTCATACAAATGGAAATTCGTATTAAAACTCGGTTGCCACGAAACGAAACTGAACATTTGCTATTTTCACACGTTTTAATGCATAAAGTTTCAGACATACATATTATATTTCCATTAAATCCTTCATAATTCGACTGCATCGCGTAAAACATAATTAAAAATATCCAAAGTTTTCAAATAATAACCACTATACTTATTTTAATCTCAACTGATGACTTTTGTTTCATAGTAATTATTTTTTATAATTGTTTTCTCTCAGGAATTTTATCTTTATTCTATCCACTTTTTATATTTATATATAATATATATATATACATTATATATTTAAATTATATTAATTTATATAATACTTTTTATTTATTAACTTATTCATTAAAGTTGATCTTAGATAATATTATAAATATAAAAAAATATTTAATAGAAACTAATATAGTTTCTAATAAATTATATATACATATATCAAATTTATCTTCATAAAAATGAATAAATTCAATGCATAATTATATATATATATATATATATATATATACTTAAGATGATCAACATTTTTACAATAAAAATAGAACACAATAAAATCGGTCAAACAAATTTTTAAAATGTTGTAGAGAACGGACAACTCTAAAAAAATGTATTAGTATCGACTAAAAAGGAAAAGATTCTTTTATAAATTTGAAAAGTCTCAGAATCAATCAAAGACAAATATTTACATAAGAAGGACATTTTTAAAAGGAGGACAATTGGTCACCTTATATATATATATATATATATATATATATATATATATACACATGAATATTAATATACATTTACGTATATCGTGTTTTTCATATACAATATAATCCTAAATTATATTAAAACTAGCATTTACTTTAAATTCCGATCTTATCTTTAAACAGCATTTCGCAATATTTCATTGATAACAAACTAGATAGTGACGCGATAAATTCTTAAAATAACATTCTCTCTCATGTAATAGAAAAAAATAAAATTAAAACAATATTACAAAATTTCACATCCGTCGAAAATAAAAATATATTCAAGTACATACAGTCTTTTACTAGAATTTTGCACTAGAAAACTTCAACATACTCGATCGTAAAAAAAATATACTAAGATTTTATTTCGAGTACAAACTCGAAGGGGGGGGGTGCTTTGGGTTTATAAGGGGGTATTTTACTATAACGGCAAGGAATTAAACGTGAGTGCGGTTTCTTGTTATCTCTCGACAATATTACGCCTTGCTATAAGCAAATATATATATAAAACCCCTTCGAAATTATAACGTTTCATCCCCGATACCTTAAACTTATCCGCGCATAATCAGTTTTCAACACAAGCACAACAATATTTCACAAATTGAATTTTCTAGAAAAAAAAATTTTGGAAAATTTTCAACATCATTAGTGTTGATACGGTCGATGTATACGTGGTTTTTATTTTTCATTTTGAGAGAGAGAAAAGAAAAAAATGGATTGCGTGCGCAATGATTAAACCCCTAATAGGGGTAAACTTGGTTAAAATTTTCATTTATCGTACAAGTGTATTCCTCGAATAAATGGGGTCAGTTAGTGTTCCGTGTATTATTTTTTTTTTCAGTGGAATTACTCGTTTCGCGTTATTTTTCAGTAATCTAAATCTATGGATGATCGTGTTAATCACGATTGCAAAAATACTAATTGAGATATAATATATATATATAAAAATGATATTCTCATTTTTCTTCTTCGTATTTATTTTAATCGTAATAATATAATATCATATCAAAAATTGAAATATTTCATATAATATATATTAAAATTATTACAAAAATATTTGGTTTTATATATCGTTTAAAAATATATTGACTTCTATAATTATATTCAATAGGCGAATAATATATATAAATAATACAAAGCTTCAAATCTAATTATATCTTAAATTGAATCAGAATGAAATAACTAATTAGGTTTGAATTACAGTTACAAATTAAATTAATACAAATACGATATTTATTTAATAATATATGTACCATATATATAAATCGAAATCGATCTTTTAAAAATGCATTACAATTGAAAAATAAAAACAGAAAGAAATCTCGTTTCTAAGCTAAATCTCGTACATTTAGAGTGATTTCGTTTAAAAAAAGTAATTAATTTTTCCGGTTCATAAAAATATTACTTTCTAATAATAAAAGTTTCCAGATTTTGATAACTTTTCCGAACTTCGTATTCGTTTTTTAAATTACCAGATTAAAATGAGAAAATTTAATCCTTCAGAATAATCAAAATCAGGGTTACCAAATAAAAACAGGCTAAAAAACGATTCGTTTCGAAGACAATTGTAATGAAAAGACAAACTCCAAGTCTCAAATTTTAATTAAAATAATATTATATAAAACATCTTTTCTTTTCATTAATCATATATATATATATATATATATATATATATATATATATATAATTTATAATAGAATTCTTGTAGAGTTTCATCGATCAAACATTCAAAAACAATCATCGTTAGAAATAATGCGATTGAAATAAAAAACGTAAAGCGCCACTTTCAGACAAATATACATATAAATAAATAAACAAAATCGTATGGAAAATCGGATAGGGGTCGTCAAGGGAGGGTTCGAAGGCGGACAATCGTCGTATACATATATGTGCACAATTTTTTTTTTACGCACAATAGAACTCGTTTTCCCGTGAGAGATTCGAGAGAGAGAGAGAGAAAAAAGTGTATACCGAAAGGGGGCTGCGGAGGGAGCAGCCCCCTTTTGCGCGTTAGTAAAATTCTCACGTTTTTCCACTTCCAAAAATATTTGCGTTACCTTATTACCTCAATCCTGAAGCATACAGAATGGCGACTTATATAAATGAAACGGAAAGAGTTTATAAGTGCCCTCGTGTGCCCTCTCGAATGCGACCCCTTAGCGCTTAAAATAAAAAAAAATAGATAAAAATATAAAAATACAACCGGGTGGTTTTTTTTTATTTATTTTCAAAGATTCAAAAATAATTGCCACATGAAAATGGAAGAAAAGTTAAAAAATAATAATAAAAGATTGCAATTTAACCGCTGAAGCTAGCTTAACATAGTGATCTTTAAATTCTAAATTAAATAAAAATGTTTAAAAACTACCATTTATTATCTTTATAGACGTTGGTTTTTTTTAAGCAAACTTTGCATCTAACATTTAATTTTTTTGTAATATATCAACGTCTAATTTAATTTACGAAAATATTTCTCAAATAAAGATTTTTCATATTAAATAAAATTCTTTATTATATAAAATTTAAAAATTTCCAATTAAAAATAAAATAAACAAGATAATAACATAAAACTAATTAATATAATATTAATAATCTATCATTCTAAAAGAAAATAAATAATATAATCGATTTTTCAGTATATTATGAAAAATAGACGTTTCAAAAAATCGCACAGTCATCATTCAATTTTTCAGCATCATTCTTTTCCATCAATAATTAATGTGTAATGTATCACAAAATTTTGTACAGTGACACAGCGGGTTTTTTTATTAAAACGATCTATATAATAATTTATCAGTGCGTTAGGTAGATTATTCATATTATTAAAATTACATCGATTTACATAACTTCATATAAGTTAATTTAGGTCAGACGATATTGGATTATAAAATAATTAAGTTATACGAAAAGGATACGTCCTTCGTATCTTTGAATAAATTCATTCAAAATTTCGCAAAATGTTTACATCTAAAAACCCGAAATGGATTATCCTAGAAACACTAAGCCCTTAAAGTGTCAACTTGGATTACAATATTATGTATAAAATCAAATATTTCTAGTATTTTTTTTTTATATAGCAATATGAATTTTTCATACATATATATAAATATTTTTAAACTATATATTATGAAATTCGGCAGAGAAAGTTTTCTTAGAGATACAGTGAGATGCGTAACTTTTCAACTTTAATTAATGAAACTTCCGGCTAATTGCAATAATGTATTTTCAGAGGCGTTTATCCAACTTGAAACAATGCAAAGTTCGCGAAATACTCGCGTAATTTATATACACAGGTGCCGTTCGAAATGTTCGCACGCATTATTACATAATATATATAAAATTATATTTATTGCGTATAAACTTACCGGTGTTTGCGATATAATTTTAATATATAGCGTGTCAATACTTGTTTAGGATAGTTGTAGAAAATTTCTAGTGCCGGTATACATCATTTTGACGTGTGGCATGTTACCGTTCCGGGGGTCGATAAAGCCGTCAAAATTAAAAGTTTGAATTCCCCTGAAACCATAAGTCGTTACATCCGCAACGATAACTCGTTTGACCGTCTGAATTTATAATAATTTTATCATTTATCACATAGTAAAATATTCGATACAACATTTTCTATTATCACAATATAAATTCTAGAATATTGTTTAGAGACATTTTTTTTATTTATTAATTTTTTCTAGAATATAGATTTTCGTGTTTAATAATTTAACATTTTTTTTATCCACAAGTGGAAGCAGTAGAGTCTGGAGCTTTGCATTTTTAAAATTTTCAAAGTTATTTTTCGCATTACTTGTAGCAGTTTAATAAAGATTAAAACTAACTTTTGAGTTCTAAAACAATCAACGCATCAAGAGGCTTAAATATATAAAATATAAAAAAATATATATTCTATAACCGTGGTTTATTTTTTTTCATCTAATATAATAACAATAAAACATGTCGTTCTTTCAAAATCAAACCTTATAATTAAATATTAAATAATATTTTAAATATATACTCGAATTTATATCGGCCTGTATATAATGCGTCTTGTATGTAATTTTCGCCTCTTCGGCTCATTTAAACGTAATGTTAAATGTTTTTCAAGCGTTTTCAACTCGACAAATGTTTTCCATGTTTAATTAAAATAAGAAACCACAGGATAAAATTCCCTGAACTAATTTTTACAAAATACTGAAAGAAAAACGAAAAATCCCGAAAAAAAAATTGTCACTAGTCCTTAGATAAGCAATGACATAAAAAAAAATTGTCCGTCAATTAAAATTCGCCCTTAAAATTCGATTCGTCAGCAAAATGAAAAAAAAATCCCGAATATAATATAATATTCGGGAATTATGCGAGGTCAAAGCGAATCAATTGTGTTCAAGAATCAACGATTATAATCCGAAAATTATGCAAAAAAAAAACGAAAAAATATTGGAAATGGAAACGACATTCATTCACACTTCGATAATCGACTTAATTAAGAAAACGTCTTCATTATTTTTCCATTTTTTTTTTTCATCGAAACCGAGTGTTTTTAATACATTTTTAAATAGAAATTCGTAATATGAGAACGGTATGAGCTTATGAAATATAATCTAAACAAAATTAAATCTCTATTATGCAATATAAAATTAAATACATTTATATATCATAATTATATAAATTATATATTTTTAAAAATTCGATCATATTTTTATATACATTTCTTGTTAACAAATTTTGATTTTTATCCGTTTTTTTTTCTCCAACATTTAAGATTCTTAATAATGTTCGACTGTATAAAATATTTTCAACCTCAAACATTAGCGATAAAATCTTGTAATTTATAAACAGCACGATAATCGTTGGTTTACTGATAAGTCTTTTCTCCACAGGAAATTAACTTGAAACGCTTGAAAGATCAAACAATTATGATATTTCTTAACGAAAAAAAAATGGGTTGTACATTTTTTAACTCTATCTAAATTTTCAAGGTTGAAATCTTATTATAATATATTGTATTATTCTTTGATCTTAAATTTTCTATATTTTTTCAGTCACATATTGCAATGAAGAATATCGTCAAATTATTCATTAATCTTATTCAATTTTATTTTATTTTATTTTTGTCTTCAATTTCTCTGAATAAGATGTTAAATTAAGAATTCCACTTAGTTGACTAAAAGGCAAATGTTTAGAAAATTGATTCAAAAAAAAAAGGGCACACATTAGTTAACAAAAGTAGATTTTATTTATATAAACAAACCGATTCTCTTTTCTCCGGCGGTACAAAACTTTGTAATAGCTATTTCTAGAAAATCGAATAATAATAATACCGAAAATAAGGGACGACGGTTTGGGGGGGGGGGAAAGAGTGGAACGTATAAAAAAAAATCACAGTAAAAGCTTTCGTCAATATAAACGTCGAGAGTTCGTTTGACGCGGGTCTTATTTGTCAATTTTGTCGAGGTTCGATTCTCGCGTTTAACTCACATATATAAAAACACGCGTCCTTTCGAATTTTCTTCGTTAACATTGGAAAATGACGACGACGACGACGACTAGGGGGAGGGGAGACTGGAAAAGCGTTCATTTTCACGCCAGAGAAAAATTCAAATATTTCACGAAACGACCGAAATCAAATTTCAGGACCGGTCCGAATATATATATATATATATATATATATATATATATATATATATATATATCAACTTCCTGTGTAACCTACAGGATTTTTTTTCCACTCTCATTGAACGAGTTCAGAACCAATCTGAATCGAACTCGATCGTACTAATCAAATTGGGATTTCTCAACCGGAAATGCTGTGTGAAATTCTTGCATTTAAATTTGTCGTTATTGTATTCGAGTTCGTTCCGCTTCTGTTCAAACTCTGGAAAATTTGATTAAGGAATATTTAAATGCAAAACCTCGTATTAAAAAATAATTTTGTGTTGTATTTAAAAATACGTTTTTATTTTTTTTATTTTTTTTTTTCATTATCGATGACAGAAACAATTAATATATCATATTAAATATAAATAATAAAATAAAAAAGGTGTATAAATTAAACGTAAAAAAAACGGATATCTCTAATCAAATTAATGTTTTAATTTATTCGCTTATATAAAACATTTTTTTTTATCCACTTATTTAAAAATATAATATAATATTCAATTGCAATTTATTTTTTATTTTTTCAAAATGAGTTAATGACTGAAAATCATTAACGAGAATAATTTCTGATTTTCCACCCTATTAAAAATTTAATTGATCGTTTTTCTATATAAATAATTGAAATTTTTTGTATATTAAATATTCCAAATTTCCGGTTAGCTCTCGAAAATCGTGAAATTAATATTTAACGGTCATCAATTATATTCGATCAACTAGTTATCAATAATTAAATTAAAAAATATATATTTAGACGATTAATTGATATAATATAGTCAATTAATTACTTTTGTTGACGATTATTAAACGAATGGCAAAATTCGCATATGTATTACTATAAATTAACGTATTATATTGAATTACTAAAATATTTTGATTCAATATTGAATATTTGTTGCAAAATGTACGAAAATATTAAATATACTTTATTTTTATACGTAAATAATAAAGAAAAACTTTACATTTTCTTTTTTTTAGCACCCTTTAGCAGATGTTTTTCGGCGAACATTCTCGAGTAAATTGTGTAAATTTTTAAGAAAATTGACAAAAAACAGATACCCATAATTACAATAAAATTTCTGAAGTCGTCTAATAAATTTTCTCAAAATAAAACTTCACATGAATTTTTTAATAAAATATTATTTCGTATTAATAATAATAATAATAATAGACAATAAAAATATTTTTGAAGAAGAATACGAAAAAAAACTGTATTAAACGAGCAATTACTACACAAATATTTTTTCATCAATTTATCGACTTAAATGTACTAGAAAAATATATGAATTAATTTATTATGTAATTATGATATATATGCAGTTCAATGGTTACTTATCTTGATAACAACAGTAAACTATTAATATCCAATCTATGATATGTATTACATAATATATATATATATATATATATATATATATATATATATATATATATAAAACGATGGGAGGTGGAAGTATTTTTTTTATCACAATATGATTTTATAACCAAAAATATTTGCTATTCTTTAAAAAAAAATAATGAATCACCACTCTGAATATAAAGTGAAAATTTATTTGTAATATTTATTGAATAGTACAATCATTACAACCCCAATTTACCATTCATTATACATACACACACACACATTGACAATATAATATAATTGATTTTCGTGACTCGTGTATATGTGTCACGATTTAATTTGCGAAACAGATACCTTTATTATTATACGCGCACAAATAAGAACGCTCACAATCATCCCCTTGGAAAACTTCAACCCCCACCCCCCCACCCCCGATATAAGAGTCCTTATATTTTTAGGTAAACAATGAAAACGACAAGTAAAACATAAATTTCTTATTGTTTTCCCGACGACGTATTAGAGTGAGTTCGTCGTCGCGGAAATGCCACGTAGATGAAATGTAAACAATTTATTCGCGCTTCCGAAATCAAAAAACGTTTTCGAATCGATTGTCCTTGTGAAAGTTTATTTTCGATTTTCCCCCCATAATGTTTTTTTTTCTTTTAATTACATTTCAATTTCTACCCGCTTACAATATTTTTCTATATATATATATATATAATAATAATAAATCCCCTTTCGCGTTTCATTTATTGAAAGCGCAAAGTCTTGCATTAGTCTGCTTTCACGTGAAATAAATAAATTCGCCGTACATTTCTTACGAACGTTTAAAATTATGAGCGTTTTCAAACAAAAAGAAGCCTTATATGAACGCGAAAACAATGCGAAAACTTTTTATAGCTCCGTTCTGCGAACGTTGAAAAGAAAAATAATTAATTTTACACTTCGAAGACTACAGTTGAACGTAGTTTTTCTTTTTATTATTTTTTTTTGTTGTTGTTATTCTGCGAAAAGGTACTTTTCTATGTTATTATTGTATTTTTCGCATTAAAATCAATATTTTTGTAAAGAAACATCATTAAATTCAACGTATTTTCTGATAAGTATCAGTTTAAACTGAAGTTTTTCTACTTTATATATTTATAAATATCAATAATAACACAACTAACATCAACGATATTTCAACTTCTTAAAACTATGATTTTTCTATCAACTTATTATTACAATATTTATTCAAATTAATCATTACTTATTATCTTTAAATATTTTTTTATTTAAAAAAAAATATTTTCATTAAATTTTTTCTTCAGTAAAATAACTATGGTTAAAAATTTATTTTATGTCATTAAATTATAACAGAAACAAAATGACTAATCGTCCTTCGTTGAGTGGACAATTTTTCTTTTATATGTTAAATTCTTCTCTGTAAAGTGTCATTTTAAATATTCGCATTTAGACGTAGTTTTAGACGGCAAATGCCGTCGAACTTTTGATTATCTTTTTTCACATCTTTTTCAAAAATATCCCACTAAAGTAAATATCAAAATCTGATCAGTATTAAAACTAATTATAAACATACTATAAACTCTTCAGATATAAACTAATGCACATACACACACATGCACGCACACACACACACACACACATATATATATATATATATATATATATATATATATATATATATGTATATATGTATATATAATATATACCTAACTCTTTTATACATGATTTTAAAATAATGTAATTCACCAATAAAAATAAATATAATTTTTTGATCTAGCACGAATCCCTAAATGAAAATAAATTCATCTTACGCGATTTTTTAAAGTTGTAAAATTTATCTAGAAATTTGTCGTATGTCCTATATATTTATTTACACGATTTTTTTTCTACACATCTGCTAAGGAACTTATCTACCGTGTAAAAAAAAAAGAAAATAAACGTATACATTTCACTGATAAATTTCGGATGAATTAATTCGTTTCAATATATTCTTAGAAATTTCACATATAAAATATATAACAATTATATTGATGTCGCATTGTGATCCTAGTATAGAATTAAGGTTTTCCATCAACACTGCAATTTAGCAATTGAAAGAAAACTGATACGATCAAAGTAACCGTCTAAAAATACAGCGTGTTTATTCCGTTATATATCGACAACGTGGGAAATATCGAAAGAAAATCGTAAGAAAATATCGAAAAAAAAATATATATATATATATAGAAAAACAAAGCAAAATATTGCCATTGTCGATATCATCTTTACGATATAGTATATTAATGTTAATAATAATATCGTAATCAATATCACAGTCGAGTCGAACGATGGGACGATATGAAGTAGTTGATTTTATTCATTATCGATACGACACAAAATTAACGGAAACGTTAATACAAAGTGCCACTTAATTAATATTCATTTTCGAAACACTGTGTATCGCTAAAACTTATAATTTGCGAAATTTATACTGGATAAATTTGCTTTTATTATAACGAGCGCGAATTTATACGTAAAGTTTGTAATCAACTTAAAATCACAAGGAGGATAAACTTTGTCAGATGATAAAGCAATTTGCCACGGTTTTGACTCCGATGTGTTTTTCTTTATTCTTTATTTAAAATTTAATGTATTCTATCGTCATTGAATAATTCAAATTATAAAATATTGAATGAATAGCTAAGAAGACGCGAAAAAAACAGTAAAAAATTTATCCAGAAACAATAGTCTGTATTCGTCTTCGTCTTAGCGACGAATTCTTGGTATTTATCTCGGTTAATTTCTATAAATTCATTATATTATAATAATTCAATATAAATAATAATTTATATAAATTCTTTAAAACGAAAAAAAAATGATGAACGATCTTTATTATATATAAAAAATATTTTTATTTTTCACCATTGTTTATATAAATAATTATAACAAATAATTATACACAATATATATATGTATATATAGTTGTATACGCAATATTAGGTCACCAAGAAAGTTATGTCATCTGTGTGCATATAATAATTCAATTATTATATGCATACAGACAGAACTTTCTTTATTACCCGACATTATATGTAAATTTTCATTAGTAACTTAACCGTTAATTTGTTTTACAATAAATTCAGAGTTCAAATTATATTTGATATGAAAATATAATAAATAATATATTATTGATTATTTTGTAATATAATATTTATATATAATATAATAGATATTTTACTATGCGATTCAAATCAAATACAATGGCGATTATATAAATATGTATATTTTATGTAAGTTAATGATAAGAATATATGAAAATATTACATTATTCAGAAAATCTTCTCATTTAGAATTCATAACTACGCTCTGAGAAATTATGTATATTACCATTATTATTATAAAGAATGACAGGATTTTTAATACAATTTCCTCTCGTTTATTTTATTTTATTTTTTTTTTTATTAATTTACTAATTATAATGTTAATAGTTAACGACCGTAATCACGATAATAAGAACACTTCACTGCTAGACATTTCACCGAAAATTATAAGAAATTGTCCGGGTTTTTTTTCTTCTCTTCTTTTTTGTCTCAATTATTAAACGCTAAATCGTCTGCGTCGCCCCCATTATTCGGTATATTTTAATTATGAAAGTACTTTAATTTTCACTTATCTTTCTTAGAGAATTTTCCACCGTCGTTTTCATGGTTTTTCCTCTGAAGCCGAGATCGTTACTGGTTTATGAAGGCGTCTTCATTGTTCAGTTGAAGCAACACGATATTGTGTAACCTTTTCATTAATACCCTTCTCGACAAAAATGCGTTATATTTGCGTTTTTCTTTATTTTACCCCACATTTCTTATTATTCTTCCAAAAAAAAAAAAGAGAAAAGAAAAAGAAAAAACGAACGAAACGCGACCTTTTCACTTAAAGAGTAACTTTCGTATATAAATCTAATTGTTTTGTAGACAAAATGTTGTTTTTGTTAAATAAATTAATAGATAAAATAAAATTGAGTCGTGTAGCTTATTTTATTATTTTACTAATTGTCCGATATACGATTTTGTGTACGTTTAAATTAAAAGTACTATGAAAATATATTTTATAGAATTTTAAAAATAATCAAATTATTTTTTTTTATATGGAAATTATATATAATAACAGCAAAATAATTATCGTTAATTAACCTTTTCGGTGAATTGATACTTTGGGGTCGTATGACGTTTATTTTAACTTATCTTGTATAATTAACACCGCATAGTGAACCCCGAATTGAACCGTCGATAAATTGAAAATGAGGATCGTTTCCCAACGCTTTTCGATTTAAACATCCGCATTAAAATTCAATGCGATCGTTTTTTTTTTTATTTTATTTTATTTATTTTTAAGTTCGCATTCGTATCATTATTTAAATTGAACGAAATGAAAATAAATTCCGGGCAACGAAACCGCTTTGGAATACATTTGCCAGGTTTACATGTAGGAAAAGTACGGTGATTATAAAGATTTACCTGTTAAAATATGTTTGAAAATTGACTGAAGAATTTTTGCCGATTTTTTTATCTCGTTAAAATTAAATTAATTTTTAAACGAGAACAATTTTATTTTTTATCTTTCTTAATTTGCATATTTTTGTACGAAATATTTGTTACGATATTTTTAGTATTTATTTAATAAAAGCAAAAATTTTCAGTTAATAAATTAAAAATGAAAGACATTATAATATATATATATATATATATATATATATATATATATATATATATATATATATATATATAAGTATGTATGTGTTTGTCTAATAGAATGTATAAATAATTAATTTAAAACCATTAAAGTTTATTCTAGATAAAATTTGCTTAAACTAATAATATTAAAATCTTTTATTTAATGTTTTTTATGGAGACAAAAATTAAATTTGTATATTCATTTAAAAATATTAATATTTTATTTTTACTTATTGTAAATTAAGAATCGCAGCATTTTATATATTATTTAGGATATTTCTGTGAAGAATAATTGTAAAATTTATTTTATACAATATTCAACGTTAGAGTTTTTCATAGAATATTTAATGTAATTATACTTTAAATAAATATAATATTTAACTTAATAATTAAATAACTCATATATAGACATATGTACAATTGTCGCTAATAATTATCTTTATATATAATATTTTATTTTAACAAAATATTATATAACATATATGAATAGTTAAAATCATTTTTATTTATCGTATATATTTAAATATTTTAATAATAATTTAATAATATAAATAAGATTCAAACGTTTGCAACGTCTCAACAGCGTTATAAAAACATTCCCATTACGCTTTCGAAAACGAACGACATAGCTTTCTAATGGGAAATAGATTACAAAATTCGCCGGTTCAACTCGATGCAAATCAGTTTTTAAACTTTACACGAACGGTTTAATTTGAATTTAACCGGATTCTGACTGTGGAAGAAGTGACACCGTTTTATTAGAGCAAGCTTCGAAACTATTTCGTAATCGGAACGAAACACGGCCGCGCATAAGCGGATAAAGTGTTTAAATAACCGTGGTGAGGATGGCAAATTGGCAATTTGGAACCAACGGGGCAACGGGTGCTCTATTTTAAATAAGAGAACCCACCCACCCCCCCCCCTCCGAAAGCTGAAAAAAAAGACGAAAAAAAATGACGATGAAGGAAGAAGCAGTTAGGAGACAGACACACCCTGATAGCGTCGGAAAACCCTTGACCCACCACCCTTATCGATCGAAACGAGGGTGGTAAACAACAAAAAACATACATCCAGAAGTTCCATCAGCGAAATCTAAGACGAAACCTACAAAATGGTGGTCGGCCACAGGGATGAAAGTTAACACTGGAGCCGCGAAGCAAATGAGTCGTAAATATAACAATAGTCCCGAATGTTGCCCAGTTGAATCGGATATAATTCGAAATTTATACGATTTATTAACGATTTTTCATTTTAGGGATATTTTTTATTTTTAGATCCGTATCCGGAGGTTGATGAAAATTCGAATTACCGCGACAAACTTTCCGATGGTCTCGTCTTCGATGCGAAAGTTGACGACGTAATTAATTTATCGATCGCCTTTTGATACATTTATAATAAGATTTGTATCAGAAATAGCATCCGCGATATTTCACTTGTATTATAAAAAATATAAAACATAAATATCTGTGACGCAATAACCCTTTTTATATATAATATAATTTATTAATAAATATTTTTAATATTGATTAATTATTCAACTATTCATATTAATTATATGATAAATTTTGATATATATTAATTAAACTTTCTACATCATATATAATAAAATTAAAATCGTTTATTACAGCACAATGGCTTATTTACAACGTTTTCTAATTCAATAATTTCATAACGTAACTTTGCACTCTGTTTTCATTGCATTAAACAGTTTTCCGTTATTAAAAGCTCGCTGATACGTCATAAATTATTTTCTTTGACTATCGGAAAAAACAAATGTCCGACAATAAAAAAAAAACAGTTTTCCGAAACACAAAAGAGAGATCAAAGCACATCCATGCGATATAATGCCGCTGTTTTTAACGGGGATAAGGTGGGGGGGGGCAGAAAAAAATACAACCCACGAGGGACCTCGACCTCTTTTTCAAACTTCGTAACGCCGATTTTTTTTTTTTACGTAACCGAGTCGCCGTTTTTTCGTCCAACCTTCAATTCTATAGTAAAAAAAATCGAAAAAAAAATATATTTTTTAATAATTAAATTAAATATTTATATCCGTTCCAAAATATGATATTAACGATTTAATAATAAACTTTGTATATATGAATCGTATTCAATATTTTATAGTAAATATGCGTGCATATATTAAATTGAAAATATACTATATATTAACAAATTAATACAACTTGATTTTGAATCGTTATTAATTATAAGTAAACATATATAGCCTTCGCAATATTTTTATATGCAAATTTAGTATGATTTATGAACCGTCACTTTCCCAAAATTTACATATTGTGCAAACACAAAACTAATATTGAATATCACTCGTTACATCAAATTAATACAACTTAAATGAAATTTTCCAACAAAACCATTCTCTTAGCAGCGTCGTCACTAGGAAACGCTAAATTTCGAAAACGCCTCATCATTCTCCTTTTGTATATTGTTCACATAATTTTTTTTTTATCCAATATTATATAGTGTGGATGACGATAGCGTTTAATATAAAGCTCAATTTGTTACAGTATACTGTCAAATAAATTTCACTAAGTGAATACAATGTGCAATCACGAGCTCAAACGAGTGGAGCAAGCAAAGAGATCCAATATTTGAATATGTAAAGTGAGGACATAGACTCCTATATCAACGCATACAGTGGTCGTCAACATAAAATTTCCCTCACATCCAAAAAAAAAAATAAGAAAAGAAAAATTCTGAAATGGAAAAAAAAACGTTTTTCAAACAGAAATTGCGCCCGGGTTTTTACAAAAAGAAGCACTGCTCCGACGTCGTAAACTCAAACGACCAGATCAGTGCTTCTCAAACGGCATTCCGCATAGTATAAATATGGGTTGTATAAAAATCAATGTATATCGATCACGTGACCTTTTTTTCCAGCACTATAATGTTTTATACACAGTCAAGTATTAAAAAATAATATTGTATTTATTATAAAAAAAAAACAAGAAACGCGTTCTTGAAAGGATCGAAATATCCGTTTTTATAAGGAGTTATTCAGATTTAAATATAGCAAACGCTGAATTGGAAAGAAAATATAAAAATATCGTTATAAGTTTCAAAAAAAAAATATAATAATATATACAGATTTTTTCTTAAAAAACTTTATAACATTTGCATAACGATATATTGAAAAAATAATAATAATATAAAATACTTTTCACATCGTTTCTTTCGAATATTTTTATACGATTACATTTATATATTTCTACAATTGAATATGTGATTGGATTACGTAATGATTTATTATGTGGAAAAATAAAGCCAGAATATAAGACGCCTCATGCTTAAATAAACGCCACAACAATATTAAAGGACACTTATAATAATAGTAAAAATACTATGATATCATTATTATGTACGAGAAGATGAATGTTTTGGCAAATGTACAACAATTGTGCAATATCATTAATATCCTGAAATAAATAAAAAGGCAATTACGCACAATGCGTAATGATGCGTGGAAAAAGAAAACCTCCGGGAAATGTGATATTATATAATATTCATCCAGCTATTATAATTAACAACGATAAAGTATAAATTTTGCACATGATTTATTTTTATATTATATAATATAATTTTTAAGAAAATGAAGAAAACTATAAAAGTTCTACTAGTATATCAAGAAAAATTTAATAAGTTGATATATGAGTCTAAATAACCTTTTCAGTGTCGTAATTCTGTAAATGGGCAACTTTAACTCGTCTCACGAGTGCCGCATATATATTAGAATATTAAATTTTCATATAGTGAATTTTGAATTAACATATATAATATCTTCTTTAATTAAAGAAATAATATTTATTCATTGCCTTAACTCATCGATCGTCATTTTTCCAATATAATATATTACATTTATAATATTGAATACTATATATATATATATATATATGTGTGTGTGTGTGTGTGTGTGTGTGCTTATAAATATTAAATAAATGTGAGGTAGATATAATATAATAACCAATGAAGCCATTTTAATAGTATACGAGAGAAAACTGAGAATACAAAAATATTATACTCCATTTTTCTACCTCTATTTAGAACATGTAAATATACAAAAATCAATGTTATATATAAAAAAACTTCGATTCACTTAATATTTATAAGTAATTTACCGATAAATTTACGCAAAAGGTTAAAGAACAAAGAAAATACAATCTTTTAACAGTAAAACAAAATAATAATTCAATTTTATTATAGTCTAACATTCGATCGAAAAATAGAAATCGGAGACGATAATGTAATCGATTTGTATTTAGACGTAATAATATATTCTATTTGTATTAAATATTATGCTTTATATATACATATAATAATTATAAGGTAAATCTATATCAAATCCAAGAGAATTTTCATCCTTTGTATTTTCCTACGTTTCACATTACGTAGTAAACAAAGCTCATCTCGTTCGAGCATATTATGACAACCGTTAATTTCCAGAAACTCGAAACTGAATTTCATGCACATACACCCTTTATATTTCGAAATTTGCGGCAGCCATAAGCTTCTAACAAAATGGAAGTGTCATTCACGTGTATCCTTTATACTCTTATTGCCACTTTTATTATACATATAGATTTTTTTTTTCGGACGCGTGTATCATATCACGTTTCCTAGTTTGCGTGATGTGTTTTCGAATGCGGAAAAAATTAAACGAATCGGATAAAAGGGATCCGAACCTAAAAAATATGGATGAATGTCGTTCAAAAAAAATATATATATATATATAATTCATTTCCATAACAGGTGTCGAACGTTAACATAGCCGGTTATCAATCATGCGCTGGCGGAAATCCCGTTTTAAGCTTTTTATTTTCTCCTCCGCCATCCTCGTTTTCGTTTGTTGTATACGAATATTATATATATATATATATATATATATATATATATATATATTAATTTAAAGTGTCTGTTTATATTGCGCGGGGGTGTCAGACAGAATCCCGACAGTCAAAATCCGAAATACACCCCCATCGAAACCGCATAATGTACACGTTGCACGTCAAAATCCCAATAATGTATTCATCAACCGTGCTTTAAAAACAAATCTATTAACGATTTCGCTGTTGTGGAACATTTTTATAAAAATATAATTTTTTAATAGTTAAATTCTTTATCAGAATATTCATATCACTATTTTTTTTTTCAATGAAATTATACAATTACGTAACAGCCTTTCCCGGGTCAGGGTCTCGTTTTTTTTTTTTTTTTTTTTTTGAGTATCGTAACGTCGATTTATTTTTTCCGAGGTCGTGTCACTAAATCTACGCATAACCTTCAATTATTAATCCTTACTGAAGGATTTAATACGACACCATTTTCTATACTTTAAATTAGATATATAAAAATAATATTTAATTTCAAACTACTATACTCTAAATTTATTGAAATATAATAAATTTAAATTATTTATAGGAAAAATTTTTTTTTCGTAGAAGAAATTTTAAAAGATATATAACAGAATAATTTTATTATCATTTGTGATAATTGAAATTATATTTCGTTTACTTCTAAATTAAACGTATTCAAGCATAAATATTGTATTAATATAAAATTACATAACACCGCCATATAAATCTACCTTTAACAAAACTTCATAACAAGAAAATAACTTAATAATTACTATAACGTCTAGTTCAGAGTGCCTTGTAATATATCGCCATCACTTTATTTTAATGTATATTTTACATTATTATGTTTAGGTGTATAATGCCGTATTTCTGAAATATATGATACTCTAATGCGGTTTTCCTACCTCAAACATAAAATAAACACAACACATGTGTAAATTACGCCCGACGTGAAATTAAGACGCGAATGAATCGCAATCGTAAAATAAGATCTCGAGAGATTAAAATGAAAAAAAAAAGGGGGCTCATGTCGTAACACCGCCACTGGAAAAGTCGTGGTGAAAATCACCGATAAATCTTCCAAAAAAAAAAAAAAGAAAACACGTTTTGTTTAATATTTATTTTTAGTAGACGCGAAAAGAAAGGAAACGGAACAAATTAATACAACCGATGATTCAACTGCGTCTCCAATTTACGACGTCCTTATTTATTATGCGACATCGATGTAATAATAATAACGATCGTTATTTTTATTCTCGTTATAATATATGCATTGTGTTTTTTTTTTATTTTTTTTTTCTATATAAATATACGAAAAAAGAAAATGACACTTTTTTTTGTATTAAATGAATATGCATTCTGTTTCCTCATTATTGTGTAACGATGTTGGGATGTCGAATATCCCTTCACCGGAAAAGGCTTCATTGTTCGATACATTCAACAAACACACATACGAAATTTATATATATATATAATACATATATATATATATATATATATATATATATATATATATATATATATATATAATGGTTTATATGTGTATACTATATATTTATTTTTCCTTCACCCTTTCTTATCGACACTCTTCCCGAAGGGAACGTTTTCCGTTATCAATCAAAAGGTTTTTCACGAAATCGAACGAGTTTTTCGCGCACGTCTAGTGTCAATTTTTACTCTTTCGCATTTAAATATCGCGTATACAATCCTCTCACGATCGTTTATATTCTTTATCGGAAATCGTGATTGATATAAAGCCTCGTCTTCATCCACGAAAAACGATCTATTACATATATTATTCACAATTTAAAAATTTCAACTATTTTTATCTAATTTTAAAATATATTTTATAATAAATTATTACGATCTCTTAAATTTGCATATATCATAACATAAAAGACTATAGAAAATTTCTTTCCAATTTCATGGCTTATGACTACAACGCTATGAACTATTCTTTCATTTTCTTTATAAACTTTTTTCATTATCCTATTCACTACGAATTATATAATCAAAATATATAAACGTTATTATATTGTAAAAGTCTAATTTTTATTTATCATATAATTCATTCAAAACTAATTTTCTATTTATTTTAATTATCTACAGAATTCTCAACATTCTTCTCAAACACCGCATCTTGAAAATATCAATTATCTTTCTCTCACATATTAATAACTTCTACGTTTCTTCTCCATATAAAAATATTGAAAGAAAGAAAGATTTCACCAGTCACATCTTTGTTCTTCTAATTTTAGTACAGTTTCTCCATACTTTCTGGAGTTTGATTATCACACTCCTTCCATACAAGTTTTTTTCTTCTATACAAAATCCTAAGTAAACAAACTCTTTTTACCATTTTATTATCAAACATAATAAAACTACATTATAATAATACTGTTAGATTTTGAAATATACGATGAACCAGAAAAATCGATTTCAAATATTTTTAAGTATTATTATTATTCATAAAAAATATCCAATAACATTTCTTCCACAAATTGAAAAAGGCTTCCACGTCAAAAAAATTTATGTTAGCAATACAGAAAACCGTCTGTTTTTATGATCTGTTTCTTATTTCTATTACTTTTACGCGTCGTATACTCAAATATGTATTTTTAATTCAAGTGAAGGCTCTAGTTTTAGTTCGTAATTCAATCCTCCAAATACATTAATGTTGCAGCAGTGCGAAATTTTACGATGAAATAAAACATTTATTTATTGCAGTTCAAGTGAAACAAAACACTTTCAAGTTTTAATGCTGAACATCATTATTATTTTATTTTGCACGAATCAAAATAATAATGTAAAAAAAAAGTGATGTAGCTCCCGCTTTACAATTACGACGTTCAAAACATGTTTAACAGTGTCTTCTACGATCAATGAACTATAGAAGAAGAAAATAAAAAACACTTTCATCTCCCAGACTACTTAAAAAGACCTGACCTGACTGCTTAAACTTTTTCCCGGGGGACTTCATTAAGAGCCAATATATGCGGGAAAATCGTAAGACTGAACACTAAAAGAGATCATAGAAACTCTAACTAATGTTACACTTAATAGCAATAAACGTGACGTGTAACGTATATCTAATTATAATTTGAATCGGCGATGTTAAACCATTTTTTTTTATTACGATTTAAAATTTATTATGTCAATAATTTTTTTTAAGGTGTCTCGTACAAATATCGAGCGTACAATAAAATTTCTACATAGTAAAAAGTAAGGAAAATTCACTATATGTAACGAAATGTCACACGAGGCAAAAGGGTCTAAAATGTTAATATTGCTACCCCCGCGTGATTTATCGACTTTTACCCCCCCCCCCCTGAACCAATAAAATATAACACCGATATTAACACAAATGTCGTTCCCACACTGCTGTGACAAATTGTTATAACAGCTTGTTATGGACATGAAAAAATATATATATATATATATATATTTATTTTATATTATATATGTAAATAAATTTACTTTCGACGACACGATAATAATGCGATACTCTTGCACGATCGTCGTTTATACGAAATTCAAGACTACGATTTTGTTACATTTTAATATGCCATTAAATAAAATAATGGAGCATATTTTACACGTTTTTTCAATATTTCTATTTTATATAAATATATCAAAAAAGCTATGATAATATAAAAAAAAATACACACATCTCTAATATGAACGCAAATTATTTTTTTATCCGATTCATTAAATAACTGGAATAATAAATTATTTATTTAGCATGAAACTAGTTACAATTCAGAAAATATCATTTTTATATATTTTATATTGCATATTATTTAATTAAAATGTGTAATATACTCAAATTTGATATTTTATAAAATTATCAAATTATTATGAAATTTTCTATTATAAATTACCGTTCATTTTTACTATCAAATCGTATTTTTAGTTAACATTTTCAACATGAACTATTCTATAAAATATTACATATTTATATATATAAAAAAATATTCAGTTTGATTTAATATAAAACGACATTACGTCGATATATAAACATGTATCTTAAATCAAAGAATTATTTGATAAATTATTTTTTCTTAAAAAAAAAAAATATTTTTGACGAATCATTACACAACAGTACTTATCAATGTTATTTTTATCATAAAAATCAATAAATAAACCGTCTAAAAATCGGAAAATAAGAGGAAAAAAATACGTACAAATTATATATTATTGAGTTATAAGACGCTCTCGGTACATATATTCGTATATATGTTTGCAAAATAAATTTCATTCTATAAAATGAAGAATTTATTGACTCAAGGGACGATCGAAATTTTCAATTAAATTCAATGACTCATCACCGTGTCAGTACATTCAAATATATATATATTATATATATATATATATATATATATATATATATATATATATATATATATATATATATATATATATATATTATAGATAAAATTCTCAAATCCTATTCGTTAAAATACGATATTTGATCAATTTTATAATAAAATTCTTTCTAAAATTATTATAATGATACCGCATTATATATAATAATAATAATAATAATAATATATTTTTAATAATAGATATCTTGCATTACATAGGTGAACATTTAATCGTCGATCGTATTAATTATTCATCGCAACCAAAGTGCGTTACATCATAAATAAATCATTAATAATCGACAAATTCGAATTATTCCTTTATAATACGATGTGATATTATGTCGCAGACAAAGTGGTAAATCGCGGTTTAACAGCTTAAATGATTAATTACTAATTATATAATGTTATATATATATATATATATAAAATTTATATAATGTACATGAAATGCGATATCGAATTTCTATACCGGTAACTGAGTTTATTTCAACGTAATAATTTATTATCGCAATATACACGAATAAATGAAAATTTATTTTTATACATATTATTATTATATGTTTTTTTATTTAATTCAATATTATAAATAAAATTATATTTACTTTAAAAATATATCTTGTTATGTTTCAAATCGAATATTCTTCCATACTTACTCAAAGATATGATATGAAATATTATTATATATTTTGCATATTAATAATTTAGTATAGTTTTATCGACTTTACATCCGAATGCTTACTTTAAAACTTGTTTGCGAACCTCGTATTTAACTCAGCTGTTTTATATATTATATTATTATTATTATTATTATTATTATACTGCGCACAACCTTTTGAATATATTATAATTATTTATGAAAAGGTTTATTACATTATTAAATTTATTTTTATATAAATAAAAACAGAAAATATTGATATGTGCTATAATGAATTATTAACAAATTTATTAGAGTTGCTATAACTAAGTATAATTTTAATTTTAAATAATATTTTTTTTAAATGTTTAAATCTATGTAGTATTATGAACTGAACGATCTAATTAAAAATTTATATAGCTAAATATGTCAGCAGTTTTCAAATATTGTGCTAAAAAAAAAGTTACTGGAACTGTTTATTTTTAATTAACAGAACTTCAATACAATAATTAAAATTTATAATTAAGTAGAAAATATTTTTTTAATTTAGCAAATTTTTACCTGAAATCATTTTATTAAATTTTTTTCACAAAATTTTTAATATCTTAATGAAATGAAAAACAATTATTTTGTATAATTCAAACGATTATTCATTTAGTGATGACAAATCGTCCTGAAAATCTCTCTTAGAACATCACAAATTCGATTACATTCAAAACAATCATTTTATAACAATGAGCATTACATGATAATAATTCCCAAAAAAAAAATTACTCGTAAGCGGTTTTTGGCCAAATTCCTTTTTTTTCGTTCCCTTTCAGTCACTGCGGCTCACGCATATATATATATATATATATAAACCACACAAAAGCGAAAAGAGAAAGAAAGATAAAAAAAAAGTTAATCGCGAGGAAAACGCCCGCGAAGCGATAATGTCATTGGGACACAAAAAGGACCGCGACTCCTTGATTTATTCGCCCTGAGATAAATTCTCGTTGCGGCACACCGTCGTACCTCCTTATTCTTTACGCCCTTCATATATATATATATATATATATATATATATATGTGTGTGTGTGTGTGTGTGTGTGTGTGTGTGTGTGTGTGTGTGTGTGTGTGTGAAAACAAACTATACGTATATTTTTTATTATTATTTTCAAATGACGACATATAAATTGGTGAATTGGAATCGATGTTACTCCGGCTTAATAGTAACCAACAATTCGCCGTTTATACTGTATGATAGTGTGATAAAATCGCGTTTTCATATCGCATAAATTCACAGGATTATACGAGATTATCACGGGATCGAATGTGATGGTGATAACGCATCGTCATATAGTTCCAATTTCGAACGATTATATCGTATTATATAAACTTCCATATAATGCTTCACACTTCAAAAAAAAAACATAAATCCTTGTGCCAATATGTATTCCAAATGTGAAAAAAATGATAGTCGAATATTTCAAAAGTCAAACTCTATCTATCATTTTCACACATTTTTGTTTACTTTATCGCTCATAACTTTGCTAAAAATACTGCGTTTTCAGAATCGTTTTTTTACAAATAATTTTTCTCGTCGATGCGCATCGAACGATAATATTTTAAATATGCAACATATATTGAAAAATAAATTATATTTTTAATATTATTTATTGTATTATATTATACATACACACATATTCGTTGTCAGTTCGATTATTAACTTCGCTTATCTACTTATAAAGATAATTCTTGCATATTATTTAATTATTGTATAATATTTATTAATTTAATTATCAAAAGAGGAAAAAAGACATGTATTAAAATGCAAAAATACTTTATAACAAATTAAAATTGAACTTAATGTGAACGACTCGATTTTATTACAATTGGATATACATTCAGAAACTTTAAAATAAATATTTTAATTAAATCAATATATTTATTTAAAAATTCGACACCTGCTTTTTTATATTATTAGATTAAAAAAAAATACGAACACTATAAATACGACATATTCTCTAATATAATATAATCATATTAACAATACAATATTTGTATGAAGTGATGATAATAAATAATATACACCTGCTGATGACATCATATTTCTCGTAAATAACCCGACACAATTACGAATTTCTATCAGCATAACAAATATATAGTAAGAAAAATAATCTAAAAATTAATATAATTATTTTATTTATAAAAAAAAATAGATGTTTTCATATATATATTATCGATGAAAATAATGAACGTGTAAATAACATGTATATAAATTTATTCCGGGTAAATCGAATAATCAATAAAGCCATAGTAGACATAATGTGAAGGGAAAGGGATCTCGTGTACTTCATAAGAGTCGAAGAAATTTGAGCATTTTGAGCACGTTATGCGTGGTCAACGGTACTCAATTGTTATAGTAAAGATCTCATTTTCCACAATAGAATACGGAGACAATGGGCGTTTAACATTAAAAGTACTCGTGTTGTCTGATTGCTGTATTTTAAATAATAATTTGAAAATAATGACTAAAATATTACATTTACCATACAATATATATATTACGTTCTAAAAAAAAAAGGTTGACGACGACTAAATTTATATATTATATAAATTCGTATATAAATCTTCATATATATGTAACAATATTGTACAAATAACCGTTTTCGTGAAACAGTCACGATTCGAATCTTCAAACTGTTAGAACGGATATAAAGTTATTGAACTCAATAATCGCATTGATAACAACTAAACTAATATTAAATCGAGATAATAATTACGTTTATTAATTATCGAATGATTCGAAGGACACAGTTGAGATTTTTTTAAGAGAATTATTTTCATCATAAAATATATTATAATTAAGAGAGATCGATTCGCATAAAATATTATATATATATATATATATATATATATATATATATATATATATATATATATATATATATATATATATATATATATAATATTGATTTCGCTGAGTTATTTTCGTAATTTAATTTGATATATGTTTTATTATTTATTTCGTTATCAAAAAATTTGACGATTATAGGTGAATATATAATTATCATTGTGGAAAAAAGTAGGCATTATACGTGAAATGTTTTTATTGCTTCAGTCGACCAAATTTTTCGTCAGAAAAAAAATCACATAAAAAACAATAAATATATACATGTTATTTAATAATAAATTATATATTATGGTATATATATATTCGACATATTTCGCGTTAGCAACAGAATTATTTCTGAAAGGATATTATTATTCTTATATAATATATCCTTAACGTTTCACTGTGCGCATTAAATATTTGCGACCCGAAAAAAAAAAGAAAAGAAAATATTTTATAGAATAAAACGAATTGATATTATAATAAAATTTTCATCAATTTCACCCGATATCAAATACAAAACAAGAGTACGAAATAGGGGATAACTTGTCATTTTCCGGTTTTTTTTTATACTATTATTATTACTATTATCGATAACCGCAAATGAAAGAATAACTTGACGGTTATTTTTATATGGTTTTTCTTCCTTGAACCTAAGGTTTGCTATCGTCTTTTTAAGGGTCGATCTCCGATACTGATATTGACATTGTCGACATCCACGTGTGTACATACATATTATATAAAAGTAAACTGAAACGTGAGCTGTGAACGTTATTACTGAAAACGCGTGCTGGCATTGCCAACCCTCAAATAAAATAGGATAATAAAAAAAAAAGTAGGAAATAGGTGGTGGAACAGAAAAAAACCGCGTGAAAAATGCGGTTGTAAAGTAATTTTAGCGGTTTTTTTTATACGATCAATTTCGGTAAATTTTAACAATTATCGCAAAATCTATCATCGACGATTTATCGATTTCCGATTCACGGATATAATGAACAATACGTAATTAAAACTATTTTCATTAGTTGTGAGCGATCGTTTTTGACGTTTCGTTCTGAAGCAATTAAATCTGATAATTTACAGCGTTTTTCCGGAAACTATATGGCAAAAAAAACATGTTTGAAAATTTTTTGAAATCAAATAAATCATTTTCATTCAATATATTTTGAATGTTTATATCTGGAAAATGTATTCACTATTTCAATTAATATATAGAAATAAAATATTAATAAATTATAAAATATTTTGACGATACAGCAAAATTAACCAACGGCATTAATCTTGATATTTCAACTGATCAAAATTGAAATATGGTTGGAAAAATAAGAAATAGCTCTCATCACTGCCTAATTAATACTTGTTACTTTTATTACTATTAAACTGGATAAAAGAAGAATTATTAAAATCTCATTCGCATCTTTGTTTATAAGTTAACTATATTTTATAAATATTATAATAAAATAATTAAAATTATTTTTTTAATAGCAATGATAAAATCTGATTAAAAAAATCAATTTTTCTCGTTACAATTACATAATTTAATAAAAATTCGTAAACGTGGACCAAAAATTACGTAAGCGTTATAATAAAAAATAATATTTTATTATAATATATTAATTAAAATATTAAAGATATAAAAAAAATATATGAAAATTATGCAACGTAATATATTTTCGTATGCCACATACAGTGTAAAAAACATATAATAAACTATAATATTTTTTATATAACATTTTTTAAATTTATAAATCGAAATAATATTTTAACTTTTTCAGTACTATAATATCGATAATAAATAATCAGAATTTACAATATAAAATATCATTTTAAAAATGTTAATTTCATATATACATTTAATATTACGAATACATTTAACATATATAAACGTCGAAAATATTTGTAATTATAATTTCCACATTGAAACGAATATATATATATATATATATATATATATATATATATATATATATATATATATATATATATATTACGTGCGTTGTTAAATAAAAGTCAACTCGGAAAACGTTTTTCGGAGAAAGCAAACCGTCCGTATTTATTCCTCAACAATGACGGAAACTTTACGGTTATTTTCTTTTAAAATTGGATTACAAGTAATTAAAAGATACGAAAGGCGTCGATCACGAGTTAGCGACGGAAATTTAACAAAATATCCAACCCCCAAAAAAACATCACCCCTGTTTTTCATCACCACCCACCCACCCCCACCCCCACCCCCTCGGGAAAATATTATAGGAAGTTTCGAACCAAAAACGGAAAGTTTGAACAAGTCTGCGGGAAGTCTCCGCAACAAATTTCCCTATTTTTGTTGCTAATTATCTACAAACTAGGGGATCGTATGAAATATTGCGCTTATCAAATTTTATTAATTCAATATATATGTTTAATTTACTTGTATGGTATAATAAATAATATATAAATTATTTTCTTGGGGAAAAAATGGTTGAAAAATTTTCATTAACTTACAAATTACTATTTTCAATCTTCATATTTTTTTATTAAAAATATTTTTAAACTCAAGTGTAAACATAATGATAATTATAATTAGTGTATTAAATAAAATTTACTAATATTGACTTTTAGTCTCATTTTTTTCATAAGGCGGAACAGATTTCAATGTAGAATATATATTTTATGTAGAATAAAAGAAATTTATTTGTTCTAATATAAGACCTCTCGTTTCATGAAAAAATTATATAATACTTTTCAATCAAAATTACAGAATTGCAATTACATATATATTTTATAATTCAATATTTCAATCAAATTTATCAATAATGTGTACATTGTTTATACTGAGATGAAATATTTCATATTTTTTAATTTGAATATTTTAAATTTTCAATATAAAATTTCATAATAATATCACAAAAAAAATAAATTCCGAGAATTTTATTTTCCGTTTTAATAAATACAATATATATATATATATATATATATATATATATATATATATATATATATATATATATATATATATATATATATATATATATATATTATTTCATCATATATTTTTATAAATACACATTTTCATCATAATGCGATAAATTGAAAATTATAAACAAATATTCATTATACTCTCAAATTTATAACACATATTATAATAATATATATATGTATATATAGTAACGTTAATAAATACATATTTTCAATCCATATATAAAATGTTCCATAATATAAAATCGTTCCAATTCCAGGTCATGCAGGATACAGCAATAAAATATATGTAGCTTTCAATCGACAAAATCGAAGACAAGCATGCATAAAATTTCAGATTTGATCATTCAGTCGACACGAACGAAGATGAAAAATGATTTTTCCGAAACGAAAAAAAAACAGTGAGGAAGGGTGGCGAAAAATCGACAAACGTTTCACATTTTATGCTGCAGGAATGGAAAAAAAATGGAAAAAAAAAGAAAGAAATCTTTTTTTTTTTCGAAGGCAATCGTCAACATTTGCTAATCGAATATGCCACTCAAAGTGATAGTGTACATTTATTGATATTTGTGCTCGATTTGTGACCGTTTTTTCTTATCTTTCAAAATGGAATTTCCATTTCAGATATTTTCCATCGGACCAATAGACGGTCAATAGAATCAAAATTTAAATTTGACAGTAAATTTATATATCAATATTGATCATATAATTACGGCTGGAATCGGAAGAGAAATTTTATTATCAACCATTAAAAATCTATAATTTTTTTTATTTTTATAACGCACATATATATTTTCTATAAAGGAGTAAATATCGATTTCGACGGTTAAGTCTCCGAGGAAAAATCAAAAGCAAGCGAAAAAAAAGTGTAGTAAGATATTCCGGTTAACCACTTCAGTGCCTCGAGCCAGTTGATGGTTAATTTAACTATGTTGCGTAACGGTGAAAAGCAAAAATTAATTCAAACTTTACTTAGGAGACCAATATCTAATCTATTTTAACCCGTTCAGTTAAAATCTGGAAAAATCATAGTGGCTTATAAAAAAAATATATATATATATTTCATGAACATCTAAATTATAATTTTCTATTATACTAAATCCATTTTTTTTCTATTTAATATTGTTTTCAAATATTATATTGTTCATTTATATTAATTGAAGTACAAAAAAATCTAAAAATATTAAATGCATGTTTTTAATTTTAATACGATTTTGAATAGAATAAGAAACATTAAAGATTGAACTCCAAATATTAACCCTTTGCATTCGAGAGGTGCTTTTCAGTCACCACTTAGATTCATACGAGAACTCAATGCATAACAATGACTATTTATATTAATTTATTTCTAAAAAATTCCAACACTTTTTCTATATAATATATGTTCGGTATTCTGAAACTTTTTTTGGTTCAAACTTAGCAATCTTGCCAAAAAAATAATCTCTTAATATGGAATGATAAAATCAGTATACCTTTTTTTATCCATATATTCTTTATAAAATTACTAAACAGCACAGATATATAAAATTTTAAAATATAAAAGCTTATAGAAATTGATATATAAACTTTTTCATTACGATAAATATAATCGACTAAATATAATATTATAACACTGTTAGAAAAATCAAATGAAAAACAATATTTTATTTTATAATCACACATTTCCATACATTCTATGCGAATAAAATGAAAACATTTTCTCGGCTAAAATCTGAAATCGATTGTGAAAAAAATTAATTCGCATTTTCTTATTATCAAATAGTGTGTCGTTTCAAATTCTCGCATGTCGAAGCATTAATAGATTGCTTCCGATAATGAATGTGTACTGTAAAAAGTTTTCCCTTGTCGATTGGTTTTCCGCTCTCTCATTCGACTCGGTTTGATTGATTGGGCGGTTTGATGAGCTCAAGTGTTTGAACAATAAAAAAAAAGAAAAAAAAACACCTCCGGTACTTTTTTTTTTTTATATCGATTCCGCCGTACAAAAGGTTTACTACCGCTGGCCGTTGTACTACTTCAATCGGAATCGTTGATTGATTGAACTCTTCCCTTTTATTTTATTTTATTTTACTATTTTTGTGTCTTGACTATTTTTTTTTTGTTTTTCACCTCGGTCGATGTGTTTTATCTCTCATTTTGTAGAGTTTTTCAAAAATTTTCCGTGTTTTTCGATGAGGAAAATTCGATATATATATATATAAATTAATTAATATTTAATTATATAAAAATATTTTTTAAAAAATAATACGATTCAAATACGAAAATGCAACGTTATAATATATAATATCTTGTTTAAATTTTCATTGAAATATTAAAAATAAAAACCTTTTTCTTGAACAAAGAATTACTTAATGTAAATATTGTTTTTTTCAAAAATGAAAACCAACTAATACGAAAAAAAGTTCTTTTGTGGAAAATACATTTTTAATATTATTGCTTAATGTGAAAATGTCGATTTATAAATATTTCAATTTCTTTTTTATTCAAGCAATATTCGGAAATATAAAGAATATCAACTTCAAAAGAAATTACATATGTATAATTGAAATATTTTTCGTTTATATTTATTTCAAATAAAATATTTTTTTATCTATTATAAAATCAAGATTTAAATTATGGAAATTATATCATATATGTATATATATATATATATATATATATATATATAAATCTAAATGAAAATATTGATTCTAGTATACTACAGTAATATATAATGTATAATAAATAATAATAAAAATAAGTATGTATCTGTTTTATTAAAGGTATTTATAGAACTTTAAAAATATATACATAATTTATTTACAATTATTGCAATTGATGTAAATATATATATATATATATATATGTGTGTGTGTGTGTGTGTGTGTGTGTGTAATAAAAGCCCGATAAACACCAGATAAATCCAAAGTATGATTACACACGATAACTAAACATATTTACATGCATCCGATTAAACCATAGACAAACATAACGATAACCGGAAGTTGTATCAATCCCACAAAATCCACCCCCTTATAGCGGATAAAATGAAAAAGCACCATAATTCACAATTGGTACGTTTCGACATAACACGGTTAATTTAATATTTAAACTTGTATGAAAATATTATTTTTATATTTATATACTATATATATATATATATATATATATATATATATATATATATATATATATATATATATATATATATATATATATATATGTATTATTATATATATATATATTTTTTTTGTATGTGAGTTTGAACCGTTTTATTATATATTCAGAGGCGCACGTTTCGACGCACGTGCAAGAGAACTTTTTCACGCGCTCAAACTCTTTCATTCCTTTATTTTCACCTACTTTTTTTTCGCTTCAAGACGTACTGAAAGAAGTAGAAAAAAAATATTATTCCCCCTTCGGATATCTCGACATTTAAAAAGTTACTGGCGCACTTTTCTTGCGTCGTTTTTCCGACGTTCTTTTATTTTCTCATTCTTTCTCGGCGTGTCGTCGTCGCTTTCTTTCATTCTTTCGTCTCGCAAAGTTTTAAATTACAATATTTCTACTTTTTGCCGTTGCGACGCTTATACATTTTCCAAAATATGGCCGCCTCCCCCTAGTTTGCAATACAATTTCGCGAGTTTTCCGACTGTTTTGTCGTGAGAGAATTGAATTAAAATTCTAAGCGAGGGATGAGAGTGAAAAGATGGCTAACTTCATTAAGCGAGACGACGAGTGCACTTTTCCGCGAAAATTTTCCGCAAAACCTTTGCTGTTTATCAAAAATTTATATGTTAAGAGGAGGCATAAATTATATTAAAATTTTATTAAGAGCGAAAATTTTCAATTGACATTTCGTAAAATATTTAAATTGCATATAATTCAATTTTTTTCTAAATATTTAAAAAAAAATAAAATATTGAAAAAAATATTTTTTTATATATATCTTTTTATTAATTTAATATAAAAAATAAGTTAATAAATATAAAGCCAATTATTTTAAATCTTTTTAATGAAAAGCTTTGTAATAATTACTGCTTTGTAAATATAAATATAATATATATACTAATTTTTAAATGAACAATTTCTTTTTGAATATATAAATTTTAAATATTAACACTATCTCAAGATTCGAATCTATAACTTTTTATAGATTAAATCAAATAAAATTTTATAGTTTTTATTTTTATTTCTTATAAATTGAATTTTGTTGTTTAAAAATTGATATTCTTTTGAAAACTATATTCTTATATTGTAGTTACACTGAATTTAAAATAAATTTCAACACATATTCGATGAAAACAAATTCAAAACTCTAGAATAAATTGATAATACAATTTCACATCCAAAAAATTGCATGAATAAAAATGAGACAAATGACAAATTTAATGAATAAATAATGTTTTTTATTATATATATATATATATATATATATATATATATATATATATATATTACATATCAAAATCATCACATAAAATAACCTTGTCATAAAAGACAACATCAATAAACGCAATCCCCGATGTACCATAATACTCGCTAGCATTAACGGGTGACTCCGTTATAAAAATTGGAAATCGATAGCTTTAAAATGAGAAATCGCCTTTTAATTTACCGACTTCAATTTAATCGTAATGAAAAACCCCGGCCGAAACATCCAATAAAACGGCCATAATAAAAATTAAATGAAAAACAACAAAAAAAAATAAGATTCATCTTCTTCTAACGATGCATTCGATAGACGTGTTCGACAACGATAATTTTTCGTTTAAATATATTAAACTTAATCGTTAAATTTAATAGTAAAAAAAAAAAAACGGCGTTAAAAATTTAAAGATTCTTCGGTACCCGCCTTTTGTCTTTATATCCGCCCTTGTGCGTCGCTTTTCCGAAGCATTTTCCGAGAACGAACCGTCAGAACAGATACTATCCCGTAATTAAAGCTCGGACAGTAAATATCCGTAACGTCTTAATTAAGGTTTGGTCATAAAGCCAAAGTCGTCGGCCATTTACCGTCTCAGCTAATTTGAGTTTCTATCGGTCGTAGCAAAGTAATCACTGTAACGCTTTTCGATTTTTCGTTTTCTTTTTTTTTTCATTCGCCATATACACATATAGCGCATAAAATTTTATAGATACACAAGAAAATAAACAAAGTGATACATCTATATATAAACATACGTATATATATATATATATATATATATTATAAACGTGAAAATATATTTTATCATTTAAGTTAATAACACATATTGCTCTAAAATTATCAACTATTGAACGGAAAGTATCCGATATGACTTTCAAATGTTTCAAAACCGACTTGGAGATCAGTTTTAAATGTCTCCGAAGGAATATTGCTTTAAATACATAGATAAGAATCGTGAAAAGCGAGAATTGAATGGAATACGTTTCCGAAAGAACTTGATTTAGCATATGTAAAAGCGCTGGCAAACTATCTAAGACGGTTGCATTAAAATTTAGATATTCAACTTTTGTTGAAAATGAGAAAGCATTATATATATATATATAAAATTTCTCACCGAATTAAACGTAAATGTATTTAATACCTGTTTACGTATCAGAGAATGAAATTTATTATGATAAAATTATTTTTCAAAATTATTCGACGACGTCTAATGCGAATGATAATCCGTTTTCAGGAAAAAGCAAAAAATTATTATTATTATTATTATGAAAACGTTAAATTTTTGATGCAAACAACGAAAAATATCTTCGAATATTATTTTTAATCCGAAATTATTTTTCTCATAAATTTTAATGATTTTTCTTTGTAATTTCGTATGAAAAAACCGACGATAAATATTGACAACGTTTTGAACGAGAGATTTTCTATCTACAATATGTATTTTAATGCTTCATATATTATAATAATAACATATGTACATCATTATATAGCATTATGAGTTTATTTCGCTATAAAATATTTTTATTTTTACGTATATATATATATATATATAAACTGAAATAACTTAACATTTATATATAAAATTAATAATATACTTTTATTATGAAATAATATAAAGTTTAGCACACTCTAGCTATATAGCTGCACTATATTATTAAAGTTCACAATAGAAATAGAATTTTAAACACTTAATCGCTGAAGCACATCTCAATTGTAAATTCTATTCTTGTCGATTTGAAGTTATCTATTTGTATATTTCGTACAGAATACGTGATCTAAAGTTCAAATCCTAATCCGATATCCGCTCACGCATATAAATATCGCCGTTATAAATCAATAAAGCAAAATGTCAAACGAGAACAAAATTCAAAGCTAAATTTTATCATTCTTCGAATAAAATTTCAAGCATTTCGCTCAAACTTTATGATCTATATTATATTAATATCGAAACGCTCTGCATTTTAATCACATTGACATTTAATGATTTTTTTTCATATATTAAAAATATGATAAAATAATTATAAATCAATATGTAATCTAACAATTATTCTAACTAATAATCTTTTTTCTCATCATAATATCATCGATTATCCTCAATATTTCAATTGCAAACTTTCTAAACACCTTCTATGGAAATCAATAAGAATTTAAAATTGAATCGTTGAATGATTTCAATTCACGAAATCAAAAATAAAACCTATGAAATATATTTTTGTCGCGTTGTCAAAATCAGCAAAAGGGTATTTTCTCTTCAAAGCGTATTTATAAATGAAACATTTACAACAATAGAATCAGAAAACAGGGGCAATGGGGTGTATTATCTATAAATATGTGTTTATTGGTATGAATTAAATTCAATAAAATCCGAAAATAATATTGTGATTTATGAAAGTAATATCTTGTAAAATATAATAATACAAATTCTATGTGGAAATTTTCATATAAAATATACCATTGTACAATACGTATATTAAAAAGCGGCGAATTTTACTTTCATTTCCACATACTGAAAAGTGACAGAAATAACGTATATATATATATATATATATATATATATATATATATACATAAAATGCAAATATGTATATAATATACATATGCTTATAATGTAATTTATACAATCCGAAGATTTCACGTCTACTTTGAAGGATTTTATTCCAAAAATTATTTACGTACATCTAAATAAACAACATGTTCAAAATGTTTACTTTAAGAACAATTTTCACGGATCAATAAATTTGTTTCTTTCACATAAAATAAACTGGAGAAAAATGAGGGAAAAAAACATATCGCTTCATTATATTCATAAATGTAGAAATAAATCTAAAATATTTATTATTATTATTATTATTATACAAATAAAAATATATTTTAATTTCAAGTCATCGCATACATTCACAAATATGATGTTGAAATGAATCAACTAAGAGTTTAACGATACTATTATAATAAAAAATTTAATTTAAATCACTTAATATATATTTCACTTTCATTTTAATAAATTTAATTCTATTTCAGTTTTTCTTTACAATTCTTTCAGTGAAAATGTTTCAAAATAATATATGTAAAAATTTGAGATTCACACTCTCGATAAATTAACATCGCTAAAATTTTTCTATAATAGATCATCTTCAGTGATGCATATAAATGTTTATATTATATTTAAAATTTACTAGATGAAAATCGTTCGATTTCACATAATTATTATTTCATATAGATTTCAAAAATAATATAAATATTATATAAATTAAATATTTACAGAAAATAATATATAATAAATGCAATTTATAAAAAGTGACACATCATACCCTTTGAATTATCCACCCCTTACTGCAAGACTAACCGTTAACGGCAACCACTAAATACGCTCAATACAAACATTCACACACAAACACATGCATACACACGCGCACACACACACACACACATAGACAGGGGATGTCAAACGTCGTATAGCAGGCATTTAGAACCAAGTTATTTCGCAATAATCGAACGTTCAATATGAAAAATGAGGCAATGCAAACGATCGTTTTATACTATGAAAAGCGCGATTTAAACTCGAAATATACAGGGTGTGAAGAATAAAAAAATAATAATAATAGTCATCCTATACGAAATGGGGTCAAGTTATTTACACGAAAATTCCTTGACACGTTTCCCGAACACTGATCCTTTTTGTGGACTATCCATGCACATTTATATATATATATATATATATATATATATATATATATATATATATATATATTAAAGCACATACACACGAGTAATATCGCGGAAAATGCGTGCAATTCATTGACGATAAACTAAATTGTGAAAGGGAGAAAAGTCGCTATATATTGATCGGCAATGAAATATAAACGATGCTTAATAAGGCTTCTTACACGTGGCACGAAAACAAGTCACTTCATTAAGATGATATATAATAGGTGGATAGGTAAGGTTTATGTGTTTGTTGTACACAAGTTATTGGGCGAAGAAAATTTATCGATATGACGCAGTGATTGTCAAGCGAAAGTCCGCAAACTTTTGAATGTGTCTAAAAATATTCAAAATTAAATCATCCACTAATTATATCGCTTACATATATTCAGTTATATATATATATATATATATATGTGTGTGTGTGTGTGTGTGTGTGTGTGTTACTCATATATAAAATTCGTTCAGGGTCCAAAAAAAATCTTTCCACAATTTATCGTTTAAATTAACTCCTAACGGTAAACGATTACAAATTAATGCAAATTATCCCTTAATTGTAAGAAACGGAGACTTCATAAATTAAAAAAAAAAGGTACACGACATTATATTAGCGAGGTCGTATAATAAAATTTATATCAGCCCTTCGCAATTAAGCGGAAAGCAATTAATACGATATAAAGAATTATTACAAACACGTTAGCGTTGCCGAATTAAAAAAAAACCTTAAAAACTACATAAAAAAATTATAACAAATAAAATTTTCTATATATATATATATATATATATATTATAAAAAAAGTTTTTGACGGTTGTTTAAATAAAATCACCCCCGAGATTACTTCGAAGCCCTTCTGACGACGCTAAAATAAATTATATGAATTATTATACTTCTAAAATTTTCAACGTATAACGATCTAACTAATAAATATAATATAATATAATATTTTCAAGCATAAATATTTACACAAAATTATTATAAAGTCAAACACGAGGATCACACTTTTTTTTATAAACTTCATTATTATTATATATACACACAAACACATATTTTTATTCTTTATATAATTTTATTCTTTATATATTATTTATATAATTCAGTTATCAAAGGCACGTTTAGGATTGATAATATAAAATATATAGTAGGAAATGATTTTCACGATTATTTTGAACGAAATATCTAAAATATCTGATAATAACCGCGTTTTAAGCAACGAAATTAATGGTTAAAGCTGTTTCTGGCATTGAAAGACTCTCTAATTGACATCATAACCGTAATATAATATATTTCAATTATATGATTTATATATAATTTATACAATTATGACATAAAATATAATATATAAATCATAAATATATATATATATATATATATATATATATATATATATATATGTGGAGTACATTATTTTTTTTCAAATATATATTCTTATTTATGGTCAATTTTTTTTTTATTACAATTATTCGAAGATTGTCTGCATCATTGTGCTTTTGTAAAAGTTTAACAATACACTTTCGACTTTGCGACAAATGAATGGATGTTTTCATCGACTTTTCCGCTTGTTTACAATCGTCGCAAAAGTCGTAGAATCAAGGCTTCTTTTTTTTGGAAAAGTCCTAAATTCCATATACAAATATACGTATTCAAAAAAAAAATCTTTGTATTATTTTCCTGAAACATGTTATATATATATATATATATATATATATATATATATATATATATATATATATATATATATATATATATATATATGAGACCATTCAATAAAAATGAAAATATTTCTATACAAATTTAATATAATATTCGTTGATCTTAAAGTTGACAATTTTTTTAATATTTTATATAAATATATTGATTAATTTATATTTGACTATAATATGACTAATGAATTTATATTTAATATATAGAAATAACAATAAATCAATAATTACCATAACGATCAAATTTCAATTAAAAATATAGAAAATTCGTATTTAAAATCCAATTATTAAACTATATATATAAAGCAATACATTTGAAACTTAAAATATATTATAACATATGTCTACATATAAAAAATAATTTTCTTTCTGGAAAATACAAATTTTTCGAATAAAATTAATCTAAAATATTTTTATATATCGATATAAAAATGTGTAATGAATATTTAATAAATATAATTTATTATTTATTGCGAAACGTTAAACGACCAACGTAAACCTGTACAAGTTTGAATCTCTTTCTAATTCCATGGCTACTTTAGTAATTAAATGTTTCACTGAACTAAATAACTGCAATATATTTACGTAATCAGATGGGATTACAAAATCTTATTAGATTTATCAATCTAAATATTTAAAAAATAATAAAAATAACAAATTTTCTAATGATGTTTAAATTCATTTCTTTCTTATCGATATAATGAATATTAAATACTTCAAGAAAATATCGTTTTCATTATGTGCAATTCTACTGATTGAAATGCATTAAACATAGTATCTTAAATTTATGCATATTGAGTCAATTTACAATCACCTGAAATATATTGTGAAAAGCTCTGGATTTGCTGAAACATAATTAGAATTGATCAAATTATTTTGCATAATTATACTCACTTGTAATGCTGAACAGCAACAATGCAAACACTTCATGTCTCGTTCGATTTGTCTAACACAAATTATTTCGTGTACAGTGTTTTATAATGCGAATTATATAAATCAAAACGATGAAATATATATTAGACGACGACGTCACATCGAAGAAAGACAACGGAAAGAACGATTGTGCGGAAGAAGAAAAAGCGGAAGACGTAGAAAAAGAATCGACGTTCACGGAAACGCTAGGCAAAACGGCGTACTTCTCTTCATGTTACATAACGGCGAGTTTTTCCAAAATAAAAGATACAATCGAAAAGAAGAATAAAAATAAAACCGAAAAAAAATAAATAAATCGACGCGAAAACGAATTTTCCTACGAACGGGTGAAATGCCCGCGTTTTTCCGAAAGTTTTCCGCGGAAACAATGGAAACTTTGAACGAGAGTTTCGTGTGCAGTTTACGTGCGACGAATTGTCGCGCCGCTGGAATGCGATAAAAACGCGGCAATTTCGCACGACATTTTATCGCGGGCTACGTATTTATACGCGACTTTTCGTCGCAACTTTTTCGCCAAAATGCGACTATATATATATTTTTTTTTTTTATTATTTTAGGCGGCCGTCGCCGATGGGGCGAGCGATCGCGATGTGATTTTGCCCAAGACTGGCTGTCGCGTCCCGCCCACTTCCCGCCCATTATTGGACAAAATGGCGCAAGCGCCTTACAATCAACCCCAAAAAAAAAAAAAAAAAACCTCCCGATGAGATGAAAGATGAATCAGAAATGCTGCTCTTGTCTCCCCATCACTCAATAGGGCAAACGTTCATAAGAAACTACTCAATACTTTCAGATCTAACTCTTTCTAATCCTAATTACTATTCTAACAATATCCAATTTTCAAAATCTTTAAATTATTATTACATATCAATTCATAATATTTTTTTTAATAAAAAAATATATATATATTTATTTTTTTTTAATAAGAAAACGTACTTGTTCTCAAAATAAATTCGGTATACACTCTCAATTTTATTAGTTTTTATATAAATTAACATTTTTACCGACTTCTTTGAAACATCGTTTTAACACCATTTTTACATCGTCTTCAAAATACATTTTAAACGATATATATATATATATATATATATATATATATATATATATATATATATATATATATATAAAGACTGTTTACTAAATAATTTTTCAATTTAACGGCTCTTCAGCAACATTTTTTCGAACTTTTGATGAGTTCTTTATGTAATCGCAACAACATTTTAAACATTCCAGTTGAACTCATTCTTTTTTTTCTATATAAAAAAAAACCATTTATAAATTTATTTTTTTATAATTCTATAACATAAATTATGCAATCACATTTTATAATGTATTCACATTATTATTAACGATTACACAAGTTTATTATCACCCTTTAAAATAATGATACTTTATTTATAGTCACTTGACATTTATTTCAAATCTCCCAATACTGATTTATCATTTTAAAAGTCAAAGGTTTTATGATTAGATTTTAAATTTATATAATTTACACAAACATTTCGTAATGAAAAACGTATATAAAATATTCTTCGATGCAATCTAAAATATAGAATCATTAAAAACTTCTTCACAAGAACTGTAAATAATAATTAATTTTAACTCGCAAAAATAACATTCAACAACTGCAAACTTAATAATTGCTCGTTATAAAGTATTTTTTTATATATATATATTTTAATATATATCATCATTATAAAAGCGAAAAATATTATTTTTCGTGATTGTATTTTAAAAATAATAATAATAAAAATATTGATTACATAATAAAATCGACAAAATTGCATCACGAAAAATCATCAGATTATCTTTTATTATAATATATATGATATGATAAGTTATCGCTTTCGGCTGTGGATTTATTTATCTGGTTCATTGCCGCCTTGACCTCGTCTTCCGCATCGGATAGAATAATACGTAAATACAAATAGCAAACAATTCCAAAAAAAAAAAAATAATAATAACGTTGTTTTGCATCACCTTCTATTGAACTATGTTATTCTAGTCGCATTTGCTAATTAGTACTATTCGTTCAATTAGCACTACCACTTTCCTAATTAAATCGTATAAAAAGGGCATTTACCATTTTTAAGCAATTTCACCAACTTCCCATATATACGTATCTAAAATAGAACAATTGATCAAAATAACCGTATATTATCTGAAATCAATTATTTAAAAGTCTATTAGATAAATTAAATCAAAGAAAACATTTTAACAAATTACAATGACAAAATTATTATTTAATTATAATTATATTAATGGATTAAACTATTATAATTTAGTGATCATTGTTTATAAATATAATAATTAGAATTTAGTATATCAAAAATATGTCTATAAATATCAAGATCATTTATTTATCTTTAACTGAAATCTATACGAGATATACATATAAAGATATATATGTCTGTTATTATAAAAAATAAACAGTAAAATTCGTTAGATCCAAAGTACTTGTCCCTATCAAAGTTCTAATGCAGCTGTGTTAGTAAATACTATAATTAAACATATTGGATTATCCTTATCTCTTGACTTTATATACACGTAAAATAATATTGTATAATAAACGACAATTGTAATAAATCAATGTCACCGTATCAATCAAGTTCCAGTATATAAAAGTTAATAGATATTTTCCGAATGATTATATTATATTATTATTTTTGAAATTCAAATTATACATATTCAAGTTATACACTGTAAAATAAATCCGTTTAATTCTAAACGTAAACATTAGCCATGTTTCAAAACTAATCTAAATATCAAAATGTAAACGTGACGGTACAGTCTTTAGATATCCGCATAAATCAGAAGTGGTCAACTATTGTTTCTTTTTTTTGTATTTAATTCATTAATTTATTTGGATTATCATACTAGAAAATATAACCCACATCCTGAATTTTTTATTGAGGATTTATAACAAATAGATGTTTCGTTTGTAGTATAGCTTCAAAATAAATATATAGCAGTATAGATTCATCATATCTGATGTAAACATTTAAATAAATAAAAAAAAATTATATAACAAAAGTCGTTTATTTTCCATTACAAAAATAGGTTTACAAATAGATTAAAAACCAAAAAAAGAATGGAATGAAAATCAAATATTTGTTCTGAAAACAAAATTTTAATATACAATATTTATATTCGTGAAACATTTCTATTAATATCCATTAATACATATCACACACTATCACTGATATGTTATTAACATGGATATGAATAATAACAAAATAATACGGAAAAAACATATTTTAATCTGGAATGCATATTTTATATAAAACACTAATATTTTATATTTTAATTACCAACTACATATACAATAATGATAATAAATTATGGTCACATATAGTGATAGTGGTATATAAATAATCAATTAAAATAACTATAAAACGTCATTCTCATATATATATATATATATATATATATATATATATATATATATATATATATATATATATATATATATATTCTTTTTTGAAATAATATCTTCGATGAAAATATCAAGGCATTCACAAAAATATGTATAACTAAACTACGACATTATCACGATAGATTTTACATTATTAATAATTCAGACATTAAATATACTTTGTTAACTATATGCATTATTGTTGTAAAGTTGTCAATGTTCAAATTTTATTAGTGCCAAATGAATAAGCACCATTACTTTAACAGTCTTATATTGTTTTATGAACAAAATAAAAATACAATATAAAATATACTGTTTAAAATTTGTAAAATAAATAGACACAAAATTACAAAAATATTGTCAGCAGATAATTATAAAACGAAAATATTTGTGCCGTTAAAACAAAAAGTCATATAATTATCTATTAGATAAAAGCATTAGATGCATTTTACTGTATTTTCAAACAGTAAAGAATATAACATATATTTTCATATGAGTAGTGAAACACAAAACTACGTTCAATGTATAAAATATATCTAATGGAATAACGAAAATAATTAAACTTTATATATATGTATAAATACCAAATAACATATATAAATAGATGAAATAAGTGTATATATATAATATATATAGATAATTTTATATAATATATATGTAATTAATAAATATTATTAAACTTTGCCTTTTATTGGAATGTTAATTTAAGAAAAAAAAATGGAACATCATAAAAACTGTATAAGATATCAACTCGATATAAAATTTAAAATACATCCCTTTCCCTAAATTATTTTTTTAAAAGTTGCAATACATTTAATAACTTTGTTTTCGTAAAAAAAAATACGATATATTATTAAAAACTTCGAATAAATAACAAAACAGCTACTGTACTAAAATCTACATTTTTGAAAATTGTTCAAAATATTTTTTAACGTTTCTAAACACTATTTTTCAGAATCGAACACGAGTTATAAAAGTTATATATCAATTTAAGGCCATATTTTGTTAAAAACTTCCATAAAAGAATCATATATCATGAAAGTTATTGCAACATCCAAACAAACTCTACTTAATCTTGGTACAGTTCCCTTATAAAAAGCTAAAGGACCTTCGTTTTTCCAAATTGTTACAAAACAATCCCACGTGCTCTTATATTTACTTGCTTCGAGACCTTGCATTCTAGTTTTCACAACATCTATGGGAGTATTACCAAAAACAGAAGCAGCCCCTATAATTTTAAAATAAAGGGTTAATATTAATTATTAACATATGCATTAGAAATGAATATAAATATAATTATTAAAAATTACCTGCTACAGCACCAAATAGACCAACAACGATCTTAGGAACTGGCTTAGAAGGATCTCCACCTCTATACATATCTTTTAATGACTCCATAACAAAGAAACGAATCGCTTGATTTGATCCTTGCTTCATTACTGTTGCAGTTACTCCTTTGT
Organism: Leptonema lineaticorne; assembly: GCA_024500535.1. Lineage (NCBI taxonomy): Eukaryota > Metazoa > Arthropoda > Insecta > Trichoptera > Hydropsychidae > Leptonema > Leptonema lineaticorne. The sequence continues at coordinate 8,100,657 of JANIJI010000017.1, forward strand.
ATACACCACCAATACCTACAAAATACGTGATTGCGAAAAAAATATAACACAAAAAGAAAGAAACTAATATATACTATATAAATATATACCTTCTTGTTTAACGATTGTGGTAACACCATGGAAAAAACCTTTGTACTTTGGATTGCCAGAAAGCTGATCGTTAATAAATTTAACTTTAACTGTCTCCATTGGTGTAACGGCCAATAAAGCTTCACAAACACCAGCACCCAACCCACACAATAAACGACCGCCAGGAGATAATACACCGCGTTCATCAACCATTCTTTTTTTAAATTCCTCAAATGCGCCAAATCTGTTGAAAAAAATAAATAATGAGCTCTACAAACTAGTTTAATTTACAACTTTAAAAGTAATTTATTTTTTTTCAGAATTCTTATCTTGCTTTTTATTCATTTAACATATAGTACATTTTACATTTAAATTGAAAACTCTATTGCGATACCCAAATTTCAAAACTTATATCTACCCTAAATTTTAAACTTTTTTTACACACCTGACAGCTGATTTGGGTATTGATCCATACAAAAGTACGCTTAAACCTCTGTATAACCCAAAAAAGCCATGATTTTTAACAGTTTTTTTAACACAGTCAGCAATACCGGTATATTGTTTTTGTTTTCCAGCTAAAAATAAAATAATGTTTGATTCAATACTGTAATCGAATATGTCAAGGTTTTCATTAATATGTTTATTACATGCTATTTTAAAGATTTAAACATTAGTATTAAAGTCAAAGGTGATTTATGTATTAAAAATGATAAGAATTGTTATCTTTTAGAAAAAAAAATACGTAAATCTAATTAAAACAACATTTACATTAAGAATCAAAATAATATAAGCCTAAAAAAATATATGTTAAATAATAATAATAAATGCATCATGAAAAATTATAACTACATTTTTCATCCAACTGTAATTGAGTCTTTACATATTCAGTGGGGAATGTAATGCATATTTCTATTCCTCCTGTAATTCCACCAGCAACTATTCCTTTCAAAGCAATTGATCCAGGTTGAACAGCTGCAGCAGCTCCAACATTGTTCATCCATGGTCTTTGAAATGGGTTTCTCGTTCGTTTTTCCATCTACACGCTATATTAGTAAAACAATACAAAAACGATCCAAACATAAAACATTTTATTAGTTTTAATCAAGTCAATAAAAAATAAGATTCTGAATAAATTAGTTAAACAAATACAAGGTTATTATTTCTAATAAAAAAAAAAAATATATATATATAGTTATTACAAACATCAAACTATAATGATTTCACCGTTTATATATGCGGTTTTATCTAACTCGTATTTTAACTACTGTTTTACAATTAGTTCAACTTTATTATGAAATAATGACAATTTGTCAACAATCAAGAGAGCTATCATTGACAAAAAAAAATAGTATTTATATTCACACGTTAAAATTGCAAAGTCTATTAGGTAATTACAAATTATTTTATAACTGAAATAAAAAAAAACTAAATTAAAAAAAAAACATACGCGTTACAGAGCAACGAACCACCAAACACAAAAGCAATGCTCACACTGAATTAGCTGGCATTAAATTCTGTCAAAGTACATTAGATATAAAAGTCAATATAATGACCATAGTCCGAAAATGATTTCATCATTATTATTTTTGATTTGTTTTGACTTTAATATTATATATTTAATATTATTAGTGCTCTATACAATGATCGGAATTAGCGTCTCTCACGAAATACATATTTTTATAGAAAGTGAACCGCTTTCTTATTTTATTGTCGTTTTGTTGATTATCGGAAAGGACATAATTACGGTGATTGTTATTTTAGCATTAAAGTACAGGACAAGGACCAAAAAAAAAACGAGAATCGTTTACATTTCACCAACATTACTGTTTTTTTTTAGTTCATTACTTTGGGTGCTAATTATTTCTATAATTATTGTGATTACCTAACATAACAAAATGGCTCTTTTGAATGAATTTCTATTATTTATCACCTATATTTGGCTCTTTTGAATGACAAGGTTACCAACCACTACTCTATTACAGTGAACGAAAATGGCAGCTTTTCCACGAAAAATATGTTTATGGAAACTAAACTCCCCCCCATAATTTTATATTTTCTTGTTGCTTTATTAATTATTAAAAAGGACATAATTATTGTAATATTTTTTTTGTATTTAAAACAGGACAAGGACAAAAAAATGAGAAACGTTTTGTATTTCGAGAACGTATCTTGTTTTTTGGTCCTCGTTCTGTAAAACGAAATCTTTGCACTTCGACTTTCGACTTCGTACCGTGCGGCTTCCGAATTAAAAAAAAATGACTCTCTTAAGGCCAAGGTCAAATTAAAAAAACGACCAAAGTTGCCGATAAAAATATTCAATAATTTAAAAATAGTTAAAAGCCACTATTCTAAAGTTAGTTCGTAATAATATTAACAATCACTTTTTATTAACAAAATACTGGTTTTAATCACATGCCACATCGTAATTTTAATTGAAATATTTATACGAAATTTCCATATAAAGACAAGTTACTGCGATATTTTGCAAACATCACATATTCCTCTTAAAGATCCATTCCCATAAAAACTAAAAACATCTCCATATATTTAACTCAAACGATTTCATTTTTATGTTAGTCTGTGTTTTACTAATGTTGCAAGAATTATAAAAAAACGAAACAATAAAACATTGTTGATTACAAAAAAATTATATTTTTATTTTCAAAATACAAAATGATTTTATAGAAAATAATTAAATGGATACACATTGAATACACAGAGTGACATATTTTATACATAATATTAATAGGTATTATTGCAAAATAGTATAAAAATTATTAGAACAGTGTGCTATTCAGAAATTAAGCATACAATTATAATACATTACTAATTTAACACGTTGACCTCCATGTCAGTCACCGATGTATTACAATTGAAATACCTTGGTTCATGACGGTCAGCAACCGGTGGTGGTCAATGTGTTAAGTAGAAAGCTAAATTACACTGTATATTCCATATTTACTCTGATTTCATTAGTTACAATATTTTTAGTTGTATTGTATAATAATCAATAAACTATATTAAACACATCATTCTTTTCCATTTAATTGTCAATTACATCAAATCCATCTCATGTATAATAGATTGATACAGAAAAATCTTATCTTTACTATCAGAAACATTATCCTATGATAGAAAAAACTTGAATTTAACAATTTAATGATAAAATATGAAAGGTTTGAGTTTTAAACTTTTAAATAGAACACACACACACACTTTCAGAAGCGCGCGCGTGTGCGTTAATTAATATTTATTTCTCGCATTTATGTTTTAAAATAATTTCAAATAATTTTGTTACTTAAAAATCACAAAGCTGAAAAATAAAACGTCAAATGAATCGATTAAATAAACCTATGATTTCAAAAAACTTAAAAGATGTATAATAATTACAATATTAATGACACATTCACTTCACAATACATTATTAGCATCGAGTTTCTTTGACTTGGTATTTTCGTGTATTTTTTTACATTTTTATTATGGAAAAGATTTATATTAAATCGTGAGATTTCTAAATTGTGTATATGTTTAAAATTCTATCGCCAACATCTCAGAAATACTAATATTATTATCTCACATACCTTCTAATAATATATAATGATTCAATAATTTAATTAACCATACAAATTTTTTTTTCAAACAACTGTATGTTATATATGAAAAACGTATTATGTTTATTTATAAGCACTTAATTACAACTATAAATTGAAAGGATAAATTATGACCACAAAAACTGCTAAAATTGGTAAAAAAACATATAGAAAAGCACTTGAAAAATAATACTATTAGCAATTTTATTCACAATGAATGTTATTTGTGTCACTAACGGCTGCCACCTTGGTGATAAATCACCGAGGCTTAGCCTGTCCCTACCAACCAGGAGTTGTATTCGCAAGTCTTCTCATACGACGAGTATTTCTATCTTGATCTCTTATCTTCTTTTCCATTTCAGCGTCTGTTAATGTTTCCAAAAATGGTGCCCAAGAATCAGCTTCAGAAGGTGGGCGAAATGGTACCTAATAATCAAATTATTAATTTAAAATTAAAACTCCTTTGCATAATATATATATAATAAAATTTACTATTTACTTCAACAGTTGGAAGTGGAGCTTCGCTAAATGCATATGTTCTTTGATGCCAACCAAGTTGTCCCCGCACACTATAAGCAATTGCAGTAACAAACTCCCCACCCAACCCAAGTTCTGCACATAATTTCATAGCAAATTCTTCTGGATTATTTTCTCTTTCTGACATATCCCATTCAACCTAAATCCAAATATAGAAAATCACTTTTAAAGAAAAAAAGGCGCAAATTTATAATTCAAATATAATAAATATATACCTGATCTACTAACGAAGTATTACCAACATGAATATTTAACTTTATAACAACTCGTTGATCCGTATTTTCCTCTAGTACAGGAGGAGGTTCACTTGGAAATGCGTCTAACTGTTGTCTAATTGACGAAGATATTGCAGGAACAAACGTTACAGGATTCAAATCAAGATCATCACATAATACTTCAGCAAATTGTTCAGGTGTAATAATAGATTCTTAAAAAGTAAATAATTCAATTAAATATCATATGAAATAAAATTAGTTAATTTAAACAAAAACTTTTATCATATAAGATCAAAGCTTCAAAATTCATAGCTCAAAACAAAATGGGAGTCAAAATGGCCTCAACCAATTTGGAACTCAATTCTCGGTTCAAATCATTTACTTATTTAAAAAAAAATAGACATTAATTAGAAAAAAATAACCATTCTTATTCCAAGTAAAAGTATCACGAAGTTTTTGTCCTTCAATCTCCATATCTAATCTAATAGGTACTAATAACTGCTTCTGTGAGGCATTTTCTAAATTAGCAGCCATATCTGTATCATCAAAACATAAAGGAAATGTGCGAATCTGGAAATGACAATCATAACTAGATTATTTATTACTACAATTATATATATATACATATATATATATATATATATATATATATATATATATATATACATATATATATATATATACATATATATATATATATATATATACATATATATACATATATATATATATATATATATATACATATATATACATATATATACATATATATATATATATATATATATATATATACATATATATACATATATATACATATATATATATATATATATATATATATATATATATATATATGTGTGTGTGTGTGTGTGTATTAACTGAAAAATTTAATCTTATAATCGCAACATACCTTTTTATTATGGACTCTATTTCTATTAATCGGTGTTGCTTGAGGAACTGCATCTAAGTGGGACGAATTAGGCAAAGCTGGTAACCATGGAGCATTGTGTGGTTTTTTTGATTTACCTTCACGAGGTGTAGAAGTTTCAGATGAACCAACAGATACAGCTTTAAATCTAATTAAAATACAAAAAAAACAATATACTTACAAATAAAAAAAATACATTCAAAGTTAACAAAACAAGAATTTACAGTTCTATAGTATTTTCAATATTGGAAACGCATTAAAATTTAAAACCACAAGTAAATTTTGTAAACTTTTAGATATTTAGAACATACTTATCATCATTTCCTTCGATAATGTCTTCAACTTCTGTTGCTTTTAATAAAGATACAGAGCTCGATAATATATGTGCTCCAAGACCTAAATCGACAAGACGCTTTCTTTCGTCATTAGTTAATGTTCTCCGAGTTAAACCAGGATACTTTTTATATAAAGAACCTCTGAAAAGCCGTAAGTAATTTCCAACCTATAAAAAATCAAAATTGTTAATAAAATAATAATATTTTTATAATAATTACATAATTCTTTAATAACACAACAAATAATTAAAAATAAAATAAATAACATGAATTACTGATCAATTTAAACAAAAATATTACAAATTTCATAACTCAAAATTTTCCACTTAAACGCGTTCAAGAGTTAACCTACAAAGTAAAGACAACAACAAAATATTACAATTCATTAACAAGTAAAATGAAATTAACCAAAACCAGATATTTAATAAGTCACTGAACAAAATTTATTTACATCTAAGACTCAAAAATTAATTGCCAACAATAAAAAAATGTCTACAAAATCATTTGCTGCCTTTCAAAATGGCTGACAATATATGTAACTACAACGAATAAATTATTTTCAAATACATAAAATATATAAATATATACTTAAATATAATCCAAAACTAACTTTAAATTGCGAAAATATCGACGTCAATGGCAATATAGTAATCGCTCTTTTTTTTAATAAAATGTGGAAAAGACACGCTATTAAAGGATAAAGTCGATAACGATTTACCTCTGAACCGACGCAATAATATTCACCGCCTTCTTCGATTTGGAAACTAATCGGTTTATCTCCATAAGTCCTCATTTTCGAGATCCTTCCAACGGAAGGGATCTGACAGGCCCGCACGACGCCACTCGATTATCAGTTGGTATCACTGATGCCGGTTGATTCATTTTAATTATAACAATATCAGTGTTGCCAACAAAATTTATATTTCATTATTATCAATTTTCATAAATATTTTTTAAATTTAAAAAAATATTTGGAAATTATTACTTAACGATTTTTTCCGAAGGAAAGCGTTTTATATTTTTTTTTAAAAGAAAGTTTTTTTTATTTTTTTAACGTGTTTAAAATTAATTGAATTTTTAATTATTTCGAAATATATTTAATTATATGAAATCAAGTTTTTGAATTATTACTATAAAAAAATAAGGAAAAAACATTTCTAAAATACACTAATATTTTTAATTTTTAACAATTTTAGTTTTTCATTAAAAAAAAACATTTAATCCTTTAGAAATATTTTTAACTATTGAGTTGTAAATAAAGAATAGTTTTTGAAATAAGTTAATATTTTTTATTTTAGAATAATTATGAAATTAATGCAAAACATGATATTTAGTTAACTAAGTTAAATGGAAATAATTTTTTTGTAGTATTTATTGCATGAACTTTCATAAAATGATAATTTTATATACTTGTTTATTATATTGGTAGCACCAGTTTCATATCTAACATAACCTGTAGTAGACTGAATATTTGTTTCGGGATTACTTGAATTTCGAAAGACAATATAAAACAATGAAATACACCACGTTTAGTGAATATTACGTAAGAAAAATATGTATTCAATAATCAGAAGTGAATTACATTATTTCATTTCCCCGATTGATAATAAATTGATTTATATTTTTAGAGAAATGTCATTTGATTCCTGGCCAGATAGTAAAAATGTGGAACTTATTCTACGTGACTTTTTTGAAGACGCAACCGGGAAGTTAAGCAATTATTTTAAAGAAGCCAGAACTTCGACAGTCGTTTTGATTGTCATTTATATATTTCTGTGCATCCTTATATACAAATGGTATCATATAAAGAATCGCACAAACAAAATCATCCATGGTTCCAAAAGGGTGCTCCTAGTAACAGCTCATCCTGACGATGAGTCTATGTTCTTCGGCCCAACTATCGTTACTCTAGTACGCCGAGGAATACACGTTAATTTACTATGTTTATCTAATGGTTAGTATTATTTAATCACATATTATACAGTTGTAACAATAATAAATTTGGTATGAAATTTAGTTATGATAAAGCGTAAATTGATAAACACATAAAAGTTACAAAAAAATAAATTATTTGCAAATGTTGTGATCAGTAATGAAAATTTCTTAGAAACTAAATTATTCTTCAGATTTAATCGTTTTGTATATTTTTGTAAACGAAACTGCATCTGTCAAATATAAAAAAAAACGGTTTCTTACATTAAGAATGCAACAAATTATGAACAGTAGAATAGACGAATTTATTTGTCGTTTAATGCTCCAGAATTAATATAAGTATTGATAATATTTGTATTTATAAAAATTTAATTGTAAATGAAATGGCAGATAGTCCTTTAAAATATGTTTAAATAATTGCATATAAACTGTAAAGAACCTCTTTCAATGGTTTTTTTTTTCTAATATTCTCTTGCTAACTAAACTTATATTAGTATTATTATAAAATCTTTAATGTTTTTTTTGTTATTTAAAAAAATTGTCTAATTCCAGGAAATTTTTACAAAAATGGCAAAATTAGACATGCAGAATTATACAATGCATGTGAAATTTTAGAAATAAAAAAACATTCAATATTTTTATGTATAGACGACTTAATGCCAGATGACCAAAATGTTCAATGGCAATTCGATCATGTTGCCAATATTATACTTCATTATATTGAAGCTCTCTCGATAGATACTGTAATTACGTTTGACAAAGGCGGAGTATCGCATCATCCCAATCACTCATCAATATTTTTTGCCATCGCAAAACTATGCATTGAAAAACGTTTTCCTGAAGGTATTTGTAATTATATGATCCAAAAATTACTTTAAGCATTTTTATTAACCCGTAATAAAACAAAAGTAATTGTAAATTGAATTTTAATGTATATTTTTTTAAAGTAATGGTTTTTGGTCCATTAATAAAAAATAATATTGTTAATTCTATGAGTATTTCTATATCAATAGTAACTTTGATGAAAAATAACACGTGTATACATATCTTTTCTATTATTGTATAAATTTAACATAAAATATTTTATATTAAAATTCACAAAAGTTTCAATATGTTTCAGATTGTAAATTATTCACTTTGGATACTGTAAATGTAATAAGGAAATATTGGAGTTACTTGGATTTACTTTTAAGCTTTTTATTGTCTTCACATTGGTATCATTTTCGTTTATAACTTTGCATAAATATGTATAATAATAATAATAATATTTTTATAAAATTTTAGGTTTGTCCTTACATGGAAAGATAGTAAAATAGTAAAAGGTGCCATGAAGAAACATAAATCGCAAATGGTTTGGTTTCGATATTTATATCTTTTATTTTCTAGATACATCCTAATAAACACGTTACAACACGTAACTTCATCCGATTTGGAACTTGATTTGCAGCTCGAAGATTAAATATAATTGTAAATTATGCCCTTTTATTAAATTTTTATACCAAAAATTTCAATTAGGTAAATTAATAGAATATAAATCGTTGAAAAACTGCGAAATATATTTTTTCGCGAAGTATTATAGTTAAGAAATAATTTTATTTACATTGGACTTGCATGCGGTTCATTTTTTGATATGCTTTTATACATTTTTTTTATCATTACTATTTTTATTATTTTAGTCTAAAGTTCCTCTTGAAATATGATATTGATGGTGTTTTATCATATATATGCACGTACTGTATTAAATTAAATTATATAATGAACGTTGTGCATATAAAATTTTATCGTTATAAAAAATGTAATATATTGGAATGTTAATATTGATGGAATTGACGTTTTTTGTCGTTGTTTTTAAAATTTGTATGTTTTTCCTTATAATAAAATAGCAATAAAAATATTGAAATTTTCGTAATATTTGTTTTGCATTTATAAATTTTAATAAAAATGATTCCAGTACATCTAAATAAAATAAATTAGTTTAACATATTCCCAACTCTCACTATTACAATTTTTTTATTATTTTAATATTACTATATTAGTTACGTAATTTTTGAAAGATCCTCGTCAATTGTGCAGGTCAGAGATAATCAACTAGCCGATCGTGAGGCTGATTTTGGTCAATCGTCGGTTACTTATAATGTCTGAGGTGGTATTCCGTGCACCGTGTACTTTAAAGCAACTGTAGGAGATAAAAATTTCTAGCAATAGTTTAATGCGTTCTGAAAATTTTCTAAGGTTATAAATTTGCCTTATATTGAAACAGTGTATAAACATAGTATGCGTTTCGTTCTCCTTGGACTACGTCTACGATAACGAAAGTTGGCCACTGCTGGTAGGGGCAATAATTTTATTATCCGACATATACCATTGAAGCGACATAAATCACAAACAAAGAGGCGTCAATAGTCAGAAAAGATTTTAAAGTATTAGTATTTTTAACGTTTCGTTTTGAAAAGATTTAACCGTGCGAATTGTTACGATCGAAGGCGGGAAAATCGAAACGGCGCTCGTTTCGATTGACGTCACATCCGTTGCGACGGAGCGTGCGCACTGCAACACGCCATTGCGCACGCGCACTAGACTCGATCGCGCACTGTGCGCCACGCGATTACAACTCCGCACACACGGCACACGAACGGGACCACAGTACGCCGTTGACGGTCGCCGTTGCTGCACGTCGTCCCCGTTCGCAGCACGCTCGTCCATCGTCGCCGAGAACGACAACATGCTCTGCAAAGAGTAGTAAGTGTCGTCGTCGCCGACCGGAAAAAATAAAACAATCATCAACAAAACTAAACTGCCGTACTCGTAATTTGAATGTGAAAAAAATAATATATATAGCGCGCGATCGATCCCCCGCACTGCCCCGCCCGACTACGCCCCCGCATCCCCGTCCCCCCTCTCGCGGGGCGCCGCCATTGTGGTCTCCTATTCGATTATTGCAGCGTTTTCGCGTTAACCTCAACTCGACGCTCGTCTAGCAGATCGATAAAGAATGATTCACGTTGCCAATTCATACATTTGCACGCGCGCACACACACACACACAATTCACTATTTCAACGGTAATGTCTGAACATTTTTACGTTATTATAATATTGGTTTAAATCTAAAATCGTCTATTAAATTTGTATAGAATCGTTTTACGATTGAAACGATTCGCCGTTAAAAAGAAAAAAAAACACGAACAAATTCCGCTTTGTTCTTTATGGTTATATATTTATATATATATATATGTTTTCCAAAATTATGCTCGACACTTTATTACGATCAGTTATTTTCTTTCATTGACTTTTCGAATGTGTATTTTGACAGTTCAAAGATCCCATTACGAACTATTCGCAATTTCGATTTTCATAAAAAAAATCGAACGATTGCGTATATTATTTATCGTTTAACGAAGAAAATACTATATTATTTCGACATATTAATATATTTCGTTTCATAAATCTTACTTTTTTATATATGAATTGCGCTACAAATGAATCAATTTTAGATGTAAAGAATATAACCTTCGTTTTATGCGAATCGTTTCGTTTTAATACGACGATCGAGTAATTTTATTGTAATAAAATTATATTTATCAAAATAAAATCTTTTTTATTTTCCTATCGTAACGTATGTCGTTTGCAATTTTTCGTCTGTATCTCTTATCTGTCGTTTTATAATCGATCGACATAACGTTTCTATTAATTCCTCGATTTGTTTTTATCTTTGTTTTATTTATTTCATTAGAAAATCGAGGATATGTACGACGATCGCAAACTTCCATATAATTAATTACGTTTGTCGTACGAATTTATTTAAAAAATGGAAGAAAAAAAACGATCAGACATAAAAACGTTGAATTAAAATATTTTTAAACTAAATAAATTCAATTATAATTTGAAATATTTGATTTATACGACATAACAAAGAATCGTAAAAGGTAAACGGATTATTTCTATATTATTCATTGACGTCATCTTAGTTTTTGTACATTTGCAAATAAATATTCAAAATCTCAAAATATATAATATATTTCATTAACGAATACGTTTATTGTTTGTTCAATAAGGCAATTATTATGTTTTTCTTAATAGATCATTATTTTCATTAATACGAAATATAGTTGATATTGACTTTCACATTTATTATATACTATTTTTCTAGGACAAGGACAATCTCGCGATGATAATTTCTTTTGATCGTATTAATTTAAAATGAATTGTTGGCCTTCTGCAAGTCAATTTTTCCTTATATTAAAATCATTCAGTGAAATCTCGTTTATTTATTTCATATAAGACCTAGAATGAAACTTGAATAGAAATTTATAATTTTTATAATTTTCAATAACTACAACGAAAAAATATTGAAATGAAATTTTATATTTTATGTATATTTATACCAAACTTGAACATTAAACCGATTAATATAATACATTATTAAAATATATCGGAATCGTTAATTTACGAGAATAATCAGTATCGTTTTTATCAATAATTAATAAATGGATATCTTATATTAAACGATGACTCGAATTACTTCACTGCTATAAACAGATCTTAAATTTTTGTCTGAAATCATAATATGTCGCACGTAAACCTCAATTATGTTATCTGCTTAATTCTTTTTGCTTACATATTTTACTTAAATCTTATCGTTGACACGTATGTCAAAAAATGTTAAACCTTTTTTTGAGTCAAATATTTCAGATTAAATGTAATCGTTTTTATCCGCACAAGTAAAAGTGTAAACGTTCAATATTTTACAATATTTGATCTCACGATTGCTTCATTCTCATTCTGGTTATACCGTTTTTTCGCGACATACGTCATTTGATGATTCATAATATGAAGTTTGCACTATGTACATTATTATTATTATTATTATTATTACAACACTCGTTTATTTTGACGGTCTTTAGAAATATATTTTATTATTCAATTATTCTTTTCGTATAAACATAAACAGAAGATTTTAATCATATTGATCTATTTTTATTTACAATATAAATATTTTTTTAATAAACGATTATAATAATTACCAAAAAACATATGTATTTTTAATATTTAAATATGTATTTTATGATAATTTGCGTATTTTTTCAATATAATTCTATGCATTTCCGCTTCCTGTTTTATCTAATTTTGTATTGGTAATTTATTTTATATTTGAAACTAAATAAATAATTTATTGGATATTCATATTCTTTAGTTGTGGAAAATAATAATAAATCTTTATAATTATGATATACTTACATAGTTAGCTTTTTACCCTATTATTTATGCGTTAACTATTATTGTCTATACGTTTACATAGCATTTTTAATTGCGGAAATAATTGCATTTGGCAATTACCCGACATGACACTGTTCTATGATGCTTAGTAGGTGACGTTTCAATGCTATAATTTTGCAATTCCTATTAGTACATATACATATTTTGCATGTGTGCGTAAACTTCGATATGGAATTATAATTGTTATTTTCTAAATTATTCTAGTGTTAAATATAAATATATTTATTAATATATATATATATATATATATATATATATATATATATATATATATATATATATATATATATAAAGTGATTAACCTTATAGCAGATCACCATAGTGATTATTTTTAATGTAATTTTTATTATATAAGTTTTCTTCAAAATTCTTTGAACTAATCTAATCTATATTCTTATCCTAAGTCATGTGATATTAAATATTCTCTCTATAATGATTCCATTTAATCTGATTTTTCTAATCGAAAAGATGTTATGTCATGTACGTTATTTAGCAAAAAAAAAAAGAAATATAAAAAAATAATATAATAAAATTGACACGTATTTTTTATCTTTTTTTTTGCATTTTAACAGTAATTAAATTAAAAAAAATTATATTAAAAATAGTAAAATAATTTTATCTAATCATATCAGATGGAATAATTTTTTTCAGGAGATTTATTTTCCTTATTTCAGTATTAATTTTTAATTAATTGCAATATCCATTTATAAAGTATTGATAATGTACTTAAATGATCATCGATAACAAGTTGTATTTTTATGTATTGCATTTCTATCATCTTAAATCTTTTAATTAATTTTATAATTTGTTATAAACTTGACTTTTCTATATGTCGATATATACCATATATATAATATTTACTTTTTTCCTTATGTTTTTTTTTTTGTAATTCTTATCAGTAGTTCATCGTTTTTATATATTTGTATTTACATATAATATATTTATATATTTATCACTATATATAAAATAAAAGAAATTTTATTGACAAAAACCTAGATATATAGAAAATAGATGTTTGTCAGGTTTTGTATTCAACATTATTTATATTTTATAATTATATTTATCACTTAAAAGAACATATATATATATATATATATATATATATATATATATATATATTTATTTATTTATTTATTTATTTATTTTCAGAATTTTTTAATATCTTCAAATTTTTCAAATCTTATATTTAATTTTCTTGTAATATTTGTCATTTACGTAATAATATTGATTTAAAATTTAAATAGTACATACAAAAAGTGGTTAAACTTATTCATATTTCAAATCGCTATTGTTTGAAATAAAATATTGTACATTTTGTTTAAAAAAAACAATTTTCCACATCTTCATCAATCTAATATTCACGTGATTTGGTATAATTAAAAAAATTAAAATATTTTTTTAATTTTATGACTAAATTTGTTTTGTGTAGAGTATTGACTACTTTTAAATTATTTTTATATTAGGATATATCGTCTTTTAAATGATGTTTACATTTTATATCCTCTTTTTTTCTTATTAGTACAATTTTAAAACCATATTTTTTACATTAAATATTTCATGAATATATACAATATATTTACAATAATTAAAAATTATTTTCATTTGCGTTATAGAAAAAATATTTTAAACTTGTAGATACCAATGTGAATTCTAAAGATATTTATTCTGTGCTTATTTATCTTTTTCCCTAAGAATCTATAAAATAATTTGCAATATTTTTGTTCTTATTAAAAACATCAATTACATGACAAAATTTCAAATGAGATTTATATTATTTATTATTAGCATATCATTTCATTGTGCATTATATAATAATGTGTCGTGAAATCTTAAACACGTATTTTAAATATTTTATATGTTGTGTTTCTACTTTTAAGGAAAATTAATTTCAATTTTTTAATAAAAATCGCAAATTGTTAGTCTGTCTACAATATATTTATTCTATTTATTTATTTTCTCAATAAAGCTGTTTTTTCGTACAAGAAACGATCGAGTTTTTAATATTAAATTCACAGTTTTTGGAGTTATTGAGAAAGTAGGTCAATTTTTCTTATTGCCATTTGTTTAATTAGTTACATTTATAAATACTCATATTTATACCTATATAAAAATAATTTATATATTTCTTATTTATTTTGTTTTTTCAATGTATATTTATTTTTGAACTTATATATTTCTATGACTATTTTTTTATATAAATACTTATTTTAAAATATATGTTATCCATATAGTATAATTAATACATTATTGCGTAATATACGACCGCATCTTAGTTGAAATTATAAATATACAATATTGTCTAAAATATCTCTGAAATTATATAATATTCCGTCAACAAACTAAATGATATTAATTTACATATATTTGATTTTTATTATCCAACTTAGTTAATACGATTACGCGTATGAAATTTTATCCTAGGTGAGGTTTCAATAGCTTGTGAATATACTTAATATTTCAGAAATAAACATTAGAGAAATCAAGAAACACAAAATTTTTAGAGTTAGTATTATATTGTATGACAACTTATAAATACTTGAAATTTTCAGTATTTAAAAAATAACTTATTTTCCATTTTAATACTCTATATAAAAGTGATTTTTCGCAACTTATTAAAATATTCTCAACCAATTTTAATATATAATTTTGTTTTTATTTCAGTCGTGTACCATTGCCACTTACTGTAGAAGAGGTAATTTTTTATTTTTCTTTTTTATATAAATAATTATTATTAACTCAAGTAATGACGAAATCATGCCAAAAAAATATTTCAATATTGTATTAAAACTTTATAATCATTATTTATATCTTATAATTTCTTTAAATTAAATTATATTTCTCTTCTTTGCTATAGTACCAAGTTGGTCAACTCTGGGCAGTAGCAGAAGCTTCAAAAAATGAAACTGGAGGAGGTGAAGGTATAGAAGTTATTAAAAATGAGCCGTTTAAGGATTATCCTTTATTGGGTTAGTTATTTATTGTTAAAAACATATTTAAATAATTTTCAATTTATTTATACTAGAATGTATTCGACTAGTTTTAACATTTAAAAACATTTAACTTAGAACTTTGATATTATTTTATTTTCGAACCATAATTATAGAAGTAATAAGTGACTCTAATATTACGTAATATTTGCACAGTTGGATTTTTGGTTATACATATACATTAAATTGATAATACTTTTGTAATTGCATAGTAACTGCTTCGATTTTTATTTCAATAAAAAATGACGTATTACAATTTTATATTATTTTAGGTGGAAAATATTCGTCTGGTCAATATACATACAAAATTTATCATCTTTCGTCCAAAGTTCCTGCATTTATTAGACTACTTGCACCCAGGGGATCTTTAGAAATACATGAAGAAGCTTGGAATGCTTATCCCTATTGCCGAACAGTACTTACTGTAAGTTTTCATTATATATTTAGAATAATTTTTATTACATATCAATTTCGCTAAATAAGAGTGTATATATATATATATATATATATATATATATATATATATATATATATATATATATATATATATTGTAATATCTAATTTTAGAATCCCAGTTACATGAAAGAAAATTTCGTCATATGCATTGAATCTTTACACGTGGATGATACTGGCGAACAAGAAAATGTAAGTAATTTATTAATTTACATTTAACGCTATTATTTTATTTTATTAATATCTAAGATTGTATCAATTCATATTAATCAATTGATTATAATACCGTGAATAAATTAGAATTGCTTGTTTATTGTATGTATAATATTTTATGTATATAAATTAATATACAAATATAAATATAATGTTTCCTCTATAACGTTTTGAACTTAGTACGAGTGTTTAACTCTTCTTTTTTTTCATTAAACTGTACTATGAACTCAACTTTTTAATATATTAACATTTTGACAATTTTTCTTATTCATCAAGGTCGATATTATTTCTACATTTTTTTTCTTAATTTTAACAAAACATCGTTTTAAATTGAATTACTATTTTACTTAACTTTTATGTTAGATGTTAAGAGAAATTTTAATTTGTAATAAAAGGAAAATATCAGGCTAAGGTGAAGCTATCTGATTCAGTTCACTTTTTTTTATTTATATAAGAACGTAGACTGCATTGTTTATAATGAATTAATTATATCTATTAATTTCAAACGAAATATGTCAGATTGACGTATTTCAAAATATGTCAATATAGCATCACCATCAGTTGAAATATCATCGTAAATAAAATATTTTTTTTAAACTTTTGTCAATAAAAATATTACACATATTTCTATGTTTCACAAATAGTTAATTAAATCAAATCTGAAAAAAATAAACAAATAGTTAATTAATTAAAATTTAAAAAAATATTAATATATATATAATGAATTGAATTTTTATTAAATTTTGTTTCTCATATTCACATAATTTTATTTTAAATTCAAGGTACATGAACTACCACCAGAAAAATTGAAAAACCGAGAAGTAGTTGTTATTGACATTGCTAATGATCCAATTCAATCAAGTGATTACAAACAAGAATTTGATCCCACTCAATTTAAGTCTGTAAAAACTGGTCGAGGACCACTTAAAGGACCCAAATGGTGGCTGAATCAAAAGCCAGTCATGACCTGCTACAAACTTGTCACTGTAGAATTTAAATGGTTTGGTTTACAGGTATATATTATTTTTCAATTTTATTGTTTTTTACAATATTTATTCATAGGTCTTATTTGTTTAATTCTTTATATACTGTTTTAGAATAAAGTAGAAAGTTTCATTCAGAAATCTGAAAGACGGTTATTTACTTCATTCCACAGGTAATCATAGTTTTATAAGAATAAAAGTGTTTTATAATATATATATATATATATATATATATATATATATATATATATATATATATATAACTTTATTGTATTTTATTTACAGGCAAGTAGTTTGTTGGTTAGATAAATGGCACGGATTAACAATGGCCGATATTCGAGCTATTGAAGATAAAACCAAGGAAGATTTGGATAAATTAAGAGAAAAAGGTGAAGTTCGTGGAATGAGAGCCGATGGAGAGTAGATAAAATAATATTCCATTTCAGTTACCATAGTTGTCTGTTAGGGAATTTAAATTTATATTAAGTTAATATAAATCGGGCTAAATACCTTTGATGCCCCTGGATAATTTTCGCAGATAAAAAAATAAACAATTTTGTTGATAATATTAAAAATATTCCAATTTATTGTATTTGATGTATGTATGACAACTTAATACAACAAAAAAATATTCAGTGTAATTTGTTTAGTTAAGAAAAATAATAACTGGTCCACTATTTATTTTGCAAAATATAATATAACAATGTTTATAAAAGCATTATAACGCAGGTTTATAATACAAGTCTCGTATGTCTTTATATTTAAATTTGCCACAATCTTTATTTTTAAAAACTAATAGAAAATCAATATAATAAAATGAAATATATATATATATACATATATATTTTAATACCAGTTTTATAAATTTTGAAGCTATCACTTCATTAACAATAATTATCTATGGACCAGAACACTTCGAAACCAGAAATATATCACTTAAAAATGTAGATATTTATTAAATTTATTTATAGTTCTTTCGTTTTCCTTTAATTTTAACACTGTAAATAAATCGAAAGAATATATTTGACGAGACGTTTATATAAAAATGAGAAATCGCTAATTTAATAAGGACAATTTTAAAACCTGTTTTTTAGTCTTTATTATGTTTACCAAAAGTATTCGCGAGGCATGTTATTGTTTTTTTTTCTATTATCATGAATTACTCTATACAATTGATATATTGTATACCAATATTTAATGTGTAAATTAATAAAAGTATCCAGAATTTAAAATATGCTTTAGTCAATTATAAATGGATATAATATTATGATATCACACTTGTAGAATAATCTGCGATAAAAATATTATTTTTCTATATATCTCGGCCATTAGTTTCAGATAACTGTTATGCGCAATTTATATTGTAATTTATAAGAGATATTTTTGATGACATTCGAAGCAAATAGATAGGTTAATAGTTTTTTCTTTATTATTTTTTTACCTAGTTTTCCTATTTTTTTGCATTTAGTAAATTTTGAAAGGTTTTTATGGATGTATTATTGTATGTTTTCTTATAAATTTTATTGGAAAAAATCAAGTTATTAAATACTTATTCTCTATTGTTAACTTTGTTTATTTGCTTGTTTCAATCAGTGCTTTAAAGGCTCTTATTTATTTTCCTTTTATTCTTAAGCAATTCTAAAATTATATTTATATTAATTTTATTTATATCGTTATGTTCCTTCATATCATATCGTAGTTAGCGGTCTTTTTTTATAAATACTGTTTTACATTATTTTACTATTATATTTCTTATATATTTTTATTTTCTATATAGAAAAAATTTAACTGCATATTCTAAATAAATTCATATTGATCCACTATACATTAAAAATATTAATAAAAATCTTTATCTGCATGTTCAACATTTCATAAAATATCAACTCAGCAATTTAACCTTTTATTTTTTTGTATATAAACAGTTATACAAACATTTGTAGATTTTTTATTTATTGGATTTAAAATTTGGTGTATAAATAAATTTATTTGAATGTGATCTCAGTACTCTTATTAACATCATTTTTGACTCATTCTCGTAGAATTTACTTGTATTTACCTCATTTTTTTTATCCAATTGTGACAAATCACTGAATTCGAAACAAAAAAATCATGCATTCCTTGTATTGTTATCACTGTAACATAAATTTAATTCAAATAAATTGTAATGAACGTCAATAATTAAATGACAAAAAAACTAGGTGTATATAGAAATACTATTTATTAGTAATACTATATAATTAAAAAATTATAAAAAAATCAATAAATAATAATAGTCATCAATTTGAGTGCATATATAGTTAATACGTTCGTCAATATAAATTAGGTAATTTAAAATATTTATAATTAGAATAAATTAAACGGCTTCCAGCAATTTTGGGAATATCTAGAGTGACCAATGCCATGTGAATGAGAAATAATAATAAAAAAATCATAGCAATTGTACATAAATTGCGATCTGCACAGTATCG
This sequence comes from Leptonema lineaticorne, assembly GCA_024500535.1. NCBI lineage: Eukaryota > Metazoa > Arthropoda > Insecta > Trichoptera > Hydropsychidae > Leptonema > Leptonema lineaticorne. The sequence continues at coordinate 8,120,646 of JANIJI010000017.1, forward strand.
ATGTTTGCATTTGTGATTATTATTATTGTTTTGCTAAAAATTACGTTTTTAAATTTACGAGGCACTCTACTAGAATAGTACTTTTTTTTAATTACATTCATTTGATGACACGAAAAAAACGCTTTTATAATACAAAATGCTTGAGCGAAATTTTTTTTGATTATTTAATTTTACTGTATAAAAAGAAAAATCTTATTTTATAATTAAGGGAAATCTGTTCAAGAAATAAATAATCTCATTGCTCAATCAACTTTAGATCTTTTTGCCAATTTTTGTTATATATATATATATATATATATATATATATATATATATATATATATATATATATATATATATATATATGTATATAAATATATATATGTATAAATATATATATATATATATATATTTATGTTATGAAATATGGTGTCTGAAATTATACTTTTGTTACAACAATATGAATACATATTGACAAATCAATTTAAATTTGGTATTTTTTACTGTTGACCCGATATTATATAATTTAACTTTAATATATATATATATATATATATATATATATATATATATATATATATATATATATATATATATATATATATATATATATATATATATATATATATATATATATATATATTAAAATTATTGCTCACTAGATAAGTCATATCCTATACGAAACAGTTGTATTTATTTCACTTGGAAAAGTATTAATCGTTAAATAGTATCAAGTACTTTAAAATAATAAAATCGCCATGTTTTTCTCTTCAATGTTAAAAGAAACACTATTTGCTCTGTTATAATAATACAATTTGAGTCATAATAATACATGTTTGTAACTTTTCGATTTAATTAAAAAAATATTTTTATTTAAAACGATATATTTTTGAGTATTGGAAGTATAGATGAAGATGTGAAATAAATGTTGTTAATATTGTTACTATATAGATATATTTATATAAAAACTAAAACACTGTTGAGTAGACTGTTAATAAAATTTGAAGCGTAAACTATTTTTTGTGCTTTCTTTTTTTAAATTATACTCAAACTATAATAAAAGTCAGGAATATTGTATACAAAGTAAAATTAATATATGGTGGGACTTCAATTAAAAATTGTTTTACTTCACAATGAATGCATTTTTTTTTTGAAAAATATAAGACAATTATGCATAGCTATATTATAAATTTTAAATAATAGTAATATGCTTTTTCATGAAATTGATTTTTTTTAATTTCATGTTCAATAATGGAACAAAATTTTTCTTAATGTCATATTAAAAATTTAAAACAGTTGAAGAAGTGCCAAAATAAGGTTAAAATTTTAAATGTAAGTTAATTTATTGTAATGGGGTTATTTAAAAGTTCATAATTTATATAATTAAAAATTTTCATATCTAAATTATTTGGTACGATAAAGTTTGACTTTTCAAAGCCGTTTCATTAGAAAATTTATGATATAAAAATATTACAATCCACATTTGAATTTGGCTGTTATATATATGTAGATTATTATATATCCATTGAAGTTCAGATTTTAATTTATAACATCAGTTGTCTCCCAAAGATCAATTAAATTTATTATTTTATTATCATGGCAGTAATATAACATTTATTTCATTCATTCGAAGAAAAATAAGTAGGATTTGGCGGATAAGCAGATACAATAATAAATACTAAAATATAAATATACAAACTACAAGACAGTATAAAAACATATTATAAATATATACAAATTACAAAATATAAAATATTTTTTTTCAATAAATCTATATATGGTATATGTTAAATTTTTTTACATGTTATTGTATATTTAGTTTATTTTATTTGAAAACAAATTTAAAAACAAACGAAATAAATAATTTTGTGACTCACACGATTCAATATATAATTAACTCGATTATTACAATTTTTGTTACAATTTTATTTTAATTATGATATAATCACAAATCATATATATATAACGTTATATTTTTGTCAAAAAAAATACTGTTTAATAAACTAAATAAAATATACATAACTAAATAGATTATTTTAAATATATCAATATAAAAATAAAATTTTTAAATCGTCAAAAATTAATCACAAAATCTTTTTTTCCAATTTAATATAAAATAATTTCAACATGTTTATATTTAATTTCTTTTTATTTATTGACCAAATGTCACATTTTGTTTCGTTTAGGCCAAAAACGTGCGGTTGACAGCTGCGCGTATTTTCGCGCGTCAATAGCGTTCTGTGCGATTGTTCCGTTTAAACTCTGCTGACTTTTTGCAATGTGAATCTTGAGACAGACGTGAATGAATCGGGCAAGAATATTCTGCATCACTTTCAGTCATAAATCATTTCATCATATTACTATAATGCCCGCCAATAACCGTAAACGTTCAAAAAATAATATCGATACTTCCAATTCAAAAGAGGAGACGGACCGCGGTGAAAAAGCACCGCTGACTAAAGAACTCGTCGATATATGCCTGAAAAATATGCGTTTCAACTTCGAACGCAAAGAGAAATCGCAATTAAAAGCAACGAACAATAAGAAACAACGAACAACATGCGAATTGTCATCGGTTCCGGAAGTCGTTGTCGCTTCAAGATCCAACAGGAGAAATACTAAAATTGAAGAAAGCCATTCCGATATCGCGCTAAAAGTGGAAGTCGCACATTCACCGCCAAAATCTAAAAGACGTCACCTCCAAATAGAGTACGATAGAGAAGAGTCAAACGCTGACGTAATTTGATTTATGATAATCGCAACTAAAATGTCAAACTTTTACAACATTAATAATTACGTATTTTCAAATTATCCATTCCACGCAACGAACGATAAATTTTCGCCAAAACATCATCGGATACAAATTATGTTTTGCTCAAAATATTTTTCTTTGTTATAAAACTGCGCTTAAAATTAAATTTGAAAATACGCAGTATTAAAAATGTCCTTTTATTGATAATGAGAAAATCTAACTCATATTTGTAAGTTATTTTGAGAAAAAAAATCAAAACCTAATATATTTTATAGATGGAAGCAAAAAAGGAAAACAATACGATTGAATGGTGTCCAGAGAAATGGGAAGAAGTTTTATCAAATATTCGCGAAATGCGATCAGCGGGCGACGCTCCTGTAGATAATATGGGATGTGATAAATGTCCGGATGAATCTGCACCGCCGCATGTAAAACGCGACTAATAAAATATTTAATAAAAATAGATTATCATATAAATTAAAACTTACTTTTATAGGTAATGAGATACCAAACACTCATCGCATTAATGCTTTCGAGCCAAACAAAAGACCAAGTCACACATGCGGCAATGCAAAGACTAAAGAATCATGGACTAACCGTAGATAATGTTTTACAAACTTCGGACGAAGCTTTTGGAAAACTTATTTATCCCGTAGGATTCTGGAAAGTTAGTAATATAATTGTCCACATTTATAATAAATTCATATAATTAACAACACAATATTTTATTTTTCAGACAAAGGTCAAATATATCAAAAAAACTTCACAAGTATTAAAAGATGAATATAATAGCGATATACCAGAGACTGTAGAAGATTTATGTAAATTACCTGGAGTTGGACCTAAAATGGCTCATTTATGTATGAAAGTTGCGTGGAATAAAGTTACTGGAATAGGTAACAGTTCTAATTTGTCTATAATATGAAGTATTAACACTCAAAATAAAATATTTTTTTAGGAGTTGATACACATGTACACAGGATATCAAATAGATTAGGATGGGTTCGGAAAACAACGAAAACTCCCGAGGGCACTAGAGAACAGTTAGAATCCTGGCTACCACAACATCTTTGGGCTGAAGTTAATCATTTATTAGTGGGTTTTGGACAAACTATTTGTCAACCAGTGAAACCGCAATGTAGTTCTTGCAAAAATTCAAATTTATGTCCTTATGGTAGAAAAGAAGTAAAAAATCGAAAATCAAAATAAACTTATAGTGACTTCATTTTTAAATTTCCGCTTTGATAAATTTCGTTTATTTTTTTATAATCTAATAAAAGGAAAATATATGTAATATTACGTTGTATATATCAGTTTTTAATTAAAACGTCATAATTAAAAATTATTTTCTATTTAAAAATTGGTGTAAAAATTATATATCGTAATATCTCAAGATGAAAAATAAAAAGACCTACTTACAGTTATTTAATTAATTTATTATAAAAATAATACAATTATTTAGTTGTTTTTTTATTTTTCTTTGCTTGTTTAAGCGCCAAGTTCTCCTGAGTTTTCTTTGCTTGTTGATTTGGTTTCAAATTATGTTTCTTTGAGAACCTTTGATTTTTCAGGAACTTAGCATCCATCTGTAAATGAAATATATAAATTAATCATTCGCTATAATTTTAAATACTGACTTTTTGTTGATATTTTTGATATGTGAAGTAATTCCTAGAAGGTAAAAAATAATATAAATTTGAAAAAAAAAGTATATCGAAAATCGTATAAATGTTTATAAAAACTGTATGGTAGTGTTATATAAATTAATAATAAAAAATATTAAATCATTACCCCTAAGGTCGATTCGAATCTAGACTTCTTTGGCCGTTTGATTCCATTTCGGTGAGCTTTTCTATCTGTAAATATGTCAAGAAAATAAAATATTGCAGAATTATAATTACTGATAATGCTCATGAACAGGATTATTGGAGACTAGATTTGAATAAATTTTTAAGTTTGAAAACATAAAATAACAATATAAAACTATGATGTTAAAAATAAATAGACAATATTTTCTTTACGGTAATTACTATACATATAAAGATCGACTCTTAAATTCAAATTCTTATATAAAAAGTAACTTAAATCGACGTAGACATTGTTTCTCGGCAAAATATCTTAATGAAAAAATTTAAAATGTTCAACACATAATCCGAGACAAAAACAAACCGAAGGTCACAATTATTTAAATAAATATATTTTATATTGTTGTTAATACATAAATTATAAACCACACCGAATCAAATGATCTCACAATTTAATTTTAGATTTATACTTTAACGTAGTCATATATAAAACGAAAGTTAAGATGCAATATACTTACTTTGATTATGATTTGTATGGTTCTTTGACTTGGCCATGTCGGATCTTGACGGATAACCTAAAAATGGAAATATAATTAAAACTTTAATGCTACGAAATTTATAAAAAAAAAATGTGTACAAATAAATCTATAAATATGCATTTTAACATCTAAATAAAACGGCTAATTTAACGTACCGAACGCAGATTAATCGAAACCTAACGGATTAAAACCGAACGTGCGTCAGCGGCGAATGGCTGACAGAAAAGGATCCGAACCATAGATATTGTTCGACACGCGGAGGAGCCGCACCGCTCACGTCTCCGTTGTCAAAACCTATAATTTATTTTTCTAATTAAAAATAAAGAAATATTAAGTTAATAATTTTTATTTCACTTTTAAAAAATATATAACTTACCATTAAATAATTATTTTTTCTTTTATTTTCACGTTGAAATTAAAAAAAATATATTTATGTTTTTATATCCCATTAGATAAATGATTCCCAACTTATTTATTCTTCTTAGATTTTCATTTATTAAAATTGTGAAAACGAATTTTAAAAATAATTATTTTTTAAAAACATTAAAAACGACCACTAAAAATTATTAATTATTAATAATTTTTAATAATTAATAAACCCCTACGAATGTTAATTTTGATTTATATGATAATTACACAAACAAAATATTTAAAAATTTCATAAAGAGCTATGTTTTTGGAGATAAATCCGGAAAACTAAAAAGTGATCGATTTTTTTAGGTTTTTGGTGATTTTCAGAGGAAAGCTTCCTCTCTAGTGAGTGGAACTTTACGACCCCTTATTAAATTAATTATGTACAATGCATTTCTGGAAAAAACTCCTGCACTCTCAACATTAATTCAAAAACACCTAATTTGACTGACTACACCTTGCAATTTTACATATAATTGATTTAAAAAAAAAAACAAGCGATTCTATAGATATCTATTAACTCCGTGATGAACTGTATTTTTTAGACTTTTATTGTATTATGAAGCAATTTTCATTAAAAAAATAGAAATCTTAAATATTTATCTTTTAGGTTTAATTAAAAGGTAAATTTTGATACCAATTGTTTATTTTACAATTAATAACAATATCGTTATTTTTAAATTAAATAATTCTTAAATTTGTTTAAATAATTAATCCATTACATCGTAATGCATATCGTCAGCCCAATTTATTATTACATTAATAATGGAATCGGCCTGTGCATGAGGTGTCGTTTTTAATAAATGAATAACTTCACGAATAGCGGTTGGGCTTTCACGACCTGCTGCAACAATTTGAACCACTCCAGCACAAGCTCCACGCATACCTTCCCAAAATTCTGGATTTGGTTCCAATCTAAACGAAGAAATTTTTATAATACATTAATATATATTTTTTAATTTAACTATTAGCTTCTACATAATATAACTTACCTATCAAGCATATGAAAAGAACGCATAGCTATTAAAAATTCACCCATTCTATAAGAATCATTACCAACGATTTGTAGAAGATTAAAATATTCTGAAGTACCTATAAACTATAATTAGAATTACTAATTATAATATATTAACTAAATAGAAATTATATCTGTAACTGAGGAACGATGAAAAACTTTTTGACAAATATCCCAAGCTAATGAGGCATGTTTATTCATAATATGACATCTACATAAACATGCTGCATATGTATAAGTATTTTTTATAGTTTCATCCTGAACCATTAATAAGGATTCTTCAGCTTCCTTGTAATACCCAGTTGCACATTTTGCCTTAAATGATAATATTAAACTAGCAAAACTAATGCATTCATTTTAAAAATTTAAGTTAAATCTGGAATTACTTGTCCATAATTATAATTAAATGTATCATCATTCACAAAGAAACTTTTAATGGAATTTAAATACACGAGAACTTCTTCAAATTGGCCATATAAGAAATACGAAGAAGCCATACATTGTCGACCAGGAATTGTATCGCATTCACTTGCTGAGCTTCCAACTAAATGAAGACATTGTTGAGCTATTTTTATATGTTCTTCCTAAAATATATTTTTTAAAAAAGGTTTTTTCACTTAAATTTAAAGTATATTATAAAAATTACAAACTGAATCAATTTCTTGTCCTAGAGCTGCATGTACAACTCCTTTTAATATATATTCTAAAGGAACAGCAGGCTCTAAATCTCCAAGAAGTTCTAAAGCTTCTTTAGGTTCCCCATTTCTTAATCTGTGAGCTACAAGATTTAAACGAGCTTCTCCTACTACTCCAACCAATGCTGGTAAAATCTGAATATATATATATATATATATATATATATATATATATATATATATATATATATATATATATATTATAAAAGAAGTGTAATCACAAATTAAAACAATTTACTTTAAGAGCACTTTCTCCATTTCTAAAAATAACCAAATTATGTTTTACTAAATCATGACCAAAAGTGTGCTGATCAATGGAAATATTTTTCAACTCATTTTCAGCTGTTTTTCCATTATATAATCTGAAATAAAGTACATTTAGATTATATTACGCAACCAACATATATGGTATTATTAAGTTTTTTAATCAAACCTAAACATATTACAAGCTTTTAAATTTATAGCAATGGTTGAATTTGCGTGTTGATTCAAATAAACACTTAGAACTTCTTGTGATACATCATAATAATCCAATTTATAGTAACATAAAGCAACATACACATTTAGAGCAAGTTGATTCCTTTTTATAATAAATAAATAAGATGACTATTAAAGTTAGCTAACTCATATTTTTTTCATAAATATAATTAAAGTATACCTATTTTCTAACAAAAGTTTTTTATAAATATCAATAGCTTCTTGATAATGAGCCCTTAAGTAATGAATAGAAGCTAAGCTCAGCTGATCCTCAGCTATATCTCTCAAATTTTGATGTCTATCCATAAGCATTGCTTCGTCTCCCAGTTTATGTGCCAAATGAAATAGAAGACGATTCTAAAATTAATATATATATATATATATATATATATATATATATATATATATATATATATTATACATATATATAGTAATTTAACAAACCTTTAGTGGACTTTCCAAAGTAGAATTAGAAATTTCCTGAGATTCATTGTACATTCCTGAAATATTATTATAATATTATATTTCATTGAGCGATATTATTAATTAAATAAAACGTTACAAATAATTATATTTAATATACCCAAGTAAAAGTAACACACAGCTCTGTTCATATTTAAATCACTAATTGCAGCTTTATCCAATTTTGCATCTTGTAAACTTTCGTATATTTCCAAAGCTCGTTTATAGTCGCCAAGATGAAATGCACAATAGCCACTCCATAAATCGATCCATATGTTGGCCTCATTCGAAGTGTTTTGCAGGAACTAAAATTTGTTTTTGTTTCATATTGATTATAATACATTTGATTTTTTTAATTTATTGTATAATATAATTACCTCTAACAAAGTTAAAGCTCCAGTATAATCACGTTTTTCAATAAAATCTTCCAAATCAGGAATTCCTTTTTTATTTTGGGACGCTTTTCCATATTCCAATGGATTTTGAGTTGCGTTTGCTGGTTTTGATCGCGATAAAATCTACATAAAACATTTCATAAAATTTTTAAATATATAATTCATTTTAAAATTTAGTAATATATTTTTAAAATATGATAAAAACAATTATTAAATATCATTTATTTTACCATATTTTTGCTATTTCAACGTCAGCATTTGCTTATACGAGGTTGCTAAGGCAATATTTGTTACCAACATTGCGTTACCATGATATATAAATAATCGATTCATACTTTTATATTAATGTATACTCCTTCCTTACGTCTTAACATTTAAAAAATAAATAGATATATTAACTATATTTGCTTATAATTATTATAAATTGGATCATAATAGCCCTTTTCAAAATGGATAACGAAAATGAAAAGAATTATTTTGGAGAAAATATGAAAATTATGGAAGAACAAATAGATGAAACTGATAGGTATAGTGTAATATATTTATTTTATAAAAGAAATAAATAATACAATTAAGTTTTTTGATTTAAAATACTTCACAGACATAAAAAATCGCCAGAAAATTGTCCTCAAACAGCAATTGTCCTCAAACCTGATCATCCTTTGATGCAAAAATTTCAAACAGCTTTATATAGTTTCTTACAGAAAGAAAATGAACGTGTAGGAATAGAAATTTTAGAATTGGTACTTTCAAATTAAAGAAAAATATGTGTATATATACTGAATTTTATCAGATAACTTATTTAAATGTAATTTTCAATATTTTTAGAGAGAAAATTTGAAAAAAGAGAGACGAGAGTATGAAAAGCAAATGAGTCATGAATTATACAATTTTGAAAAAGAAATCAGTCAACAAAGAGTTACGTATTAATATTCTTATTGTTTATTAAAAATAATACTAAAATAATATTTTTTTAGAATCTTATGTGCGAATTTGAAGAAAAACTTGATGTCATCAGGAAAAATCACGAAGAAAAGGATTGCATGATCAAACTACAACGAGACTCATATAAAAAACATTATGAAACTTTGAATACAAATAAAAAGAAAAGTGATTTAATCAAAGATTAATTCTGAATAAATAAATAATGAATTTTAAAATATCATAATATATAATTTTATTTCTAAAATAATTTTATAGATACACAATTATGTGGAGAATTAGAAGCGCTCACATTGTTATGTAAACAGTATGAATTATGGGAAAAAGATATCAATTCTGAATTAGCAATTCATCAGAGAATTTCTGAAAAAATATCATCTGATAAATTACAATCAATTGAAGAGAAAAAGAAAATGGTAAATTATTTTTAGAATTTTTGTACCAAATATGATTCAAAAAATGAATTCTAAATAAATGATAATAAGAATAAATACTAATATCAATTTCTTAATAATCATTGCAAAAATCATTATATATTTTGTACTTTCGCAAAATATAAAATGTATTTTTTTCGTTATATTATATTATAGGATATAATGGTATATAAATTAAAAACAGAAGTATGGAATTTAGAGTCTGAAATAAGTCTCATTGATGACCAAACACAAATTAAATTAAATGAAATGGATGCAATAAAAAACCGAATTGCAAATTGTTCATCAGATCGTCAAGCTTTAGATGTTGAGCAACAAAGATTACTTCAACTATGGAATTCAGCAGTCATAAATATTCAACAAAAAGATAAAATGCTAACTATGATAAATCAAGAATATGAGTGAGTTTATTGAAATGAACTTTAAATACTTCCAAGTATATTTTTATTACATTAAATATTATTTTTTAATCAAATTATTTATTATAGAGATGCACAAATGAAATTTAAAACATTAATACAAAATATTGAAATAATAAAAAAAGAAACTGACGATGAAATGCGAAGACATGAATCATTAATAATTATAAAAAATAAAAATAATATGGAAATAATGGAATGTTCTAAAGCAGGTATTAAATATTAATATAAATATACAACAAAATTATTTATATTGTTGGTTAATACTTGACAATTATTAAAACATTAATTATTTAAAAATAACATTGTATAGTCGATTTTGAAGAAAGAAGAAGAAATAACTTGGAAACGACTCTTTTGGAAATTAATTCTGCTTTAGAAATAACAGAAAAAGATTTACAATCAGAAAACATAGTAAATACTTAATTTTAAACAATTAAATTATATACGCGTATAAAAATACAACAACTATTTTTTCTATATTTTAGAAGTACTCGAAAAATCAAAAAAATATTAAAACTGTTATTTTGCAATATGAAAAACTCGCTACTGAAAAAATTAATCTAGAAAATGAAACTTTGGATAAATTACAATGTCGACTTAATAAAGATAAAACGGTTGAAGATTTAGCTACCAAAATAAAACAGTTGAAAGCTGATACCGTTAGAAATGTAAATATAGTAATTTATATAATACAGCATATAAAAAAGAGATATGAATAAATTTTATTTTAAATAATTTCAGGAAGTAAATATGTTGAATTGTGAAAATCAATTGTCAAAACTAACATTAAAAATTGAAAAACAAAGGTTTATCAATTCTCATAAACAAACCACCACAAATGAAGAAAAAAATATATATGAGAAAAAACAGTATATTTTACAAGCCACTGAAAATAAACTAAAGGAAACCTTGTGTGCAATTGAAAAACATCAAACCTTGTTGGATGTTACTAATAAAAAAATAGACCAAATTTTACATAAAAATGAGGTAACAATTATTAAAATTGAAAACATATATACATCAATTGATATTTATTTCATATAATGTTTTTTTTCCTTCAATTTCACATTTGTACTAATAAAATGTTTCCTATTATCATTCAACTTCTCACTGATATACAGCAAAAATTTAATAATTTTATTGTTCAAATTCAATATTTGAGTAATATAAAAAATGTTATACTTAAAAATTTGAATTTGAAATTCAGTGATAAAGTGAAATTGTTATGTATGTACAAAGAATGAATTTGATAAGAAATTATGTCTACATAAATAATATAAAATTTTACAGGGGAATGAAATATCACCTATCGAAAGAAAAATTAATGAATTGGAAAATCAAATAAGGGATCGAACAATGGCATCAGAAGAATATAGAAAAATTTGGATTAGAATGCAAAAACATGTTATTCAATTGACAAAAAAAAATCAAACGCAAATACTAGAAAATGAGATTATTCAACAACGTAATTTATGATAATTACTTAATAAAACATTTCAAAAATCTATGTATATCATATAAAAATACGTTTTTTTTTTATTTAGAAACTCAAGTCATGGAGTATAAGTTATTGAAATTAAAAGATCACGTCACTAAACAAAAAGATGATAACATTAATTTGCAACGTTTAATTGGAGCTGAACTACATAAAATAGAACACCTTTCCAAAGAAAAATGTAAAAATATACTAAAAAACAATATTTTACAAGGAAAATATGACAGTTTTACAATGGAAAATATGGCAAAGTTGAAGGTATCATTTAAAATTATTATTTGCATTAAAATATTAGTCATAAAAAAATTATAATTTTATTAAATTAATTTTCTCTATAATTAAGGATATAGAAATGCAACTAATGACAATAAAAGAAAAAATATCACAACTTGAAAATGATAAAGAGCAGTTGGCAATCGAACTCGATAAAATTGAAAGAAACATTAAATATTGGAAAAAAATGGTATGTAAAACCATATGCAGAATAATATTTTTTTTATTATTTTGCTGCTCTTAATTATCATAATACATATTAAAACTTAAACTCGATAATACCTTCTGAATCAAATTAAAAATAGGAAATATTAGCGAGTGAAACAAAGCAAAAAGTAAAGGAAGAAAAAAGTGCGACAGGGGAAATTGGAAGAATGAAAATGGAAATACACAGAATGCAGGTCTTTATTTTACGGATTAAAATAAAAATATTAAAAAAGTTCAACAATATAAAATTATATTTAGGTTAGACAAGCACAAGTTGCAAGAACAGCAGGAAGATTAGCATCAGATTTGGCACAAGCTGTAGGAAGACGAGCAGCAGCAGTTAATAGAAGTAGAGCGATTACTCAAAATGCAATTCCAAAATATACATTTTCATCCAAAAACAAAGAAAAACGTAACGATATACACAGAATTACTCAGGTAAAAAATAATTTTTATTTGTAAATAAAATTATACACAATTTATCGCTATATCAGTAAATACTATAGGAAATTGAAATAAATCAAAATAAAATACAAACGATGAAGGATGAAGAATCCGTTTTAAAGAAAAATGCACAGGAAAAAAAAATCATAATAGCAACATTAGAAAACGAAATTGCCAAATTAAAACATCAAATAAATGAAGATTATTTTAATAAACAAGCGGTAATGAAATTCTATTAACTAATAAATCTTATATTTATATTTATATGATAAAACGTTTTATTTACAGAACTTGGAAAAGATTATTCGAAATCAACGATATGGACAACACTGTGCAATGGTCCTTAGTGGACATATAAGAATACACAGTGTAAAATCAGAATCAATTATTTCAATGAAATATAATAAAGAAATTAAAATTAATTCGCAATTAATAAATTTGGTGAGATCCCTTATCAAAGAAATTCCAGAATATCAAGCAATCTTAACCAGAATTCTCAACACTTTGAGTATTTGTGATGAATAATATTGAATATTAAAATAAAACTACGTTGTTTTTTTCTCAATGAATTATATTATATTAGAATAAATGCAAAACAAAATGCATAATACAATAAATGATAAAGAAATAATGTATATAATTTTTCATATGAATATATTTGTATATGAGTTATATTTTCAAAACTATATTAAGAGTTTTCAAATACAAATATAATATTTAAAAATTGAGTTCTATTGCTTCATATGTTCAAGAAACCACAATACGGCATTAATTAAATTATCCATAACAGCAACTCCCGAACTCAATGAATGATTATCGTCATATATCAACATTCTACAATTTAATATAATATTAATATAAAAAGAAATTTTAGAAAAAAATAATGTTACAAAATTTACCTTGCTTTGCAACCATTTGCTCTTATTTTATTGAAATATTCAATACCTTGATAATAAGGTACTCTTTTATCCTTGGATCCTAAACACAATAATGTTGGACTTTTTACTTTATGAGCATGAATTATTGGTGATACAGTTCTCATAGTCATCAACATATCATTATTTATTGGGCCTGCTTCTGTGAATTTTGAACCTGCTTCAAACCAGCACCTGAAAAATAACAATATATATATACACACACACACACACACATATGTGTGTGTGTGTGTGTGTGTATATATATATATATATATATGTATATATATATATATATATATATATATATGTATATATATATATATATATATATATGTATATATATATATATATATATATGTATATATATATATATATATATATATGTATATATATATATATATATATATATATATATATATATATAAATATTTTGTATTATTAACCAATCCGGTATATCAGAAGAATTTGACATGCTCGATACATCGATTACTGGATTTCTCGATACAACAGAAGCAAATCGATCAGGATATTGCCCACTAAGATGAGTTACAAGAAAGCCTCCATGAGATCCACCAAATAATACGCAATTATTGTTATCAATATTATATGTGGAAATCACTTTATCAGTTGCTAAAATACAATCTTGTACATCAGCATCTCCAATTCTAGAAGGCAAATATAATAAACGCTCTTGACCAGCACCAGTGGAGCCTCGATAATTAATCATAACAACAGAAAATCCTGAATATTACAAATTAATTTGTATGGATTAAAATATAAAAATATATACATAATATTATACACGCGTACACACACACACACATGCATATATATATATATATATATATATATATATATATATATATATATATATATATAATATTTTATATTGTTACCAAGCATCCTAAACAATGCAGCATCTATGCTAAAAGAATTAATAAAGCTTGAATGTGGACCTCCATGTGGATAGACGACTAATGGGGTTTTTTCATTGGAAGAACTTGGATTTCCAAAATAAAGTGCACAAAAATCATCTAATAATCATAAAATTTATATGTAAAGAAAAATATTACAATATATATTACTGTGATCAAAGAGTAAGGTAAAATTGTCATTTAAAACTCCCGGGCATTGGGAAGGCAGGTAAATTGTAAATTATTTTTCCTAGGTTGGTAGGAATTTCTCTGATTTGCACGTATTTTTACAACTCTCGGTTCCTTCATCACGACAATGTACCATGTCATACTGCATTGGTTCTTCGCGACTTTTTTGCCAAAAACTCGATTCATATCGTTCCGCAACCACCGTATTTGCCGGATCTGGCTCCATACGACTTCTGGGTATTCAGTAAACTCAGAAAGCCAATGTGGGAACGCCGGTTTGACACGATTGAGGAGATAAAAACCGAATCAAAGAAGGTCTTAAAGGCTATACCGGAAAAAGACTTCTGACTGTTTCGAGGACTAGAAAAAGCGTTGGCAAACGTGCGTTTTATCAGACAGAGATTACTTTGAAGGGGGCGAAATTGATTTGGAGGAATAAATAAAGAATTTACATTTTATAAACAAATTCACCTTACTTTTTGATTACAGAATTACACGAATATTTACTTATGGAATCAGAACTATTTTCATGCATTAAATTCAAATAATCAACATGTGAGGAAGAAATTTCTTCTGGAACATTTGTACCATTATTTTCTAGAACTTTCCACTGAATTGTATCTTCTTCTCCATCAATAGGAAATTTAGCAATTAATAACTGTAATATAATACAAATTATTTTGTAATCCAAATAATTAAAAAAATAATAAAATTCAATGTAAGAAAAAGTAAGTAAAAACAACAATGTCGAATTATTTTTTAGTGATAAAAGTTATACAAAATACTTTACATTTAAAGAAATAGTAATACCTAAGGAAACTTCATTTTAAATTTTAACATTTTGAAATTATCCATAAAACAAATTTTTCAATAAACATATATGTATATATACCTCTGAAGGATTTGTTAATGAAGACCTCGAAGCAAGTATAATATTTTCATGGACATCTAAAATTGTAGTGCTACATGGCCTTGACTTGTCAGAAATATCAATGATATGCCCATTTTCTAAAAAAAATCGTTAATTAAATGCATGGATAGTCGAGTAACTGCGACTAAATTATAAATAAAAATTATTGTTTTTGATAATCAATGAAAGTTCTCCTCAATCATATATATAATACAATAGTAGATTTATTATTATTTACTGAATAAAAAAAATACAACGTATTATACATTTTTTAACGTATTATCATTCTAAGAACTATCAGTATAATATCATATATTGAAAAGAACTTTCACATAGTATCGCAATTTTTTCCTCAAAATGTTAAGAATATTTAACTTAAATAGAAAAAAAATACCTATATTAATTATATACGCGCGATTTTCTGTGAACTGAGGAGTTGAAAAAGCAATTCTTTTACCGTCATTAGAAAATGTTCGTTTAGGAAAACCATCAGAATATATACCAGTAAATATTTCATTATTAATAGTTGTGATCTCTTTATCAACTATATCAATCACAGTTTCAATATTAAGCTATTAAAAAAACGATTTATATTAATAAATTATAATTAGAAGGAAAATTTTCTTTTATATATTTATACTTCTTCACTTGGTGGCCAAGATGTCCTAACTAATTGCTGACAACAATGATGAGGTCCAGCTTCATCCCTTTGTAACCATATTAAATATTTTCCATCTTTACTAAACCTTGGAGAACGTACTGATTTACCTTTTGAAGAAATAACAACTAAAATAATAAAAAAACATTAATTCAATTATTCAAATATATTTAATATTAAAATTAATAAAATCATTACCATATTTTTTATCTAAAGTCGTGCTAAATATAAAACTGGGTCTATTTGTACAAAAAATTAGACCTAATCTTCTTGGCTCAGTTTCCCAAGCAACGCCAACTATAGAACTACCATCTGGTGACCAAGTTACCTATTTATAATAGTTTAAAATGGAAATTATAATTTTATTTAAAAAAAAAATAGAATAAAAAAATACTAACTTGTCCAGGGCACCAACTTTCTGGCAACCAATCGATAACAGTGAAAGTTTCAGTTTCCACTTGGCACATTATAATTGAAGATAAATGCTTTCCAACTAACTGTTCACCCCATTCTGGTTTATAATCATATTCGAAACCCTAAAATATTAACGAAATATTATATAATTAAGTAACGTAGAATATCTATCTGTCTGTGTGATAGATATAAATGAGCCAATATACCATAAAAAATACAAAAAATGAATTTGATTGGTAATAATGACACTTATGGAAATAAGAAAAATATCTTGACTTTTTAAAAGAAATCGCATTTTTTAAAGCACTGAATGTGTAAAAATATGCAATAATATAAATTAGTACTAAACTGTACGAATTTAAAGATAGACCTTCAATATATATATATATATATATATATATATATATATATATATATATATATATATATATATGCGTGTGTGTGTGTGTGTAGTTTTCTGGGCTTAAAATATGAAATATTATTTAAACACAAAATATTACCTTTAGTTGAACAGACTCTATAGTTTCTATATTATCTTTTTTGATTGCATTTCGTTTATAAAATGGTTCACTTTTCTTAAGCTTTCTTTCTGCAATATAAATAACAGTATCTTCCGAAACATTCCACTCGAAACTACCAAATTCGGCTAAATAAAAAATAATTATCAATTTACATAAAACATAATAATTTTAAAATTAACTATGAGACATACAATCAGCATATACATCTCCATGTATTTCCAGTGCCGATAAATCTATGCAGTGCTGTAAGCGTTTTTTATTCCAAACCTCAAAGTATTGTTTTTTAACATCTTTAGAATCAGATATTTCTCTTATCAATGCTTTAAAATTTTCCGTTGGTGATATAATAGACAATAATCTACAATTTTAGGTTTTATTAAAAAAATTTCTTTTTAATCAACATATAATTACAAAATATAATTTATTCATAAATATAACAAAATTCTAAAATATAAATAAATATTATAAATTATATTTAAGAAAAAACTATAATTTGCCATCTATATGAATAAATAAAAAAATATACATAATAAAAAATAGGAATTTAAAAAATAGTAATGGTAATATAATATATAAATATTTGATAATATATTATCAAATATTTTAAAACTACATAAAACTTGAAAACTTACTCATTAGTAACATCAACACCAAAAGGAGACTCCGTTAGAACCTCAAAATCTTGATTGAGATTATAATAAAATTCTAATTTAATATTTTTATTCCTTTCTATATTACGCTGACTCCAATTTGAAAAAATTAGAGATCCTGATTTACAAATAACACCACCACTTACTCTCGGAATAGATGCAAGAGCACGATAAGCATTAAAAACTTTTTCAATCTGAAATTTTGCACAACGTATGTTACAGATAAATATATAAATATATTTTTATACCAAATTAAGTATCGCATCTTACCTGTGTAGACATTTTAGCGTACTGATAACAAGTAATATTTTTTTTGTTCTATTTATTCCTGAAAACAAAGGCTATTGTCAAGTAGATACAAATATTTGTACAAAGCATTATACATTTAAAAAAATATAGTATCAGATAAACGTAAAGTTTATAACACAAGATGTTATATTTTCATAAAACAGATAATTAATTTAAAATTGTTTAAGCGGCTACGAATTTCTTAATTATTTTATGTATTTTATTTATTTAACAATAAAAAATATTAACAATACATTTAATATTAAAAAAATATGTTTTAAAACTATATTACCAGATAATAATATAACAGTGTTACATCTACAAAAAAAACTGGAGTATAAAAATAATATATACTCCAATAAGAAATAGTAATAAATCAACATTTAAACGATAATTTTAGATTTACCATGGAATGCAAAAATTATTAAATATATTTAATAATATATATGTCATGTTATATCATAATTGTAAAACAATATAGTAGTAATTATTATTAAAATATCATTTTTATGTTAATTATTTTAGATATCAATTTATTTTATAATATAAATTGAATCAACTAAGAATCAACCAATATATTGAAAACATTTATTTAATCATTTATATAAAATAATATAAATGGAATTATATTTTTAAAGAAGAATAAATTGATATGGTTTCGATATTAAAGCTAAAATTAAATAAAATAAATTAATATAATTCAAACTTCGTACATAAATATTTTATTATATCAATAAATTTATTTATATCGCCTTTGTATTTTGATCGCATTGATATCAAATAGTTGAGAATACTATCTCTATAAATTTATTGAACAATAAAAATTAAATTGATATATCATTTTAATCTATCATTTATTTCAAATTTTATAATAATAATTTAAAATTCACAAGACCAGACTACAAATTCCATACTTGATTTTATACACAAATTAAACAAAATTTTTGGTTTAAAAATATGAAACGGCTATTTATTTTATATATAATATAACCTATATAATTATTACATTCATTCATTTTTAAATGAGAATTGTAATATAATTATTACAGTTTTCGCTGTAGATCAATAATCAGCGTTACTCATTTTTCATATATTATAGGATTTGTTTTTTTTTATAAGGTAGTGACAATTATTACAACAATAATAAACAAATTAAGATAAACAAATATACTTTAATATGAAAAAACTACTTTGTAATGTGTTCATGATAAGCTTTATATATATGTGTATCATGAAATAAAACTTAATATGAAGAAATATGTGCAAAAAATAAAATTCTAAAAATATCACCTATGTTACGAAAACAAAGCGCGACTTTCAGTTAACGCCAAATAAAAGCCAATGACATTGTAAAGGAATATAGTAAACATTGTTTAAATACCCAATTTCACGACCATAATATTTTTCAATTCGCTTTTTTGATTTTAAATATAAAAAGAAAACGCATCTAAAATATAAAAATAGAGAAATAAGTATGGATATTAATTATGATTAAAGTTACGCAGGAAAAAATAAAAGTGTTCAATTTGTTTCTAAAAAGGGTTAAAATGAGTAAAGATTTAAATAAAGTTGAAAAATAATAGATTTTAGTAATTGAAAAAAAAATAGGTTTGAATTATTCGTATAATTTTAATAAGTAAAATTTTTCATTGAACCATTTCAATTGAATTTAAATGATAAATAAGTTAAAAATTTAACATATTATTTATTTATATATTTTGCATAAAAAGTTTTTATGAACATTTTTAATTTATGATATTAAAATAATATAATGTCAATTCAAAAAATCTTTAACATTACTATTGATAAGATAATCAAATTATCGTTAAACATACAATGAATTAATTTCTTTTGCGGAATTAATACTTAATCCATTTTAAGTATATATTGTACAACTTACCTCAATTTCAATTAGAAAGTTGTTTGATTATTTAAAAAATATAAAAAAATAATAATTTCTGATAAACTACTATTTTACATTAAAACTATATTAATTAGAAGAAAGCTGTGAAAATTAAGAACAAAAATATATCACATTAGAATTGTATATTATCTAATAAATGTTGATATTCTACAACACTCATGTACAATAGAATATCATCATATAATACTAATTAATTATTCTCACTCTATAATATTTTATATAAAAAATATCGATTTCAAAATTTATCTTATTTCACTTGCGCACCTTTTGTAGTAAAAACATTATTAACAGTGCTACTTCCATATGTTAATATCTCATTTCCTTAATTATATTTTTTTAATCACAAATCATATTTTTTACAGTACTTGATGATTCCTTATAATAACATATGCGATTAAAGTTATATCGAAACTTTTATTTTATGACTTCCTTTAATAATGAGATATAATTTTGTTTATTTATTTAACATTTGTTGACAACAATGTTTTAGTTTTATAGGAAATAAATATTATCAACATTTTTGCTTCAATATAAATTAATTAATATATAGATAATACTATATATTAAAACAATCAATTATAGCTAAAAAAATATGATAACTTATATAATTATGTATTAATCCTATGTAACATATATATTTTAAATAAAAAAAAATCAGAATTAAGAAAATATTAAATGTAAAAATAATAATTTATTATTAACTTGAACATTTAAAAAAAAATAAAAACTGTGTACATTAAATAGTATTAAAATGTTACTCTTTAGTATTTAGTTTAAATTTTCATTAAGTATATAAATTAATATTTTGTGATAAGATTTTATTTTCCCATGTATTATATTATCATTATTTAAATTTTCATCATATTTACATCTAAATTAAGAAATTTACTTTCAAATTTTATGTTTTAAAATATAAGACCATTTTCATAAATTACATAAAAATTACAAAAATATAATTTTTACAACTATATATTTTGAAAAAAAGGAAACCTTTACACTTTTAAACTCCAAAAGAAAAGATTTGGAAATAAAACATACCTTTGAACAAATTTTATGTATAATTTCCGTTTTTATTATGTTTTGAGAATACGTAATAATAATTGAATCTTAAGTTGAATTGAAGCAATAATGTTAAACTCACGGTCTGGGGGCAGCATGCAGTCTATAAGAAATATTTTGTAGGCCAGCAAATAAAATCTTAATAATAAAAACAACAACAATCATGTGTTTTACAGCGTTCGCATGTATAAAATAATATTGATAATACTATAAATATATATTGATAAAACTTATAATTTCCCTCTTAACAAACTTCAATAAGATCATAAGTTAACAAACTTCAATAAGATCATAAGTCTTATTGAAGTTTGTTAACTAAACACACGATTTTATTGAAACTATATTTTTTAAAGCAATCACTGATATCATTTTTTCCTTAAAAAAGAAAAAATCGTATATGAGAAAAAATTCTAAGTATTCTGATAAATATTAAATTATCATTGTTCTTTTTTATTTCTCTTCTATCGAAATGGATTTACATTTCTATTAATATTAAACTGTTTTTATGACCTATCTTTATTTAAACCTTTTTATTTTGACCTAATTTTACTTTGAGTTTAACATACATGCTTTAGAGCAAAAAATATGTTTCAACATATATAATTATATATTTACTGCAAAATCTATTCTAATGGTATAATAATTTAACAATAATTACTGAAAATATCTTTTTTTCTCATAGATTTAATAAATGCGTAAATAATAATCTAAACATATTTTTATAAACATAAATAAGCATTCTATATGATAATTTTTTTTAATTTATTCAAGACGAAATTTAAAATATTTATTTGTTTTTGTTTAATTTTATTCAAGTGTTAATTAAACATTTAGTAACAATGCTTTATCCTTAACTAATTCAATAATATATATAAAGAACATAATACCATCTTTGTATTGTGAACTTTTGACCTCTAAAAATTAAGCGAATTATCGATGTAATATATATATATATATATATATATATATATATATATATATATATATATATATCGATATTTTATAATCTATTGAATAAATTTAAAATATATTAAAAAAATAATACTTATATTATTCATTACGTTACATATTTTTAAAAATATGACAATAATTTGGTCACCTTAAGTAGCATATAACCATATTTTGACCATACTAATTGAAATATAATATTTCAAGAATGCATTTTCTAAACAAAGCTTCAATAATATTTTATTAAATAGTTATTCATATAATGAAATCATACAATAAAAACGATTTAATTTTCAAATCTGTGATTTAATATAATAAATATAAGTAAATATTATATAATGAATTCAGAAGTAAAATACAAATTTATACATAAATACATATGTTTTATATCATATGTATAAAACTTAAAGAATGTTAAATTCCAAAATTTTACTAATAAATATCATTATTATTTGTTATAGTAAAATAATAAAAGATGGAAAATTTCTTTTTAAAAATTATTATTTCGCCTGCAAACTAAAGATTCAAATTATTTTTTCAATTTGAACTAATACTAGTAGAGTTTAAAATATATCAATATTTATCACAATAAATTTCAACGAAAATTAATATTGACAGGAATAAAAACTTTTATACCTTGAATAATGAACAATTTAATAAAGCTTTCACAATAATTTATATATATATATATATATATATATATATATATATATATATATATATATATAAGTTATTAAATTTTATATACAGTAAGTTTTCAAAATATATAAAATAAATATTTTTTTTTCATATAATATATAGAATCAATACAAAATGTTTGATATGTATATGGAAAATTTATATTGCTAATAAATAATTTAAATAAGACTCATTGTCGTACTATAATAAGATATATAATGACATGTGTAATGCAGAGATCCGTCATTTTCAGTTGGTGATTTGGTAAGATAGCAAGCGATGTACTACAGCCCCTTAATTATATTTTTTGAGAACCTGGCGAACGTGTTTCAACAACACAGAGATTTAAACTATCTAAAGTGCATTATTCAGTGTTTCTTTTTTAGCATAATTTTTCAAAAACATGTTACATCATTGATTTTAAAGAAATGGTCGGCGACAATTTTTGGAATATATTTAATTTTTGAAATAATGAAAGTACACGCCTTGCACTTTATTCTATTATTAGTTATAGGGGCATATTTTTGTGTCACGTTACATAAAAGGTATGTACAATTTATTGTTCAAAATAAAAAATAAAGCACATAGTTAGGCATGTCAAGATTCAGAGTATCGTTTTATTATCACGAATCTATGTAATTTTAGATTTTTGATTAACTTCAATAATTAAAATTTTAAACATTAAAACATACAACATACATACACCTGATTATTTAGTACTAATTTTTTTAGTTTCATATTAAAATATATTTTTCAAGCTTTAAATGGGCTACGTAAATTAAAAAAGAGGACATGTATTTTGCTTACATAGTTTTTTAAACAAATTAATAGAAATATTGTTAATGCTACAGCCTACAGAAACTAAGGAAAAACTGAGATTTCTCTTAAACATTTTGCTTTTTTTTATTTACTATAAAAATATTATTGCTTGAATAACAAACAGATTTTAAAAACCAAAAACAAAATATTTATATAATGTTTTGAAAATATTTCAGAATTTGCCATAAGGTGGTTTTCATATTTATGTTCTCATATTTGACGATATTCAGAATTTATATAAGAAATGACGTTCGAGACCATTACGTAATGATTAATTTTATAATGATGTTGATTACTTTGAAACTGACCGGTGTCGCTTTCGAAATAAATATTTCCTATTGTAAAAATAATAAAGATTATAAAAGTCTATATTTAGAAGAAGAGGATGTAATTTGTAATCCAAGTTTTTTGGATATAATGCATTACACTCTTTCTTATTACGGATCAGTGGCAGGTAAGTGTAAATGGTGATTTTCAAAATAAAAATATAAAAACATTTAAAAATTAATACATGAATAATTTAGAATTCCATTTAATAAGTAAAATTTTTAATTATAAAAAATATTAAATCAAAATAAGGAAAGACTTATTTAGATTTGCGAATATAACAAAAATATAATTTTTTAGGTCCATATATACGTTACAGAACATACGATGATTTTATAAAATTACCATTTGCTCGTTCTTCAAACTCATTGAAAAATCTATCGAGGATTTTATATGTTCCGATATATACAATATTATTTCTAACCTTTTATAAAATTTGGCCAATTGAGGTAAATAAACAAATATATAATAAATATTTTCCTTGAAACTAACTGTTAAAATATATTTGTAATTTCATTACAGTACTGTCTCACAGAACAATTTAAGGAAAGGTCACTGTTTTATAAGTCATTTTATGGTGTAATTCAATATCAAATGTTCAGATTTTGGATGTATAGCGGTCTTATATTATCTGAATGTATTTGTATCGGATCTGGTTTAGGAGCATATCCAATAAAATGTGAAAATAAAAGTACACATGGTCCTTCAAAAAAATATAAAACAACTATTCAGCAGTAAGTCCTTATTTTTTTATAGGATCTAATATATATATATATATATATATATATATATATATATATATATATATATATATATATATATATATATATATATATATATATATATATATATATATTTGTAATTTTCAGAACTGAAAATGCCGATTGTTTGAATTATGATTTTAACACTATAAAAAATATCGATGTTTACATTGTGCAAACCAGTCCATGGATTTTAGTCTATAATAGATCTTGGAATAAATCAATACAATATTTTATGACTATATATATTTACAGAATGTTGCCAAAAACATCATTTATAAAACCATTTAGGTATTTATTGTTTTTCAAATGATGTTTAAGCTTATTTTATTCTTATTATTGAATTGTTTAAGGTCGATAATCACAATAATTATATGTGCTTTTTGGCATGGTATTGAATTAGGATTTCCAATGGGAATGATATTTCTACCAATTTGTTCATTAGCAGACAGAAATTACATAAAAATATGCAATTTACTAACACCAAAGGTTTATATATATATATATATATATATATATATATATATATATATATATATATATATATATATATATATATATATATATATTGATATTTTTTTTTAACAAACCAATTTATTTTGTTTTTTTTTCAGAAATCTCTTTTATTAAAAGTAATTTACTATGCTTGGGAGATATATATAATAGGGTTTAGTTTTATGTCTTTTCAATTACTCGAAGTTTCAAAGATATATTTATATTATTCTTCTATATACTTTTTACCACCTATTTTACAAATATTAGTACATGTATTTGGTATTTTATTGTTATCCTATTTAAAATCTGTTCAAAAAAATAATTAGATACAAATTACTATTAAAAATTCGATTTTTCATAATTACTATTTTTAACATTATTTTTTATCCCTATATAATTAATACTTGACATGAACATTAAAATAAAAAAAATAAAACCACAATTTTTTTTACAAAAATAATCTTTTATTTATTATAAATATGCAACATTTCTTTTTATAATAGACAAAATAAATGGAGTATTTTTGCATATTATTTTATTATATATAGATATTTTTAACAAAAATATATAAATTTTATACAAAAATATGAAAATATCACACAGTACATTAAATATTAAAATTTTATTGAACAATAAATTTGTTAAAATTTATTTAGACGCCCAAGCTTGAGAATCGGGTTCTTCTATATTGGAAATATTTTTTTTACTATTTCTCACAAATTCCATTAGACCTCTACTCATAAAATAAGGTTTTGATATTCCATCATTATGTTTGCAATCTTCGCAGAAACATATAAAAATTGTATCTATTGCCATCTACAATTATTAATAAAAGTATATTATTTATTTTATTAAAAAATATTCGAATAATTTGTCAAAAACAATACAGAATATTATCAACCTCATATACGGTTATAAAACAATGAGATATTAGATATGAAATTATTCCTACGATCGTCACTGGAACCCAAACATGTTGAATACCTTCTTTTTTCTGAAAATAAGGCAAATAAAAAATCATTATTTTTCTTGAATTGAATTAAAAAAATATGTTAGAATTTAAAATTCCACCTGTATTAATTCAATTCCTATAAGAACCGTAGCAGTAACGACAAAAGCTTTACCGAGAAACAATACAAAATCTCCTACAGAATTTATTGCAATAACTCTTAGAGCATTAGATGTTAAAACTTGAAACGCCTTTCGTCCAGATTTACAAAATCCATCTCCATAAATTACTAAAATAATTAACAAAGTTTTTCTATGTAATTGCTTTCTTATACTTATCCATATCTATGTGAAATAAATAAATTCTTACCTATTTCTATATAAGCATTGCGAGTTAAAAATTTAAGATATTTTTCAAAACAATATAGACAGCACTGGCAACATTTTAATATATAAATTATTATTTGATTACTAGATCCTTGAAGACGATTTTGTATAAATTGTAAAATTGCGCGCAGCATTTGAATAAATGCAATTAATAAAGAACCAAATGCTACAGATCCCAAGTGATAAAATAACAATTTTTTTAAACTTTTTATTATTGGAAAACTTAATTTTTTTTTATCTCTGAAAATGGATATATGTGTTATACATATATATTTTTTTGAATTTCGTATTTAAATCATACTTTACTGAACCTCGTAAAAAACCAAGAAGCGACCGCACCAGCTATAATCATATGTTGACATCCTATTATAAATTGAGTAAACCAAAATAGTGCAAATAGATTATACCATCTAGTTACCTAAAAATAAAAATTCATTCTAAATACATTAATAAAAAATATTTTTCGATAAAACATACTTTCATTATTGTATCCTTTTGATAATGTAAACTTTCATTGTTGATATATTCTGCAAATCCAGAGCTTTCAATCCATATACTAAAATATATCCAAAAACCAACAGCGAAACACAATGAAATACATGTCTGAAATATTTTTTTATAATAATAACTGAAATTATTTTAAAAATAACAATAAATATTTAATAATTAAATTTATTTTACTAGTATCGGTTCCAAAAGTATAATTGGCATGCTAGCAATAGCTTTTCCTGCTTCTTTAAATAATCTTACTACCAAACTTATTCGTTTTCTCATAATCAACAATACTAAAAGGATAACAAAAGTAGCAATGGTTGCAACAACTGCATACAATAAATAACTATAAAGTTTCCTTTGGCTGGTTTTTTCTTGAATTTCAACGCTAAGTTTGTTTAACGTGTTTTTTTCCTGGATCCACATTATCCTAAAATATTTTATTACAAAAATATAATATCGTTGTAAAACATAATATAACAACTTAATAATGTTATTATACAATATATTAACAGGTCGAAAAAGCTTACCATAAAAAGATAGTTCCAATAATTGCAGTTAACGATACGCCTATTATTATAAACCAAACAACAAAACCTGCCATATATCTGAATAGCAAAAGCATCACAATAGAAAATACTGAAAAAGAGGTCAAACTGAACTATATAATTATTTGATCGATTTTTTATATCTATTTTCAATCGTGTAAATATATTGATTTGACAAAAATACTAAGAAACTTCAAATATACATTTGGCTGTTAAAGCGATTGAAAAGCAATAAAAAAAATGCTTTTCCAATATATATTCTTTTTTCATGCATATTTCGAGTACTAACCAAATGAGATAATGGTTAAATAAATTATTTCCTTCCAGCATAAGTAAAAGTCTTCATTAACTTCTTGAAAAAAATTAGCGATCCCAGTTTTGGAAAAGAATGAATTTACCACAGTAGCACTCTTATTTGGAATACAACGGTTAGAAAATTCTCGACTGAAAATTAAAAAAAAATATATTTTATTATATTTTTTTTTACATTTTAATTAAAAAATATTACTTACAAATTTTCAGTACAAGAATCTACACATTGTCTACGTATATTATTAACATTCGAACTAGATCCAGCTTCAGGATTAATTAAAAGTAATCTGTAATTGAATATTATATTTTCAATACTCTTTTTTAAAATGTTTTACATTTTTATGGTATAATATTTATAAGATAATGTTAAATAAATGATTATTAAAAAACGTAGAATTGAATTGTAAAATATTTACTATTATAAATTAATTTTAACTTTTTATATATGCAATACTATATTATTTTATATTATATAAAAGTTAAATAAATACATGTGTTGTTTGTTGGTTTCAAATGATATTATTACTTTCATATAAAACCTTTTTTCAAAATAAATCAATGTGTATAATAATATATAATATAACATAAAATGATATGAAAGCATTCTTTTGAAATGAACTATTTATCAATCATATATATATATATATATATATATATATATATATATATATATATATATATATATATATATATATATATATATATATATATATATATAAATTTAACGAATAGAAAAAGCTGTTTAATAAAAAATATTAAGTTTTAGTTTAGTAACAATTTCATTAGAGATATATAATATTTTAAAACAAATTCGTTTTCATTGTAGCTAAAACATTATATGAATATTTTAATTCAAAATTCGTGAAGGCAAAGATGACCTATTTTATCATATTCATTTAGATAGCATCGTACACGACCTGACACGATGAAAAAATAATAAATTGTAGTGGTGATTATTATCCATTCAATCGAAGTGGTAACATATCGTTACGCTGCTGTAAAATGTCCATAGAGATTATATTTGAAGATAAAAGTCATTATATATATATATATATATATATATATATATATATATATATATATATATATATATATGTGTGTGTGTGTGTGTGTGTGTGTGTGTGTGTGTGTGTGTGTGTGTGTGTGTGTGTGTTTATAATATAAATTTTCCACACGAAAAAGGCACACTATTAAGTATATAAAAATAAATATGGCGTAAAGTGTCCATTAAACATATGAATGACATGATACCTTTTCATGGTCATATCCTCACGTTTGCAACTGCCAACCGGATCGATGAGGTTTTCATTTGTTCTACCACAAACATTGGCACAATCGTCATAACCGTTAATTATCCTGTATATATCACCATTGCTTATACAATATGCTAACAGGATTATCTATATTTTAAAATAAAAAAAAATATATTTAAAGATTAGTATGGTAATATAAATAGTGCGTAATTTGTATATATATAATGTATTTATTATTTGAAAAAGTGATGTAATTTAAATAAAACTTGATATTACTCATTGTCAAATTAAAATAAGAACGATTTTCATAATGAGTTAACACAAATGTTTATATAACAATGTAAAATAAATATATGGTATAAAAAATATAGAAAGCAGATCACATTTAATAATACTTATATCTACTACATAATATTTAATAAATAATTCATAGTTGAACGTTTAAACAAAACTTTATTTTACCCTTTCTTACGAAAGTTTTGTGTGAGACATTCAAAACAATTATGCAAATTATAAATGGAATATTTCAAATGTAGAGTTTTATAAAAAATATTTCATCCATGGACATTTTTCAATACAAATTATATTTTTGGAGACAGAATCGAAAAACTTAAAAAAAAATGAATTTATTGGTTATATTATTATAAATCAAATAATATAAGAAAAGCTTTCTCGTGTTGCTTCAATAAAAGTAAAAAAAAAATAATTATTAATGCGGTCAAGGAAAATTTTGGTATAAAATAATCTTGAATTGTATAAAATATTTATAATTTATTATGATATACAAAGAACATTTTTTAGCATCAATCAAT
Organism: Leptonema lineaticorne; assembly: GCA_024500535.1. Taxonomy (NCBI): domain Eukaryota; kingdom Metazoa; phylum Arthropoda; class Insecta; order Trichoptera; family Hydropsychidae; genus Leptonema; species Leptonema lineaticorne. Next base: position 8,150,617 of record JANIJI010000017.1, read on the forward strand.
GCTAAATAAAAATTAAAAAAAGCTTATTTCTGAATCGTTACAGAACAATAAAAATATAAAATGATACCAAAGCTGAAATTTTATATATTCTGTAATATAATTAATATTGTATGATATTAATTTTGTAACACAATAATTCGATTATATAAAATTGAGATAATTTTCAAATATGATCAATTAACATTAATTTCCAATTTTAATGAATAAATTTGTATTCGATTCTCTCTCTTAAAAGATTTCCTAAATGCGTTTTTGTTACTATTTCGAGAAAATATAACTAATATAATATTTATATATGTAGTAGAAAACATTGATTTGAATATTATAGGTAGATTTAAATCTAAAAATAATACACATTGATTTTTTTCATGATTTCGTTTCACATATTTAATTCAAATTTCATATCAATAAAACTTGTAATTTCCTACAATTTAGAGAACATTTTTAATTTCTTTCAATTTATAGATATTTGAAATTGAAAAATGTGGAAAAAACATCGAATCTATACTAAATGAATTATTAATAAAATATAGTTTTGAAAAAAAAATGACATGAAACTCTAATATATGCAGGAAAAAAAACTAAAGCAAACACCTACAATGTCATGTTTTTAATGTGAATTCGATAAAAATCTAATAACACGACGAAAGTTAAAATCGTCGATCACAATTATTGGAAAATTATCCACAATATTAATAAATATATTCATAAAATAAACATAAATACGTACGTATATATTTTTAAGTTTTAGATATTTCGCTGACAAAATAAAGTATATGTTATTTCCCCAATATTTTTTTCTCCATAAATGTGTGTTATATACTTTTTTATTATCAGTAAATTAAAATTTTAACCTAGATAATATTCAATGAGATCATCGCGTTTATTACTCACGGTTTAAAGACTTTAGATGACTATAATTTCATTAAATATAATTGTATTTTTTTAATGTTGAAAAAAGTACCAAAAAAAACGAGATTTTAATCATCAAAAATTTACTACTAGGAATGATAACCTTCATAGAAACGAAAACTATTATTCACCGGCTCTAAAATTTGAGTAATTGTTTTGTATTATATCATACATGCATCAATCTCTTGATGTAACGCACATTATATTGCCTTGAACTCGTGCGTTTAACATCTATTATTTCCAGGTTCAAACTTGAATTCAGGAACAAAATTTGCGTAGTATTTTTTAATTAAAACAATCCAAAACACGAAGTGAATATATATATATATATATATATATATATATATATATATATATATATATATATATATATATATATATATATATTCTCTTATGAAAAAATAAAAGTAATAATATAGTATTATGTTTATTCCTGATATTTTAAAAAATATGACAGAATAGGTTTTCTAATTGAATTTAAAATTTCAAATTAAAAATATATTTTTTTAACGAAAAATATAAATTAAATTACTTTTTCATTGAATTATATTTATATATCTTATTTAAGTCTACTGTTTTGTAAATGTGATCCGATTTAAAATGCATAATTGTTAACAATCATTGTTGTATAAAATTTCGATATACATTCCTTTATTCTTAAGTTACATCAATTATAAACATTAGTATCAGTTGAAAAAATATGCAGACGATTTGATTTCATTATAAACAATCTCCGTAATAAATATGTAAATAAATATCTTTTACATTAAAGAATATTAGTATAATTTCACATAATATTATTTAATATATTCAAAATTTAAACAATAATTATTTCTTAAAAAAGAAAAATTATAATAAAAAAGATAAATATTTAAGCTATTATAGAGTCTTTGTTTAAAATTATGCGACACAAAAAAAAATCAACGGAATGGTATATTTACTTTTATTATAACGTGTAATAAAAGTTCTGAAAATATTAAAATAAAAAAAAATCAATGGACGATGAAGTCATAATTATAAAAGCACTTTTTTCAATATATAAAAAATTAATCGATTTATACAATATTATGTTATCACTAAATATTATTTTAACTGTCAATATTTTTTTGCATGAACATTTAGTTAGTTGAATCAATAAAATAATATTTATGAATCACACGAATAAAACTAATAAATATAATTTTTATTTTAGCTACGTTAAATGAAAAGGATAAACTTAAATGTAAAAAATGAAAATATAAATAAAGAAATAAATCAGTGACGTGAAAAAACACTAAGTGTAAACTTCTGTAATTTCTGGATGCTAATTATTTTTTTCTTTTTTTTGCATAATGGAGTCACGAACTCAATACAGTTTTCAAATATTATTTATTAACTTAACAAACAGTTTCATCTCAACAATATTTCAAATGAGAATATTACTGTTTATTTATTATTGAAAATATAAAATCATAAGAAGATATTGAAAAAGGAATATTTGCTATGAGCGCGAAGATTTCAGAGATGTTTCAAACGTGAAATAAAACATTCTTACAACAAAAGACTGAAAAAAAACACCTTCATATTTCTGCTAAAAATGTAAATATTTATATCATATTTGACATTTTTCAAGAACGCAAAAATAATTACAAGGACTCTGATGATTATATATATATATATATATATGTGTGTGTGTGTGTGTGTGTGTATTGTTGGCATAATGTTTTGATATATAATAAATCGACCAAATCTAAATTTTTAATCATAAGTTTAGATTTAGAAACAAATAAAAAACATTTGGAATAAAAAGAGAAAACGATTTCATGTATTGTTATAATTATTTTATAAAACTATATTTGCGATTTTAACTATAAACATATTATTTATGCAAAATTTCTATAACCAGTAAACAAAACATTTTTTTTAACTTCCACTTTATTTAAAAATGTAGTAAAAATAAATATGATACTGTAAACTAAACCGGAATATAATTGTATACTAACAATAGCAAAATTACATTATTTTTTAAATAAACATTAAGAAATTAGTGTAATTTTATAGTACGAGTACATAGAAAATTATATATTACAAGTAGAAATTTTAAATTAAAATAATTTATATTTTTTTTATAACTGAAATAAATTGTGCTAATTTAATATTTTTAATATAAATAAAAATATCACTTACCAAACCAATTCCAAATAAAATCATTAAAATCAAAGGAATAATATCGGTACATGAGCGTCTATTAGTAAACAAACATTGTTCGATATTTTCATTTTTGGACACATCCTGAAAAAAAAACAATCACTAGAAAAAGTAATTAGATCAAGATTCTAAAAAAAAAATAAAATAAAATTGAATGGTTAAAAAATAAAAAATAATAATAGAATAGCATCAAAGAAAAAAAATATATAAAATATATTGAATGCTAAAGTAATACATTTTTATTTACAATCCATAGTTAAAATTTTAACTTACTTTTCCATTTTGTTCATGCGGTTCTATAGAATTACTTCCAACGCAACACAGTCCCATTTTTTTTTTTTTTAGTCTTGCAAAATTATCAAAATTACCGCATTTATAAACAATTGTAATGATTCAATTACCGGACAGAATCTAACGTATGAAATATTCCGTACGATAGATAGGTCAAATTTTAAAATATTTTCTATTTAACATACTTCGCGAAAACATAGAAAAAGAATTATATAAAAAAACAAAACGACGAAGTAAATTAATAAAATTTAATGAATATCAGGATACAACCGCATCAGACAATCGTACAAAATCAACTATTCTAATAAACAGTTCTGAATCAGCACCACACTTGTTTTATTCGTTTCTATAGTAACGTTATTCACCAGCCCACAATACACTAAATGCCCGATTTGAATTATTCAGTAGAAGGGAATGAAAAAAAGGATATTAAAGGAAAAGTGAGTGTAAAAGGTATTATACACTCACTTTTCGATAATATTGTATATAAAAGAATAACATATGAAACATACTTGTAAAAAGAATCAATTACAAAATTACGAGAATAAAATTAAAACACATTTTATATACATTTTCTTAAATGGAAACAATTTTACAAACCTTCTTTAGATGTTTTGTGATTATAACAATCGGTGATATATAAAAACAGTTAAATAAATGATATTATTGATAATATAATGAAAAATATCACCAGAGTTCTAAAAAAGACAAAATATTTTTTTTATGATATTAATAAATAGACGTTTTTCTAGATTATTTAAAAATAGTATTTTCAAACTTTAATTATTTTTGATACAGAAATGTTTAAAATTAATTAAATGAAACTATAAGTATAGGAAATTAAAAAAAAGTTTAACAGTAATAAGAAATTCACAAATTATATTATCAGATTTTGTACTGAAATCTTTGTTATCTATTCTTTGTTATGTAAAATTTAAATAAAATTATAATTAAATTTTATCGTAATATTTTGCGGCGTTGAGCCTTTTAAAATACTCACGTGTATACAATTTTTAAATGATTTATTAAATAAGAAATATATCTAACCATACACACCAATTTAGTTTATTATTAAAGCTTTGTGTGAAAATTGAATGTATGCATGTATATTTACTGTTGTAAAGAACATCAATGAAAACATTTTAAATTGCATAAATTGAATAGTTTACTTTAGAACTTTACTCGTCGTTTGCAATGTGCTCGCTTATTATACACATAAACCGAATACATTACCTTTATATATATGTTATATTTTCTTTCATATTTTAACACCTTACAGTCCACAGTTTTTTGGGCGAACTTTCGCCTAAGTCAGCGCCGATTTGGAGGAAAACGCAAAAAACTGTACCTCTTTCGTAAAATTGATATAACTTTTAAACTAGCCAATAGAATAGAATGAGACTTTACAAACATCTTTGCAAGAGTTTATTTCTATTTATTTTTAAGAGATATATGTAAACGACAAAATAAAAATTTTCCATCTGTGACAAAGTACAATAAGAAAAATTTCACGCTAAAACGCAATTTTCTAATTGGAAAGTCGTTCGAAATAGACTTGACAATTTAATCTTAAACAATCTGTACAAGCAAAATTTATCAGTTGTGGGCGGTAACCTTAAAAAAATAGTCTATTCAATCGTGTAGGGTAACAATAATTTTTTTCTTCGTCAATTTTTATCGGCACTATATTTTATGAATTTGTGTAACACTAATATTCAGTTTTTCAATATTAATTATTTTTTTTAAAGTATTTGTGAATTGTTACTAATTTCCTCATTTTTCTTTGAGTCACACTAACATTTAAAACTCCATTTTTACTTTTTAGTCCGTTTATAAAAATATGAGAGGGTTTACTTTTAAGGGGATGAAATTGATTTGGAAGAATAAATAAAGAATTTACATTTTATAAACAAAAATGAACTAAACATAAACACGTGTATCTATAGATTTTATAATGATTATTTAATATTCCCATAATAATTTTAAACGAAGGTTACCCTAAGAAGCAGTGATATTTTGAGTTTTTTATATATTTTTTAGCTATTTTTCAAAAGCGTTATTATAATACAAATATTTTTTTTAGAACGATGTATTATATATATAGCTAAATTATTTATTTTAATTGATGAATTTATATCTACGCAAATATTAGCGTAATTCAAAATCTTAAATTTCCAGTTAGATTCTACTTGGTTAACAAATTCAAGTGAAATCGCGAAGAAAAAATATAATCTATTATATGTTTAGGCATGTGCGGACTGTAACATATGAATATATTGCTAAAATTTAACATCTATGGTATTTATTTGTATATTTTTTAAATAAAATTAATAAAAGTGGATTTTTACTGAAAATTTGTTAAGCTTTTCACAGCAAACTAAAACATTACGATCCATTCACGCGTTTTCGCGTGTTAAAAATTAATGTAATTTTAATTTAAAACAAACTGTACGTAAAATGATATACTCAATATATGTTTTTTCAAAAAAAAATAATATATCCATCTCAATACTTTAAACATTAAAATATAAATATTTCCCTCCGGAAGACTAATTTTTATTTTTACTTCCAAATTCTATTTAAATTTGCCTAGTAAAATCTTGTCGAAAATTTAAGATTTTGAATTATGTCAATATTTATTTATGATTAAATTGAATAATTAAAACAAATAATTTAGTTATTCAGTACCAGACCATATTTTTTTCTCTTTTTTTTCACATATTTCTTTTGTACATCAGTTTAACATTTGTAATAGTAGCAAAGTAAAATGTATTAAAAAAACTCAGTCGAATAATATGTGTATTAAAAATCTTTTTTCTGTCGAAAATGAAACGGAAAAAATATTTAAATGTATTAAATAGAATTTAATAGTTTCATTGAAATATTATGTAACACCGATTTTAAAAATCTTTGAAACAATGTCATTAATTAATTTTTGGTTGAGCTGTTGAGATTGAATGTCGAATCTAATTTAAAAATAAAATTGTTGTCATTATTTCTAAATTTGAATAATTATGTAATGACAATTATCATACTTCGCATTATGGACAAAATGTGTTTATTCTTTGAAATAGTTTCAAAGGAATAAATTGTTAATTTTTTAACTACACTTATTTCTTTATACAATTATTTTGCAATTTTTATATATGAAACAAACAAATAACTTGATTTTTATTGAAAAATAAAATTTTATTTTCTAAATTATTGTTTATTTTTTCAATAAAGTGGGTCGTTAAAAAATTTTAAATCTTGTATCGTAACGCAATAAAAAAAATTGGGAAATGCTAGTATATATTATTAAAAATAACAAGCATTCATATTATAACGTTTTTAATAACCACTCATGTTTAATACTTAATTTTATGCTATGGTAACATTCGTATGATAAAAAAATATTGAATTATAAAATAATTACAACTTTGGATATATTTAATTAATTTACTTTGTGATATTTTTTAATAAGTAAAATATTTTAAATTATTAATATAGTTTTTTCTTTTTATATATATATTATTTAATTAATCAATATATTTCATAAATTATTATACAATGTTTTTTTTTTAACAAAATATTCGAAATGAACAATTTATAGTGTTGCCACTATTCAGAAACATCATGGATTCATAAGGTTGGTAATATTCTTGCAATTGTCACTGCAGTTGCTGTATTTGATAATGAAGCTTTATTATTTAATACAAATCATCACCCTCGGTATATTTTGATTATTTTGTTATTATAATACTAATCCTTAATTTATTCTTTATCAATAATAAAAAGGAACAAATCTCCAATAATATTTATTAAAATTAATCTCATTAAATATTTCATCTATGTTTATAGTATGTGAAATGATACATTTACCACTTTTGTTTTTTATATGCTTGTATAGATTTTTTAATATGTGAAGTATTAGATAATCAAATTATTGTTTTCAGTGAAACAGTTGATGAATATATTCAAATAACTGGTAACTGAAACCTGAAACGAAAATTATACAATTATTCGCTTAATATATATCATAATCTAATAGAATATAAATATGTTAATATAATTTTATTATAATTTTAATATAGTTCTATCATTTAAATTATGATTAAAATATATAAAATTAATCATTGCCACAACGAAACGATTGTCTATATCAAATGTATTGATATCAAAGTTTTGAAAGATATTTTAATGTATTTTTATATGTTACAGTTTATATCACTAGTAATAATGCGTCGAGAGTTCTGGAACTTAGTGATAGATTCCTTGAAATACATCAAGATGGACATTGGTTGGTGATGTTCTATGCTCCATGGTGTGCTTATTGTAATCGTTTGACACCAATATGGGCTCATGTTGCCCAAGCCCTTCATATGTCTAGTGTAAAAGTGGCAAGACTTGACTGTACACGATTCACTGCTGTTGCGAATCATTATAAAATTCGAGCTTATCCTACTATAATGTTGTATGTATTTTTGGGCATATTATTATTTTGCCATAATTTATAATTTAAGTGAAATTTAAAACATTTATTGTATTTGCATTTTTTTAGTTTAAAAGGTTCTCTGAAACACGAATATATTGGAGAACAATCTCGAGATGAATTAGTTAATTACGCTATACGCATGTCTGGTCCATCAGTGTTATTAGTAACTAAACCACATACTGTGAATGAAATTAAAGAAAATAATGCGATATTTTTTGGTTATGTTGGTCAACAAATAGGATCTTTATGGGTAATTATTTTTAAATTTTTATTTTTGAAATGTATATCATAATTTTATTTTATTAATGCTTTATATTTAACTTAGGACATATTTTTCTACTATGCTGAAAGGTATCAGTCTGTTACATCATTTTATGTAATGTCGTCTGATATTGCAAATCGATATATGACATTAGATAAAACACCAGCAATTTTCGTATATAAAGATAATATGGCTTATTTTTTCCCTGGTATTTTTTTAATATTAGTTTAATATTTCTAAAGTGAAACATAATATCAATAAATTATTTATATTGTAGACGATATGGATGATAAACAGCAATTAAATACATCGCTTCATAAATGGATCAATGCAGAGAGATTTGGTACTTTTCCAAAAGTATCGAAAGCAAATATAAATGAACTCTTGGCTTTAGAAAAGTTTCTCGTATTAGCTGTTGTCGAGGAAAATAAATTAAACGAAATAACCTCACAAGAATTAGAATTTAGAGACATGATTGAATCCATTATTAGGTATATTTAATGAATATATATATATATATATATATATATATATATATGTGTGTGTGTGTGTGTGTGTGTGTGTGTGTCTTTAATATTTTGATATCCATCTATTTATATTTCTTTATAGACAAAAACGAGATATTTTACATGATAATTTTCAATTTGGCTGGGTCGGATCACCTGATTTGACAAATTCTATCGTAATGTCTGTACTTCCTGTTCCCCATTTAATAGTTATAAATTCTACTACGAAGCATCATCATATTCCAGAAGACGATCCTAGTAAATTGACCCCTGAAGCCATTACTATATTTTTAGAGCAGATATATAATCAATCAGCACCAGTAAACCTCTTTTTTTTACGAAAATTCTTTGCTATAAACAAAATTGTATTATTAACGAAAATTTAATTTCGTCTAGATTTATGGTGGGAATACATTTGCTGTTCGTTTGTATAGAATGTACTTCCAAGCTAAAACATCTTTGGAATACATGTGGTCTGGAAATCCAGTTTTAACAACATTAATATTTGGATTACCATTAGGATTTCTATCGCTAATATTTTATTCAGTTTGCTGTACAGATATTCTTGATGCTGAAGAAGAAGATTCTGGTGAAGGTAATATAAAATACATTTATAAAATTTATATCAAAACAGTTTTATATTTCATGATTTTTAATATATATATATATATATATATATATATATATATATATATATATATATATATGTGTGTGTGTGTGTATATTTTTCAGAAAGTGGACATGAGAAAAAAGAATAACTCAATATTGTTTCAAATATGTATTGTGTGTAAAATTAATTATCAATCTTCATTCAAGTATAATATGGAAACAAAATGCAGAAATATTTCACAAACGTTTTTAATATAATATTTTCAAGAAATCCAAAAAACACTTATTAAAAAGAATCAGAGTTATTTCAACTTATTAAGAAAAATATTTCAACTTATTAGTCAAATGAGGTTTGATAGTAAGGTGATTGCTGAAACCAAAAAAATATATCTAGTTTTATGATTTATTGAACATATATTTTTTCTTAAATTTTTCTTGTATCTATATGTTATAATAGATTCATCTCGTTTTATAATTAAAAATATCAATCTATTAGAACAAAACAGATGTTCATGTATTTTTTTTAGTTTTCAATTGGTTATTCCACTGTGAAACATGGAACATTGAGTATCTCAAGAAAATTTAGTTGCATTTAAAGTTATTGTATTTTTTATTATTGTCATTACAACATTTTACATATTTAATACTATTAATTACAGTGTGACTTTCAAGATTATGAAACAATGGAATTACATCATATATATATATATATATATATATATATATATATATATATATATATATATATATATATATATATATATATATATATATATATATATATATATATATATATATCATAAATAACACCAATATTATCAAATAACTATTTAGTCTCTTTCATTCATTTCGTTTCTCAGCATTTGCTGTTTTTATACTTATATATGGTAGCATTAAGGGCATTATACGATCAAATATAAATCATTGTGTTATATATGTAATTTAAATTTATTGAGAATATTATCTTTTACTCCAATTATTAATTAAAATGATAGTGAACCTTAAAAAATGGTGTTAGGAAAGTACTGTAAAATTATTTTAAAATATTAGTTGAATTAAATTAATAATTTTCCATTTTCATATCACTTCCTGTCAACATCAATGCTATTTTTGTTAACAATTCTTTTCAAGAGAGCTTCTTTATTTAAAGAAAAACATTCCTTTTTCCTTATACATACCATTTTCTTAAATATTGTTTTGTAATTATTAATTCTATTTTTCTATATCTTAATATTTATATTTTCTTTATAAAAATGATGTTCCTTTTGATCATATTATATATATATATATATATATATATATATATATATATATATATATATATATATATATATATATATATATATATATATATATATATATATATATATATATATATATAATCTACTGTTCCCCTTATCATTATTTTTGTTCAGTAGTTATATACAATATTTGCATTTATTTTGTTTGTATAATAATAATGATATATGTGCGTAAAACTATTTTTAAGCTTTGTATTTTTTTAATTGTATAAAATAATAGTTAATCCATACAAAAAGAAATAATTTAAACAAAATTATTGGAGATATAAAAAAATATTATAATCAAATAATACTGTAATGTTTGTCATCATAATATTAAGTCATTTACTGTCTCATAGTTATGTGTAATATTATATGTTTTAAACGAACGAATACTAGTCATTTTTACTATTCAATAAAGTAGTATTTACATTTAAAACGCGTTTTAACTATTTAATATGTACTAATTATTTTTATTATTATTAAAATGATAAAACATGACACAAAAGTACAAAAAACAAAATTGAAAATTTAACCAACGCCATTAATTACTAAATTTTCTAAATAATATAATTTTATTTTGCTTTCCATATTATCAATAATATAAATTATTTTAACACTTAAAAGATGTAATAAACCAATACAAATATATTCAAATTTTAATTCTATCTAGTAATCTTTTCATTTACTTTTAATAATCAGATAATATACAAAAATCTATTAGCTTTAAATTGCAGTTGCAATGAAATATTCATTATTCTCGCTAAAAAGTTATAAACAAATCATACGAAAACCATATGTTTTATTTTTTATTAAAAGCATTATTTAAAATATATCAAAAACATTTTCAATTGAGTATTTAATATAATAAGTATAAAACAAAACCTTTTTTGCACTTATTATTTATTCAGATAAGCCTTATTTAATAATTCAATTTTTAAGTATTATAAAAATAACTTAAAATAAGAAAATTATATTTTAAATTATAAATATAAAAAAAAATAAAAATATATACTAATAGAAAATAAGCAGAAAAGTAACTGTTAGTGGCCAAAAAATATAATATTAGCTGTAAATCAACATATTTTATAATAAAAGAACGTAATGAATTGATATTCGTTTTATAAATATTTACTTTGCATAAAATATGCTCATAATTATTATTAGTGTTATATATTTTAAATTTAGAACGTGATAAAGAACGCGAAACAGTCTTGGTGTTGATGACTTAAAAATTTGCAAATGCTAATCTTCTTCATCAGAATCAAAAAGTCCTTTTTTTCGTTGAAAGCTAAGAGATGACGTGCTTTTTGGCATTTGTTGATTAACTGATTCTAAAATGCTAATAAAATCTTCTTCACTCATTTTACCCCTTATTTGTCCCCTCTGTGCCATCTGTATTATTAATGATTCAACCATTTCTCCCTTTTCGGGCTTTCCTAGTTTGATAGTATTTACTGTAAATTAAAAAGAAAATATAATATAAAATCAAACATTGATGTTATATCAGCGTGTTAAATTACATCTAGCTCGAGCATTTTGATCTAATATTTGAGACAACATTGCATTTTTAGTTTCTTGCATAGCTTTTGCGCGATCTTCTTGAGCTTTAGCCGCTTGTCCATCTTGACCCTAAAATTTAAAGTTACATTAAAAACAAAAATATTTATGATTAATTTATATATTTTTATTTTTTGGAAATATAGCTCTAATATATATAATCAATACGACTTATTTACATGTTTTAAATACCAATTCTGAATAACTTATGATTTAATCCAAGATCGTAATGGAAAGTAGAAAAGTGTCTTGATAAATAATAAGACGAATAAAAAATAATCAATCATATTATATTGAAACTTTCAGTGGTTCATTTGTAACATATATATAGTTTAAAATTCTTGTAATGATTAATATAACATGAATTTTATAATGAGAAATATCGTACGTCATATTAAAATATAATATGACGGCAAAAGATAAATTTATAGGTTATGTCAGAATACCCCGTATTGAGCTTGCAATTGCTGCATGCGTTGTTCTCTTATGCGAGCCAGTTCAGGATCTTCCATATTTATTTGTTAATTTGTTCTATGCGATTGAATTAAAGATATATTAAGTTATAATCGATGAACCAACACCCGTGCCGTATATAGAAACTTTGACAAACAATTAATGCGACGCGCACAATAACTTAAATAACGCCACACAATTTTTATTATTTTCAAAATATATTTAAAATTATTAATAAAAAAAAATAATCTTCAGTTTAAAAAACAAATAGAACTAAAGAAAATACAAATTTTTATTTTTTAGATAATTCAAATAAGTAAAATTTTATTTTGTCAAAAATAAAATTTTGAATTTATCTATATAAAAATATCTATATAGAACCATTAGTTTAAAAATATTCCAATTTTATTACATAAAGCATTCTTAAAAAAAAACTAGTAAAAAATTGATTTTTTTTCTTCAATATACACTGACTACATACTACTAGTGTAAATAATGAACATTGTAAGGGTAGAAAACTACTTTTTTCCTGATAAAATAATTGTCTTACTTCTGGTTTAGTAGCAAATATGTTAAAATAAATGACAAATTATTAAAAAAAATTCTATTTAACATATAAAAAATGATATAAATTCGTATTCTTACATTTTATTTCACTCAAATTAATTTTATTTATTTAGTAAAGTACTAATATAAACTGACTGCTGAATTTGACTAGTAATCGTATCTAATTGCCTTTTAAATTCATAATATTCCTGTAAACCCCAATTATATTCCTCTTCATCTTCACTTCTCCAATTTGAATCATAATCATCTGGTATATTACAAAAGGGTATATAATCTGCACCACTATTTTTTGACTTTCTTTGTGTACCGCTATACATGGAGTTATTACTACTCGATGACTGTCGCTTTTCAGTAAATTGAACATCTTTCTGTTTTTTTGCTTGAAACTTTTTATTACATTTTTTAAATGTTTTATTATTTAATTGTGTTTTTGAATTTCTTTGACTATTTGGAATATTTTCAAAATCGTCACAACTATATGGCGAATTTTCATATTTAGAAAAAACTTCATTATTTAACTTAAAATTACTAGAAGTTGTAGCTGATACATCTAACATTGTAAAGTTTTCATTAATGGATCTAAAATCATTTTTCTTTTTGTGTGATTTTTCTTCACTTTCAAAATGTATATTGACATTTTTTGGGCTACTTGATAAATCATTAAAATTGTAATGATATAATTCTTTTCCTTTAGAACAAACAGTGTTAGGTAAATTTGAATCAAATTCATTAGGTATTTTCATTACTAAATTCAAAACATTAAAATTTTCAATATTATTTTCTAAAAACAATTTCAAATCTAAATTTTTTTCACTAAAATATTCTTTCTTATCAGACTGATTACAATTATTCATCATAATTTGCGATGTATCTGTTTTTTCTTTATCGTTTAATGTCTGTAAATTACTGGTACTTGATTTTTGTGATGAACTTTTTCCTGTAAATTCTTTAAATGATGCAAAAAAATCATTATATGGTATTAAATCTTCAGTGTTTGGAGAAAATGATAACAGAGAATATAAGTTTACATTCTCTGGTTCTTTTTTATTTTGAAATATATTTTGACCACAGCTCAAATATTCAGATTTCGATTCTCCATTATCAACTATATTATTTTGTAAATTTTCCCATTTTGTAACGTTATCGATGTTATCAAATGTTTTTAACATATCAATAAACTGCGATTCTTCTTCTCCTAAAATTACTATAGTTATCGCAGTACCTAGAGATCCATATCGTCCTGATCTCCCAATTCTATGTAAATAAGTGGCCGAATCCAACGGAACGTCTATATTTATAACTAGATCTACGTTAACAGCATCAATACCTCGCGATGCTAAATCTGTGGCGACTAATATTCTGCATGAATATGTTTGCAATTTCTTTAAACTATTTAAGCGGTCGGATTGATTTTGAGAGCTTGCTAAATATTCAGCGGGCCATCCTTCTTGACATAATAGATCACAAATCGTTTGAGCTCGAACTTGATAGCGACAAAATACAAGTGACTGTTTAAATGGAACTTGAGATAATATTTCAAGCAATTTGTCAAACTTTATTTTATTTTGACGTATAGAACTGCCATGAAATTGGACGGTCGTAAATTTTTGAACTACGCCTACTAAAATTGAAGATGTATATGGTTTAACATGAGACGGAGTACGCATATATCTAAGCAAAAATTCTCTAAGCTCCGGAGTATATGTTGCACTAGCTGCGATAAGTTGCTTTCTTTCAGGAAGGTGAGAATATATATAATTAATATCCTTCTGAAAACTCTCTTCCATGAGTTTATCCGCTTCGTCGAGCACAAACAACCTCACCGTTTGTAAAGATAGCACTTTAGTTTTCACAAGGTGAAGAATCCTTCCGGGGCTACCGACGAGTATTTGAAACTTATTTTTTTTTAATCTTTCTATATCTTCGTTTACGTTAGTACCTCCCATTACAATTTCGACATTTAATCCTGTAATAGAAAAAAATATTTTTCGTTTCAATAAATAAGATTAGCACAATTTTTTGAGTCCAAAATACCTTGATATTCGCTACCGATATCTCGTAAAACGTGACCTATTTGCGAAGCGATTTCTCTAGTCGGAGCGAGAACGAGCATTTGAAATCCCGTCATTTGATTTGATAACATTTCCAATCCGATTATTCCGAAAACTGCCGTTTTACCCGTTCCAGATTTAGCCTCAACTATAAGATCTACAATATAATTTGAACGAATTTTAATATATTAAATAGGTTAACGCGGAGAATTTATATTCGTTCAAATAAAAAAATGACAAAATTAAAACGGAAAAACGCGTTAGATATGCGCACAAAAATAATATATCCTATTATTATCCATTAACTTGCATAAAAGTCGAAAAAACAAACCGAAACCGCATCTGCCCAGGGGAATCGCTCTCAACTGAACGGGCGAAGGTTTAACGAATCCGCAACGTCGAAGGCCGGCCAAAGTGTTCGACGACAACATTAACTTTTCGAAGTCGACGTCGTTTTCTTCGCCGAGAGAAACGTCTTCGGTGCGCATTTTCGATCCTCGCACGGCGACACGACAAACGTCAATCGCGAATCGCCCGCCGTTTGACAATTTTCAGTCTTAACACTTAAAAATCCGCCCCGAGTTATTTTATTGCGACACATTACCATTTAAGATTTATTCATATATAAATTTAATTTTTCCGATCGTGCACCGAGATTAAAAATTAAAATATTGAAAAGCGAACGAGTCTCAATGTATACGTTTACGAATCGACTGAAAAATAAAAAACACCGAAAACAAAGTGTCAAATAAAACGCTTAAAACACAATATCGATGGATTTGAATATATACATTTATAATATCGGTGTAAAATATGTAAATAATGAAAGTTTGACAGCGTAAAGGTTAATGGTCGTAATTACGCAGTTGTAAGCATATTGTGTAGTGTCAGTCGGGGGATGGTGCGGGTCGCGCGGGCTGCGGCCGCGGGGGGCGCCGCGCACCGATGGCCTTCACCTGGTATGAAAGTGTTCTTCTTTCTTTCCGAAACGTTTAAAATATCCGTTATATAAAATAATTGCAGGTACCAGTCCGACGGATGTAACGTCATTCCCGTGCCGACTCCTCCGTCTCGACCGCGATTCCTTCAAGACGTCCAACTGAGATTTCTGTGTCCCGACGATTTGGAAGAGGTTTCAATTTTTCTTATAACACCATTGTGAAATTTGATTTTTATGCTACGTGACGTTTGTCGACATTCATTTCAACCAATTCATTCGTCATTTATTTTGACGTCTCGTATTGTCATACTACCGTTTCGCTTAAAGTTAATCGTGCAATTTCAGGTGCGGGCTCTGTGTCAAGATTGGTTTCCTATCGAATATCCTTTGTCGTGGTACAAAGATATCACGTCTTCCGATAGGTTTTTCGCTTTAGCGGCCGTTCATCAAGGTATTATTATAGGTTTGATCGTTGCCGAGATCAAACCTTATTTAAAATTGAATGCCGAAGATCGCGGAATTTTACCCGGCTGGTTTGGATCCAATAACAACACGCTAGTCGGTTATATTTTGTCATTAGGAGTGGCTCGTTCTCATAGAAGGGCCGGCGTAGGTTCCCTATTGTTGGAAACGTTGATTTCTCACGTTGCCGGGCCCACCCCTCTTCCGCCTTATCATCATAGAGTGAAAGCGCTTTTTCTTCATGTTCTTCTCACAAATTCGGAGGCCATTTTATTTTATGAACAGCGAAAGTGAGTAATTTTTATTTTGTATTAAGTTTAAGGTGTATACGATGTTATAATAATATATATTTCCAGATTCCGATTGCATTCATTTTTACCATATTATTATTCTATAAAAGGACATTGCAAAGACGGATTTACATATGTTTACTATATTAATGGAGGACATCCACCGTGGGGTCTATAATATCCTTTTCATAACTGTTTAACGTTCATACATATATATTTTAATTATTCGATTTCTTTATTTTCCTTGACTGCTATGTTTACCGATTACATAAAATATTGGGCGGGAGTTATTTTCCGTGCCGGCGGGATGTGTCCGTGGCTTTGGGGGAAGTTGCGTGCGGCGCTTAGTCTTGCATGGCATCACTGAAGAAAACGAATATTTTATTTGAGCATAAGTAAAATAATTTTGATATTTTTCCATAAAATACAACCCATTTTAAAAAGTTTAGATGCAGATTTTGAAATTATCATAGGCATTATTATATTAACCGTCAGAACAATATTTGTTGGAATTTTAACACTTTATAGTTTCATATCAAAAATACTTTATATAGTGACCAAATTCAATATATTGCATTTAAAGTAATAGAAATGCTTTCCGTTTTGCATTTTTTATTTTTTTTGCATGTTTACTTGAAAATATATTTTTCTATTAATTTATATTTTACTATCTTAGTTAATGATATAGGTAGCACATTTAATATTAACACTACTCGCTACTTTTTTCACAAGAAGTAGCATAAGAAACCTTATTGAAAAACCAATCTGCATACTATAAGATTTGACAGTTTATAGTGATCGTTAAATAAATGTAAAAATATAATAACATGTAAATATGTAAAGATTTAAAGGTCACAATATATATATTGTAAAAAAAAACTACGTATTTATATATGTGTATTGTATGGATATGACTTTTTTGTGGTATATAATATGAATAACCACAAATTATTATTTTTTGTTATCATCATTTTTATTTAAAATCTAATTATTTTGCTTTTTTATGTTTTTAAATCGCAAGTTAAAACTGTCTTATAAATTTTAAATATTCTTTTTTTTTTCAAAAAAATATTTCAAAAAGTAATTTTAATCTTAAGGAGAAATATATTAATTTAGTATATTTTTATATAACGAACCTTTGTTGCAAATTTACAGATTTCATGACTGACCTTAATCTGTATTATATATGCCACATATGTGAGACTCAGACAAAATACATATTTTTGCATATTTTGACATAATGTTTTTGAATTTCATTTGGATGTCAGTATTTTTTTTTTCATATAAATGATAAACTGACAAAACGTACAGTTGTATTGACGATTTTTCATTGCTTTTTTAATAGTTCAAATGACACTAAAGTGTTCGGGTTTCTTAAACCAAATATATTAGACACATTTAGGTTATTATTTTATAATTAGTTTTAAGAATAATCATATATTTTTTCATTATAAAATTTATTTCTTAAATATTATATATACTGAATATATATATATATATATATATATATATATATATATATATATATATACCATATATATATATATATATATATATATATATATATATATATATACCATATATATATATATATATATATATATATATATACCATATATATATATATATATATATATATATATATATATATATATATATATATAATTTTTTGCCTAAATACCTTTGTTTGATTAATTTACTATTATTATATTTTTCGAATATTTAGTTGCAATGGATATTCTATTTTTTATATTTTAACACTTTTTATAAAATTCATATTTTATTACGATTTTTTTATTTTTTTTAAATCTTTTTATTTATAATACTACATAGGTTATTCATAATTTCCAATAAAGTTAACATTTTTTCAAGGTCATAATAGCCAATGGATATAATTAGTTTATTAAAAACTGACAATGTTTTTGAATATATTTTTATTTCACCTTTTACATTTGTGATATTTTTATAAAATCTTTTTTTTTTTTTTTTGTTATTTTTGATCCTCTCAAAATGCAAATTTTAAAATATTTCAGTCATTTTTGTAGCCAGTTTTTAATTAAATCTTATTTAGTATTTAATACAATAATATTTTGTGAGAGCAATTATTACATTTTTATTTCTATTTTTTTTATTTGTGTTATTTAAATGTTTTTGTTATCAGTATTGTATTTTTTATTTTTATAACTCACATAATGCATACTAACTTGTAATCATTGATTTTAATGCTTAAATGTTATCTGCGTGTTATTTTTTTAGACAAACTATTTTTAAAGCATTATATAGCAAATAGGAGTGTGTATTTCTTACCAAATATAGGAATAATAGTGGAAAACGTTACAATAATTGAGAATATTTATATTGTTAGCAAAGTCTGATTCTTTCTAAATGATATTAACTGAAAATACAAACTAATTTATAGATTTTATATTCCATAGAATCTTGATAAATGTTTGATCTCCAAATATTGTTTAATAAATTTTAGTAGTATAAACATTTTATAACATAACATTTATAATTTGTTATTTTTAAGCATTGATTGGATAACATTATTATTTACAAATATTTTTTATTTTGACGGAAATCATATCATATTAGTAATACAAAAAAATGTTATTAATATTGTGTTAGCGTTATTATGTTACCAACTTTTATTTTAAATCACAAAGTCGTGTGTCACAATATTTCATAATAAAATTTTGCATAAAAATATAAAATTTAAATTTTGTTTAAAGATCTACACGTCTTTTTTTTCAATTATTACGATGAATATATATTTTTTTCCATAATATTTGAAATTTGTGCCATTCAACATGCAATTTAATGCAGTTCCAAAATATTCATGACTGATAACAAAATTTGATTGCAATCTTTATATATCTTCATCAATTATATTATTTTATCATAGTATATGTTGTTAGTGTTTTTACTTTTATTTTAAAAACAATCAAATTTAGAGGCTGATTCATACCAATGTATTGTCGATGGTATTTATTATTAATTTATTTTTCTATATATATAATGTAATATATTTTTATCTTTTATTTTTGTGTAAAAAATTTGTTCATTTTCCTATCCATTTAAAAGTTTATATTATTAAAAGTATTATCAAAAGAACACATTTTTTCATTTTAAAAAAAACTACTGCCTAAAATAAAACATTTTACTCAAACCTTCAACACTCTTTTTATTATATTCTTATTTTAAATAAAATACATTATATATATATATATATATATATATATATATATATATATATATATATATATATATATATATATATATATATATTTAATAACTTACTACACATTATATTTATACCTATAATTTTAAGTTGTTTAAATAAAATTAGAAAAACTCAACAAATTATATATTTTTTAGTCTGTAAATGGCAAGACAAATCAATATACGATTTTGATGATCACTGGTTTAATTACCCCAAAATATAGTAAGCTCCATTATGTAAAATAAATTGAAAATTTTGTTTCTTTGTGTGAGAACGATTAAGATTATTGAATGTCTTCTCTCATATTCTGATTGATGTATTGAACAATTTTTGACATAAATTTGAAAAGCGTTTGTTGTTGATTTTTACCAACAAATATGACTTCTTCGTGATTGGCTTCACTAGTACTCTGATAATCCATTACACATTCATTGGTAATAAGACTAAATGCGAACACTGTCATGTCACAGTGTCGTGCTGTAATCACCTTTTAACAAATAAATAGTAAATGTACAAATATGCAATAAATAAAATAAATTTTCACAAAAACATTATATTTGTATTATGTACCTCGTGTACAGTTGACATTCCAACAGCATCGACTCCAAGCATCTGCAGCATTCTTAATTCTGCTACTGTTTCAAAATTTGGACCCCCCAAACATGTGTAAACTCCTTCTCGTACAATGGAATCAATGTTAAGTTCTTTTGCTATCTGTTTTAAATAAAATTAACATAAATAAATCTGTTAGTTATTCATACATATACCTTTATTTTGTGCATAGTAAAAATCTAAAAGAAAACAACCTTTTTAGCTGCTTTTCTCAATGTTATGTCATATGCTTTATTCATTGGAGGAAATCTTGGACCGAATCTCTCATCATTTGGACCTTGAAGAGGATTATTTCCAGCGAAACCCATCAGATTTATGTGATCTTTAACTAGCATAATATCTCCAACGTTAAATGATGAATTTAGTCCTCCTGCAGCATTGGTGGCAATTAAATAGTTGACACCCAAAAGTTTCATCACTCTTACAGGCATGCAACACTAAATATATATATTTTTCAATAAAAAAGTATTAACCACTATATGAAAAATATAAAAAAAAATATTTTTACCTTCCAAAGTGGATATCCTTCATAATAATGAAATCTACCCTGCATACAAACCACTGGTATATTTTCAAGATATCCAAATACTAATCGTCCAACATGACCTTCTACTGTGCTTACAGGAAAATGAGGAATTTCTTCATAAGGAAAGCATACTTTTTGAGTAAGGCTTTCGGCTACAGGCCCTGAAAATAGATCCGGATCTGCAATGAATTTTTGGAAATATGCGTTTAATTTTGATAAGTACGCATAGAGCATTTAAATAATCCTATCTCTTTTTGTTTTGAAAAAAAAAAAACAATTCATACAAATATGTTATTACAAATATAATTCTTCATAAACGATAAACCATGGTTTATCATTTTCTCGTGATTCGATGTCTTTTACGAAGGTCAAATCGATATATCACATTTACATTGGTTAAAAATACTATTATTATTATTAATTGCAAGCGTAAAAAATAAAATAATTGTAAAAATTACCCATTCCTGAACCGCATATTATTCCAATTAGTGGTCTAATGTTGGTTCTATCTTTAAGGAATTGTGCTGTCTCCATTAAAGATTCATATGTATAACTAAAAATAAATATTTTGTTAAGTTAATATATTATATAGTAATGTAAACTTAAATAATATAAAAAAAATATTTGATATTAATTATAAATAATTTTACTAAACAAAATATATAATAATAATGCGTCTAATGTTTTTTTTAAATAATTCATAATATTTGATCATTTACAAGTGTTAAAAAATTCAATCAAAATACAATTGGTTGAAACAACAAGTTCGGATGTGGAACTCCAGATTATTTTAAATTGATACCAATAAAGATTGTTTATCATGCAAATATTATGTTAAATTATACCAATAAAAACTTTTTATCACACAATTGCTTTTGATTTAAAATTATTACTTTTAAAAATAAAAATCTGTTAAGAAAATGCTTTTGAATATCTGATATTATTGTTTTCAATATATTTTTTTAAATTCATTCATTTTTACCTAAGTATAAAACATATCAAGAAACATTTTTTTAATATTATTAATCAATATTTTTAAACATCGTTAACCTTTAACATAGATAATACAAATTTAATTAGATGACGACTATAAATACTTATTATATTAAAACTAAATTTTCTTAACTCGCACCTAAATAATTAAAACATTATATTATAAAATAATATATATATATATATATATATATATATATATATATATATATATATATATATATATATATATATATATATATATATATAGTATTACTCTTTGATAATAAAATGTTGCATAATATAGTTTTTTATATCGATTTTTTTGTTATTTCACAGATATGTTTGTTTACTTGCATATAGCAAAAAGAATATTCAAATATTATATAAACATTATTATAATTTAATTTCAATTCATTGATCATATCAATAAAACATATTGTTATTCAAATACTATTATAATTTTTATCGAAGGATTTTCGATAAAAAAAAAATATTTCAAGTTTAAATGTAGATGTAGTGATTTAATTATAAAAAATGAACATCTTAAACGTGAAAAATACTTGTATGTTGCAAATTTATTTTATATTTTTTCTGATATAAACTACATATTGAAATAATTAGCATTAATATTATTAAAAATATACTCATGTGATTTTTAAAATAACACATTAGTAAAAAAAACATATGTAATATAACTCATATTAAATTTGAATTTTTATACTTGATTCATTTTCATAGTTTCAAATTTGTTATGACTACATTTATTTATATTAATTACCGTAACATGTATTTATATAAATGATTGATTTTAATCATTTATTCCAGCAGTAATGTAATCGCCCATTAATTATTATAATTAAGAATTTTGCAATTTACAAAAACGTCGACCATAACAAATTGATTGAATATTTCCAAAATTATTTTTTTAATCTATTTTACAATTTTTACACAAATAAAAATTTGCATTTGACATTTTCATTCAAACGCTCGCTTATATTAATATATTTACAAACACTTAGTAAGTTTAAACACAAAAAATTTAATCGTAAATCGACAACAAAAAAAAAACAAAAATAAAGCGATAAATTATAATAAAATTAAAGAAAAAAAAATGATCCTACCAATAGATTTCTTTTCCATTATCCGTTTCAACTTCCGGGAAGTTTTCAGCTGTTTCAAGTTTCTTGTTGGCGCCGTTCAGAACCGTGTTTCCGTTAATCTTTTGAGCCATGACGACGCGAATTGAAATGGATTCCTTCTTCGCAGTGTTGAACGGTGAAAACAATTATAAAATCTATCGAAACAACTATGAGTTGTTGATGTACTGAAGCCTAGAGATTGTTTGTCACAATAAGCTCGCACTTGAACCACGCAGTGAGTGTTTATATATTTAAACCGGTTCGAGAAATAAGCATCTACTCGGAATCGTTATTATTTCTTATGGCTAGCGTTTCTACAACTGTGAGTCGTGGAAACGCCTTCAATATTGATGATTTTTTTTCCTTGTTTTTCAATTATTCATCAAACCTTTCCTAGTGACCGTTATCGCGTAATATGTTGTACAATTATTAATTTTTTAATATATTTTTTTTCATGTTTATATATATATCAATATAAACGTAACGAAAAAAAGGAAGTGAAATATGTAAATATTTATTATTTGAAGAGGTCAAATATATTAGAAGGTAAACGAGTTCTATGAGAAATCAAGAAAAACAGGATTTGTACTAAAATATTATTTCTAAAAAGTGACAAACGAGCCATATCACTATTTGTATTGTAATCATTTTTGATTTCAGATATTTAACATTACCACAATATATAATACTTTGTTTTTTTTTTCAACGTTTTCTAAATTAGTAAAAATTTAAGAATTATATTAAAAATTAAATATTCTAAATCGATAAAGTCAAGGACGCCAATATACAAAATACAATCAATGTATTAATTTTATAATATCATAATGTTATTTTCCGAATTGTGTATCTTAATAAACATTTAATATTTTTATTCGCCATATAATAAATTATTCATAAATCACAAATGATGGTTATCAATTTAAATATATTCATATGTGCAGTAAAGTTTTTATATATCCATAGATTTTAGACTTACAAAGTCGCGATGTCTTTTCAATAATAGCACATAATATATGCTATCGCAGCGAATAATACATAAATAAATGTTATTTCTATAAATTAAAATTATCAATATGACAGTAATATGACAAAAAAATGCGACAATCTATTCTATACGAAACACGTGTTTTTACAACATAATTTCTATAAATGCTATATAATTTAATTAGTTTTAATATCCATATATAGATTAGTATGTAATATATTTTTCCGGATTAAAATTTCTAGAATATTTGTATTATATATTTATATAAAGATAAATATATTTTAAACCTTATTTTTTTAATATTAATAAAAAGTTTAATATTCATATTAATATCGAATTTCATTATATGAAATTTAATATTAGATTTGTATAAAAATATATCAATTACATAGGATTTATTATTATTAAAATTATTTTAAAATTTGAGAATTGTAGGCATTTCATAATTATTATTTGGAATTTCCTAATAACAGGAAAACAACCTTGTAATTTTTAAATATGTTAATTCAATAAATTCTCAAATTTCTCATTGCAATTTAAAATTAATATGGACGATTATTTATTTATATATAAAAACTTTAAGATTAAATAAATATTTTTTTAACTTATATGCTCATATTCTATAAAATATATGATTTTAAATATAAAAAAATATGTAAATATAATTATTATATTGAAAATTTTGAGAATCTTTCATTAACAAATATGAAACTGGGCAGTGTCGAAGATTGCCCCCTGCTGTTATCATATATGCATTATCACTCCAAATATTTTCAAATACAAATCGAAAACTTACCACGATATTATAAGAAATAATTTAGAATATCATCGGAATGTGGCAGAATGGTTAGTTTAACCGGTTTTATCGTTTCATACGAAAATTACCGATGTCATTGCTAATTTGAAAAAAAAAAGAAAAGGAAAAAAGTTGCATTACTGATATCTGGATGCTTCATACGGTTGATTTATCGTTCGACTGTGATATTTTGAAACTGACGGAGAAAAAAATGTATTTGCACAAAATTTATATATAAAAAAAAAACTGGTTTCCTTTTGTATAATGCATTCCATTTGTATTTTAAAAATCGGTAATAACGTCTTATATGAATACGCATACATATACCCTTTGTGCTCCAATTTATTATTGTGTGTTTTTTCTTCAATTATGACAAACAAACTCATGCGTAATAATATTGTTATTGCGTCAAATTTATATATATTTATCAAAATGGTTTTACCAAACATATTATTGCCGAAATGTTGATATTTATTTTTCCGTTATCATTCCACTCATTCGATTTTTCACACTAGAAAGATATTATTTTATATATTAAAGAGGCAATTAAACTATTTTCGTTTTATACCAAATGATTAAAAAAATATATATAATTATTTAATAGTGAATATTTATATCGTAATATCGATAAATATTTATTATCAATAAATTCATAATTACAACCGACATTTTTTAGCAATTAACATTGATAACTTAAAAAAAAAAGATTCATATTACTGTAATTATCAGAAAATTTAATCGTTATATAATATTTTTGTAAAATCTTTATTTAATGTAAAAGTTCATAATTAATATAATGACATCAAAAAACATTATTAGCAAAAAAAAAAAGAAAAATATTAGGTTTTTTTTATATTAGGATTCATTTACATTTTTTCAGTCTATTTAATAATTAATGAAAAATAGAAACGATAATTACTTTTATCAACAAAACATTAACATATATGATTGAATTATACTGTTTGAATCAATATTAAGTTTGCTCGGGGAATTCACTAATCACGTTTATTTGTTTTGAAGAAATTCATATTTGGAAGAAAAAGATCATTATAATCAAATAGGAAAATAGTTTTTGAAACCGTGCAAGGTCAAAACATAACTTAATTATCAACAACACATGTCATTATCATGCAAAAATTATTAATAAAAACTTTTTATTAATATTACAACAAAATTCGTTTCCTTTTTCGACGCCCCTTTTTTTATAACCGAATTTCTATTCTATTATTGTTCACTATAAATTAAATTTAATTTCTATTATCACTAATGAACCACTCCAAACTTTAAATACTTCTTTAAATAATTTTATGAGAAAAACTTCTCTTCGATAGTTTATAATATATAATTGAAAAACAGGAAGGCATTTGAAATTCTTCTGCGGTTGCTTACTTTCTTACTTTTAATTAAAATTGCATTAAATTGTTTAATTATCGCATTAAATTGTCGGGTCAAATTCATAAAAAAAAATAAAACTATTATTATAAAAATAAGAAGTTATTATTATATAAAAGATTTTGTTATTTGTTTTTTTATTCTTATCGATACTCGTATTAAATCGTTCTACTTAGAGATATTTTTTCCTGAGAGACTCATTTTATACGTATTTTTAAATGTTTTTATGAGAAATTAATAACAATTACAAGTAGAACATATTTAATATTGTATTTTAGAAATGAAATCGAACTATAATTTTTCTAATAAAATTATAAAACTTTAAAAATGTAGAATATTGAGAGGTTTATCATAGATGTGAAGAAATGAAACTCTTTCTAGAAAAGTGAAACTTAACAGCTACTCATTTAAATATATCTAATTTGATTGGACCGTAAATGATTTTATAAGTCATTTAATTAATAGAGAACACTATAATGAGTAACATTTTTAAGTTTAAGTTTAATATATGGTTTTCAAAAATAAATACCATGTTAAAATATTTTAATATTTTAACATGGTATTTATTTTTCATTTTAGAAAAAGCATTATTTTACTAATAAAAAATATTTAAACTAAATGTGATTTTTGAACTAATTTTAATAGAAAAAAAATAGACAAATTATGAACTATAGAATGCATAAATTATAGTTTACAAAATAAAATAAATAATGTATAATGAGGAAAAATATATGATGTCATTAGTTTAAGCACATTATTTTTTTTTTAAATTCAATAATAATACGTATAATGAAAATATATATTACTAAAGAAATTAGAAAGAATACAAAATTATGTAATAAAATAAATTAATTATAATTAATGACATCTAAATAATGTGAATCATATATAAATATTTCTATTAATTCACATCTTTAGAAAATAAAATAAATTTAAAAATATTATATAGAGGTCATGTAGATACTAATTCTTAATAATAAATTACATTAGCATTTCATATAAAAATAAATTATAACTCAATGAAATTGGTGTTATCAGAACTTTGTTTTTTTCATTAATACTAAAAATATTCTCAATATTATCTTATATATATATATATATATATATATATATATATATATATATATATATATATATATGCATTTTTCAATTTTATAAAAAAGTATATTTCTGCTATTCGTACAAATTATTATATAAAATCAGAACTTAAAAAGAACAAATAAGATGATATTATCAATTTAAAATATTTATTATTAAAATACCACATAAAATGTTTAAATCATATACTTAATATTTTTATTTTATTTTTACAAGTATTCATTGTCCACGTATTTCGAGTTATGATTGACCTGTGTTATTATTTATTATTTCAATTCATAAGTTTAACAACTAAAATAATAAAAGTATGACATTTGGGAAATTTCTATATATATATATATATATATATATATATATATATATATATATATATATATATATAATTTTTCAAAACAAAATTGAGACTATATTTTATGCGATTAATTATTAACAATATTTAATATTAATAACGTTACTGCCTTATAGGTGATTATTAAATATAAGTTTTTTTAGATAACGTTACTAAAAAGCATCACATGCTGACAACTCTGATGATTTTGCAATGCAGATAACATTGAATCGATTTAGAAAAGTTATTATGAAACATTTCTAATAATTTTCAAAATATGATAGTCATATTCATTATAAAATAGTTCTCTATAAACCAAAAAAAAAATAAATTTATACCAAAATGGTAATGTATAATAAAAAAAAATTAATTGCAATTAAAATACAGCAAAAAGAATTATCTGACTGTTATATTTTTAATCATATATATATATATAGTGACCTATTGTTTGTTGAAGTTTATTTTGACATTCTATTAATAATAATTATTTTAAATTAATTAGTTTACAAGTAAACTTCAAAATGATAAAAAATTTATTCATGAAAAAAAAAACAATAGATATAAACGTGACGAGACTAAAATGTGATAATATTACTATAATACATTATAATCGGCCAGACATTACGTGAGACAAATTGTAAAATGATTAAATTATTACGTATTTATATTATTAATAACTACTAATTAAATCAAAACAGTTTTTGTCTTCAAATAATTTCTGTTAATCTGGTTGAAATTTTATAACACTATAGTTATAATTATTTTTAGCTTATTACATTTCAAAGCTGAAATAATTATAAAAATATGTGAAATTGAAATTTTCTTTGCATTGATCATAATAATATAAATTAAGTTTTGTAAAATTGAATATAATAAATAAGAAGAATGTAGATTTATTTCATTGTTAATTTTTATACGTATTTTATAAGAAATATTACAATCAACTTTTAGAAAATAGTGCATATTTTTCTATGTTATGATTAATTAGTAATGCTGTTTTAATACATTTTTAACGACAGTTTTCAAATATGTAAAGTAATATTGTAAATCATTGTTGAACATTTGTTGCTTCAGCTTGAATATATGAATTTTTATACTGAAAAATATTTTGCTGATTGCAATATGTATGTACATTGCATATTAAAAAGGTTTTAATTGAAATTATACTGGATAATATTTTTTCAACAAACACATGTAAGCAAAGCAAAATATATCCACTTTGAATATTTTAAAACAAGTCCATCGTTGACTTACATATAATTTAGTACGCAAACGATGATTATACACAATTTTTAATATATATATATATATATATATATATAATATATATATATATATATATATATATATATATATATATATATATATATATATATATATATATATATATAAGTAATAAAATATATCTATATATGTTTGAGGTCAAATATAATTGTTTTTCGACAATTAATAAAAGTTCTTTTGACATATATTTCGTATAATCGAAAACTTTCATTATTCCATGTTTACCAAAAAAATATATATATTATTAATATTATCATAAAAATATTATTTAAACTGTGTTAATCTTCTCTGCGTCATAAATTTAGCTATCTCAAAACCAACCTATCTTTTAAACTTACAATAAAAACATTTAAAATAATGTCAGTGTTTCTTCGCCTTTCATTAAAAATAGTTTTTTTTTTAAATGATTAATTTGGATATTTTCATTAAAAATATTGTATATTTACAAAAAACTTTAAATCATTAGAAAATTATGACACTAAAAAAATACAGTTTTTAGAATAAGGCAATTGTATCATTAAAAAAAATATATATTACAAAATAAAAAAAATAAATCAATTTTGGTAAAGTGTAATAAAATTTTTTAAAATCATCCATTGAAGCTATAATAATAAAACTTTATAAAAAATAAATATTATGAAATTATATTAAAATACTATTTGCTATAAAGAAGCATTTTAATTCATTCAATACTCTAATCCATTTTATTTCATTTAATTTTGAATTATTTAATTTAAAAAAATATCAGTTGAATAATTAACCATTTAATTTTATTAATCATGCATATCTTATTTTATATAACTTATTTTTATATTTGAAATTTCAGCAAAACAATTAACTTTATAAATTTATCTGCATTATTTATAAGAAATTATGTGAATAATTTTTGTGATCTTTCATTTCATGTTTTGTTGTAAAACATTTTATTTAATTACGTTATAAAGAATAAGAAAGAATTATAAAATATTTTCATAAACTTCATAACTCATATTAAAAATGGATAATTTAATTCTGAAAAATAAAAGATAAATTTATTTTAAAGATTTTTTTATTATAATAAAATAAATTACATTTTAATCAGCATAAATAGAAAAATTAAACTAATTATTTTTGTTATATACACAGTATATATCAACATCATAATTTACAAATAATTAAATTTGTTCGCATTAATGATTAAAATGCAAACATTAAAGAAATTATATGTTTTAAGTTATTAATTATAAAATTCCAAATATTTTTTTCTACAAATTTTTGAGATCATAATATAATCAGTGTGTTTTATATTTAATATTTTAAACGATTTGTCTGAAAATTTACTATGAGGAACTATTTAATTGTTTTCAGACAGAAATCAGTTTAAACAAATAATTAAATTACCCACAATTTTTTTAAGATATAAATACTATTAATATTCATACTGTTAACATTTAAATACATTCATCATATATTCTTATTATACACAAAATTATTATTTATCAATTTGCAAGAAATCCTCCGTATACACTTCAGTACAGCAAAGAAGAAATCCGATTTTTGCCTTGAAAAATCTACAGCAGAAGTAAACAAAACCACTGAACTCCATTCATAAACTTTCCATTCCCGACTTCATAATTGAAGACAATTTCAATAGTGCCAGTAATTAACATTCTGACGGCACCTGTTATTTTTGCACTTTGCGACGTTTGCTGAATTTGACTCTTTTCGCCGTGATTCTAACAGCAGGATCAAAATAATAATCGCTGTTGCTTGAACCGAGCCTAGGAGATGGCGCGTTCGAAGACGGACTCCATCGACAATTAGATCCGCAACTCTTGTTATCCACAGAACCAGAAATAGAATCGGCTAGAACCTCCTCGAACGTGATTCCTGGATTATTATCGTATCCAACATAAGCTTCCAAAACGTGTTTATACGGACACTCTATTCTTTTATCGGGCACTCTTCCGACCGCTTTCAATACCCTGATGCGAATGCACTCTCTGCAATAACCGCAGCCCACTATGGATTGCATCTTTGCTTTCGTACGACGACAGACAGTTTCTATGAGCTGGTCCGATTTTTCGAACCTATTTATACGTCGTCCTACTGTTGACTGCGTTGTTTCGTTCTCCGTCATGATTAATATGTGCGTCCGTTTGCATCATGGAAGCGAACGATGACTTGAGTTGACCGAAAACGCTGATAACGAGAGACGACAGCTCGCGATACTTACGTTTCAAAGATCGCATTTTGCCATGAATTAGAGCAATCTACAATCTGCCGCTGGCTACAAACAACCAATATAAATAAATTTATTTATTAAATTCCATACTAATTACTGAAAAAAAAACATCCTTCTATTTTTTTTCTTCTTCATCATCATATTTACATTAGAACTTATATACAATAATATCAAATATATCCATTTTTTTTTTATTTTCATATTATATATATATATATATATATATATATATATATATATATATATTGTAAAAAAATAATTTTAAATTAATATTATATATGAAAATCTCAAATCTTTGAAATTGATTAATTATTAAAGAACCTTCAACTAAGATCTAAAAATTACCATCAATTACATTATAAATGATAAATAATATATTAAAATAATTGTTATTTACATTTATACATGTTCATTTAGATTTTATTTATGATAAAATTATTTTTAATTGTATTTCTATTATTATTAAACTTAATATACAAAATAAATTAATGAATTTAATTAAATTTTAACAAATAAAAGGGAACTAAATTACAATGAAAATATTTAAATCAAAATCTAAACATTATTAAACAATTATATTTTATTAAAAACATATATTTTTAGTTATTTTTTTGATTACAAAAATACTATATGAAAATTATTTAGATTTAACGCCAATGATAATTTATTATTGCAAAATTAAAATTAGACTTGGTAACCAATTCGTTTATTAAAAAAATCAATCTTTTTTGCTTCAATGTTATATTTATAAATGCCAATTATAAAACAAATTACATATTAATCACCATGGGAATTTTCGCATGAAGAAAAAACATATACGTCAGATGTTTTCAATTTTATCATTAACACACGTAATGTTCAAATTGATATATTTTTTAAACGATAATTATATGTTTGATTGCTATTTTATTATTTATTACAAATAATTAAATGTTATATCACATCGTGTAATTGTGAAGATTGTTTACTTTCAAAATCTATATTGTAATTAAGAAAGTGTATTTTTTATATAATAATAAGTAATATTCTATAGATAGTTTTATTAAATTAAGAAGATCAAACGTGAAACATAAACATTGTATTACTTCAACTAAATATAATGATTAATTATTTTTTATTTAAAATCATACTTTAAGTATTTCTTCATATTTATTATAATTTCTGTATATCAAGAGACATAATTGCATATTTTTATATAAATTCTTCTATAATATAAGTCTAACAATTTCTCAATGTACTCAATGTACTTTTTCATTCTTCATAACAATATATAAATGGATTTAATGATAGATTAGTGCTAATTAATTATTAAAATATATAATTTTATACTGGATTTAACACATATTCAATTATTCCTGATTATTTTTTTTATTGTATAATTCGAAAATTAAAATTAATTTATAGATATGTTATAAATTTAAGTATAAACATTAAAACGTAAGATCAATGCGGAAACGAGCGATTGAACAGCCCTGTTTTCAAAAACAAAACAAAATAATACATAGAGAGCATAGTAACAAATCCGAGACGAACGTAAACATTACGTTTCGTGTCGTACTGTTAATTTTTTTCACGGATCATATGATGCGATTTTAAAACATTAGCGATTAATTATATTATTATAAATATATATATGTGTGTGTGTGTAATAAATAAATAAATAATAAAAATAATTGCGGAATCTCGCGCGCGTACCAAAATGTTGCGTAAGTCGCGTTATTAAGCGCCATGCCGATATTATTTTTAACACCACTGAAAACAAACGACTGATGCAATGACTTTTACAATTAAACAAGCTCATTATTTATTCACATTATGTTAGGTGATTTTTTTTTCTATTTATATGATCCATATTTGAAGAATGATTATCAATTTTTTATACCTTAAAATTGTTCAATATATTAAACCTATATATATATATATATATATAGACACAGAATATGTTTTATGAATATATTCATTAAAAATATAGTTTAAATTTTGTACCATATTAAAAAAAAATCGTTATTTTCAATGATATGAAAACTGATGAAATGTTAATTTCAAAGTTCAGTTATATTATTACAATTATATATAAATATTATATGTTGTGATATATTAAGTTGAATATGTTATAATTATTTTATCATGCAATCATTAAATGAATTGCATATCATATAATGTTCTTTATAATATATATATATATATATATATATATATATATATATATATATATATATATATATATATACTTTTAATTTTAAAAGATCATTTACTTTTTTAGAGTTTGTTTTTTTTATTAATTTTACTTCAATAAACTGACAAATAATAATGAAAAATATCATCAAGGAATATTCTCGTTTATCATATAATCATGGGACAAAAACAATTTTCGTTTTCTTTTTTCGCATAATATTTATACAGATTAAAAAGTAGATTGTTTTTATAGGACATTCCCAAATTTTAAATATTTATTTAGCTTGCATGATAAATTGCTTTTTCATTATCATTTTTACTAAACACGTGTAATATGAATGTTGTTATCGCAGAAAATGTGAAATTGCAAAAAAATAATTAAAATATCATATATGCGACCTTTTCTATTACTAATTATTGATATTGGTATAAATTAGAGCACGTGTCGAGTTTTTTTTTATTTTCATGATAATTATTGTTTATTGGTCTTATTTGAATTTTCATTACAATTGGCTGAATATTTTCAAAACTAATGAACTGTTAAAGATTTTTTGAAGGTTTATTTTTCCTTTTTCTCTGAGGCTTAGCCTTCGGTGCAACATCAGATATGGAAATTATACAAATCGTTCTTCCATATTTGGTGAAGTATTCAGCAGTCGTTTTCACTCTAGTATAAATAAAACTACCAGTGGACATCATATGAGCCATTTTACTAACATCAATTTTTTCGCTTGTAACATTACCCTTAAAAAATTTTAATGATCGCATTATTATATATGATAAATATTAAAAGATTTTTTATATTATTTAACTTCGTAAATTTAGAATAAATTGATACAATGTCTCAATACTTTTTTTTATACATTTTTTTTATAAATATTTTATTTTATTAAAATAATTATGAAAAATATCGTGTTATTAGTGATATTTCTCGTACTTTTTTCAGTATACATCCAGATTTAGTATCCATAAAAAATTTTAATGGGAACGATAATATTGGATTGTTACATGGATCGGAACTAGTTTGTTTCAAAGTAGAAACTAAACTTCCATTTTTCCAAACCATCGGATCGATTACTCCCTGTAAAAGAAAAATGTAAATTTTGTATAATTCGTTTTCGATTTTAATTTGAATAAAAAAAAAAATTTTTAATTATCATACTTTTATAATTCTTTGCGTGTTAGGCACGATTAAAGTCATGAATACTTCGTCGTTTACTCCATCATTATTCCTTACAACTGGTATAATTCGTACTAAATTTTTTTTATCTATAACTGTGGGAGCTGTTGATATATCAGAACATTCATTAATGTATTTGATATCCACGACGAAATTTCCCTAAATACAAACAAAAAAATAATAATTTGTAAACGAGTATTAACAAATGTATTTTTCGAAAAATGAAACTTAATTAATTTAGTCACATATTGAAAATTATATTTTAAAAAATATTATTTTCAATATATGATTCGTTCGAAACTTATTTAGAATATTGATTATTTTTCTATGTAAATTAAATTTTTGATTAGCAAAAAATAATTTGTTGTGTGAAAATATTAAAACACTTTTTGATTAAATGTTAAATGTTGACTAATGTAAAGAATATTTTGTTCTATTATAAATCGTGTAAAATAATAAAAAAAAAATACATTTTATTTTTAATTTAATATAAGAGAAATCATTTTCTATATATAAACAAACATTCAAATGTCTACATTTATTCAAGTTAGTTTTTATAAAACGAAAAATTCTATAAATTTTGATCGATTTTAAATCGGAAAATTATTTTATAGTAATAATATGTTAATATGATATATATTTTTTTTCAAACATTTTCTATGACCCACGAATTACTCGAATTGGACAGCTCTAAGCCAGACAAGGTTATATATTTTATAACTTAAAAAAAAAAGCGGCATCTCTATCAATATTGTTTTTCAATAAACACTATTAAGTATTTATCGTATTGAATAACGAGTGATATTGAATGATAAAATAAATATCATAAAATATTATACAATAATATTTGCCAAGTTGTAATTTAAATTGTTGTACTTACAAAACCGCGCTTTGGTGCGTCTTTCTTCAGTAGATCAATTTCAGGATGTTCAGTTGATGTCGACAATGCTAAATTTATGGAAAATAATAAGATCAAAATTGATACATCCCCTCGAATCATTTTTAATATTATATTGGTTTTTTATATATTTATATATAAATTAATTTATACTAATTATACGTGACTTAATTCGGTTCGAGCTGGTTCTATTGTAATAAACATATAGTTATTTATGTTAGACAAACAAGTTTAATGATAAGCGGAAATGTAATTTTATTAATTTATATGTAATTTTAATGAAATAAATATGTCAATTCTGATGAAAATCAAATTAATCCTTTTTTTTTTAATATTGAAAAAGCAAAAAACGCGGATTTTTTAGAAATTATGGAAGCGCGTATTTATTATCAGTATAATGTCCATCATATGTCAACAATTGGATAAATTTCAAAACACTCACATATAATAATATAGACAGGAAGTAACTTGTAAAAAAGTTACGAGTTTCATAAGGTTTATATTTTTTAAATATACAGAATTATTTTCTATATTTATATAATTTTCTTTTTATGTTTTCATCCGGTATTTATTATTATAAATGTAATGAACACAGTGATAAAAATAAAACAATGTTTAATATAATTTTACTTTCAATGATTATTTATAGTTTATTTCAATGTCAAACATATTACATATATATATATATATATATATATATATATATATATATATATATATATATATAATATATATAATTTTATTATAAATAGTTATTATGCCAAAAATATTGTGAAGTATTATCAGTTTTGCATTTATTTTGATTTTTTTTTATGAATTCACTTTGAATTTATTTTCTATATTATAATCATTTTATTGATGATATTTTGTGATATGGAAAATTAAATCCCATTTTGTGGTAATTAATATATATTTTGCAAATTTTGCATACAAAGTCTACTTTTTAAATTTCAAGTAACAAACGTTTCAATTTTCACATATATCACACCTAATGATTAATTACAATAAACATGAAAAAAAAACTTGTAAATATGTTTGATTTATTTCAATACCGTTTAATAACAATGTGTAATTGTCGGTTACGACGAATTTCATTCAATGGCAAAACCGTAACATATTATATATATGAACAAAGAAAAATCGACGTATTTTCATTTTTCACACAAACGAAAAGTCGAACAAACGAAATAAAATCGTCTGGAAAAAACGTCTGACGTGTAAATAATTCATCAATAATGTCTAAGACGTCTTCTTGGAATATTTTTCAGCAATTCTGACGTGTGTGTGTGTGTGTGTGTTTTTAAAGAAAACTGCTGTACATACAATACACGTCACGTATAGCTATCAAGTTACGCAATAAATTTTTAATTTTTAATATATATAGATTTATTTATATATATAAAGATTTTGACGTAAATGTTTCGTTCAATTCTCAGAAATAAATACGGTATAAACATTAAAAAATTGACATTTTGGAATAATACTGTATTTAATTTCAATACTTCTATTTTTTTTAATATAATTTTTATTGTGGAAATTTCTTAATAATGTTCAAATTGGATTTATAACCATTTAATGTACATTTTTTTTATGTAGTGAAATAGAAAAACAACATTTCTTATTATTTAATTAGGTCGAAAAGAAATAGTAAAATATCATATATTTTTTTTTACAAAAATTTTATGATTTCAGACTCAGATGACAAATGAAAAAAAAGGTTGTACAACAAAGGCAAACTTATCAAATTCGTTGCGCATTAAAGGGTTAAATATTTTTTAAATAAGAAAAAATATTTAGAAATTTTAGTATGACTTTAAAAAAGGTATTTTTAATGAATTAAATATACTGTTCATAAATTTAAAACAGTATTTTTCATATATATATATATATATACGTGTGTGTGTGTGTGTGTGTGTGTGTGTGTGTGTGTGTTTGTGTTCAACAAAAATGAACTTTATAAAAAGTCACACAAAAAACTCGAATTAGTTTGATAAATGAATGAATTAAAGGAAAAAAGAAGATTATCTATATATTTCATCATACAATAAAGCTTAGTAATATTACTATATACATTTTTTATTTGTATTCTTTTAATCATACTCTAAATAAATGTGAATTAATATACATGTACAACACATAATATTAGCAAGAAATTTAGGAATAAAATAAATTAAATGTTTATATTGAAATGGATGAATTTGTCATTGTTTTCTTTATAAAAATGAGTCGACTCTGTGTCAATATGAAAAAAAAAACATTTAAGCGAACAAATAATTCCTATACACATCTGCAAGCAATACTAACAATTCAATTCAAACGAAATGTGTTTTTTGTTAAATATGCCATGACTGATTTGTTAAACCATATATATATGAGTGTCTGAAAAACAGCCAGAGTAGTTCTGACAATTACAAGTGAAACTGTAAAGTAAAAATAGCGAAGAATTTTCAGTTTATCACACCAAGAAAATAATATACTATGAAATTTTTATTGCTTCTATCGACGTTTGCAGGAGTTTTGGTAAATTTTAATACAGATTCAAACTTTTTATAATTTTATTATCCTATTCAATTCGCATGATATGTATTTCTTTTTACATCATTACATAGTCTTAATTTTAATTATTACCATAAACTATTTAACTCAAAATATATTTTTAACTTAATCAATTCATATGTTGTTTCTATAGTAATATAAATTATATTTTATATGCATGTTTACTCTTCTTATTATTATATTGTGTACGTTTTCCAAGTCATGTACGTTAATACATTTACGCAATGAGCATTTTTTTTTTTTTTGTAAAACAGTCAGAGAGAATGTGCTTATTTTCACTTTATTGACGTATTTATAATGATAATTGTACAACAAATTGTCGCGAGAATACTATCTTTGTTTTGTATAGTTGTGATAATTGCGGCGCCAAGAGAGGATTTTGACCCAACATGAAAAATTAACTATCTACACAATAAGCTTAATATTACTACTTTTCTATGTTAGTTTACTTCATAATTATAATAAGAAATAAATGTAAAATTTGTTATATGATATGAAAATATTTTATAAAATAGTAGTAATTACATCTTTGGAGTGATTGAACGATCTCATATATATGATCAATATTTTTAATAATATAAAATTTAATAGTTATGTACTTTCTTTATAGATAATGTCGCACTCATATACCGTCACCAGTAGTAGTTCCAGCTCATCGTCCAGTTCAAGCGGTGGTACCAGCTTTTCAATGAGCACCGTCACTGATGCAGATGGAAAAGTAACAACTTCCATAAGCAAAAGTGAAAATGGAGAACCTCCAAAAACTGTTACATATTCAAGCGGAAACGGCGTGGCCACGGCTTCAGCCCAAAATGACAATTCAGCCAGTCTTTCAGCAAGTTCCGGCAATGGAAGTGGTGATCCTTTAACGGCAACCAAGACTAGCGGTGATGGCACTGCCGAAGCAACTGCAGTAAACAGCAATGGAGATGTAAGCGTGTCTAAAAGTTAATATGAAGATTTATGAAAATATGTATTTTATTTGATGAAACATAAAAAAAACATATGTAGATTCTTAATAATCATAAGTTTTGTTTTTCCTACCTGTGATACTAGTTAGATATTATATGCACATTTGTTACAATTAAAACTATATAATGATTAAACTGTTTTTAATCTATTAAATAACTTTTATATGTAATAAAATAATATATAATATTTTACATTGCAAATAATACTTTAAATATCCGTTATTTCTTAGTATCAAAATAATTCAAGAAAAATTATTAGGAAAAAAAATTGTAAATATTAATTCACAAGATAATTTCATGTAGATAAAATTTTTAAAATGATTAAAATACAGACATTATATAATTAAAATAGTTTAACTTTTGAAACAACCTATATATATTTTTTGTATAAGTTTTAGAATAAAATTTTTTGTGTCATTTCGATATAATAAATATTTTATCTTGTATTTCTGTTATTATGTCAGTAACTTGTCATTTATATAAATGCACAAATATATATATATATATATACAAATTTTCAACATATTAACATATTATTATTATTAAACGTGTAAAATTATTACTAAAATATTACAACAAAATTACATCAAATATTACAACAAAATTTAATTTAAGGAAAAAAATGAAATAAATAATTCTCTGACGATTTCTAAGTTAAAAAAATAATGAAAAATAATTATAATTGGAATATAACAAAATATATTGATATTTTTTTCAACAAAAATATAAACTTATAGTTTTCTAGAATGTCAAAAAAAAATTCCATGCCAATCAACATATTCAGAATTGAATTAACATCATATCTACAAAGAAATATGCAAATATAAATAAAATTAAAATTGTACATAAAATTACAATTTTAATTTGTTGGATAAAAGAGATTTTTTATATATATATTAAAAGGTTATCTAGATATCAATAAAAAACTAATTTTTTTCTCATACAGTAAAACAAAGTCATATAAAATAAAATAACAAACTTTAATAAGCCATCAAATATAAATAGTAAGAATAACACCATATATATATATATATATATATATATATATATATATATATATATATATATATATATATATATATATTATAATTTTTAATCGATTAAAAATTATGTGAAATATTTTGATATACTTGCGCAATAACGTAAAATTTTAACAGGTGCAAAAATAATAATTATTTATGAAAAGACAGAACGACATACTTGAATGTATTTGTGTAACAGTTTCAATATTTTATCATGTGATGATTATCACGAATCAACAGCATTTAAAGGCTTGCGCAAATAATATATAAAATAAACATCATAATTAATTGTTTCCATTGCGATGCAAGGCTGTTGAAATTTAGCTTTAATTGCAAAAAAATCATTGTTTTCTTAAAATTTATTTTATACGCCGTGCGTATATACTTGTAATTATTGTGTACTCGTATGATGATTTAAAATTATTCATTTGATATCACGTTAATTAAAAAGTCATTAATTATAATTACTGTCATTAGATTTTGATTAATGTGTGATTCTTTGAAACGAAAGAAAAAAAACAAAAAATATTACATATTTTATAAGAAAGTCTGTTTGCATTTCAAATCACTGATGAAGCAATTAACGTGTTTTTTAATATATAAATCAAATATATAAAAATATATAAGCACCTATATTAATTTAGAAAAATTTATTTAATTACGTGTGAAATGAGAAGGCCGTAAATATTTTGAATTTATGATATCGTTTACATATATTTTTTTGATTAATATTAAATATATAACGTCCAAAGATTGGGTGTGAAGTTCATTAAGTGAGAAAAAAAAAGATTTTAAAAAAGCTCTCGCACATTTATACGTATTAGTAATTGTAATAAACAAAAATATAATGAAGATTATAAAATTAAAGTCTCGAATGATAAAAACAATGATGAATGAGAAAAAAATGTAATTTTTACATATATCTACATATATAATATATATATTATGACACCTATTATATATTTTGAATATATAATAGGCGTCATTCATTAGTAAGATTTTGTTAATAGATATGATAATATTCAATTACATGGATTATCAGTAGATTTATTGAACGTCGACACTATTTTTCCAAAAAAATAGTTTGATTTAATTAATAGATGAAAACAATTAATATTTTTTATTACTTTTTTAGATTTTTCTGAAATAACATATCCTAGAATTTCTTCAACTGAT
This sequence comes from Leptonema lineaticorne, assembly GCA_024500535.1. NCBI lineage: Eukaryota > Metazoa > Arthropoda > Insecta > Trichoptera > Hydropsychidae > Leptonema > Leptonema lineaticorne. The sequence goes on from JANIJI010000017.1 coordinate 8,192,021, forward strand.
TTCTATTTTTAAACCAAAATTTTAAGTGAACTTTTTCATGGAAAATATAATTATCAAAATAATCTTAAATTACTTACAAATCAATTGGGTTTATCATTATTTTATTATCCATAATTTCAATGTATTGAAAACTATCAGTAAACTAAAATTTATAATATGTTTTAACATTGTTAATCTATATTATAATTTGATCTACAATTATTATTATAGGTTGATCCGCAATGTGCTATAAATTGTTTAGATATAATTTATATTTTATAATTCTATTATTTCTATTATCAGTAGATGAAAAACAAATTGGCGAAATTTAATAAAAGGATTACAAAATGTCAAAGGTTACGTTTGATGGTAAAAAAGAAAAAAAAAGCGAGAAATCAAAATATTTTTCAAATCGTCAAACATCTGTTTACATTGAAACTCTGGTAAACGTTCATATCTATGATTTGTCCATCACATGTCAAAAAATTTAAATGAAGTCAAAAACGCAACAAAAAATATTTATTATATATATAAATCAGACAAAATATGTGCAAAAAATAAATAAAAAAAAACACTAACAGTAATAATACAAACTGATACCGAAAATATCAAATTTCCGCCATTTTAAATTGTATTGTTCAATCGAAACATAAATAATTATAGATTTGTTAAATTACAATAATTATTCAAAAAAAAATAATAATTATATTTAAATTAAAAACGCCATAATGAACTGTCTCCTATTTTACGATTAATTCATATATTATGCTTTCAAAATATAAATTTCAATTATGAATTGAAATATTTTTGTTCAAGTTCAAGTAACAACAGATTAATAGTTTGTACTTAATAAAAACTTAAAATTGTTATTAATTTCAAGCGCAAATGTATCAAAAAATGTTCTCAAAACCGATTGAATCCGAAATTTAATGTTATCTGATAATTTTGTATATAAAACACACAAGTTACTTTTAGAAGACGATTAATATTATTCATCAAAAAGCAATCTTCCTCAGTTTGAAAATAATTATAGACATTAAATAAACGAAGAAAAAAATTAAATTAAAAGAAATTAAATATGCACAAAATGCTTTTAATCCAAAACATTTATTGTTTACATTACAATATAATACATCTGCGTAAATTTGATTATTACTTTTGTTTATAATAAACCAACCAAATATCCTCCATTGGTAAAAATTGTCCCAGTATTTTATTTATATTCTACTGAAAGTTTTAATTCAATAAAACTTTCCATTTTAATAAAAATTTTAAAAATATTGATAGATAAATATTAATCAAATTATTAATTTAATTTCCAATCTTGATTCCCTTAATAAATAATGAATATAGAGAGTTTTTAAATTTATTTAAAGTTGTTTAAAAATTTCATCTATGTTCAAGCAATTTATAATGTTTAATACATAAAATAAAGAAAAATATTAAAAATAAGAACCGCTTTATTTATATTTTTCTATATTAAAGTATATTATTATTTTTGTATAAGTTTTCTAAAAACTATAAAATTGTAATGAGTTATTAGTTTTAACCGTGGTCTTTTTAATTATTTTCAAAAATGTGAATTTCATTATTTATTTCAAAATTTATTCTTTAATATGAATATAACCTATATAAAATAATTATTCACCGTTTTACGACAATAATAATATATATTTAGCATTGTACAACTCATCAGTGATTCGAAGACGATCTTCACAGTAATAACTCATTGATGAACAAATAAAGAAGAATTCAACAAACCATCTGTCAATATAATAATTCATTATGCAAAGCATATCATCACATTTCAAATACATCATGACTGATCCATTTTCAAGTATAAATATATGTGGAAGGTAAGTATAGTTGTGAGCTCGTCCATCTCAGAACAGACAGTAACAACGTGAAGCACTATAAAAATATCTGTCAGCATGAAGTTTCTAGCAAGCTTCATAACATTAGCCATCATAGGGGTAATTAAAATTATCATATATATTGTTGATTTATTATTCTTAATCTAAATTTATATTATATTTCACTGATTTATAATGATTTGTTAAATATAAAATACAGTAATGATGTATACACTTTCGTGTATATTATAATTAATAGTAAATAATCGTAAAAATATTTTTTTTTGTTTTGTTGTGTCTGACGATAAAAGTACGACGATGGTATTTTGACCTGTAAAAAATATTATTATAATATAGTAATTTTTTTCATCATGTTAATATAGAATAATTTTTAATAATATTATATGAATGCCTTTGAGTTTATAGTGTTTAGTATTCTTTAAAATTATATAGATTATTTTAATTCTCAATATTTTTTTTGTTTTCTTATCTATATATAGCTTCAAATTTATTTATTTAATATCACTTATTACAGATAATACCTATAGCAAAATCATCACCAACAGGAGCATTTAGTACGGCATCGAGTTCTGGTGATGGTACAAGTTTCGCTTTTAGCACTGCAACCGATGGTGATGGACAAACATTTTCTTCAAGCAGTAGCCCAAGCGGATCAGGTGGCCCAACATCACACACATACACAACAGGTAACGGTCAAGCTTTCGCCACATCCAGCAGTGATCAATCCACCAGCACTTCACAAAGTACCGGTCAAGGCAGTGGTAAACCACAAACGTATACTAAAGCAACTGGATCAGGAATAGCTGCAGCTCAGGCTGTTAAAGATGGTGAAATTAGTACATCTTATGATGGACCTAAATATAAATCTAATGGAATTGCGCCACAAAGTGATAGCTCAGCAACCAGTTCAGGCGACGCTAAAAGTTTCGCTTATAGCAGCACAACTGACGATAAAGGAAAAACTACTTTCTCTTCCAGTGATAGTAAAGATGGATCGCCACCAACTACATATACATATGCAACAGGAGGCGGTCAAGCTTTTGCTACAGCTAAAGACGATAAATCTACCAGTGCCTCCCAAAGTTCTGGAAATAATGACAGCAAACCAGAAACCCACACTAAAACAACTGGAACAGGAATTGCCGCAGCACAAGCTGTTAATAATGCAGGTGATGTAAGCACATCTATCGATGGACCTAAAGGAAAAATTGAAACAAGTCCTATTATAACTCCTGCACCTAGTGATGATAAAGATGGATCACCACCGACTACATTTACATATGCAACAGGAAATGCTCAATCCTTTGCTACAGCTAAAGACGATAAATCTACCAGTGCCTCCCAAAGTTCTGGAAATAGCGACGGCAAACCAGAAACCCATACTAAAACAACTGGAACAGGAATTGCAGCAGCACAAGCTGTTAATAATGCTGGTGATGTTAGTACATCCATCGAAGGACCCAAAGGAAAAATTGAAACTAGTCCTATTATAACTCCTGCACCAAGTGATAGTAAAGATGGATCACCACCGACTACATTTACATATGCAACAGGAAATGCTCAATCCTTTGCTACAGCTAAAGATGACAAATCCACTAGCGTTTCACAAAGCACTGGTAATGGCGATCCCATAGACAAAAAAACTAAAACAATTGGAGATATTCCTATCAAAACTCCAGATCCAACTCCAGCTCCAGCAGCAATCGCAGTAGCAGTTGCCAATACCAATGGAATCAAGCCAATCACGCCACCCTATCATACATATAATCCATACAGAGATTATCCCGCATATAATTCATATAATCCATATTATCCTTGGTATAACCAATGGTTTAACCCATGGTATTTTATGTAATTTTTTTTAAATAAATGTATGATCAAAACAACACCATATATATTAAACTTAAAAAAAAGTATAAATATAATTTAAAATACTCCTAATAATTAGCAATTTTTTATTATATGCTAGTATTTTCAGAAACTTTAAAAAAATAAATCGCTAGTAATAGTAAAATCGTATTAAAACCTTGAAATATAATCAAAATATGATGATAAAACAAGGTGAACGTTTCTAAATTTTATAAGGAAAATATTTAATTGACATATTATTCCAGATCAAACTGGTTATTGAGTTCATGTATTAAGATTGATTTTAATTTAACATAAACACAGTGATGAACTACTTTGAATCGATAAAGACCATCGACAATTGTTTAATAAATCTCATTTATATTATTTTAACAAAATCTATATTTTTATTATTTTAACACAATATTCACAAAATAAATCCAAAAATTACTATATGACAAAAATATAAAATAAAAATGTCCTTTTTTAAGATTTAAATAATAAATTAGCCTAATTTATTACGCAACATTAATTTAAAAATTATTACTCGAATACGTTTTAATATAATAATATATTCCAAAAACATTTATTTACCCCAATTCTTAATATTCTAGTAATCATTAATATTCAGTGTCAATAACAAGAAATTTCTGGAAAATTCTGGCACAAACGCTAATTATCTCTTATTTTCATGTCATTATGTCCACGCATCAACAAATAATAATTGATTTCAGATAAAAACTAAAAAACAACATAAATCAGAAATTTATAGAATAAAAAAAAATGAAATCATAGTATAATATTTTAAATTATTATTTATAAAAAATAAAAAAACACTTTGCAATTAAAGTTCTCGAATTGTAAACAATTTTCTCTTAATTAAAATTCAATTCATATTTCATTGGTTTTTTTCACTCTATTCAATTTTGTTTTCCTCAAAAAAAAAAACAATTTCTCTATTCCAAAATAAGTATTTAAATAATAAATATTAATTTATTTCTTGTTTAAATAAATATAAAATAATGATCGCATATGACGAAATCTGAAAATGTAATAGAAAAAAAATAGTCTAAGACCCAATATAAAAACTTTGGCACTACGATTAAATATTTAACAATACAACATAACTTCTATTTTTTTCTGATTAATTTGATGCTTTTTAACCTATTTCAATTGCATTCTTTATAAATATCATTTTTTTCTTATTTTATTATTGCTGATATGCTTCTATTAAGTATTGCTTCAGGTAATTGAAAATAAAATAATACATACGATATGTGCGTTTATTATAATAAAGAATAGTTTTAAAAGTCAAATTCAACATAAAAACAATATATTATATCAAGGATATTCATCATAATTAATAGAAATATATATAAGAATAATATCACAAGAGTCACATATATGAGATTCATAGCATATTTCAAATACCGAAAAAAAAACATTTGGCTCTATATAAGTTAAATATAACCAAAAACTTTGACATTAATGCTCTATTTACAAAAGTTAATTATTTCTATGATAACCGAATCTTTTACACATTTTTTTTTCGCTTATTGCGCGCAAATATATGAACTTACATATATATTTACGCATACGAACACGTGTTTTATGTAATAAATTCAGATAAAAAAAGCAATTAATTTTAATGAAACGTAAAACAACGATATCATATATAGATCCATAACAGTTTGTTCTATTAATACATTATAATTAAAGAAAAAAAAATCAACATGAATACACAAATGTATTAGTAATAATATGAATATCAGTGACGTAGCGAGCCGGTCAGTCACCTGAAAGCGAATATTTCATCTGTAATTCAAATGTAAATAGCACTTTTTAAAAAGTCATATATATCATCATTATAAGCAATAGATATATTTTCGTACACCACAAATGTACATATATTCAATATTTACAAAAAATAACTTGATAAAACAAAACAGAATACAAATCTACAATAAAATAAATGTATACATATAATAATTTTACAATATATACATTTCTAAATTATCAAAAGTTCCAAGAAAACATTTGTAAAAATAGGATTTAATAAGATATTGTGATTCAACACAAATGAATACAGTAGCTTGATTTACACGACAAAAATAATTATTAAAATTCAATTGTTGCATCAAATTCATATTAGTATATAGACTATTTTTAGGATATTTAAAGATTTTACAAATTATCTTCAAGTCTTAATTATATCAGTCGTAAAATAATTAAAATAAATCGAGTCGATTAAACATTATCAATGTTTCAATTTGCATTTCTTTTGAAAGCCATAAGCTGCAAGTAAAGATTGAGATTTTATAATCGCACTACTTTTCCTTAAACCTTGTCCTCTACAAGTATTATTTTTTTTATTTGATTCTAATTTATCATTACAGTTCGAAATATCTTTATTAACAAATTCAACTTTATGTAACTCTTTTTCAGATTCGTCTGGCAATATTGTTTGCAATGAAGACGTATTCAAATCATTATTGACTAACACTACTTCTACATTTGATTGTTCAATTACTTTAAAAGGATTTCTATTTTTGTTTAAACTTTCTGCTTTCATATGAACATTAGTTTTTAACACTTCAAATATTTTCAAATCTATTTTATTCTCAACTAATTCATTCACAGACTCACTATTGCTATCACTTGTATTTAATTCTAGACTAGGAGATTCGTTTAAAGTTAAAACCTTATCTAAATTTTCTGAACAACCCTCAGAACAGCTTTTACTGAAAAATTTGCTTTCAATAGTAACATCTTCCTCCATAACAGTTCTTTGAAATTTGCTCAATTTTTCCAATTTTGAAGAAGATATACTCCTCATAAGTTTGACATATGTTTTATTTGATTTTGATAGAATAGGCGACGTTGAATCTTCCATTGAATTTATATTTGAATTAAAAACTTCAGGACTCTTGCAAGTTTCTACATTGGGCGGACTTTTTGATTTATAAAAATTGGTAATATCAACTAAATCATCCATATCTTGAGTTTCAGGAACAATAACTACTTTTCTTTTTTTATTGCAAGGTTCTTCACAATACATAGATTGTAAATCTTCAATCGTTAAACTAATACAAATAAATAAATAAAAATTAATGACACAATATACTAAAGAGAATTATAAAAAAATTGTACATACCCAGAGTCTTTACATTCAACTTCATTTGGTTTTTTACATACAACCGATCTTGTAATGGGTTTTACAAATGCTGAAGTAAATTTTTCTTTATTTAACTTATTTTCTACATCTTTCAAATAATCCCGATTCCATATGCTTTTGTGAGATGCAGCAGGCGTCTGGTTCCATTTATTAGTCTTAATTTTGGCAATCTAGGTCAATAATTAATTATTAGTTTTTATTATTAAAAATTGAACGAAAGAAGAAAATAAACGTACTGTAGAGTTTTCTTCATTAGGATTCCAGTTATCCATTTGATTTAAAGTAAAAGGATCTAAATTACCAATAGCAAGTTGAAAAGCAATATTTTCATCTAATAATTCTCCAGCATTTGTACAGTATTTAGGATCGGTACCTATAAAAAAATTATTAGTGTTAAAGTTATTCAAATACAAAATCTTAAATATATTATATTTAAAAAACATTAGTCAATAACCTTCATCTTCTAAGGCATTTAAAGGAATCATAATTCTATTAATAGGATCGAAAACAAATTGATGTTTAAATGTAGCTTCGGCTTTTGCAAAACCATCTCTGTATTCTTCTGTAACTTGTATATTTCGTTTATTAAGAAAAGATGGCAATTTTTTCAAAGCCTATGTAAAATAAATGAATATAAATTAAAAAATTGTATAACATATTATTTGAAAAAAAAAAAAATAACCTACGTTGCATATATCGGGATCTTGAGTAGCATTTATAAATTTTCTAGCATTAGCTAAACCGATACCAGGCAAAGACGGTAAATAATCGCATCCTGATAAAATGCACATTTGCCGAAATTTATCAAATCTATATTTTTCTAATGGACACTTCATAACAATTGGCAATTTTTTACTTTCTACAATTATTCCATTTCCATTTAAATCCATTTTAAACAATATCTATGAAGGAAAGAATTTAAAGTAGGAATAGTACAGAGAATATTTTACAAAAAAAAAAAAACCTTTTCACATCCAAACAATAATAAATCAGAATCTTCAGTTATTATTAACTGAGCGAATTTTTTTTTATTCAAATATGCTAATTGAGCGTCCGCTTCGTACGGTGCAACTATACAATCTACGTTAATATTTCTACATTCTTTAATTAGTTTTAAAGCCATTTCGTGAGTGATATCGACACTTCTCTGCATATATTTTTTCGCTTCATCGGTCTATAAAAAAATATTGAAAATACACATAAAAAATATATGCATATGTACGTGCGCAAATATTTTACCATACCTTTCCCGTTCGTAACAATTCTGCCGCTTTTTTTTTAGCCTCATTTCGCGATCTAAAATTTCAAAAAATTAAAAAATAAATCTATTGTCACACATTAATTATATGCATATTAAGCTTGCTCACTCTCTTCTTTTTGCCTCCGTTAATAACTTTGCAGGCAAATGGCGACCGTCAAAAACTAATATAGGTTTGATATCGTGCGACAACAACATGTATACATATTTCATACAATATTTAATATATCTAAAATTAAAAAAAATAATAATCTACATAATTATAAAAAAAAAGTTCTTAAAAATATATATTTATAAGCTCGTTACAACTCTCTAGTGAAAATTATCAACGTTCAACTTAACGAGCTTAATGATTGGTGCGTTCAAAGCGGTAATGAACACAAATCAGAATATATGAACAAGTGTCGATTTTAAAATGGAGAAAAATAAAATGAAAAAAAAATATTAAGGCTAAATATTGAACGGTCATATATAGTTTTTACGAATAAAAGTAAATATCGTGAAGGTGGATAATGACTGGTCGGTGTTTATATGTGTGAGAAGACGATCGGCGCAGCCGAAAGCTCCTCTGTGCAGCCAACAGTACGCGTCGACGGCCACCGTTTGACCGCTGAACTCGCGAACCGAAGCCGGACGACTCGCCGAAGACACAAAACTCAACAGGCCCGTAATCCCCATCGGACGAGACGCGTCGGCGATCGCTCGCTGTCAATTTCCGCTCATCGCGAATGTCAAATGAGCGCGCGCGCTTTTGTTCGACCGCCGCCGCCCCAAAAACACACTTTTTACGACCATAATTATTTTCTTCAAAAAAATATAATGCGACAGAAAAATAAATTAGCTTAAAAATAAAAGTCAAACGTAAACAACGCTAAAAATAATAAATACTTATTTATTACAATTAAAAAAATAAATATTGACATTTACATTTTAAATGTTAAAATTTATCCTATGAAACTATTTATAGAGATGCATATAAACGCTGAGTCTTAACATAATAAAGAATAGGTAATATCATTATATAAATCAAAAACATAAGGACACGATATACATATTAATAGAAATTTAATATCACTAAAATATAATACATTAGATAATTAAAAAAAATGGATCAGGCTTAATTTTCTTCGACTACCAATTGTGTTACATTTTTTATATATATTTAAAAACATAAAATTAATAATACGTATTAATAAAAAATTAACATTATTAAAATATAATACATTAAGCAATAATAAAAATGGATCGGGCTTATTTTTCTTCAACTACCAGTTAAAATACATTTTTTAAATAAATTTTAAGAAATAAATTAAGATTAATAAATATATATTTAAATATTGTTAGTAAGATTGTTGATTTGATCTCATAGAATTCTTGAAAGCCTAAAACGAGCATTCTTATTATCAATTTAATAAAATTTGATTAATTTATATTGAAATATGTAATACGATGACTGTTGATGCTGCACAAAAGATTATCATATGTATTTTGGAACTTCTAAAGACCACTTATACTCTTGTAAAATTAGACGTTTTTGATGATTTTTTTATATCGTGAAATTTCTTTCTGGAAATATATTCTACATAACGAGTCGAACGAGGATCAGAAGAGTTCCCACCTCCAAAGAGGGAGCTTCCCTCCGAAAATCACGAAAAACCTCCAAAAATTCGTCCGTTTTTGAGTTTTCAGGATTTATCTCAAAAATTATAATTCGGATTGAAAAAGTGTCAATGAATAAAATATTGCTCATAAAATTTACGGAGCCCAGGTAATTGAACTTCATTATTTTATTCAGCACAACATTCGCGGTTACTAATCCGTTCCTTTACTCGCCAGTTTCGTCATGGAGAGTGATGCATCACCATCTCATCACTTCTCTTAACCGCTCTCAACCCATAGATTATCATCGTATCTCTTCGCAACAGTTCTTATATCAGCTCATCATATCTCAAGGTAACACATTTCTTCTAATTTCAATTTACCTCTTTGTTTCTCATCTCATCACACTGCTTATAAAAATATCACTTCTTCTTGCAGCTCATATTATCTCATCTCGACGCTTCTCTTCTCGTTACATTTCTTCTTATCTTGTCGATTCTCATCTCATCGCTTCTCATGTTCGCTCTCGCCCTAATCTCGCAGGAACGTCCACATTCACATACACTCCATACGCATCAGCTTTCACTCCGATTAGATATAAGCTAGAATTTAAGTTAATTTATGTTATTTTATTTTAATATTAACATTTTATTATGTTAATTTAACTTAATTATTAGCATTAATTTTCATGTATGATTGTGTATGAAAAGAACACAAATCAAGATTTAATTATTATATTTTACATGATCCAGAATATCATTACGCAATTTACATATATAAATTTAATTTTATTATAAAATAATACAACAAAAAATAGATTTTTTACATGAATTATATATAATTAATGTAGTTAATGATGTTTTGGATATAAGAATGATTTCTTAGAGTAATAATATATTGATGTATTTTTTATACAATTAATTTAAATGTAAGCATAATTTTGTGATATTTCAATGTAAATTATTATGAAAAACTCTAAAAAATAAGTTGATGATTCAGTTTTATATATAATATTTAACATTTCATTAGAGAAAATAATCATTATTATATACATTCGAGTCTAGTTAGTGTGAAATCAGTAGTCATACTAACCAGGTGTAACATAGGTGTTTAACGTAGTTTAGAAATTGGGAACGTAATTTAGAAATGGGTCACATTAACCAGACTCGACTATATAATAGTGATATGAAAAATATTAAAATATAAATAATTAATGATTTGCTACAAAGCTGATGACTCAAATTTGAAAAAAATATCAATATTTTGGAACACAATATTGTGCAATATCTTAATAATTGTATAAGTATTAAGTAAATTAATATTTTTTTTTAACTTATTTTCTTATATTTATATCAATATGTATATTGCATCTTGATTTACTTTTTAAATTTATGTAAAAATGTAATATCACGATTATTTGATGAAAAATAAGCCTGATCCTTTTTTCTTTGACAACCATATGTATTATATTTTAGTAATAGAAACTTTATATTAAAAACTATACTATATTTTTATTTATTTTTTGAAATTCATATAAAAATGAAATACAACGTTTATTCGAGAAGAAATACGTCTGATTCATTTTTCTTTAATAAAACCTGCACTATATTATATTTTAGTTATATGTATATTGTAACTAGATTTAAATTAAATTATCAAATTTTTCTGTTTAGTATTATTTCCAGCGTATTATGTTTTTTCAGCATTTAATTTAAAATTTCGTTAATAACAATATAATTTTCATATTAAATTTGAACTTCAGTTTTGTAACATGTATTATATGGTATTTTTTTGCATGTAATTTGTTTTCATATCATTGTATTGAATTTTCTTGAAATAATAATATTGTTATAAAATAAGTTAAAATATTTTAGTTTTATTTTTTTTAAATTCACGATTTTATAATCTCTTAAAGGTTAAAATTATTATATTTTATTAAAATATATTTAAACTTCACAAGACTTCATGGAGAGATGAAAAATAATTGACCTGATAAATATTTTTTTTCGTTATATAAAAAATATATTCTTATATTTATCAATAGAGAGAATATATAAAGAATCAAAATTAATTTCCGTTTAAATAAAATTAATGAGAAATTTAAATAATAAAATAAATTTTTAAACAATATTTTGTTTAACGATTTCCATTTATTCTTTTTTCACTCCGTACAGTTTGCTGATTTTTACTTCGTAACTTTCAATAATAATAACAAAATATCAGAATGGATTCCATTATAAATTTTGTATTGAACATTGTGAAATATATCAGAGGAATATTTCAGAGAAATATGTTTTCGATACGTGGCTCTCAACAACCAACACCAAGATCGTCTTCTGCTTCTCCCAGACGTCGAAGATCGCCATCACTGATGCCATCCATGCTGTTCGATTGCTTATGGAGAAACACCAAGAAAAAAATAAAACGGCCCATATGGTCTTCTTGGATCTTGAAAAAGCATTTGATCGGGTGCCTCACGAACTGATTTGGAAATCATTGCGAGCTCACGGCGTCCCTGAGGCTTATGTAAAATGGACTCAATTGCTTTACAGTAATGTCACAAGCACGGTCAGATGCCCGGCCGGAACATCACCGGCATTTCCAATCACAGTCGGGGTACACCAGGGTTCCGCCCTTTCGCCGTTGCTCTTTATATTGTACATGGACACTGTGACAGCTGACATACAACAGCCTCATCCCTGGAGCCTTCTCTATGCAGACGATGTATGCCTCACGGAAACAGAAAATCGAAATGCCCTCCAGGCTCGAACGCAAACATAGAAAGATAGACTGGCGGATAATGGATTAAAACTGAATATAAAAAAGACCAAATATTTGGAGTGCGGTTCACAAACTGAGAATACAATCTATATCGATAACCAACCGTTACATAAGGTGAACCATTTCAAGTACCTTGGATCTGTCCTAACATCAGACCGCAAAATCTTATCGGACGCGAGAGCGCGAGTCTCCGCTGCATGGATGAAGTGGCATCAAGTAACTGGAGTCCTATGCGATAAACAAATGCCGATGTACTTCAAAGCAAAAATTTATAAAACAATAGTACGTCCCGTGGCGCTATATGGGTCTGAGTGTTGGCCAGTGGCAACGAAGCTCGACAGTGTCCTTAGCGCCATGGAAATGAAAATGTTGAGATGGTCGCTGGGACTCACACGACTTGATAGAAAGAGAAATGAAGACATCCGCAAACGATGGGGGGTAACATCGATTGCCTGTAAAATGAGAGAGTCGAGGTTGAGGTGGTATGGGCATGTTATCCGTAGTGACGAGAATTCTGTTGCAAATGTAGCCCTACGCCTTGATCTAGAAGGGAAGAGAAACCCAGGACGACCGAAGAAGAGATGGATGGACGGGATCCGGGAGGACATGCGACTCGCGGGCGTCTCATCTGAGGATGCCAGAAACCGAACGAAGTGGAGAATGGCCATACAACAAGCGGACCCTGCACCCAGCGGAAAATAACGCTAGGATAGAGAGAGAGACAGTTTGCTGATTTTTATTTTGTAACTTTCAATAATAATAACAAAATATCAGAATGGATTCCATTATAAATTTTGTATTGAACATTGTGAAATATATCAGAGGAATATTTCAGAGAAATATGTTTTCGATACGTGGCTCTCAACAACCAACACCAAGATCGTCTTCTGCTCCTCCCAGACGTCGAAGATCGTCTTCTGCTTCTCCCAGACGTCGAATATTGTCTTCTGCTTCTCCCAGACGTCGAAGCAAAAGACGATCGCGTGGCAGGAGGCCTTCTTCATCACGGATTAGAAGCCGGACATCCAGAGGATCTTCCAGAACACGCAGAAGGGAAAGTCGTTCTAGATATAGAAAATCTCGGCGTGGTTGATTTTATTGACCATTTCTAAAATAAAACCATAGAATCAATTACAACCTTTTTTTGTTGCAGTGATAATACAATTATAAATCAAATAAAAAATTATTATAAATATTATCAAAGATTCGCAAATTTCTTAATAAATATTATATATATATATACATATGAAAAATTGTTTTTTTATTCCAACCCTATTAAACCTAAATTATAAAAGAAATAATATAGTGATTTAATTTTTCGACTCTAAATGCATATATATAGTCTTGGTATTTTATTTCATATTTATTTCTATCCATAGTCTTGATGGAAGTCCCATCAATATTATTAAGCAATGTGATATTTTTTTATAATAAACAACAATAATATTAGTAGGAGAGTGCAAATACCTAATAAATGTGTCCAATATAGATGATTTTTGAAAAATTTTTGGCCGAGAGGTCCATTTTAGGCCTATTTTCGAGCACTTTTTACGGGAAATCGGTAACAATTACGCAAATTATTAATACGATTTAAATATAATATTTTTAAGACGTCGCTCGATCGAATATAAATATTGACGATTTGCACAAACGATTAAAAGTAAACTCGTAAACGGTTTAAAACGGGCCTTCGTTTCAAAGTACAAGGTGTAAAATATTTAAACGATTACTGGATATGTCGAATTCATTGTTGGCCGAAACGGAGGCGGAAGCCGAGGCCGAAGCGGAAACGGAAGCGGAAGCCGACGCGGCGACGTCGATCGCGTCGCGGGCCGCGGCTTCGGACTCTTCGAAGGCGGAGGCGGAGGCGGAATCGGACGGCGAAGCCGAGTCGGCGACGACCGTCGACGACGACGACTCCGACGAAAGACGAAGCGTGACCGCGACGACGTCCTCGTCGACCCTCGGGCTCCCGTCCGGAGCGACCTCGTCTTCGTGCGCCATCACCAACGCATTTTGACGTTACGATCGCGGTTTACTTTTTTTCCTTCGCCGTTTCGTCCAAACGCCGCGTTCGACGACCACGAACGCCACTCGAAAGACGTTCGCCAACTTATATAATATTCGATAATCTCTTTTCTAAAAAATGACCGTTATTTGATTGCGCCTATTTTATTGTGATATTTTTTTTTTCTTTAAATAATATTTTATCACCATAAAAAAATATTTTTTACTACGAATAACGCGATCCGTTCTTATTTCGACTTATATCCTCACATAATATTAAAACTAGAAATAAAAAAATAACATTTCAATGTAAATTATTATGAAAAACTCTAAAAAATAAGTTGATGATTCAGTTTTATATATAATATTTAACATTTCATTAGAGAAAATAATCATTATTATATACATTCGAGTCTAGTTAGTGTGAAATCAGTAGTCATACTAACCAGGTGTAACATAGGTGTTTAACGTAGTTTAGAAATTGGGAACGTAATTTAGAAATGGGTCACATTAACCAGACTCGACTATATAATAGTGATATGAAAAATATTAAAATATAAATAATTAATGATTTGCTACAAAGCTGATGACTCAAATTTGAAAAAAATATCAATATTTTGGAACACAATATTGTGCAATATCTTAATAATTGTATAAGTATTAAGTAAATTAATATTTTTTTTTAACTTATTTTCTTATATTTATATCAATATGTATATTGCATCTTGATTTACTTTTTAAATTTATGTAAAAATGTAATATCACGATTATTTGATGAAAAATAAGCCTGATCCTTTTTTCTTTGACAACCATATGTATTATATTTTAGTAATAGAAACTTTATATTAAAAACTATACTATATTTTTATTTATTTTTTGAAATTCATATAAAAATGAAATACAACGTTTATTCGAGAAGAAATACGTCTGATTCATTTTTCTTTAATAAAACCTGCACTATATTATATTTTAGTTATATGTATATTGTAACTAGATTTAAATTAAATTATCAAATTTTTCTGTTTAGTATTATTTCCAGCGTATTATGTTTTTTCAGCATTTAATTTAAAATTTCGTTAATAACAATATAATTTTTATATTAAATTTGAACTTCAGTTTTGTAACATGTATTATATGGTATTTTTTTACATGGAATTTATTTTCATATCATTGTCAAACCTTTTTTTTGTGACAGCAGAAAAAAATCGAACTTATAAAAAAGTTCAGTTATTAGATGCCGCATTAATTGACTGATGTAATATGTACATACACACACATGTGATTCGTATACCGCACAAAAAAAATCGCATACAAAAAGACCGCACAAAAACAGATTCGACTGCATAATATATCTCGAATTATTATCATCTTTTTATATTTATAGCCATAAATATTTTTTTTATGAATGAATCGCATCGGAAGACTTCCGAAAGCGAAGTCGCGGTCATTATTATTGTTTCGATATTGTCTTTTACATTTGTTATATCGTACACGATTGCACGTTTAGGACAAGCGAGTCCGTCGGACCCCAATATTCTCTTATAGCTGGAAATAGCAAAATAGCAAAAACGGTTAGGCAATAAGTCGCGTTTGAGGACCGGTCACGATGTGGCCGACACGTGAACATCTTCGCCATATAATACACCGGCTTCTTCCACAAAACGGTCCCATGTCAGACGTGCTAAACTGCCGAACCGATCGTAATTTTCACATAAACGCCAACACATATATAAATATATATATATATATATATATATATATATATATATATATATATATATATACCTATAAAATATAAATAATATTATAATGTGCGTTTTATTAAAAAAAATTCAGCGATGGAAAACTGTTGGTAATCGAGCGCAAATGAGTCACGTTGTTGTCCGTTCAACGGTTAAATGTTGAATTTTTCGCATCGTGCTTTGTGAATGATGAACTTTAGAGATTTGTTCCGACTTTTGGATGTACGAGAATATTTCTCAGGTGAATATTTGAATATTGATTTTCGACTTTCAATATCATCATGGAGGAAATTTATAAATTATATTTATTTAAATATATATATATATATATAGAAAAATCCACGAGATATATATTTCATATATGACAAGATCGAACTTGAAAAAGTGTATATTTATTTTCATTTCCTTCTTTAAAAAAATAAGTAATATTTCAATTTTTATCTTAATAGTACGAGATTTTTTCTACGTTTAAAATATTAAAATGTGAGACTTAACACTGACTACAATGTCAATTTTCAGAAATCTAACCTAAAATAATAATTTGATTTAATCACTTTATATTATTAAAAATAATAATTCTAGTGCATAATTATAATCAAAAAAATAATAATAATGAAAAATGTATCTTATTAAAAAGGTCTTACGAATCTTTTATAACAAAAGAAGACTTTTATAACAAAAATCTCGACACGGAAGAGATTACAAAATAACTCGTATTGGCAGTCAACGTGTTTATTTAATAAAAATATTATTCTAATGAATAATTAAAATTTAAAAAAAATACATAATATTTCATAAAAAAACTATATATATATATATATATATATATATATATATATATATATATATATATATATATATATATAAACACATACATATTCTCAAAAATATATTTTTTCAATATAAAATTAACATTTAAAACTAAAAGTTATAAATGTAATACAATAAAACATTAGCATTTTGTTCAATTTACGACGCCGTAAATTATCGTTATATTATTATTTTTTACAATTATTGCAAAAATAAAAAAAACGTGAAATATTCCAAAGGAAACGTCGTCGATTATTCTCTAAATATTATATTTATTATATCAAAATTAATATTAAACGTATAAATTGTTAACAAAAAAATCGCCAATTATTTCATTTTAACATTTTAAGGTGTATATATATATATATATATATATATATATATATATATATATATATATATATATATATATATATATATATATATATATAGTACAATAATAAATTTCAACGTGCGATGTTCTGATTTATTTATTATTTTAGCATAGTATGAATTATTTGTATACTTGAACTATGATATTATGATTTACTCCCATCGTCCTTGTCGAAGTAATAAATTTTGATCGCATATTGGATTTTATAAAAATTCTAAAAAAAAAATATAATTAATAACATTTATTTGTATTAATGATAAAAAAAAATATAATAAATTAATTTACAGTAAAATCAATAATAATGTATAACTTTTTTACAGAGAATTTACGTCAATTTTTTTATTATATATGCAAATACATAATTACGTTTTAGTTATAAAATAAGTGAAAGATGAGTACAAATAAATTGAGAAAATTATTTATAATTCACATTCACGTTTCGACAGAAATCAGCTTTTAATTTAGTTATAAACATTTCCTTGAGAACGTCTAATTTTAAACTATTAGCTACGATTTAATAAAGACTGTTATGTAATACAAAAAAAAGTTTCGTAAGCCTTTTTCGAAGTTTACTAATAATAATTATTGAAAAAAAAGTGTTAAAATAATTTATTACAACACTTCGACAAATATAAATTTTAATAGTATAAATAAATTATAAATTTTATATAAGAAAAATAATCGACAATGAAAGTGGAACATTTTTTAATTATACGATGAATAATTATTGAATCGAAAAAATAAATAAATATCGAGGCTAATTAATATATTATAATAAATTATCAAGGCGAGTTTTTAGCGGCAATCAGTAAACAATTTCACTAATTAATAGTTTATTGTAGTAATAAATATATTTAAGTCTTTTGCAATTTATGACTAGTTCTATATAGGAATTCATTTCGTGATAGATTTATGGAGCAATGAATTAATTAATAAATCGTGTTGTTTCAATATACATATTTTCATTGGAGATTAAGATTTCAACTGCACGTTCAATTTCTATTATCTATAAAAAAAATATTTTGTATATAATATACCTATATTAATAATAAAATGTCAGTTGCAAAATCAAGTTAAAAATATAAAA
The DNA here is from genome assembly GCA_024500535.1 of Leptonema lineaticorne. Classification (NCBI taxonomy): domain Eukaryota; kingdom Metazoa; phylum Arthropoda; class Insecta; order Trichoptera; family Hydropsychidae; genus Leptonema; species Leptonema lineaticorne. The sequence goes on from JANIJI010000017.1 coordinate 8,210,554, forward strand.
AAAATTTAGTAAAAATACTATGTATCCAACTTTTAAAATAGAATTCAAGGAATTGAATAATATATGCAATAATAACCTATGCTATTTTAATAAAATTGATATAAAAATTAAAATTTTAATTTTCGTAAATATTATTAGGTACAACAGAATTAGGATAATCTATTATATTAATTCCTAATTTTTTTCAAAAAAATATTTATAAAAATATTTTAATAATAAAAAAGAAAAAAATATTTATAATATCAAATATTTTGCAATTTAGCGTTGAAAATTCCCGTTTCCGTTTGCAAATCGCGATTTTTGATGCGAAAAATCCTCAGAATTTTGCTGAAAATTTCGATTCTTCTCGTCGATTCGCATTCCATGATATATGATTTCCCATAAATTCTTTACGGCAGGTGTGTTAAACTCTTTGCATATTGTGTGCCACATGAGCTCTTTTATACTTAGTCGTGGGTCGCTTTATTGAAAAAAAAAATACTAACAAGATAAGCAAATATCATTTTTAATTTATTTAAACTGTTCACTACAAAATTGAACAAAATTTACTTTTAAATATTAATTTTATATATGTAACGGGCCGCACATGGCTCACGATCTTTTTGTTCCACATGCCTGTTATAATATGAACTCGTTTTTAAATGTGCATCCTGCAGGAATACATTGGACAGAATCAATTTTATTGTATATATAAGTATCCTTTATTCGATGTACCTTTACGAGTATATCCGGCTATTTTATTTGACGAATCGTCCATTTGTTCAATTAGTATAGTTTGGCGAGTAACTATTCTCCTTTTTTACGTGGCAAAATCGTGACGCCACAACCCCTAACAAGATTATCAACCCCCCATACGATGTGATTTTCCGCATATGTAATAAATACATATCTATCATATTTTATTGTAAAATATGTAATGAAATGTTTACAATTTTAAATAATCTTTGATGAAAAAAAATTCCAAGGAACAAGAATAATTAGTTTTGGTTTACTATAATTTATGCATATATATATATATATATATATATATATATATATATATATATATACATCCTCTTTCATTCTTAAAAATATTTTTAAAAATTATAATAAAATGCTAAAACGTACATATTTCATACAAGAAAATTAAAGAGTAAAATCGCGTCGGTTGATAAATTAATATTATAACGTTTTCCTTGAATTGTTATCAATTTATCATCTAATAAAATTCAATAAAATCATATTGAGATATGAAAAGTTAATGAAAAAAATAAATAAATTACGAAAACAGAATCATAAAACGAATATTAATAAAATTAAATAGCCATCATTCGGATTCAATAATTTTCTCGATTTTTTTTGCCTTATCAGATATTATTAATGGATCAATAAAACTTCAATAATCATTCGTTTTAAATGAGCGCACATACACACACATATTTCTATATATATATATATATATATATATATATATATATATATATATATATATATATATATATATAATAATTCATAAATCATTAGAAAGTATGCGAACGAACGCATTAAAGCTGCAATATGTTGCAAAATTTTTAAAGTTATCTATAATTTTACAGGACGTACGTAGTTTTGCGTCGATGTTACGCAAAATCGTTAAAAAATTTGTTTGAAATTATGTGAACTTTAACAAAATATGTCCGATATTATCTGTTCAGTAAAAGTGCAATCGAGAAAACACGTGTACGTGCATACAAATATTCGTAAACACCAGTCGTTGTCAATCCGTGTTCGCTGCGCATTTAGAAAATATAATAACGATGTGCCGGGATTAAAATTGAAAAAAAAATTGTTTAATATTATTAATCGCATACAAATTTTTAATTTTATATTTAATTCATAATATTTATTTTTAATATAGAAATAATAATAATAATAAAATTGAAAAGCGCTGGATTTTAAAGAAGGCCGTATTCGATTAATAGATGTTAAACTGATAAGATCTGAAATGATCAATGAAAACACGATAAATTGTCGCGATCTAAATTTCGATTCAAAAACGTGTTAAATAATTGCTAAACGCTTAAGTTGCTCTATACGTCGTCGACTCGTATTTGTAACAGCACATGATCATGTACGCTACATACATAATTACGGTATAATTTCAATTATATATATAATTATAGGAAAATGCAAATATTTTGAGAACGAAAAATTTCCTTTCTAATGTCAACAATAATATTTCATATTTTATTACTTTATTTATTTTATTATTTTATTACTTTATTAGGCGACTTATAAATAAACTAAAACACAATATTTTTTCTTTCATAATTTAAGATGAAAAGGGTTAAAATAAAAAAAAATCGTTAATAAAAAATCATTATAATTTTTCATACCAAATATATATATATATACAATATTTATTAAGAAAATTTTTACACTTTGACAAAAGTAACAATATTTTTTTTAATATTTTATTTAAATTATAATTTTATTATAATACAAAAAAAATGTTGTATTAGTTCAATAATTTTATTTTAGAAATAATCAGTCAATTCAACGACGCCGAAGAGATTTTCTTGATCTAGATCGTCTTCCTCTTCTGCGTTTTTTGGACGTTCCTCTGGATGACTTGCTTTTACTCCGTAATGAAGTAGGCCTCCTGCCGCCCGATCGTCTTCTGCTTCGACGTCTGGGAAAAGATTTTGCTGATGATTTTCTAGAGCCACGTCTCGCTTTCATTCCTTTGGCATAATCCTCAACGTTCGATGTAGAAGGTAAAATAGGCTCCATTCTGATTTTTAGCAAACCGCACAGCTCGAAATTAATAACTGGAGTGAAAAAAAATAAATGAAAATCGTTAAACAAAATATAGTTTAAAAAATTATTTTATTATTTAAATTTCTCATTAATTTTATTTAAACGGAAATTAATTTTGATTCTTTATATATTCTCTCTATTGATAAATATAAGAATATATTTTTTATATAACGAAAAAAAATATTTATCAGGTCAATTATTTTTCATCTCTCCATGAAGTCTTGTGAAGTTTAAATATATTTTAATAAAATATAATAATTTTAACCTTTAAAAGATTATAAAATCGTGAATTAAAAAAAAATAAAACTAAAATATTTCAACTTATTTTATAACAATATTATTATTTCAAGAAAATTCAATACAATGATATGAAAATAAATTCCATGTAAAAAAATACCATATAATACATGTTACAAAACTGAAGTTCAAATTTAATATGAAAATTATATTGTTATTAACGAAATTTTAAATTAAATGCTGAAAAAACATAATACGCTGGAAATAATACTAAACAGAAAAATTTGATAATTTAATTTAAATCTAGTTACAATATACATATAACTAAAATATAATATAGTGCAGGTTTTATTAAAGAAAAATGAATCAGACGTATTTCTTCTCGAATAAACGTTGTATTTCATTTTTATATGAATTTCAAAAAATAAATAAAAATATAGTATAGTTTTTAATATAAAGTTTCTATTACTAAAATATAATACATATGGTTGTCAAAGAAAAAAGGATCAGGCTTATTTTTCATCAAATAATCGTGATATTACATTTTTACATAAATTTAAAAAGTAAATCAAGATGCAATATACATATTGATATAAATATAAGAAAATAAGTTAAAAAAAAATATTAATTTACTTAATACTTATACAATTATTAAGATATTGCACAATATTGTGTTCCAAAATATTGATATTTTTTTCAAATTTGAGTCATCAGCTTTGTAGCAAATCATTAATTATTTATATTTTAATATTTTTCATATCACTATTATATAGTCGAGTCTGGTTAATGTGACCCATTTCTAAATTACGTTCCCAATTTCTAAACTACGTTAAACACCTATGTTACACCTGGTTAGTATGACTACTGATTTCACACTAACTAGACTCGAATGTATATAATAATGATTATTTTCTCTAATGAAATGTTAAATATTATATATAAAACTGAATCATCAACTTATTTTTTAGAGTTTTTCATAATAATTTACATTGAAATATCACAAAATTATGCTTACATTTAAATTAATTGTATAAAAAATACATCAATATATTATTACTCTAAGAAATCATTCTTATATCCAAAACATCATTAACTACATTAATTATATATAATTCATGTAAAAAATCTATTTTTTGTTGTATTATTTTATAATAAAATTAAATTTATATATGTAAATTGCGTAATGATATTCTGGATCATGTAAAATATAATAATTAAATCTTGATTTGTGTTCTTTTCATACACAATCATACATGAAAATTAATGCTAATAATTAAGTTAAATTAACATAATAAAATGTTAATATTAAAATAAAATAACATAAATTAACTTAAATTCTAGCTTATATCTAATCGGAGTGAAAGCTGATGCGTATGGAGTGTATGTGAATGTGGACGTTCCTGCGAGATTAGGGCGAGAGCGAACATGAGAAGCGATGAGATGAGAATCGACAAGATAAGAAGAAATGTAACGAGAAGAGAAGCGTCGAGATGAGATAATATGAGCTGCAAGAAGAAGTGATATTTTTATAAGCAGTGTGATGAGATGAGAAACAAAGAGGTAAATTGAAATTAGAAGAAATGTGTTACCTTGAGATATGATGAGCTGATATAAGAACTGTTGCGAAGAGATACGATGATAATCTATGGGTTGAGAGCGGTTAAGAGAAGTGATGAGATGGTGATGCATCACTCTCCATGACGAAACTGGCGAGTAAAGGAACGGATTAGTAACCGCGAATGTTGTGCTGAATAAAATAATGAAGTTCAATTACCTGGGCTCCGTAAATTTTATGAGCAATATTTTATTCATTGACACTTTTTCAATCCGAATTATAATTTTTGAGATAAATCCTGAAAACTCAAAAACGGACGAATTTTTGGAGGTTTTTCGTGATTTTCGGAGGGAAGCTCCCTCTTTGGAGGTGGGAACTCTTCTGATCCTCGTTCGACTCGTTATATAGAATATATTTCCAGAAAGAAATTTCACGATATAAAAAAATCATCAAAAACGTCTAATTTTACCGGAGTATTAAAAAAGTATGGCTCGAAGGTCTCGTGAAAATGATAGATAATGTTGTCCCATTACCTGTCGATTACTTTTCCTTGTAGTTTTATAGCTTACCACGGAACCAAATCCACGAGACTTCGTTTTATACATCATTACGATAACCATACAGTTTCTCAGTTCGCATAAACCAATTATCCATCTTTCATTATTTCTGTCTACACATATATGGGCAATTAAATAACCTTTATAATTCAATTTATTAAACTTATTTTCCTTTTTTTTTGTTGTACTCTAGCGTTGACGCTCACGTTCCATCGATAAGAATTCAAAGTTAACAAAAACGATAAACTAGATGCAGAAATAATAAATATTTATTATTCTACAAATTAATGTTATGAAATGTACATTTTATAAAAAAAAATGATTTTTAAAGGTCAACAAATGTTTTAGATTTCTTTCTGGCGCACCTAACATATTACCAGAGATTTTTATAAAAAATGATTTAAGTATATAATCCAAAAAATATATTTTTAATATTTTTCTATTACATTAAACTAAGTTATTTAAATAAACCATGTTTAGTTAAAAAACACATTTCTTTCTGATCAAAATGATTAATATATGGCAGCCTAGAAAATAGGGATTAAAGGAAAAAGGATGAGAAGTAAAACCATATTTAAGTGTACGTGTTTTTAATATATACAATCAATTTTATAATAATCTGTATAAATAATCACAACACGCCAAATACATAATTCGTGTATAATAAATATCGACATGTATAATCTATATCCATTAAAATCTCACGCAAATAAAAAATAAAATATCTTACTGCACAAATACTTTCATAACGTTTCTTTTTAATATATAATTTTCACATATACGATGCATATATATTTTTTAATCTCATTTTTTTATATCAAAGTTTTTACTGTTTTATCAAATTAAAATTTACATTATTGACACTTTAAAGACATCAATTGCTCCAAGTATACAATTTCAAATTAAAATAAATACTGAAAATCGAAATAAATTACATTTAATTTACTTATATAATTTAACTAATTTTTCATATGACAAAATGACTGACAAATTCTATTACTTTTTTTTTCAAAGGGAAAATTACTATTTATAATCTCGATTAGTTTTCACTTATATTTTTTGATAATCAAAAAACATATAACATATATAACACGTTATCACTAAAAAGCATTTTGGAGGCACTCTGAAAACATTCATCGCATTCTGAATATTCACTCTTATGAATTTTTGTTTTATAATTTAATTACATTCATATTATTATGTACATTATATACAAACCTATACTTTAATTTCAAATAATTTATTCAATGGCAAAAATATATTATGTCAATGACCTACCATAAAACAATATGAATATTTATTAAAAATTTTGAATTATAAGCAAACAGCCCATAAGAAAAAATCAGGCTCGTTTGTATTTAATATTAACTTCTGCTGAATCTATAAAAATTTAGACAATTTATATGTTTCATGCCTATTCTATCGTTTTTTTTCTTATTTACAGTTTATATATAATATTGCATTTTAATGTAATATTATCTTTTTTTTGTAAATTTTAGGTGGTAAAACATAATCTGTGAAAAAACAATCGTGTTGTACATGTAAATTGACGGAATATGATGTTTTAAATATTTTTCGTATATCGAAGGTTAATATTTATTGCAGTGTAATAAGAATTTGACGTCAAGAAACCTTATAAAAATGAGATCAATTTATATATTAAGTAAATTTATCTACTTATCACATGTATAATTAATTAATAAAAATTATTTTTTGCACAAAATTTATAATAAAAATTTAAGTTCCATGCGAGAAGTAAAAACTGAATATTTTTACCATCAATATTTTTTAAAACAGAATGCTAATAAGTAATATGTTAGAACTAAACTAGAAATATCTATTATTTCAGACTATTATATGTAAAATTATATAAAACATAAATGCATCATTTATTTTACATCTTAAAATTAAATTCGTGCATATTCAGTCTCTTCAAATGATATAATTAAGCTAATTAAAATATATTATATGTTTATATTGGATAGATTGTACTATTACAGTGTCATATTTATTACAGAAAAATAAACAGGAACAAAATTTATACTCTTGTTTCAGCATCATCTTCAGTGGCAGATTTCCTATTGCGAAATTTCAAACAAAATTAGTAACACCAAATTGAAAATTAAATGTGTAAAAAACGAATCACATATATCATGAATAACGTAAAATAAATAAAGTGCTCACAATTTACCTTATTAGTGTATTATATTTTCACAGTATGTCAGAATGTAATTTGTGAAGTAAAAAGTAAATGAAAGATTTAACAATCTGATTCATATAACCGCCACCATCTACACAAGTTAAATAAAATAATTAGATGTAAAGGAACAGATTATATTATATAATTGTAAGTTATTTTTACAATCCGTTCTATAAGAAAAATCTATATAAAAGTGAAACGTTATAAGTTAAAGAATTAATTTTCGTCTTTATAAATATTATATTAATAATTTCTATGAAATAGAAGTTAGAACAATTATTACTTTAAAAATAGTGTATAAACTAATATTTATTAAGAATGATAGATTTCCCCATATTATGTTAATAAAATAAAATAAGTGTTTAATATAATAAATTATGAAATTTAGTAATAATTATCTTAACCACAACCATTAAAAAAATAATAAAAATGAAAACATGCAATTATTATTTATATTAACCACTTCAATATTTTATATTGAATTTGTGCTAAAGAAAACTAAATTATATATATTTTTTTAAAAAAATGGATGATTATATATTTAGATGATGAATAAAATAAATATTTTCTTTGAAAAAGAAAATAAAAATAACTTACTCGCTTGGTTCTGCCATACTGGCTAATGGAGCACTAATCTGCTGAGACATGTCTATATTAATTAAAACGAGTACATTAGCGATATAAGTTAACATAAATTTATCAAACATTATATGAAATATAATTTTAACCTGTATGATTGTTAATTATGGGAGACGAATTCATACCACGAACACTGATATGATCTTCTTCAGCTAAAAAATAAATAAATAATAATAACACTTATTTATTATATGTGTATATACTAATTAAATAATTTTGTATATGTAGTACCTGTATATGGGAATAAATATTTGTCATGAGGATGATGCTTTTCAGAAGTTTCTGACAATCTATCAACATAATCAACTGCAGGATTTACAAACTGATTTTCAAATTTTCTTTGATAATCGTTTTTCAAAAAACCTGCAATTCCAGAATCACGAAAGTCTCGTGATCCATAAACTGCATTCTCTCCATTTAGAAATTTAGTAGGACTATAATTATAGTTTTCCTGTGATGACAAATACGATTTTGATCCATAAGCGGGATGATAATGATTTCCTCTTATAGCATAGTCTGATTCCGTTTGCATGAAATGTGGTTCATATTGTGGATGATGTTTATCTGGACTCATGCAATATTTACCCTCAGTAAAACCTGATTCCATTCCATATCTGTTTAAACACAAACGGATACTATATTTATTTTTTAATTCTTAAAATATTAAAAAAATACTGTAGATATAAATTACCTTTTATCGATAGGAATTCTAGGTTGTTCAATATTTGCCATATATGTTTCGTGAATATTTTCTAATATTGCAGGTTTTATATTATGATGTTTATTCATATGATAAACAGTATCTGATGTAAGATCAGGATTGGGTAAAGGATTTGGTGAAGGTGTTTTAGCTAAAGGTACTGAATTTATTATTTCATTATCTGAACCGGTTTCTTGAGACCATCTACCAATTTCTACTTCACCTAATAATAAATGAAATATTACAAATTAAAACAATATACATTCATTATATGGTAAATACTAAATCAAAATCTAAGAGTACCGGAATTAGGCAAAGAATTTGGATTCCAACGTCCGCTTCTATTCGGGCTTGTGATTTGAGGAGATGTTTCAGTAATATTAGGTAAATAACCAATATCTAAAAATTAAATTGAAAAAAGTTTTGATATAAATTAAATCGGTAATATCAATTTACTATTAAATTTCAAATTCTCACCAGGTGTTGGTTTTAAAGTGCTTCTTCTTTCAGAAGTATCTTCATCATCACTGGAATGACTTGAAGCAAGATCCAGACTTCGTCCAGCACTACCATCAGAATCGCTATCTGATGCATTGCCATTAGTCGATCCCCGAACTTTACGTGAGCGTGAATTGGGAACGTTTTCTAAAAGTGAAAAGAGAAATCAATCTTGTTTTTATTTCAAAATTAAAATTATATTACATCTATGCCAAACCTTCTCTATGACGGTGTAAAGAAGAATCAAAGCCTCTTAAATAAGAAGGTACATCACTTGTTGAATTATAATTTGATGTTGATGTACTGGTATGACGCATATGACCATCACTTCTAAGATAATATATTCAATAAAAATTATTAGAATTCTTTAATATAATATTGAAAATATTAATTTATTCTATAATACCTATATGGACTTGAACTAGTTTTGGTAGTACTTCTTGAAGTAGTACTAGAAGCTGATATGCCAATGTTTCTTCTTGCAGTAATACCTTCAAGACCTCCAGTATTATGATAAGCAAGAGCAGATCTAAAAAAATATACATATATAAATAATGTTAAATTTATGTGAGCTGGAAAACAATGACATAAATAAGTTATTTTAAAATTGAACCTATTTCCTGGAGTTGTTGTTTGACTACTAGAACCGGTTACCATAGAATTGTCTAATAGCGGAACTTTCCTACCTATACATCTTAAAAATGTTCTATAAACATAAAAAAATGCATGAATTGAATTTTTGTTTTGTAAATGAAATATTTTAAAAAGACATAAAATATAGATATACCTATAAAGATTTTCTCTAACGCGTACATTAAACAAACAATATCCAAGAAGTAATGTAATAGCATGTGCTGGTAGAGCAGCTAATAGCCCAAGAGATAAGGCGCTACTCGAAGATCCACCACCACCTTCGCTTGCTAATAATAAACATGTAGCACCTCCGATTGCTAACATTGGAGATGATATGACAGCAACACACACTAAACTCCTAAAATAGAAATATATTTATAAATTAAATTGAATGAAATAATATGAATCTATCTTAAAACCATTAACAAACCTTAAATTTCCAAAACCTAAAATGTGATCTTTGAGAGTAAAGGCTGCTTTTACAGCAGACGCCAAAGTTATTAAACATACTCCACACAACACAGTAGCAGGGATAATTATCCACCAAACTAAACTTTCGTGCCAAGATATCCAACAGCTGCATAAAAATAAAATAATTAATAATCATACAAAAATATGTGATTATAGAGAAGAAATTAAAATGAACGTACAAAAGTGTATTTCCATATTGATGTGCCCGTACACCTGCAGCCAATGCAACTATTATTGCAGGAGTACCATAACCAAAAGCTAAATGAGCACCTGCTGGACCATGATTAACATCCCGTACTTCACGTACCATTCGACGTAATTGCCATGCATCTGCAGCTTGCCATGTGCAACAACACATCCACCAATAATGTAATACCATTGCCAAAAGTTTGCAAGCAAACTAAAATTTAACGCAAAATATAAATTTATAATAATATTTTTTTAATATGTTTTAATAAAAGATAAATAGCAGTACTTCATTTGAAACTAGAGTACTTCTTCCTTTTAAAGCTATGAAGTACAATATTTCTGACATAAACACTGAAAACACCAAGTTTTTATGAATAGTATTTGATATAGTAGCAGCTCCACCACGCACTAAACATAAAGCTACGAGGACTACTAATAAGATAGGCAACGATAAACAGAATGCAGAATACGAAGAAACGTCTTCCAATAGTGAAGGCTCTGGTATATACTGTAATTTAACATATATATTTTTTAATAAACGTTTTTATACCAATGATTATATTATAATATGTCAATAATTACCTCAAGATCAATCATATCAATGAGAACGGCAAATGTTGATAGATGATTACATGTACAATTTACGTATAATGGTGAATTTGAAAACGAATCCCATTCATAATCAACATCCGTTTGACATCCTACTCGAGACCATTCACCAACTCTAAAATTTAATTAAGTGATTATTAATATAATCAATTTAAAAAAAAGTATTATGTTATATAATTTACCCTCTATTATATGTCCAATGTACACATTGGGGATTCATTCTAGGATTGAATCGAGCTGACTCTATATCTAACCATAATTGTAATCGGATTGGAATACGAAGATTTATATTACTTAACGATTTATAAATTAATTTTTCTCCATTATCTTTATTTTTTTCATTTAACACAGTAGGTGCGTCAACTGTTAAACCTAGAGCCATAGGTTCATTTGACATTTTATTTTCCATATTTTGTATTTCAGAATTCACTAAAAAGCTCGCTTCATTTTCCATTGAATTTCTTGAATACGCATCAATTTCTCCTTTTTTGTAATTTGGTTTAATAATTATAGGAGGATGTTCCGTAGTATCAGTATAAATTTTATTTGTAATATTTTTTAAACCAGATATTGAATTTCCTCGCATAGTATTATTTAAACTTTGTGGATGTTTGGTATTTTTAGTATTATAAGTAAAGCTGTTTTCTGAAATATCTTGAAAATTACAAATTATGTTAATACAAGTATATAAAAATAAAATCTATTTTTTTCTATATTACATTGCTATAAAATACCTATTGGTTTAGCTTGAGATTTAACAGTAGTCCACACATTTTCTGGAACCAAAACAGATATTTGCATTAAAGTAGATGCTACTCTCAAAGGTACTCCCCAACGTCTTGCAACAGATGGTCCACATCTTCCAGGTAAAAGTACACCTGAATCTCGAGCCCACTGTGTATAAGATATAACAGCCCGTGATAACCCATCATCTTTTCCTAAAACATGTTATTGTACATAAAAAACACATCTTATATTAAGTAATTTAAATCTATATATTGTGCAGAAAAAACACCTTTGTTTTCATTTAGTTTTATTCCAAGAAGATCAAGAGGTACATAAACTTTGGAATATTTATCAAATTTGTTGGAATTTTGGAGATAATTATTATATTTCGGAAATGATATCATCATACTATTACTTTTTTTATAATATTTTGCGTTTTTAGTATTTGACATATATGCAACATTTTGCATTGGCAAATGTAGAAATGAGGATGTGTCTGGCAATATAACACGTTCTGTTGTAAACTGCTCATCTGTCTGTTTCTTAAAAATTTGTGTTGGTTCAAACCCATAAATAGACTCGGCTGTTACGATATCAACACCAAGAGCTAAAATGTGTAATCATAAGCATGTAAAATATGTATTAAATAGATTTTATAGATATTTCCAAGAGTAAAATTTAACCTATATTATTCGCGACTATTTCAAATGGATTTGTGTAAGTGTCGTGTTGATTTTCACCCAAAATTGTTATATAATCATCAAACGCTTTCATCAAACCATCAATAGATTGTCCTTTAATTTCTTGTATTCTTCTCCATTGATCTGCATATTGGGGTAATATAATTTTACTTGTAGCTTTAATCAAGTTCTAAAAAATAAGATAATATTTTTAGTATACAATGAAATATAATATAATAATATTAAAATTGAAAATATCATACTCTAATATAATCTTTATCTTGACTATGGGTAAGATTAAGTCCACCTTGCCTATTTTCGTAGTTAATTAGAGCCGTTAAAATACCTTCTGCTACCAAAATATCGCTACCATATAAATTAGGTGTATCGCGTGTGGCAATCATTAAATTTTCAGCTAACTTAACACCAACAAATGTGTTTATTTCCAATTCACCCATTTCTATTCTACCAAGTTGCTTTTTAAGATGAATAAATGCTGGACTTGTACAGTTAAACATATCTGGTTCTCTCCATGGTGGTCTAATATCAGCTGGACCACAAGCGCGTGATCCTTTACCAATAGCTCCATTAGGGCATTGAGCCTCTTTTATTTCCCCAAATTTACTGCGTTCCCACCATACACCAGCAGCCATAGATCGAGGACAGCCATCGTACACAACTAAAATATAAAAATAACGCAGTTATAATATTTTCAAAGAAAAACGAAAAATTAAAAGTTAATTAAAATTACTTTATGCTTTACCTTGACATCCATCAGATGTTACTTCGGCATATGGATTTGAACAACTATCGCAAGCACGTCCAATAACACCCTGTCTACAATTACATTGTCCAGTTAAAGGATCACAATCTCCTCCAATAGACCCAGTATTGTAACACTGACATGATAAACATTTACTACTGTTGGGTGGTTGATAATGATGTTCCTGAAAAGAAAAATAATTTATAAATCAAATAAATAGATTAAATTATAACATTAAATTTTATATAATATAAACTTACTCTACAATAGCATTGACCAGTTGTTTTGTTACAATCTGGATGATAACCATTTTCAATCTCACATTCGCAAGGGCCACATTCTTCATTTCCCCACCAACCAGATGGACATGGAAGTGAACTTTGAATATCACAATATTCTCCTATAAAAATATAAGTAAGAACATTTATTTATACCCTAAGGAGAATGTGGAATAAAATATTTTTAATATTTACAAACCAGAAAATTTTTTCTCATCAGTACAGTTGCATATATATCCTTTAGAAACCGATGTATCAGAAACACAAACTCCATTTAAACCACATGGTTTAACATCGCAAACAGGACGGCAATCATCGCCTATAGTTCCATTTTGACATACGCATTCTGTTGTATCCCATTTTGCTCTGCATAGATCCTATAAATTGTAAACGATATTTAAAATAAAACATACTTTTAAAATATCTCAAAATATAAAGGAAAAAAAATACTTGAGATGAACAATCAGATAGTAAACAATTTGCACGAGAATGGCACCCATCTTCTACATTTTCAAAAACTGTTGGTCTATTTAATACAGATTGTGAAGTACCAACTCTCACATCCTATGAAAAAGTTATAAGTTATTTAAAAAGCTAAAACTAAGATAAAAACATAAAGAATCTAAATCACCTGTATGCATCCTTCAAAATAACTATATTCTGTTGTAAAAACGTTACTCATTGAATGAGAATCTAATCCTCCCAATAAAACCTTACTAACGTAAAGTCCTTGTATCCTATGAGTTGGCATAGGTAACAATGTAACTTTATATCCATAATCAATTCCTACAGAAATATCAGAACCGAGCCATTTTATCTCTATTCTATGCCATTCGCCATCAGCTAAGAATGTTCCAGGTAAAATCATTGTTTCACTATTATACGTATAATGAAGAAATCCAGATTTTAACTAAATAATGATTAATTTCATCTTAATTAATTTTTAACTGACCAGCAAATATTTAAGTCATAATAAATACAAAATAAACTTACGCTAATTATTATAGAGCTATTTTGTCCTATTAATATAGACATTAAAAATGTGTCTTGTTGTCTTGTTCTAATAGAAAGAGCGTTAAGCCAAGGGAGTTGTATTGATCGTAAAGCTGGATTAAATGATAATAATCCATTACCATTAAATCTCCATGGTCGATTAATTGCTATAAATGTATAACATTATACAAATAAAATATACTGAATAATAAATTTATTAACACGTAACAAATATATTTATTTACATTCGCTGCAGTCTTTTCCTGTGTAACCTTCTTTACATTCACAAAAATAAGTGTTCCATATGTTACGACATTCTGCATTATTTTGGCAAGGATTTGAAGAACAATATGATTTTTTTTCAGGACAACCAATTACTGTTCCGTTATCAGCAACAAAACTGAAATACAACGTTTATGGATGAATAACTTTAATATATAAAAAGAAGGAAATAATTTTAAATGTATATATATAATAATTTTAAATGTATATATATATATATATATATATATATATATATATATATGTGTGTGTGTGTGTGTGTGTGTGCATGCGTGTGTGTGTATGTGTGTAAAAGTGTATTATATGTTATCTACCTATTCAGATCGATAAACTTATAATCTATATGCAAATCAGAAATACAGCCAATAAAATCCTTTGTTTTAACTTGAAAACTAGATGGAAGACTAGGTAATCCACCTATTTGCAATGGTCCAGTTAGGTCAAGAAATCTATAAATTTTCAAATATATTTTATTAAAAAAATATTGTTTCATAATTATCATATTTTAATAAAAATAGAACCTATGACAGGATTCAGTAAGAATTGCGCATCTTTCGGGTAAAACATGCTCAGTTTTATTAGCACAAGCCCATTTGGATCCTAAATTCGAAGCACCAGCCAACGACAATGCAGAATCACATTCATCGACAGATAAAATAGCAGTCTATAATACAATACAATTTTAAATAAATATATTAACGTTATTAAAAAAATATATTGTCAATTAATAAATATTTGCCTTATTTATGTAATGTACTTCTACTGTATGCCAATCTCCCTTCGTAACACCACCAGGTATATTTACTGAAACAGTTGATACACTTCCACCAAGACTAAACGAAAATTGAATAATACCACCGACAATTTCTAGAGACACAAAATCGTGTCTTTCATTAAATCTTCCATTATATAAAAGAAGTCCATTTGGATGCTGAGTAGCAAAACTATAAAATATTAAGATATGTAGTCATATATTAAATTAATTTATACTATATTTCAATTAAAATATATGGATATTAATTATAAAAAGTACCGCATTTTAATATGAAGTCGATGTCTTTGTTTTAAACTGGGAAACGTAAGAAATGAGGTTCTGGTAAAACTTCTTGTTTTCAATTCGCACATGTCTGTAGTATGGTTTGTGTCTAAACTACATCCTTGACAAAGAATACCTCCTTCGCGGCGAATAACACATTGAGACCCGCCTTTACAAGCATCTCCCAAAGATGAACAATTTGTCTTTTTAAGAACAGTCTCACAATTAACACCTTAAAAGTAAATTTATATGAAAGAAATCCGCAATTAAATAGAATCCATTAAAATAAATATAAAACCTGTATATCCTGGTGTACACACACAAGTATATCCACCTTCTTTTCGCATACAAGTTCCATTATGTTTACAAGGACTTGAATAACATAAATTTACTTCAGCATCACATAAATAATGTTCTTTGGAGCCTATATATTAAAAAAGATAATTATAATACAAAATTTAAAATTCTATATTATCTAATCCAATATAAAAAAAAACCTGTAAAACCCTTTGGACATTTGCATGCAAAGGCTGTAACTGGATATATTGGACGAAAAAGAACTGTTGAACTATGTATAAATCC
This sequence comes from Leptonema lineaticorne, assembly GCA_024500535.1. NCBI lineage: Eukaryota > Metazoa > Arthropoda > Insecta > Trichoptera > Hydropsychidae > Leptonema > Leptonema lineaticorne. The sequence goes on from JANIJI010000017.1 coordinate 8,226,960, forward strand.
AGAAGCATTTCCAAATTTCAAAACAGTGAGACATTCTTCAAAATTTAGACATGGTTCACGCATACATATATTATCATCGAATGGCAATACCTTAAAATATTTCAAATTTATTAAATACTTTATTGAAAACATTTTCTAAGCTATTACAAAAATATATAATTACTTGAACAGTAGCAAGTTTAGCTAAAATAGCTCTATTCAAATAAACACGTTCTTGAAGATAAACTGGAGAATAAAATTGTGCTTCGCCAGTGGCGTCTGGTTTTCTAGCCGAGAAAGAAATATTTAAAATATTTGCATTAATAACAGCATCATCCTTAAAACAGAAAAGAATACATATATATATAAATTTTCATTTAAAAATGTTGTATATCTAAAAATAAAATAAAAAAGATTTACTTGTATACTGAAAATGTATATATTTTCTTTTGGACAAGGAATTATTGCAGCTAAGCCATCAATGAAAAATGTAAGTAAAGGTGAAAGAAATGCTTCAGCTGTCATATCATTTAAACGTATAGTTACAGAATTATAAAGCATCTCTTCAGTTATAAGTCGAACAGATAGTTGCATCATAGCTTTAACTTCATTAATACCATCTAAAATAATAATAGTAAGTAAAAATCGAAATATCGTTGTATATATTTTGATTAAAAATAGTTTACACACCTGAAACGGATATTTCCATAGTAGCCAATCTTGGAACATTAGTATTAAGTTGGGGTGATAACGTAAGACCTCCTGTTGACTGATTGAGCATTATTAAATTTGCATTATTTCCGGAAAGTACTTTATATAATAACTGAAATTTAGTAAATATTAATGAAAACACATTTAAAATACAAATAATAAACGTAATATTAAATTTCAATATTTACTTTATCTGTAACATCAGCATCAAAGGCTGGAACTTTACCAAAAACACCAACAGGAAAACAATCCTTGAAATTATTGAATATAACTTGAAAATCTTTTAGAATAGGAGCATTGTCATTGACATCAGTAACCATAATTTCAACATGAACATCGCTTCTAAGCGGTGGACTAGCAGCCCGAATTATAAGCTCATATTTCTTTCTAGAACTTTCATAATCTAAATCTGACATCGTTAATAATTCAGCCCTATCAGAACCCGGTCTTGTTACAAGTGTAAAAATATTAGAATCATCACCTCCTTCAAAATTAAATTTGTACTTTAAACAATAATCTTCAATTTTTATGATATATAATAATATTATTTACACTTACCAATAACTGAATAATGTACGATAGCATTTATACCCTCATCTGGGTCATGAGCATATATTTCACCAACTTTAGTACCTATTGGACTGTTTTCCGCAACAAATAATGTAAGTTTATCATCTTCAAATGCTGGTGGTGAATCATTAACGTCTTCAAGACGAATATGTACTATTACCTAAATTAAATGAAAACCAATAAAAATCAAATGTGAATGGCTAACATTTTATGAATATTTAAATAAATAAAAATGATTCTAACTGAAGAACTTAAGGCAGGAGTACCACGATCTATAGCATAAGCAGAAAGATCATATGTAGGTACAGATTCTCGGTCTAAGCCTTTATTTGTACGTATTACACCAGAAGAATGATCAATTACAAATGAGCCATCTTCACGATCTTTAGCAGATAATTCATAACGAATTCTTCCATTTAAATTAATATCAGCATCCGTTGCAGAAATTTGTATTACGGACGTGCCTATAATAAACGAAAAATATTAATGCATTATATTAATAATTTAAGTACAATATTCATTAAATATTTTCATAAATCAATGTAACATAAATTTTATTATCACACCTATTAGTGCATCTTCTGGAACACTTGCAGAATACATTGGTTGTTTAAATATTGGAGGATTATCATTTACATCAGTTACAGAAATCTCGACATCAGTCGTATCTGAAAGTGAAGGTGAACCACCGTCTCGAGCCGTAACAGTCAAAAGATAACCTACATTTAATGGAAAAATAAATATTTTGAATTACCACATAAATAAATATAATTTCAATAAATTTATAAAACAATATATAATTTCAATAAACTTATAAAAAATACCTGATACTGTTTCTCTATCTAGTAATTTGTTAGTTATAATTGCTCCAGTTTGAGGATTTATAATAAATTCTTGATCTAGTCCTAATAAAGCTTCATTATTCGTCTCTCCACCAAGAGAATAAGTAATTTGAGCATTTATCCCAACATCACTATCAGTAGCCGATACAACAAGAACGGTCGTTCCTATTGGAGCGTCTTCGAATACCTGATAATATTTCAAAATAAATTTAAAATCAGCTTTTTATATTATAAATTGAATTATTAACAATTATACTTACAGATGCAGTATATGGAGCATTTTCGAACACTGGAGCAAAATTATTAGCATCAGTAATATTAATATGAACAGTTGCTGTGTCACTACGTCCTCCAGAATCTGAAGCTGTAACAGTTAGAACATATCTTCTCTCTTGTTTAAAATCCAAAGGTTGAGCAACAGTAATAAGTCCTCTGCCATTTTGTGAAGTTATAGCGAATCTTCCACGAGTATTACCGCCTGTCAGTTCATAATGTAATCTAAAAATAAAATAAAATAAATATTATATATATCTTTCATAAAAAAAATAATATCATACTAAAATTTAAATTTAAGACCTATTATCTTCATCTGGATCTGTAGCTGTAACTGTAACTACTGGAGTTCCAGGTGGTTCATCTTCAGCTAAATTAGCTTCATATTCATTAGGATCAAAACGAGGATCATTATCATTCACATCTTGAACTGTAAGCGCAACAGAAGCAGTAGCTGATTTTGGAGGCACCCCACCATCAGTTGCAATAACCTATTTTTTATAATTTTTAATATATGAAATTGAATCAAATTATAAATTTATTTACATATAATATTCGGAATATAAATATACTTGAAAATTAAATTTAGACTGATCTTCTCTGTCTAACTGTCTAGTTGTATATATCCAACCGGTACGTGAATCGATTGCAAGTGGAAATTTTTCACTCCCTCCCATCATTGATAAATCTTTCTCATTAATGCTATAAGTAAGTTCAGCATTTATACCTTCATCTGCATCATATGCTTGAACCTAAAAATACATTAAAAAATAACAAATATGTCCATAATACCTTATTTATTTCTCAAAATATGATACTTACTCTCACAACACTGTAACCGATCGGAATACTTTCACTAACTGCTTCTTGAAATAAGGATGTATAAAATCGGGGTGCATTATCATTGACATCTTTAATATTAATTAAAAGTTGCGTAGTGTTAGAACGAGGGGGGCTACCACCATCTAAAATTAATATCTCAATTAATATATAAAATTAAAAAGAATAATTACATTATTCATAAAAATAAACGAACCTTGAGCTCTAATTATTAGTCTATAAGCTTTCACAAGCTCATAATCCAACGGTTTCACTAATGACACATCTCCACTTAAACTGTCTATTGAGAATTGCAATTGATTATTACCACCAATAATTGCATACCTAATCGCAGCATTAGCTCCAGAATCAGCATCTGTTGCTCTGTCGTTAAAAAATAATATTTTAAAATTATTAATTCAATCTACGCGATATAATTATGAAGATAGCAACAAACATTACGCTACGTATATTACCTAATATGAGCAATTACTGGATTGTCAGCTAAGTTTATATCTTCATTTACAGATACTGTATATGTACGTTCACTAAATTGAGGGTAATTGTCATTGTCATCCAAAACTCGAACGTTAACAGTAGCACTAAAATAATTAAAAATCGATATTAATAAAAGTGATAAAACATTCCATGTATAAAAATATATATTATTATTTATTGCACTACCTAGCAGTTCTTCTATCAGATATGCGGCTTGTTTGGTCAATTGCATTCACTATTATAGAATAGTGTGAGGCTTTTTCACGATCAAGTTGCGATCTGGTGGATAATACCCCACTCTTTTGGTCCATTCTAAACGCTACCATATTTTCTTCCGGATCATTTACTTCCCCTTCAGAAAATACCGACTCAATGGAGTATTCAACCTATTTCGAAAAAAATGTTATTTTCGTAAATAATAATGTAAATAATCACATATTGTAAATTTCGATAAAAATATTATATACTTCTGCATTTTGACCAAAGTCCTGGTCGGTAGCTTTCAATGTAATAATTGTAGATCCTTGACTAGCTCCTTCTCTAACTGAAGCGTCGTATTCTTGTAGTTCAAAAACTGGAGTGTGATCATTACAATCAAGTACATTAATCTAAAATTAATAAAAATGATAAATATGCTGAAAACGTTAAAGATTTAGATTAAATACAAATAAAAAACAATAATTACTTGAAGAGTTGTGGTACCAGATCTTGGCGGAAAACTATCATCTGTTGCTGTAATTTTGAAGTAATGTACATCAACAAGTTCTCGATCTAACTTTGTAAGAGTAGTTATTGTTCCAAGTTTTGAATCTATAGCAAACATTCCTTGAGATCTAGCATCAGTAATACTTAGCATAGAATACATTACTGGGCTATTTTCTGGATCTCTGAAATTTAAAAAAAAACTTATAATTATTATGTACTAATTAAAATTTTTATAGCATATTTTCAAGGAAAAACTATTAAACCTTGCTCTAACAGTCGTAACGACTGCTCCTGGTTCTTGTTCTTCTGCAACAGAAACAACATATAACGCCTGATCAAAATATGGCGATTGATTTCGTAATTCTCTTCTAACTCTTCTTGCAATATCTGTATCGTTAAATTCTTGATGATGATATACAATCTTTAATCTATGTTCCATATCGACAATTTCCGGTGACTCACATTTATAACTAAACAAAATTGTCACTTTCCACAATTGTTCTTGAATACATAAATCATCGCTTGCAACAAGATCACCTTGAGATGTTTCAATTTTAAATCTTAAGTCATCAACATCGACAAAAGTGATTTTACATTTTTGTACAATAGTTTTCGGTAAGAACGATGACAACGAATTGATATATTGTGATTCTTTTAAGCATATTTGATTCCATTTATCCACTGTTGGAATCGGAAAACTGGCATATGTTTCTGATATCCACTGTTTGGCAACGGAAAGTTTAACATGAATTGACATATCAAAAGGATAATTCCTCTTTCTTCTATTTTTATGTAAGTGAGCCATTTGAAATGCAAAATAATCCTCATCTTCATCATAAATTTCCCTTTTTAAACGTCTCGGATTAAAACCACCAAATTGATACACTTGAAACTCGTTGTCTTCCAATAATCTGACATCGATTTCTTCATGATTATTTTTATCGGATAAATCCCTTTTTTCTCTATGATAATAATCATCAAAATCAAATTCTTCATTATCACTGTGGATATCATCATCTAAATGATCATTATCAAATTCATCATTTTCATGAGTCCAATTCATTTGGATATCATCAGAACCGCAACCCGGACCGACTATGAGTATACGAAGAGGTAAACTATAATAATTAACGTCCCTAATCCTATTCGAAGTTGAGTCGATGTACAGGGTAAATAAATTAGGGTAGAGTAAGCCATCGCACCTGAGTTGCTTTTTCAAAATGACCCGACCGTGTTTTTGATCTATGTGAAAAAGGTGATGAACAAAATTGGCAGTTCGGTAAGCGTTGATAACATAATGTCTTTCTGAACCTAATTTGTACACGGATGAATCGAAGACGACCTCTCCTGGAGGCAGAGTATTTTTGATAAGCAGTAAATAGCAATTTGTCGTTTTCAGCAAGAGCGTGATTATAAATAATTGGAGAAAAACTTGCATTCCAGCACTGAATGAGTGCCATCTTAGTAGTTGGCGCATTAACATTTTCAGCGCCAATCCATCCACTTATATTTATCTCCCTCTTCCGTTAATCTCTTTATTAAATTTTCCGTTAAATCGACGCATTTTCTATAAAATAAAATATTAAAAAAAGTTAAAATTTTGTCAGTCATAAGTTATCATAAAATTTGATTTAAAACATACATTAATTCTTAATATCAGATAATTAACAAAAAAATATATAAATTTCTATAAAATATAATATAAAAATCATTTCTATTCATAACTGATTATAATAATGTAACGCTACAAGCGTAAAAACACGGCCATAAATTAAAATAATTTATAAAAAAAATATTTAGGACAAAATGTACAGACAACAAGATTTATCACATTTCAAAAATAATTTCATTTTGTAACTTATTTGTAAACAACTCAATAAAATTTAACTGAATTATTACGGAAATCACTTTGTATAATTAATAATTCAGGAGAATATTCACTCTTTAAAACACACAAATCAATATTAAATAAATAATAATAATTACAATTCTTGTTAAAATATCATCATACGTAAATAATAAAGGTAAAAACGAAGAAAAATTTAAAATACATCGCATTATATTTTTCGTTTTCCAATTAAAACGTTAAATATAGAGTGTTATATTTAATTTATAATAATTCGATTACATATTTGAAAATTGTAAGCATGAGATTTTACCAAACATGTCAGTTCAGTTATGTTAATTGGATTCACTTGATTGAACAGCTTCGACAACTTGCGTAAAAATCACATACTTGATGTGTGTCATAATTAATATGATAACCAAAAAAAAAAAAACTCGTTTTTATAATGGAGTAAATTATGTAGTGGTATTAATATTCCGCTTTTTTTACATTTTCTATTTTAATTAGAGAAAAAAAAATAAAATTAATTCGCAATGAATAAATATGGAAAAAGTATGTAAATTATTGAATAAATTTGTATGTGAAAAAAATTAAAACTATTGAATAATATTATAATAAAGTTTATAATATAATCAAAATAGATTCGCAGAAAAAAATAGAAAATTTATATAAATGGAGACATTTTATTGGACTTCATTCCAACTGCAACCTGCCACTTCAAAAATCGATTCACTCTAGTAACACTTTGAATACAAAATGTCTTTATAAAAATTCAGTTTTATCATATCTAATGGACATCATAAAAAAAAACTTGAACACGACACGCGACGATTGAAATTGGTTTTTTAATCGCGTGTCGAAAAATAACTATTTAATTAAAATATAATTTTATTTTCATATTAATGTATCTTTAATAATCATACGAGAAATTTATGAAAATTCGAAAATTAATGACCATTTAAAAATATTTGTTCAAGTTCACTCATTTTAGAGAAGAGTTAGAGAGACCATGGTTTTCACAGCTCTTTTATAGTATATCTATATTTTAAATATATTAAAATGCAGCGATATTATATCAAATCTAAATATTGAACGTACAGTTAAAAATTAAATTCTACAAAACGTAAATCAACAATGTATATCTCAAATAACAGGTTTTGATTTTAAGATAGTTATCATAATATTGAGATTAAATCAATTTTATTGTTTTTTTTATCCCAATATTGTAAATTCGATTTTTATAATATATATTTGCTTAAATAATTTATATTACTGTTCTAATTATATATATATATATATATATATATATATATATATATATATATAAAGTTCATAATTAAATATTAATAAACTACGCCTTAAAATCAATTTCGTGGAAAATAAGAATAAATTTAAATCGACTAACACAAATGAAGGTCTCTCTTTAGGCATGTTTAAAGGGTGTCCAACGAATTAGACTGTTCCAGGAAAAACCGATGAGTCGGAAAGTGAACGTATTCAGTTACTTATCGATCAATGTGTACAAATGCGTATGAAAAAAGGTAGCACACTGTTTATCACGTGTAATACGAGAATGTGTACGAAAAAGACCTCTGAAAAAAAAACATTAAAAAAAACTGGGTGCTTTGTGGTGCTTCCTTTGAGACATTCCTCGAATGTATGAAGGAGGACCGACCTGTCAAATTAATTATAACGATCGTCTATAAAAAGAAAATGTCATCGATCAAAATACGCATACGGTTCATGTGTCGCGTATTAAGTATATATATATATATAATATATATATATATATATATATATATATTTTTTTTTTTTTTTTTAAATAAAATATCGATATTCGTTTTGTGTACGGAGGTTGAGACTTAATCCTTATTCTAATGTTGTTTAGAATTTTAAAATATGTCGTTTACCCTCGTCACAGTTAATGACTGAATCTCTGCGGGATAACTTGACGGAAAGGTTAATTCCAAGTTATCAATATACGTGAGTTGTGGCTTAGTAGTTATTCAATGTCAGTCATTAAACCTATGCGTAGAGATTACTTAGAATATTAATGTTATAAAAACTTTCATACGCAGCCGTTTCCGAATATATTGTACCATTAATTTAAACCGAGAAACGCGAAATTGTTTAACATACATATATATTCAACCCGATTTTTCACCAAACGCCACTTATATGTGAAAAAAAGTAGCAATAAACATATACCATACTTTTTATAAAATATGTCTCTCCATAAGAAAATGGATTAAATCATTTTTTAACTTCAATTTGGATCTATCATATATTAAAATATCCAACTTTTTATAAATTATAGTAAAAATGATTCTTTGGTTCTATAATATTTAAAGTTTTATCGTTTAACATAATATAATGATAACTTAATGTATTATATTTATTATTTATAAAAAATATTATAATATTTACATATATATTAAAATCGAAAACTATGATTCATTGCAAAAAGGAATTCGTCATATGAATTAAATTATATAGTTAAAATTTTATGTAATTAATTATCAACTCAACCGACTATAATAAATGTAAGCTGAAAATTTTCTGAAACATCATTACTAAAATGTAAAACGATTACTATCTTCAAAATTTAATCATAATAACAGGTAGATATCAACTAAATACATCAAAGTAAAAACATGCTTATTTTTTTAATTAGATATAAAGTTGAAAATTAGTCGTATTAATTAATAAACATAATATTTGCAAAATAAAATTGTAAACAATACATGTTCGCTTGTTTCCAGTAATAATTAAATATAATATTTTCCGTTTGGATATCCTTCGGGAAATGAACAAAACAATTCGCGTGTCATAAAAATATATTGAAAAATCGACAAACAAACTTTCGAACAAACGTATATACAAAGTTCAACTCCCATACAGCAGACCTCTAAAAATAAAGTTGATAACGTATATATTCGCGAACATTTCTGCCGCAACAGTTTTCGATAATTAACATTTATACGAATTTAGCTAATTTAACTCGTTATAAGATGAATATTTATTTCCTTTTTGCCAGCGCTTATGTATGTTTACACAATTAATTATATAAACTGTCTAATAAGGATAACGGCGTATAAACGATAAAGACGTTATTATCTATTTAGTTATAATTATTATGAAATCGGCCATTTTCTCGTTTGTAAATATTAAGACTGATGGTGAAAGTAATTATTTTGGAATATAACGACTGTCGCAATAATAATTGTAAGTAATAAAACTCGGTATCGGTTATAATCTGTCGTATTTGTTGAACAGTTTTCAAATGTCAAAGTGTGACTCGAATTTGTAGATTTTCATTATATATTTTACATGAAATAAATTTGTTTAATATTATATTGTTATTATACGCGAATTTTAACGAACAAAATTATATATATTTTTTTAACTTCAAGTGTTAATTTTTAAAGTAAATATTAATTACACTATTTCACATTTTCAAAGAAGTTGTGTTTTAGATTTAAATGAATAAATGAAGACGAGAAAAAGTGATAATATAATGAATACATATTTTTTGTAATTTATGTATTATGTATTTATTTATTCTCAGTGTAGAATTCATTGAACTATGTATTAACATACTATATTTTAAACGTTACATATTCAGTTAGTTAAAGTATAAAAAGCGAAGACAGATTCTCGCTCATCCAACAACTTGACAAAATGTACTTGCGGCGATCATCAAATTTTTTAGATAATCTGTCGTATAATGTAAACATTTCATTCTATTCAGAAACTGTAAAACGTCTCTTTTTTCTACTATGTTAAAAACAATAATAAAGCGATTCCTTCGAGAAAGGCTCACGATTTTCAAAGCTAGACATCGTCGTCGCGAGGGATACGACTGGTGAGAGGGCAGTAAAACGAAAACAGGGCTGTAAAACGCCCTTTCGGGAGTAAGCCGACGAATCCCTCGACCATAAAGCTACCGCCACCTCATATCGACCGAGCTACGACGAAAGAAACTCTTCGAATACACCGTTGCAACAAAAGAATAAGTTTCTCGAAGATACCGGAGAAATCAAGTTAGAGTCATTTCATGGACTGCGATCATTCTGAGAGAGTCTTCCTTTTCAATGGGAGCGTTTCTTGCTTGCAACTACTTAGGTAAGGTGTTTTGGGGTCGAGCACCGTAAACATTTTCCCATCCAGCAGACCGCGTCCAAGAATTCACCATTAAATATGCATCGCCAAAGGGATACTCATAATAACATATATAATATATTATATATCTCAACTATTATAAGTGTCTACGACGACTATAAAATATCTCAAAGATTCAAAATAAAAATAGTAAATTTGATTTATTTTAATATTTTTAAATAACAAATTTATCCATTGCTATTATTTAAAATAATAAAAAATGTTTAATCTATAAGCTTAGTTAAATTTAAGGCATGTATCTAATTATAGTTCTTATCAAAAAATATAAACATCCTTGATGGTGGATTAAACGGATTTCAAATTCAAGACCGGATTAAAATATTTAGTGATCTGATGCGAAAATTAAAATTGGGGTTACCATAACATTTAGTTTTTATTATAAATAATAAACGCATTTCAACAAATTGTAATTAAATTATATATATTGTACAAAATATATATATTTTATCAGATTTCTATTAAATGAAAATAATTATAAAAAAAAAGAATTTTTAAAATTTATTAATTACAAATCAAATTTTAAAACAACACATAATTGTTTTAATAATTATTTATTTCCTTCAAATCTTTGAAATAATTATTTTTAACTTTTCATTATCTAAATAAATACATTTTGAACGTTTTATTTACATAGCCTCATAAATACCTAATAACAAAATAATTTTAATAATAATTCGCAATAAAAGTCTGTGAATATGAAAATTTTCGTATATTTCAATAAATATAAATTATTTGAAAAATAAAAGTAAAAAACAAAACGAAAAATACAAATCCAATTAAAAGAAGTTGTATAAAAAATAGATATTAAATATATACAGTAAATGTATTTCCAGTTTATATATAAACAGTTCAAAAACACGAGATAAATAAAATTGAAAAATAAATAATGAAAAGTAAACTCAATTATAAATTATAAATACTATATGAAAGTTATGCGTATAAAACTTTCATTTAAATTTTAAAAAAATACACATTTTATAAATTCTAAAAATATATCGGTAAATCGTCTTATAATATATGTATTATATATATCATAAATAAATGCATTTATTTATAATAAATTGCCTTAACCGTAAAACAATACATTTAAACGGTTGACCATTAGCGGAAACGTACCGATAAAATTTGCGCAAATGTAAGAATTTAATTCGACCCCAGAGTAAATTAATTGTGCAAAATATACGGTGTAATTAGGAAGCAGGTACGGTAAATTCCTATAGGAGGAAACTGGTTAGGCTTCTGCGAAACGTTCTCGCAGAACTTTTGCCAGTATTTCTCGGTTTATATAAAATCCTGAACACCTCATCCCACTGATAGTCAGCGGATTTTCTTGCAATAAAAACAGCATGAGCGGTAAATACAGCCAATGTCGACATCAACGATTCTTATAGGGCTATATTAACGGACAAGCGAAAGAGTCCAGCAAACTGGTTATATTCGTTATCTACATATATATATTTATATATATAAAGTCAGTGGTTATAAAAAAATCCGTATCTGTTTGTATATATATATATATATATATATATATATATATATATATATAAATATACAGTAAAAAATATGTATGTATGTGTGTTGTAGTAAATATGGTACATTTCTGATTGTTGGTAATATTCATGATATTTGAACTAATTCAATTAGCAAATAAATACCTGTTGAATTGAGTTACGGCGGTTATGTTTTGTTAGTTTAATTGATTTTTATTTAGTGATTAATGCATTTTTATAATGTTAATTAATCCTGATAAAACAAATACTAATTAGAAATCGATAAATGTTTGATTTATTTTAACATAAAAAATATATAAATTCAAATATAAATATATATTTTATTTTATCAAAATAATCGAATACCGAACGTTTTTATTTTATTTTATTTTTTTTTTTTTGAATTAATTAAAACTAACCGCATTTAACTAATATAATTAATCTGAATAATAATAAAAGCTCTTAGCGCGCTTAAATATATTTTATTAATCCAGACACTTGCAATACATATAGCGAATAAACTCGTTCGCACAAGTCAAAGATGTCCTTAATTAAATCATTTTTGTAATAATTAATGTTAAACTTCTATATTATACCAGTTTAAAATGTGAACATTTTCTAACGCTAAAGCTATTAGAAAATTACTGAAACTTTTTAAAAATTAAATATATTTTATAAAATGATAACATGAAAGTGTTGAAAAAAATTAAATATAAGCTTTTTCTTATTTGAAAATACCTTTATTTTATGAGGTATGTATTAATATATAAATTTTTTATCGTGATGTTGAAATTATGTGGAAAAATCGATAATAATAAAATAATTCACTTTCATATTATTTTAGACCAAAAATAAAAAAGAAGTATATTATTGATTTTTGTCGCCTTTCACCAGAAATATAAAGTCATATTATATATACCATTAACAATTTACTCGATACAACGTACTTAGAAATAAATATTTAATATATCCTATTGTTTTGTCGACATAACAATCCATTAAACGTCTGGTACAACTTTAAGTAGTTTCAGACAAAGTTTCAGTTAACTTCGTCGGTTTAATCGTTCGATTACTAATTGATTTACAAACAATAAATAAATAAAAAACGATATATATCGGATGCAATATTGTTTCGAACAATTAATAACCGATTTTATCAATAATTGCGTTGTAAAGAAATTATTCGACCGTGTAAATTTGCGAAGATGAACGAGGAAACAAATGTAGCAGCGAGTCTATTATATGCGAAAGTTTGTAACTTGTATTATAACTTCGCTTACCCGGAATGAAAACAAACTCGCGTCGAAATTTTGATGCAAGTTACAACGATGTTCGTTTTTGCGTAACGCAAATAAAACTTTATACGCTGTAAAATTGAATTATCGGTCGATTTTGTAATGGAAATTTATTATATCAGCACACAAAACCTTTGTTACAACAGTCGATATTAAGTTATACGGTTTAAAATATTGTATATATATTTTTTTTTTCTTTTGGTTTTTTGGACAATAACGTTAAACATGCGAACCAAAAGAGATCGTTAACAAAAAAAATAATTATGTTGTATCGTCTACCTGCATTTATATATATATATATATATATATATATATATATATATATATATATATATATATAATTTTTTAAAAGTAAGTTTTTGTTTCAGGTAAAATAAATCCTTTATAACTCCGTCGGTTGCGTGTCTTAAATACACTTCATCGACTTCGAAATGCGAAGCTTGACTTATATATTTTTTTGCTCGTATTATAGTTTTATAAGTGTTAAAATTTTACCTGGTAATAAAATTGACGATTATTATAACTTATGAAATATGATAGTTGAAAATATTATTAACTAAAATAGAAATAATCAAATTTATTTTGAGATTAATCGACCTTTTATGCTACATATATAATCTATCAATATAAATAAAAATAGAAAATAGTAATAATCTATTTGTAATCATCTTATTCTCAAAAAGTAAATTATAAATCATGCAAAAATAAAAATGATTACATTTTTATTGAAAATATTAAAATAAAGTAAAATCTAAATATACAGATTTAATAGAATATTTAACAATAAATTTTATCATATTTTTTTATATTATTTATATTGTAATTATTTTAGTCCTGTAATTTTTTTTTCAATTTCCACTGTTTTTTATATATAAAAATAGATTAAGAAACCTATGTGTACTTAAAAGTTTATAATATAAAAAATATAACATACTTATACATTATATATCATAATAGTGGTAAAATTGCTTAAATTTGATCTGATAAAAATAATATAATATATAATACATGAGAAAACGTTGTATACACGCCATTTCTAAGAAGTTTTGGCAAAAGCTCCTTTACTGCACGTAAGCTTTAACGTTCGACAAAATTTACGTATACCATTTACCGAGTGCAACATTATATTATTTTTAAAGGTTCGTTCAACTATATTTTTTTCACTATTTTATTTTTATTCTCGTCAACTATTAAGCACTATAATCAAATCTAGATTACCGTTATGCGAGTGGACGCTAAAAATTCCGAGCCGTTTGTCAAATGTAAGTCAACGTTAACTCGTAAATTTGTCCGGTTAAAAAAATATATGTCGATACAGAAAAACCAGAATCGTAATCAAAGAAGATCGCCGAAAAAAAAACGAATATTATTTTGGATTACTCGATGAAATGAAATAATAAAACAAGGTTTTATGTCAAAAATGTGATGTCATGAAAATTTCTCATGACAATTTTAAGCAACTTGTTAAAGTAGTGACAATTTCTATCTTCATTGTACAAAATGCCATTTTGTTACGCGATCTTTTATTATATGAGAAACGCTCTAAAATACAATGATATCATGTAATGATATATATTATACATTATAAAATAGATTTTTTTACGAATATATGTTCAATTTAACAAAAATGATAAAATATATTTTATAACGGTTCCTTTTATAAAAGATAAACATTTCTTAAAAATCCAAGTATATATATATATATATATAATCTTGACTAAAATTCATCAAATATATTTTTAATAATTTTTTATATAAATTATATTAAAATTTTGAAAATTGAAACAATATAAAATAAAAATTTATATAATATATTATACAATCTATCGGCAGGCTGAAAATTTAATTAAAATAAATAAATTATCAAAAAACGAGATTGAATTTTATGTTGAGTCATTTCTGTGAACTGAAGTGCGCATACAAACATGGCGTTTTATAGCAGGTAAACCCTATGAGGGTGTAACCACCCTCAGTCTACATTCTAGAATTAATGGTTTTAATAACCGGTGAGCGAGATGCGTTCGAAAAACAACAGAAAGAACCAACTGTTTAATGATGTGGTGGTTTTGAAGCGTGTTTTCGCTGTAAAATCCCCACGAACAAATGGAAAAACATAAAAACACGCATGAGAATTTCACAATACGTAGCGCAAAAAAAGAACAAACTTTTAGTGCTTTTTGCGAATACTATTAAAAAATGAATAATATTATAAGTTAAATAGTTATAACTAAAAAATATTATATAAAATGAAATAGAAATACGCGCGATGTCATTGGTAATCACATTATGAACCCTCATAGTATTTGGAAAACGAAATTTATGCCCTCATCATGTAACAGCTTTCCCATCTCTTCGGGGAGAAATATTGCACAGAAAGAAAAAAAAATAGCAGAGGGAAAATTTCTATAAAATGATTCCGCAAAATTAGTTTCGCACAATCTAATCGTTATTACGCGTAATCGAAGATTCGATTCTTTTTATGTTCCTAATTAACAACTATTCTGGGCGAACGACTTATTTTTATTGCGATAATATAATAGATAGCTTATAAAATATACTGTATGATCACACTTTCGTTTACGGTCGGATTTTACGTAACGTAATACGGTTAAATCTCGTTAAAAGTGATGAATAGGCTCCTCACGTCGATTAATCAAGCGGTTTTCATGTAAAAAAAATCTAACGGCACACCGAGCTTTTTCAAAGTACTATACAGTTTTATCTTGTAAAAAAAAATAAAGCTAAAACATTCATAAATTGCTAAAGGGACGCTAAAAAAACATATGGTGAAATTTCAATTGCTTGAGCGTAATAATGATTGCTCGGGAATGAATGAAAGGAAATCCGCCTATGAAAGAATCAGAAAATTCTATGCCAAATTAAAATCGAAGCGATGGTAGGTTGGTTATGCGAAGCGAAAGGTTGAAAAAATTGCACTTCAGAATAAATTGAAGAGGGACCAACCCTATGGATGCAATGAGAAAAGGGGACGAGTCCAATGTAAACTCTGGCCATACAAAATGCTTTTTAGGAGAATATACCCTCTCACTACTTGCTGGCAAAGAACACCAAAACTACCCTTTCCTCCTAAGCTTCGGCTAAAAGTAAATTTAGAGGTATCACAAGACACCAGCCTCGTTCAAAAATATTAGTACGCATCTTGAGTACATATGTTTATCGATTACTCAAGAAATGGTTTTTAATTTATTATCGCATATAAATTATAATATAATTTCATAATAAGTATGATTATAAATGATATAGCTAAACGCTTGAAAATAAGAAATTGTAATATTTAAATTAAAATGAAAATTAATGGGAGGATTATTTTTATAAAGACAGTCGTTTTGCCTGATTTTAATATCTTTATATAACATAAAAATATTACTCATCATTAAGAAACATAACAATAACAACCGCATTATAAATTCAAGTTATTGCATCTTTTTAACTTTTTACTTTAATGGTGATTATCGTCGGAAAATTGCTTTATATAAACGTTAATGTGATTTTAAATTATATAGCTTTTGTTTACGACAATCGAATAAAAACATATAATTTTCTTTCTTTTGAATAGAAATATCAGTTCATATATAAAACGTGTTATATATATATATATATATATATATATACTACGATCAACTGTTGACAAAGTTGATGTAGATACAAGGATTCGTTGCTAATTAATCCGGTAATGTGAAAACAAACAAACGTTGCCTATCGATCGCAGTTGAACAATGGTCACTGGATTGCTTGCGTTCACATCTCGTCGGGGTTGTCTCCAACGCAGGGGATGATGGTGTCGATGAAACAAAGAGACCTATGCTTTTCAAACGTACACACATTTGTATATATTACACACATAGAAAAAGGACATAAGGATACCCCCCGTTGATATTATTCCGTTATGCCGAGGGTTATTTCTCCCAATAACGACGAATGTCCGACGTATTAGAAGACGTCTAGAGACGGTAGGAACGACGAATTTGTGCATTATTTAAATGTCGTCCTAATGGAAACGAAAACTATATACGGAATAATCGAAATGCATCAAGAGTAGTCTGCCTATCAATAATTCTCTTAGACGATGTATACATAAGTAGAAAAGCTGGGGTGTTTTCCTGTATGTAACGTTCTGCACTAATAAAGGGTTAAATCTTTAAGTATGATATGAGAGTTTGCTCTTACATCTATGTGTATTATACATTGTAAGAGATTCCTATCGGAATAATGTAAGAACTTGGTCCTTGGCTTATAACACTGAAAATGTAAATTCTACAAAGAAATTCTTCGTATAATTTGTTGATTGTAATGAATTGTTTAATTATTAAAAATATTTTCAATTACATTTTTTTTATAATGAAAATTAATCGTCTTTATTATCTTTAATATTGTAAAAAAATATTACATATTAATGAAATTTTAAAATTATTTTATCAATAATTTGCAAAGTTGCATCCATGCTCTATCAAATCATATTTTCTAGGCAGCAGGTGGCAAATACTAGTGCTGTAATAAATTATTTTATGTAACTACCGTTTCTCCTAACACTAAGCTTAGTATAAGAATATTTTAATAACACATCACTGTTAAATGGAAAAATAAATTAATAATTCATAATTTCAATTAATTTGTAAAAAAAAATCATTATATAAATAGAAACATGCGAAAAAAATATTTTGAAAAATATAAAATATTATTATAGATATCTTGGTTTAAATATATTATATTTATGATAAACATATTCTACTCTAAAGTAGTTACGCCACGCCGTGATAAGATTATTCAAAACGTAAACTTAAAAACCCTGGATACGAAATATGGTAACATAAACGTGCACAACACGAGATTTTTATACAGGAATGAAAAAATAATGAAATCATAAGGATTCGCGGTTTGCATACGAAGGGCATGAAAAAAATTTCGTCCTGCGAATACAGAATGAGTTAATTTAATATGCTAACGAATGTTAACGCGGTCGATATGGACGTCGGTGAAATTTATCAACATTTTTTTAAAATGTCCTCCATTCCTTTTCGAAATTCCACCATTATATTTATTTCAATATGTATCGATATTCACTCAATTCTCGACTCAGTTTTACTACTTCGGACGTAAATCAAATTTCATAAAAAAATAAATAATATAATGTAATAGACATATTTAAATTATATAAACAAATATAATGACTTTTATTACTGATTTTAAATTGTTATTATTTTAGTTGATCAAAAAAACATTTAATACAAACATAAATAAATATATAAAATATAAGCATTATTTCGGTTTATAGTCGATTATAATCTGAGTAATCGATTGCAGAAGCGCGAAATCGTTCGTCAGAAGCGTGCAAAATTATATCAGATATATATATATATATATATATATATATATATATATATATATATATAACGAAAATTATAAAAAATTCATACATTTTTTTCGTCAAAGTACGAATAGTCATAACTCGAGAACTGACTATTATAATACAATAGCATAATTTTTTAGTTTCGCATATATAAAGCGTTTATTTGTGCATCGGTGTCATCAAAGCTAACCTTTCAATGGACGTCTGCATCGTTTGAAGAAGGCTTCTTTGAAGCAGACTTCGCGTCTTATCTTAAAATTATGCCTTATGACGGAAACATCCCAAGTAATAGTGAAAGGACAACGTTGGTGAAGCTAGACACGTACATTCTGTGGGGCGAAAAGGGGCTGAAAAGAGCCAGTGGAAGCCGACGCCCCTTGTCAAACAGGCCACCCTCGCAACCGAGCACCGACTTTGTTACACCCTCGTTTTCAAACGCATCTAGCGTTTCTCAAACTATTGTCGAAAAAAAAAACTCGACTGCATCAAAGGAAAACGTGCCAGAAAAGTTTGCCGTTTTCGTACTAAATCTAATCCCATTTCGGCGGTTTTGCACCGATGACAATTGTGCATAAGGGTTGTAAGTTAGTAATTCGTTATCGGTACCAACTAAGCGAAAAACTTTCCAAAACGCGATTAAAAAACTTTTTATTTCTTTAATACATATATATCCAACTGTTGATATAAATGACGTTCTAATTATAATAAATTTATTTATATATTACGTACGTTAATATTTTCAATTACATTTGATTAATATATAAAAAATCAGAAAAACATAAAAAATATACACCAATAACTTTAATTAAATAAAGTTTACTAATTTTTATTGCGTATACATTCTTTATTGATTTTATTAACCTTTAACAACAAAGGATATCTAAATTAGCCTTTATCTTTTATTTAAATCGACGATTTATTATATTAAAAATAACACAATTTATTTTAACGAAATCAAAATAAAATATTAAACATTTCTATTATTTGAAATAATATATTTTGAATAATAAAACTATGAAGAAATTTAATGACATTTTTGTTTTTCCTTACATAAAATGTCAATTTCAGTTATAGTTATAATGTGAAAACTAATATAATTTTATGAAAATATTTAAACCAATAAAAATTAAGTATAATTATAAATAAAAATGTAATTAAATTTGATTAAAAATAAAATAATCATTTCATTTAAAAAATATGAAGAAAAATCTTTAATATATAACAAAAAAAGAATTAATTAAAAACTGACATAGTTTCATAAATAAAATATGTAAATTCGTCAGAAGAAAATAATAGTAATAACAACGATTTCTTTCGTTAAAACAATTTAAAAAAAATAGAACATTCGTCGTACATGAGCGACCCGTCCGAGTTAGTTTAAACGTACAAATTTCATCGCAATTTTAACTAAATCGCTCCGCATATTGTTTAGTTAAAAACAAAATTACACATTATTAAAATCGATTATGTGTGCGACACACATAGATGCACGCCTACGATAAATACAAAACAAGAAATATTATCTTTTTGTGAAATGAAACCAAAAAAAAATATATATATATATATGAAAAAATTAAGGTGCGCAGACGGTACAGCACCCCATTCGAAACGACCCACCGCTATTGCAAGCGTTATGCATTGGGAGAGGGGGTGGAAAATTGTACTACATAGAACAGGTCTAGGGGTGTGCGGTAGAATGAGAATGGTGGTGAATGAGTCATACTTCGGTACCGAACCAACCCCTCGCGTTACAAACGCAAAGTCGGGGTTAATCGCATTGTATCCACTGTGCACTGTATGCAATTGCGTGTGCACGCGCGTGTTTGCGCACAAGTATGCGCGTACCGAATATACAATCTTTCGACCACGTTTTAATGGATAAATTAAAAATAAATAAATAAAACAAAGAAGACAAAAAGCTAAAAATGAATATGACATTCGTATTGTGCTAGACGGTGAAAGCACACCGGGGTACATTTACATTTTTTTTTAAATTCAAAAATTGAATTGGAAATGAGAATGTATGACTAAGAGTGTATACATATAATATAGAAATACGAATAATCAAATTGTAAATATAATATAAAAAATAATATTAACTCGAATAATTTTATGAAATAAAATTGCTGAAAAGTAGAATAAATTTTAAGGAAGACCACTATAAAATATTCAGAATTGAATAATACATTACTTGAATAGAAAATTACTCTAAGTTAGCGTAGCAGAAAACCGTTTTAAAATCCTATTATTATACATAATTCGCAAGAATGATGATTATTTTTTTTTGAAAAATGGATATTTACGATATGTTGATATAATAAGAAAGAAATTCTTTTATTTTTTTTTATATTGTCAAAATATATGTCACTGATATTATCGCGATGTGAAATCAAATTTTTCGCATATCTGACATGAAATATAAACGCCTACGATGACCGTGTAGATAGTACTCTTATTTCGTATGCAACGAATCTCAAGATCGAATCCCAACCCGGGAATGATATTTATATTTTTTTCAGTATATTATATATATATATATATATATATATATATATATATATATATATATATATATATATATATATATATATATTATTTGATATCACCAATTTTTTTACTAAATTTTAAAATTTGTTAAAAATTTGAATTTTAATGTCAATTAAACAACACTACGTAACTCGAAAAAAATAATTATATTATAGTAAAAAAAGTAATTTGCCTGCCAAATAAAAAGTATGATTTAGTATGTACGAATAACTTTTATAATTAATCTTTTAATCACAACGATCCGCTTTCGTCGACTATTTAGATTAAGTTAATTTTATGAAAATTCTTTCATTTCAAAAATGAAACTAGAGAAAAAAACTCGTTATAAAGTCTAAATAGTATGAAGTTATCAAGTAAAATACAAAATAATCTAACATTTCCTCAGAACAACTATTACACGGAATGTAATCAAATCTTATATAAGCTACTAGAAAATGACTGGTCACAATAAAAATAAACGAAACAAAAATAATATATTTATTTTGAAAATATTTCGTATTATTAACATGAAATATATATATATATATATATATATATATATATGTGTGTGTGTGTGTGTGTGTGTGTGTGTGTGTGTGTGTGTGTGTGTGTATATATAACTAAATAATAAACAGAATAAACTTTCGTTATATATCCTCACGTGTACGTAACATTTTCATTTGCTACGATATTAATAATAATCACACAACAAAACTAAGTCACATTTTTCCCTTACAGGCCTACAAAACTACGGCGAACAAACACACACGCGAAAAGGGAACAAATAGAGAATATAACATAGTTATATTTGTAAATAAATTTATCTTAAAACGTAACCCGACGTTATAACGACACGTCCGCGGCCGAAACAAAAGGTGTATTATGCCGAATTAGAAGATCTCCATACAGATGGAAACCACAAATTGTAAACCACAACACGTACACGTCGTACGCAGATATGTCTGCAAAACCGATATATATATATATATATATATATATATATATATATATATATATATATATATATATCATCGTTTATAATGGAACAATCGAGGATCGAAAGCCCAAACATGTTAAAGACCACGAAGCTGGTGAAATCGTCTAGATTCGATATTCATAAAATAGTCTGGAAGTATACAGTGGTGTCTCGATTTTGAACAACGCGATATCGTATCGAAGTTTGCTGAATATTTTGGCATTAAAAATTGCAATTTTTACTTATAAATTCACTGCAAATATTTCAAAATAGTTCGGGTATTATTTATTTGAACATAAAATATAACGTTTATACATTTCAAATTGGTTAACTTTAATATATTTTAGTATTGCGATATAAGGTATAATAATAAATAACGATTCGAATAAATAAAATTGCATTCCATATATATAATATTTTAATCTGAATTTATATACGATATTATATTTTTTTAATAGTTATAAATCAGACATAAGTACGAGTCATATACAGTTACACAATAAACTATAGTTAATTTACTGTCAAAAATATTTTTCATACACTTTATAAATTAATAGATATTTTTACATACTTTTAATTTAAATAAAAAATAATTCTACTTAATATGTATTATATATTATTAGCCATACTGTAAAATAAAATCACAATTTTATTAATAAAATATATGTATTTTTAAACAATAAAAACTATTTCAAATATGAAATTAGTTTTGGAAAAATGGATTTTACAAAAAAATCAAATATTTTTTTTATAATAGAATTCATATAGCCTTTAGGCCAATTTGATGAAAGAATTAAAAAAACTTTATATATTTCGACATACAAACGGAGTCCCAATGTATTATAGCAAAATGAACAATCGGCAAATTTCCGCGACGTACAACGTTTCGGATATTATATTATATCCAACATATATTATATATTGTCGAAATGCGTGGGATTCAATTTTGATCGTAGAACGTAAACTAGATTCACATTGTAATTCTACGTTAAATCTAAGGATGATACCACGGTTTCGAACGCGTTTATATGTGGGATTCCAGGATAACCCACAATCTGAGGACATGCAAGACCTCAATCGTCCTTCGAGAACCCTTTATGCGACCTTTACTTTCGTTATTATTTCCATGGCGTACGCAATTAACGGTCTTAGAAGGGTTGAACTGTCGCAAGGTAACAATGGTACGCAGACGAGGGTGAGCCCTAATTAAATACTGTACGATTGCAAAGAAAAAAAATATTCAGGTATTTTGTATTCGAGCTTTTTGTTCTCTATTATTATATTGTTTTTATTGTGTACACTCTTTTTTTTGCAAATCATTCCGTTATCTGGGATAATTTACGAGGAACGATCTCGCTGGTTATTTTATATTATAAAAGCGGATGCCCGTACCAATTCGCCATCTACGGAAGGTAAATGATCTTGAATACGGGCTCGCATATTGTATAGCCATCATTCAAAAAATTATATGGTATAGAAGAGCAAATTGACGACAGATCGAATAACTGTCGAACGCTTTATGAATAAAAAATGTGAAATTTATGACGAAGCCAGAAATTTGATGTAACATTTTCATTTTCTCTTTGTGAATGACACGTATATGATAAAATACTCGTACGCGTATATATTATAATTCCGGTAATAATTTATAAATAATATAAAACGTTATCGCGAAAACATTTAAAATTCTATTTGTATCATAATTTATGTAAAAGCTGGTATTAAAAATTAATATCGGCGTGATTAATGGCGTAAATGTGGACCATAAAGTAAAATTATGAAAATTAATCGGTCCAAAAAATCAGTTCACCGTTAAACATTGTGAAACAAAATAATATTTTTTTTAGAATTAATCAATTCCGCGTATTGTTAATAAAATTTGTCGACAAATTGAGAAAAGTTTTCGTATAAAAGAAACAATGAAGCGATTTATAAAACCTTTATAAACGTTTTTAAACGTTTTGAATTGTTATGAATCGGTGGTTAAAACCACAATCATACACGATATAATCTTACAAATAATAAAGTTATAGATATTGGTATAATAATAAGAAAAATCTGTATTGTTCTGAATATATTCAAATCCTAGCAATTCAAATAATAATACCACAATCGAGGATGCGGTCTCGGATTCGAAACCGAAAAAAAATATTAAAATAAAAAATATATTTCATATATATGGTATGCACAAAAAATACTCAGTTGTATTATAACTATTAAAAAAATATTCTAAAATATAACACGAAACATATGTGTTATGAAATATTCACTTTATTTCACGATGGTGCAGTATTTATTATGAAATTTTATATGTAAATTCAGGACGTTCGTATATTTGGAATTTCAGTTAGAACCATAAAATTATGCATCAAAACTGGTATTTGAAGAAGAAATTATTCTTAATATATTATATAATATAAAGTATAATGTTATTTTTTATTCCTGTAATATTAATCGTTATAATATTCAACGTTTTTCTGCATTATAAACGTTTGCTATTCAAATTGATATATAAATTTATATGGAATGTCGGCTTTAAATATTTTTTATCTAATATATTTTTTTTTATAAAACAGATAATTAATTATGAGTTTTGTAAAGTTTGCAATACTGAAAAATGCACTGAGTTAAATTTTATAAGCTGATATAAAAACACTTAAAGGTATATAAAGGTATTAAAGGTATATAAAGGTATCTAAACCACGACATGAATTTTAAAGAATTAAAGAAAATATCAAATACTATTATGTTATTATTTATTTATTTTAAATTACGGCATATTTTAAAGACGCTGAAAAACCGCACTATTAACAAATTTAATACACCGAAAATTTCTAAAATTTTCATTTCGTAGCAAACTAATTGCTAAAATTCTTCAGCACCACAAAATTTTAATTAAACCGTGAAATATTATTTAACGAATGACGCGTTTTAATATAGCAAAATTTTTATTCGCGGCAAAAATATATAAAGCGCTAAAATATTATATACAAAAACTTACATTTGAATAATTTAAAAACTACGATACACCGGTTCGAAATCGTTATTATAAGCAATTAATACAATATATATATATATATTATATATATATATATATATATATATATATATATATATATATATATATATATATATATATATATATAGAAAATCGTCGGAAAAATCTGATCACATATTCCAATCTACATTCCTAAAGAGCGACATCGCGAAAATAAAATTAAAAATTCTATCGAATTTAATTAACGGCAAAAAAACGGAACGTACAACGCGATCGTAAAGCGATCTGGTTTACGATGCAACGACAAAAGATATATATATATATATATATATATATATATATATATATATATATATATATATATATGTATATAAACCAGAATTGAGATAATCCAAATTAATGTAACTTTTCGTCGGTTGTTCATTTGTGTATGTGTAACGTTTCTCGCAGGTGAGTATAGTGTAAGTGTTAATTGGCAAGGTAAGTCCGGATTTATTAATGTATAGAGCCTTCACGTACACAAAATATTGATGGTATATATATATATATATATATATATATATTATAGTATTGTGGTATGTGGTATGATGTTGAGGCTCGACAGTCAAACGGAGACGGTTGATCGGCCGTTGCAGAGCGTTCACCTTTACTTGGCAAAACGAATACCACTCATACATATATATCTAGGCGTTTTCATAGTAAAAACGTATCGGAAGACTCGACGATAATCATTCGTCATTAAATATTAGTTAATTCTAGTGAATCGCGTGACATACTATATATATATATATATATATATATATATATATATATATATATATATATGCAAATTTCGTTTGTCAAAAAAAAATGCATTTTGCGGTATACCGTATATCTAATTAAGTAATCAATGCGATTATGTTTATAAAATGCTAGCGCCGGTGTAAGATTCGTGGTGGTATAGCATTATTTTTTGGTCAAATTCAACTTTATTTACGCAATTTAATCTTGATTTAATCTCATATGATCTTTACTACTCATAATATAGATCCTTATAAATATTTTGGCATTTTCTATCCAATTTCGTTTAGGTTTTCTTCGATTTTGACAACTATTAACGCGATATACCATACTTTTCGCCTGCACTACTTAACGCAACAAGACAATACTTTTTTTTTGTCATTATAATTATTTATATATATTTATATATATATATATATATATATATATATGTGTGTGTGTGTGTGTGTGTGTGTGTGTGCGCGATTTTAAATTTAATATTTTACACTATAATCGTCATTTCAATCAGGATTTTTATTTTTCATTTATTTTATTTTTAGTGTTTTTTCAAACATTTTTTTTAATTTTTAGTAAAATTTTACATGTAATAAAAAATGTATATACTTCTAATGACTAAACACACATGGTCTCCTTGCATAATTGTATTATAATATGAATTGTGATCGTTTTTACAAACGGCTTATGCCGTATAAATAATTTTTGAATATATAATGCATCAATAGCGAATATAGTATTTAACACTGCAGTCATGTCGATATGTAAAAAAAACTGGTTGCTTTTTCGAATTTTATGCATTATATTTATTGATATTGTTAACTTTCAATCCGCCTACGCGAATAAAAAGTTTAAACCAGACACATATACTTTGAATATAACGTGTAAACTGACATTTTTAACGAATATATAGACACTATATTACCAATTCAAATTATTTAAAATTTATTTTATATTAACTAAATAATAAAAATAGCTAAAAGTGTAATATATAAATATAAAATATATATTTTTTAATTATAAATATTAGTGTAAGAAATAAAACATATAATATATCATTGTAAAAATTAACAATATAAAGAGAACGTAATGATGTTCTTTACAATGTTAAAATTGAGCAACTCTTTTCTATCAGAAACTAGTTTTAACGTTGCTCATTATATAAAAAAATAGATATTTTATATAATATAACAAAATTTATATAAGAAACGATATTTATTTTTATATAAATTGAATTAATAATTTTACACTTTGTAATAAAGTATTTTATAATATTTAATAAGAATTGAATGTGCACAGGAAAACTGAAAAAGATGTATACATAAAAATATAATTTGAAAAAATATTTTTTACGTACAACAAGAACAACGAATTTGTAAATTAATTAAAACAAAAATTTAAAGGAGTCAGTTTCCACAAAGGTTACCTATAATACAACGCCGCGTAGAGTTAGTCTCAAAATTTCTTAATACTCCTTAAGAATTGCCTACTCCTTAGTTTCATTGATGGCTGAGATGGAGAGGGATTGTCCTTAAGTACGTCTTGAAAGTTGAAAAGTTTTAATTATACCGCGAATATAAATGCAAATTAAGAATACTCTACAATAACAAAAAGAATGAAAGCTAGGCCTAATATTATAATAGAATTAAACAAAGTAGCGCATTACGTTCTATATAAAATAAATTGTTTTTTTTTCTTTTGTGCGTGTACGCTAACAAAAGTTTATAACACCTGAAACAATAGCTCGAATGTATAAATCAAAATATGATATACAATTTGTAAAGGTGCGATCGTCCATTTATTTTTTATTTGTATTTTCGCAAAAAACACTATCATAAAATGGCATATAGCACGAAATAGTGGTATGAAACAAAGTCAACAAAGGAAATGTATTTATTTCGTAAAATATAAACGTTCATATAAGTATCTATATACGTTTCAATTCAATGGAAAAAAGTGTGGATGACCTCGATGATTCTGCGATTAAAACGTTCAAAAAATTTTATAAGCAATTGAAATCTTTAATAATTATTATACGAGTACATCTATGTACATATGAATAATAATACGATTGCATAAAACCTATATAATTATATGTATACATATATTTCTTATGATCAATGACTTCACTAGGCTTATTATTGCCCTTCTCTTTGAACAAACTTTCTCTCGTATTAAATCGTATAACATATTTGTTATTTTTTTATATAAATATTATTGTTAAATCATCAATATATTTTAATTACTTATTTATAAAAATTCGTATATTTTCCAAACTTATATAAATAATAAATCGTCATAAATCCAATAAAAAATATAAAAATTTAAACGAAGAAATTTATTTTCAAGTTAACGATAAGAAGAATAATCAACATATATCTCCATTCAGATATAAAAAATATTATTAGTTAATCTGATTTAATAATATTAAATTATTAAAAAAGTCTATATATCAATTTCACGACTAAATTTGTTAAAAAGTGAGTAAACATATCGATTAAAAGAAAGTCGATATTTACAACATTAAAAAATCGCTTTCACACTGTGAACTATATTTAATATTATACGTTTAAAACAAAAAAAAAATGTACAAAAACCAGTATTGAAAATGTTCGACTCGTGAACCAACATTGTAATATTCGATAGAGATAAATCAGATACGAAGACAAAAGAAATCCAATGAAGGCAGACAGACGGAAATAAATATTAAGCGAAAAGCTTCGTAATACACTTTTAATAGTGCATCATCCATCAGTATGTCGAAGATGGAAGACGACGCATCATTCCGTTTGCTTTCGTCTGATAGAAGACACACCATGAAATTTCGCCATCGGCAAAATAGCGCCTGCGGTTTCGGAGTCTTGTCCTACATTTTTATTAATAACAAATGTTACTCTAGTAATTGTAACAGAAGCCTTTCGCCACGTATTCAATGCAAAGTTTATAGTTAGTTATATGTTTCGCGGAAAATATGAAGAATTACGTATTGTTTAAAAAATATGTCAAACTGCATGTATATGTAGATCAGTGATTCTCAAACGGCATTAAGTAAACCATTACAGTGCCACTTGAATGACTTCAAATCAATATTACATTACTGAGCCAAAAAATAAAAACGTATATCTAAAACTATTCTATAAAAACAAATCATCCGTTCTATACTTAATCTCTGACATTATGAATAAAAATACAATATAAATAATGTAGGTGTGGAAATACAAAAATGAATTTCGTGATTTATTATAAAAGATATTTAAATAAATAGTATTCAATAGTTTCTACATGGTTGATAATCACTGACAAAATTAATGATCTTTATAATAGAAAAAAATGATCGGTTTTTGTTATCGTAATGAATGAGCGTGTCGCGATTCAAATTTAAACTTTTATATGTTAAAAGAGTTAATTAATTCAAGAGAACGACGTAAATCAAGTTTATCTCAATAAAAATGACACTCTCGATTGGCAATTAATTAGGATGTCAGATTTTTTATTTCACTTCCGAATACAGAATTTTGGTACATTTTTTTTAGAAAAATAATTCGTTTTGCAAAATATCACAAATTTGTACAAAATACATTTTGAAGCAATTTCACAACGTATAATAATATTTCAATTACATATAAAGTTTATAAAACTAACATAAAACTATATGGTACTTATATGTTGAATATAGAATTCTTAAAAAGTTTCGCAACAATTTAAAATCACACCGTCATTACAAACGAAATGTGCTATAGGAATATTTTTATTTTAATTTTAATATATTGTTTATAATTATATTAACTAATAACTGATTTTAAAAACTACCTTAAAATTTTCAAAAATTAAAAATAAATGTAATTTATATAAAGAAAATTTCGCTATTTTAAAAGAAATTAAGCACAAAAAGTATGATAATAATTTAACGCATTAATATATAAATTTGTGTAATAAATTTGTTAGAACGTCCGTTAAAATAAAAGCGAAAGGATGATTATTTATAAAAGGTCGAAAGTGACATTCCCATAACTAAATCCGATTTAGTATGCGAAAAACGTCGAAAATAAAATTATACAAACCATGAACGTAAGTGTTGCACGATTTGTGAATACAAAATTTTCAAATATTCATGTAATTGGCAAATATTTGATCGTCAAGATTACATTTACACACACACACACTTCGTTGAAATTGAACGAAAATTCAAAATCAAACACGCAGATATTATAATAAATAGAGAGAAAAACTAATAAAACCGATCATAAAAAAGTGCACGTTAAAAAAATTATCTTGTCTGCGTTTCAAGACTCGTCTTCGCATAATTATTATTTGTTTATTATTAACCGTTAATAATTTCGAGATTATTTTTCGTGTAAGAAAAAAATTTTAACCGCGACCATATTGCAATGGTTAACTGCATGTTAACCAGCATATATATATATATATATATATATATATATATATATATATATATATATATATATATATATATATATATATATATATTTATTTATTTATTTATATATATAAATTCGAGTTATCGTGAGAAAAAATATTTAATGAGTGAATTTCGTGAAAGCGTATTGTTTCGGCGTCTCAAAGTCGGCTCTTGAACTTGGAAGATGATAATCTTTAGCGCCAAAAAAAAACACTATTATGATCGCGTTACTAGAACATTAAATTAAAGATTAAAAATACGCCACGTGAAAAGCAATAAAAAAGAACCACAAACGAAATATTAATAAGAAATATATACGAAGTTTCTGAAAGTCAAAAAAAATGAGAATATTTAATCGTAATCGCAATCAAACGGAAAATGATATAAATCATATCGATAATTTATTTCGAATTAATGGATAAAAGCGTCACCGTCACACACACACACACGCGCGCGCGCGCACATATATATATATATATATATATATATATATATATATATATATATAATCGTTCTAATTTATGGTGAAAAATCACGGAATAAAATTTGACGACGATCATTAATATAAGCGCGCTTTTTATATGGGGTTAACTTGTAAGGGGAAAATTTTTGAAGCAATAAAGCTATTTTATACAATCTGTGTAATAATTCGTATATAATTATAGTGAAAATATTTGATATGCAGAAAGCTCGACATTGATATCGAGTATACCGAGAAGAACAACTTGCAATGGAAACTGGTTGAATTCCTTAACATGCGATGCTACGATTTTCCTAGAAGATATATAATACTGGAAGATTTTTTTTATAACAAAATAACATAAAGATTTAAAACTATGCAAATAAAGTTTTATTTGATTTAATTCAAAATAGAATACAGAAATGTAAAATTTTAAATTAAAAATTTCATAGGAATGAAATTGAAAAAACGTTCGCAAAACATTTTTAAATTGAAAAATAATTGAAACGAAAGAAGCAAATCAGATTCAATATATATTACAATTTTACAGCAAATCCTATTGGGAAACCGAAATTCGATTAGTACGATTAGAAATTTCAATCAGATTCGAATGGGATGATTAATAGAAAATTGTCGCAATTCAAATAGGAAATGTATTCTCAGAAAATTAACACTTTTAAAATTTGACACATTACATATATAAGAGATATTCAATAAGAAAAATATTATAAATAATTGAAATTTTCTATATCATCTATAAACACACTCCATGCTATTAAAAAGAACTGATAGTTCTTAAAACAATACATTATAGAAATTATAAAAATAAAAAATCCAACACACATATAATTTTTTTTCAAAATTCGTCTCAAAATTTTGAATATTAGAATATCAATATTATGTTTCAAATGGAATATCGTTTATTCCCTTTCAATTTCAACTTAGATACTTAAATAAAAATGATATATTAGTTTAAAAAATATTTTTACTTTGTAAATAAAAAACACTTTTTTAATATTTATAATTGAAATTGTATTTGAAACAAATGATAGATTTTTAAACAATAATTAAAAAGAAAACCATTACGAGTGCAAACGTGTATGGCGGACTTAAAATGCGCGCGAGCTTTTTCGCGCAAAATATTTTCGCCTCAGGCAACGAATGTGCAATAAAACTTTCAAACGCGTTTGTCGATCGTTTTGAATGAATAAATTTTATAAGTTAATGGATACGATGATATATTTTAATCGACATGTATAATAATATTTCATGACGAATGGATTTAAAAAAAAATATAGCATGACAATAGAAACTTGATTCAACAGATTTAACGAGGTGTGTCTATTTGTATATATTTTGAAATAAACTAAATTTTAATATTAATTAATAAAATAGAAAAAATAAAATAATAATAAAACTATCTATTCTTGAAAAAAATAAACTTTTATAAGTTAAAGATTAAAAAGTAATATGAATTAGATTTTATGAATTTAAATATATGAAATGCACCGATGATATTATTAAGAAAAAGTTACAGTTTGTTGGAAGCGCACCTGTCCGACAGGTAGATCGCCGCCTTTCCTAGTGTTTTTGTTGTTATGTGTTGTAAAAAGTACATATAAAATAATAACGGAAAGCTCTGCGATAAGAAAATAATAAAATATATATAAATATTTATGGATTTACCTTAAAAGGAGACCATACAAGTTACTCCATTTGTTGCGTACGTTTTCGTCTGCGAAAAAGATCGTAAAAACTGCAGCACAAAAGAGACGCTCAACAAACACAAACGACAAAAGCCGACCAACTACTGACTGAACTTTATTTCCTGTATGGCGACCGAATCGCACTTTTCGCCAGTGTACGCTTAACGCGAACGCGTCCCCATAAATAAACTATTATTTTATTTCTATGTTATTTCGTTATATATATATATATATATATATATATAAACGAATAATCAAGTATAATCGAATTGAACAAATAGTTCAATTAGTATATATATATATATATATATATATATATATATATATATATATATATATATATATATTTATTTATTACTGATTTTAAGTGTTTTATTTCGT
Source organism: Leptonema lineaticorne (assembly GCA_024500535.1). Lineage (NCBI taxonomy): Eukaryota > Metazoa > Arthropoda > Insecta > Trichoptera > Hydropsychidae > Leptonema > Leptonema lineaticorne. The sequence continues at coordinate 8,259,779 of JANIJI010000017.1, forward strand.
TAAATTTTAGTATTAAAATGATGACAGTTTACAAAACCATTTATTTGTATTTCGTATTTTATTAATCTTTGATTTTTCAAATACAATAAATATTTTTTTAATTCATGAAGATGTCTTGATTCTTATACGGTTTTTAATATTTCTGTACAAATTATTAATAAATATAAATATATCTTTTATATAATTGAATTACTTGTTAGAAAGATTAAACAATTAAAATCGAATTAATAAATTTATAAATTTTTGGTCATATCTTTGTTGAAAACAAAAATATAAATAAAAAAGACCTGTTATAATATAAAATGACATTAAAATCATCATAAAAAAATAACAATTTATTAAAGAACACGAAATTTAAACATTTTAATTTTGGATTTTAGTAATTTTTTTGAAAAATATATTAATTCATTCATTATTTTAAAGAAAAAGTGTTCTTATAATTTAAAAATTATTTTCGATTAAAAGTTTCTTAGAAACGAATTAAAAATTGTAATATCTTCATTTATATTTAAATAATTTATTTCAAAAGTCAATTAAAAATTAAGAACAATCATGGATTTGTGCAATACTTATTTCTATCAAACATAATTCAAAAATTTCAATAAACTGTTAAATTTTAATATATTTAAATGGTTTTAAATTTATTTAATAGAATTTGTGGTGAAAGGAAAATCCTCATTTTAATGTTGAATATTAAAAGTTTTTAAATATTTATATTCAATTGATTCGATTACATTGAATTTTTTTAATTCCAAGTGATTTATTTTATATAAGTTAAAAATTTGAGACACCACTTAAACAATATTTAATATATTATACTTGAATTTTATTATAATATCTAAATATAATATCTAAAAGAATTTTCTAGTAAAGGTATAATTAAATTTATGTTTTTGCACTGCCCCTTAATTTTATAAAACATAAATATAATAAAAACACTTTTAATGAAATTTCTTAATAAATGATTAAATTTTTATTCATATTTATAACTAATCAAAAATATTCTAAAAATATTAATACATTTTTGGTGGAAGTGACATCTATCTAAAAAAAATATAATATAAATGTAACTTTCGGAAAATTAAAAATATTTAGAGTTATATATATTTAAAATTTGATATTTTTAATTAAATCACAATTATATATATATATATATATATATATATATATATATATATATATATATATATATATATATATTATTTTCATTAATAAAATATATATTTTCGAAATACTTTATAAAATGTTTTTTTTTCTTATTTTTTATTGAAAACTAAATATTTTATTTTATTTTTTTGATTAATAATAATTTTTAAAACAAACTTTAAGAGTCTTTATTTAACTGCCATTATAGTCTTCAATATAAAACTTTCTTACCAATTCTACATCATATACACACGAGCGTATACATACACACACATACACACGTATATATATATATATTTATATATATATAATTTATAATTATAAATTGGATAAATGTGTTTGTTTTTCCAACATTTTCCGACCGGGGAAAATCTTTCTAGGTATGAGGGATTCTGCGAATTGGCCTTGAGCCAGCGCCACTGGTAACGGTTCAATATTTCAGATGTTAACACTTTCTCCGCTTCCATCGTGAAAAAGTTCTGAAATTTTTAATATCATACTAAAACACACAACATTACATACATTCGCGGAATCGCTTGGGTTAAATTTAGCATTGTGCGAAGGCGACGTTTTCCATTTTTCTGCTTTGTTGCCATTATTGCATAAATTATTCATATTTCACCATACAGTGCAACTCAAGGTAAATGAGAATATATTTTAAAACTGATACCGGTACAACAGTATCGATCGCATGATTTCCAAAAGAAATATAAATAAATTTGTCTGAAGAATAATAAATAAAACTCTCATTTATTCAAAAAATATTTTTATGTATATGTATATAAATATTTACAGAAACACTGAGTACATTTATCAACGACACAATACATATTTAATCGATATGTGAATTTTTAACCCTCTAAATATATTGATAAAATGTCTAGCCATGTCTTTTTTTTTTAATTAAAGCTACCTTGGATTAAGTGCCTTTCATGTTGATTGCTTTGTCGTATATTCTCAATCTTTAAATTTACTTGGACAATCTAATCAAATTTTAAGAATTGAATAGTTAAAATCGTTAATGCGCATTAAAATAATCACTTGTGTTTTCCATATCTGTTTTTTAATTTAGATAAATAGTTTATATTTGATACTAAAAATATATTCACTTGTATATCTCCATAAAACACGTATTTCGTATTAGTAACTATACATATTTAAAACATATCGTGTATGTGCACGTTTGTATGTGTATATATGGTAAATAATTAAAAAAAATCTCAAAAATACAACAAGTAAATCAAAATTTAGAAATTATCAACAAAAAAATGATTTTTCAAGTCTTTTGTTGAAATATAATATTTTTTCTTATTTATAAAATTAAAATATCCCCTTTTAGTTTGTATTCTACTCCATAATATTCATTTTAATTATTTTTAGTCGAATATAATTAGAACTTCGATTCAGTTTAATGATATCACTAATAAAATTACAGAATTTCTCAATTACATTGATATAAATAAAAGCATTGCTTATGTCGAAATGTGGCATTTCCAAATTTTCTTCTTAATATATAAAACAACCTTGACATTCCAAAAAAAAAAATACATTTACATTTTATTCAACTTAACGCTGTTTGATTTCAATCAATGGTTTTAAATTATAAATCAATGTCATGTTTGTTTTATTGAAACCAAAAAAAAAAAGAAATGATTATACAAAAATTGTTTCCCGGGCAACGACAGATCATAAGTAGAATTTTGAACAAACCGTACCATCAGATGTCAGAAGAAGAAAATCTGATTTTTCACAAATTTTCCATTATTGCTTTTCGTTGTAGAATTGAAAACTATTTTTTTTTCTAGATTTTATTTATAAACTGATAATTCAGTTTCTAATAGGAAACGTTTGAACGACATTTTTTTTTTCATAAAATCACCCTACCGCAATGAAAAAGGCGTGTCCATTGGTTCCGCATTGTCTGTACGAAAAGCTCACTTCCATTCAGGACATCGAGTCGTGAGCACGTGTCATCGTCGGATCTTTTCAGCTGAAGATCCTCCATTGATTGGAATATTACCGGGAGTAAAATCTTTTAAGAAAATTAACAAGTGAGTCTTCCGCGGATCATCTTTTATTTAGACACTCGTCCGGTGCAAAATGAGTTAAGGATTCGTTTTTCTTTTTTTTTCTCTCGTTTTTTTTTTTTTTTTTTGGTTGTTACACGATAATACTCTTATCTTTTTTAACGATAATTTTGGTAAATTTTTGTGAATATTTTTATTTTACATATATATTATATATTTATATAATGTAATTATTCCATTATATAATTTTGACAAAATGATCGGGCGAGGTTCAAATTATTTTATTCTAAAATTAAATTTGTACAATTACTTAATTATCTAATTTTATAATTATTTTAAGGTCGTTTACCTGGTAATATTATTCATTTAAATCTATACTTCAACATAATTACATAATATTGAAATTTAGTTAATATATATATATATATATATATATATATATATATATATATATATATATATATTCATTTTTGATATATCAACCTGTTAAAAGTTATTCAATTTTATCAGTATTTTATAGACTTATATACTTTTATACCTGTTATATACTTTTATACGTGTTAAAATATTATTATTTTTATATTGATTATAACTGTAAATTTTGTTTTTATTACACCTAGACTATCTTTATCATTAATTATAAAACATAAATGCATTCATACAGTGCCTAGCACAAGTATTACATATAATTGAATGGATTTTTTTCATTTATCTATATTCAAATAAAATATTAAATATCACATTTAATAATATAATATATAAACAGCAATAATATCATCACTAATTTTTAAATAATTTCAACTTTTATCCCGCCAATTTTTATTTTATCAAAAACACAAATGTCATAATTATTTTTTTTTTAATATCTTGACATCATTATAATACACCGTATCAATATCGATTTAATCACAATATAAAATTAAAAAATATCTACATCAATATAAAAAAAAAGTTTTGTATAGAATGAACTTCTTTGATTTATGAGACTTGATACAAGATTCTCGATCAAAAATAAAGTTATTTTTAGTCAATTGCGTGTTCATAAAAATGGTGTTTGATTGAATTAAACTTTTGTAAAATTTTCTTTTTACAATAATCTGATTAGATCTAAATAATTTTCTGATTATTTAGTTTATAAACGTTATGAAATATATTTAATTTTATCTATAACTTTATTATAGCTTTATTATTGTTATTGATAACGACCCTATATATATATTTTTTTTTTCGTTTGATAGTAATCAGCAATTTTACTTTCCCTTTAGTGAATAATATATTAAAAAGCGATAATAATAAACAGGGATGTGCACAATTTATCATTATTATTTTATTTAATAATATACATATAGAATTGAAATAATTTAGTTAATATTTATCTTAATTTAGTTTACCTTATCATAATTTAGTTTTTTGATGATTTTGAATTCAAATCTAGGATAATCATTTTATTTATGAAAAATACTTTGAATTACTATTTAAAAAAATATATAAATATAAGTGGTACATTACAACTCCAAGTATATTACAAATCCAAGGTATCTTATAAAAATAAATATAATAAATTGGTATATGTATATTATATATTATTATATTAAGAATTTAACTATTATGCAAAAATCAAAATTCTAAAGAACCGTAACACAACAAAACTAATTTATCATAATATATAAAATTAAAAAAATGATATTTTTTTACAACATTTATTAATATATTATATTATATAAAAAAAATGTATTTTTTTTACAGTGTATTTTTATATTACAGACACAAAAACGATTTAACGAAAAACCGTTTCATCGACCAGCAACAAGTTACACCCTTAAAATATATTCGCGTGTCGAAAATAAATAAAGCAACTGTTAAACCTGGCGTGAATTTCCTCAATTTTTGACAAACCCCCTTGTGTATTTATACATGTACATATATATATATATATATATATATATATATATATATATATATATATATATATATATATATATATATTATGTAATAGAAATACTTCGTATATCACGATATACGAAATAACCATTACAATTTTCCGTGTTAAATGGAAATGAAAAACGCCACAGCGACCGTTCTAATAATGCTTCGTCTTGGGAATGATCGACAGTTGTCAATCAATCTAGAGGACAAAGCCTTTGTATATATTATTATTATGGCCTCTTAAATGCTCAAATTTATTATTTCATAACAGGAAATTACGTGCGGAAACCGTTTTCCGCTACATTAAACTCATAATCTATCGATATAATCGAAGATCGATGTCTATTGTTCTTATTGTGTACATTTGTTATTATAATATTCTTAATATGGCGACGTCTTATATTTTTTTTTATTCATTCATTATAATAGCCATTTAACATAGTCGATATGGGCATTCGTCGATTTATATTATATTGTATAACGTTATTGTTTGTACATCATATTTATAATTTCGATAATCGTTTCTATCGTTATGAATTAGACCTTTAAATTTTTAAAAAGAATATGTGCGAAAATATATTATTCTTATGCAATGGCATTCCGTGTTGTATAAACATTATTAGTACATTACTTACATGGGCGTAGTCAAGGTAAAACAAATGGTACTTACCCTTTTATTATACATCATTTTCATTTTAAAAAATAAAAAAAAATATGTATTATTTTAACTACTAAAAATATTTTCAACTTTCACTTTAATATAATACTTATTCTAAATGGTCAAAATATCTAATCAAAAATTTCTTATTTTTTCATATTTTCCAATCAACAATCATTTTTATATTCTTGGCCAAAATTTTAAACTCATTATTACATACAATTAAGATACATAAGATAATTAGAAGTCTAAAGGTTCTATTTTAGTAATTATCATAATGGCAGCGTTAATATAGTTAAATATCTATTTTGTAGTGTTAAATCTTATTCGTATCTTAATATGACTAGAAATATATTTTTTTATGATTTAATAATTTCTTAAAAAAAATATCAGTGTATTAAATTCCGTAATTCTATTTTTATGAAAAACACTTTTCTTACAATTTCATAATAACTTAAAAAAAATCCTTTTTTGAAAAGGGGATTGTGAAATAGTCATAAAAAATTTTTTTTTTTAGATAATTTTAAAATTATAACAAAATTTGCTGATCTATTTTTAATATTTGATAATATTATATTATTTAAAAGACTAATTCTAAAATATACAACGAGAAATATCTACCTGGATATCCGATTACTATAATTATATACATATTTCAAATTTTTGATGATCTAAAATGAATTTTTAATTTGAAATAAAATATTTGTACATGAATCTTTAATACACTAAATAGAATCTTAATTTTGAATATCTTACATTTACATGTGTTATAAATATACAAGTATATATGATTCAATAGCTTAAAACATTATTTCAAATAAAGTTTCTCATATTTTGAAAATGAAAATAGTCATATTTATTTGAAGAAAAAAAATACTAATTAATATCTACCAACTTTTATAATTAATTGATATTTTTTTTATTAATTTAATGTACTTCACAAATTGGATACTAATGATATTTTACACGACTATACCTAATATATAATTTTTGATGTGTCAAAATATATTTAATAAAAGTATAATATCAATATGAAAGAGTTAAATTGGGTCTCTATAAATTTTTAATACAATTTTTCAAAGTCAACCATATATCGGCTTTTATTGTCAGTCACTATGTCACACATATAAATGTTTTATATCAACTTTATTGATTTTCACATTATCATTTTTTTTTCTTCAACCCTTTTATATCGGTTTGAACTACACGATTTTCACAGTATTAAATTTTTATTATAACATATCGTATAAAATATTGAAAATTTTAACTAAAAGACAACAACTCAATAGAAGTGTAAACAAATTTTATTGCAGAAAAATATTTGTAATTTTTCCGCTAGATGACGTTATAAATTAAACAACTAATATTAAGAAAATGATTTTTAAATATTTAAAAAAAAATAAAAAATAATTAATTGAACAAATTATCTAAAATAATTACATAAACACACGCAAATAAAAAGAATATATTAAAAGCCAGATATATTATATTTTTATATATAGCCAATATTTTTTTTATTAAAATATAAGACTACATTTTTTTAATGCGTTAACTATTTTTTTTCGATTTTTAAATCGATGCAAACGAGTACTTCTTTCATGTATAAAAATCCATCGAAAATCAAAAACATTGGTTGTTAAGCGTCCTACAAATAAGTACATATTTGTGTACATAATGCTTATCGGTTATCTTTCGTTTCTCCCCCCTCGTTGTTTACAAAGGTTTTTCCTACATTTTTTCGTTCGAATTCGAACAGAAATCAATATAACATTAATGGTTTAAATCTAGGACTGCGTATTTTATAACCGTGTCGTATTTTTTTAGGGATAATAACAACTTTTACATAAAATACAAACGGTACAATGTGTGAAAAGTGAAGCTATGTTGGAAAACTATGTCATTTTTTTTTCAGTAAGTCAACGAACTTTTAGTTTTGAAATTAATAATATAAAAGGAAAAAAATGTTGATGCTCTTTTTTCATTCACATGTTCCTATATCATTCTTTATTTATTTTAAAATATCCTTATATTTCTATAGAATACATTTGAATTTATACCCATTTTCCTTGTATATACACATGTATATGTGTGTGTGTATAATGTAATATTTCTAGAAAACCCAAAATTATTTTATATGAATAAACAGTATATAAAGAAGAAAATAAATCTTTAAAATTCAACTTTAGTATTGCGATTTGTCATTTAAATTTTACTTGACATTTATTACTAATATCATCCAATTACAGACTTATCAACATTGGTAGCTAATTTCTGGTAAATACTCAACAAACATATAATATACTGCAAGTTCAATGAACCATTGCATTATGTATTTTTAATACACATTCACTTTTAAATCATAAAAGTATCATATTACACTGTCTATTTGATACACTGCAATTGAAAAAAATAAATTATTAGTGTGTTTTCTAGTCTTGAAATATAACAATGTTAATATTTTTTAAACAGATACAAGTTAAAAACTATCGACAAAATTCTATTATTTTTAATTTCCAATAAAAATATATTTATAATGTAAAGTAAATCAAAATATTAATAAAATATATATATATCAAAAATATATTTTATAATATATTTCCAAGTCTTAGAGTCGTCGTAAAAATATATCATTAAAATCTTAGTATTTTAAAAATGATAATTTTAAATTTTCATTATTTTTTATTTATTATTCTATAATAAATATATTTTTTTTTATTTATATTATATATACTAATCTATAATATATATTAAATAAAGTTCTGGCCAACAAAATAGTACATTTTTATTATTAGTTGAACTTTGTTCAAAATGATTTGAATTATATCTACTTTTGATATATTATTATTTAACTTGCATTACTATTAAAAAACAATAGATTAATTCTTTTAAATATGAACTTTTACTATTTGGTTTGTAGTTATCATTTTTTTAAAGATAAATTATTATATTTGCTATTACATTATCATAATACGATATAATCACATAGTAAATCGCATTACAACATTTTCATCAATATTTTAATTAACAGAAAAAATATAATCTAATATATGTAATATGTTTATATAACATCAAATGCACTAACCACAAATTATTTCTTATTATATTATAATAATACAATAAATATAGAGATACTGAAAAAAATAGTATCATTTCAAATTAATTTTAATACTAAACTACTGTTTTCAATATTAGAACACTGATTTTAAATTTTACAAAGTTGTAAAAAATTTAACATATCATCGCAATTTAATACATATTTTATTTTCAATACCAAAAATTTGAAAAATATTTGATGATTGATATGTATGTATATAAATATATAGTTAAATAAATTTAACCACAGAGCAAACACAGCGGTTTTTCAATCTATATTTATTATATATTTTATAAAAACATTTTTTGAACAAATAATTTTTTTAAAATAAAACATTTTGAACAAATAATTTTTTTTAAATAAAACATTTTTTGAACAAATAAACAAAAATTCATCATATTTTTTGCATCATTTTAGAGTAAAAAAAAATATTACAATTAAAGAACATTTTACGTCGGAAGAATCCAATTAATACAATAATCGAACACGCTCGTTCGTGTAATGGGAAAATTTCGACAAAACTGCGTTAGTAAAATAATAAAGCCTTGAACGAGGTTTTTGTACTCTTTTTACCCTCTATTCAAAAATCGCCCTTGATAATATAAAAAGTGTACGTGTCACGAAAAAATAGGTCGTGGCCACTTTTCTATTTTTCACTTATATTTTTTTTCCCATTCTCACCATTTCACACACCTGATGATTTTTCTTTTCGATGGCGAATTAACTCGTTTCCACGTTAAGCTTTTCCAATTAAATCGTTAAAAAAGCAACAACTTTTTGTCAGAAATTTTTATTCATTTTAATTATGAATCGATATACACATATAATATGTGTATGTATAGTTTTTTTTATTACGTATAATATACTATAAATCGAATTCTAAGTAAGGTAATACATATTTAAACGTTTTCATACTATTCTCATATTCAGTGTTTAACTATTAACTTTTTGTAATTTACTTCTTTACAAATAATATCTAAAACTTGATTTTTAAAACAATTCATTGACAACATAGTAATCTAAATAAAATATTTTTATATGAAACGCAATTTGATTTTATTTATTAAAATATATTTTCTTAAGAAAAGTAAAAATTATACATTATTCAAATATTGTAATAATTAATTTCTTTGAAAAAATATCAATTTCAAACCAAATTATCAATTTATTTTAATCCTTGTAGTCAAACAGGTATAGATATGTAATCAACGTATAAAAAAACATAACATAATTATATTAAAAAAAATTAAGTACACGAATCATTCTAGAAAAAATGTTGTATTAAATTAAAAAAGGTGCATAAATTTATAAATTATTGAGAATATTATATATTAAGCAGTTTTAAATATTAAAAAGAAATTACATTACAAAAATTGGTGTCGATCGATGACGCACATAGAATATTTAAAATCAATACCCTTATAAATGTCAGAAAAATCTATACAAATTTTTTTAAACCTGACTTTTATAAATAATAAAACATAATTTTATATTTATATTTTTCTTTGACAATATAATTAAAGATTAGATATAAAAATAAAATCTTGTAAAAAAAAGCACTTTTAATGCCATCTTATCATTTATGAAAAATATAATATATAATTAAAAAAAAACTAATTATAATTACAAAAAAAATAACTAACACGCCACTGTTTTTTATATAAATCTAATATGCATTTATCTTAAAATTTTGATCGGATATACAAAAACCAATTAGATTCAAATTTACTCCCATTGTAATTCGTATACATATATTTAATTATATGTAATTCAATTCAAAGTAACTAATAAAAATAATATTATTATTTTCATATATGCATATATTTTTTTTGAATTATATTAATATTATTGATTTTATAAGAATAAGATATACACACATTGTGTCACATAATAATAGTTGAATTTACGGGAATTAATTATAATAAAATATACATAAAGTTGATTAATGTCGTCATTGTGTCACGAATACAATATTACGATACTGTATAAATATACGTTACAAATACCAATATATCAACATCATAATAGTAGTAGTACAGTAATCAAAGTACATACTAAGTATTACTAATTTAGTGAAAATTTCAAATTTCAAGGAGAGACGTCGTCAAGGAAAACTTTCGCTTCATGTTCACGTTTTTTTAATGACCGACGCATATCATACAAAGAAAAAAAATATATATATATATATATATATATATATATATATATTAATGATTTTTTTTAATTTGATATGTTTACACGAGTCGTTATCAGTTTTAAAGGTGATTTATAAAATATGATTCAAAATTTGCGTATTTACCATGCGAACATAACAATGATGCATGATTAAAAACCAATCACGTTAACATGAATCATCATTATTTATTTTGCAATGTTTCAAGGTACAATCTCATGATAATCTTTAGAAGTGTTTGTGTAATTATTTCTGCTCTTTTATTGTAAAATGGTGCACATTGATTTGTATAAAGAGCGATCTATTATTGCATCGTAAATAGTGTTTTAATTCACATATTATTAAAATAAATAATGGTAATTTGACTCGTTTTAAAATATATGTATGTTAAATAGAAAACTTATTATAGTACATTTATTTTTTACTAACTAGTTTTTCATAATTTTCAAAAAAAATTATAATATAATTTCAAAACTATCATAAAAGGCAACAGGAAGTTAATCACTATTCTTAGATAAGAAGTTCATGACAATATAAGAATATATTTTTTAGTAAAATATGTTTTCATTGTGTTTTATCCTGTATTGACAAAACTTGATATTCTATTATATTAGCTGGTAGATAAATAAATATTTATTTTTAACTATAAAAAATATTAATCTAACAGTTCATATATTTATTTAATATATTTTATATTTTTATCAATTTTCAAAAGTATTTTATTTAATAAATTATTTTTATCGTTTCATACTGTACATATTCTTGAATAAACTATAACTAATTATTTCATTTTATTTTTGTAGTTTTTTTTAATCAATCATATATATTATCATATTTATCATTTATATTATTATTTCAATTGATTAAATTATAATGTGATATAATATTAGACCCTAATTTTTTTCACACATTCATTTTCACATATCCAGCTATAAAATGACAATCTATTTACAATAATTACATATATAATATTACAAAATGGTTACGTGCATGGGGTTGTTAACAAAAAATATGGGTCGACAACCTTCTGGGACGGGGTTCGTCTTTTTTTCCACAAGGCGGTGGTGTTTCGTGTGTCACGAAAGTGAAACACTTCCATTTTAGTACCACGCCTGCCGTCTGCGAATAGACATATACCTTCAATTTTGACACATAAAAACTGTTAAATTTTTGTATTGGAAACGACAAAAAATAATCTTTAAAAATCATGTAAACCTAAGCCTAATTGACAAAAAAAATGATCGAATTCGCCCCCACCGCATGCGGAAAAAATAATAGTTTTATATATTATATATAAATTAATTTCGAACGTTCCTATATAAATAAGTCAATATGTTTAGACCTAAAATAAAAATCGTGTCTCATCGTAAGTTTCATAATATATTTATGAAATATTACATTGTAACATATAAAAATTATTGATCATAATATATATATATATATATATATATATATATATATATATATATATATATATATATATATACTTAAATTGATATTGTCAGGTATGTGGCATCGTCCGGCTTCAGCTTCTTCACGTCAAGAAGCCGAACTGATGAATAAATCAGCTCGAGCTCTAGCATTAGCCTCTGATCCTATTGAAAAACTTCGTTTACTATGTTTATCTCGTGGAGCTACTGGCATTTTAGGACTTGGAAGGTAAACAAGATAGAATTGTACAAATTTATTAAAACTCAACGCTGTGTTGACACATTTAAATGACTTTTAATATCTTCAAAATTTTAGAAAAAATATACATGATCTAAAATATCTATGAAACTTATTATTTTAAATCTAAAATTTGAATAATAATTGTAATACTTAAATGATAAAAAAAAATATTGATCTCGTGCTATTTTTATAAAAATTTGTAAAAATTGATATTTCATATATTTATATTTTAATTTAAATTCCAATTAACATATATTGATATACAATAAATTAATCGATTGACTGAATAAAATATAATTGAAAACAAGAAATATTTGAAATAAATTGAATTATTTAATCAATTTTGATTATAACATATTTATCAAAAGTATGATTATTTACGTTTAAAATGATATATTTATTCAAGAGTTTTTCGAAGAATGGATGACAATGGCAATAAACAGTTAGATAAAGAAGAATTTTCCAAAGGACTCAGGGATACTGGATTTGATGATCTTACCGACGAGGTTTTATATGTCAAAATATACCGTTATCAATATACAATAATTTTATTTTACTTGTAATCATTAATGGTGATAATTTTAAAAATGTATGTTATATTACAGGAAATCAATGAATTGTTCGATAAGTTCGATTCCGATAAAAGTGGATCGATTAATATGGATGAATTTTTAATTCACATTAGAGTAAAAAATATATCATGAAAATATTTATGTAATATGAATTTTTTAATTACATATAAATTATTATTATTAAATTTAGCCCCCAATGTCACAAGCGCGTAAATCGATCATTGAAATGGCGTTTAAGAAACTTGATAAAACTGGTGATGGTGTAATTACTATAGATGACCTTCGTAACGTTTATAATGTAAAATCTCATCCAAGGTATTTCATAATTACATAAAATAATATGTCAAGATTTTTATTATATTATATTAAAAAATATTTTCAATATCTTTATTCAAAGATATATCAGCGGTGAAGAGACCGAAGACATTATTTTAAACAAATTCTTAGCAAATTTTGAAATTGAGGAAACTAAAGATGGAATGGTAAAACACAAGAAATAATTTTAATATGGTCATACTTAAAGAGTATTGAGAAAACTGAAATCATTCTTCAAATAAAACATGTTAAACAAATAATACAATATGAGCATTTATACTATTGGAAAAAATATTTTAAAATTTTGTGACAATGTTTTTCAACAAAAATAATTTAATTGTGACCATATTTTTCATATAAATATTTTTTATTTAAATTAAATATTGAAAAAAACAATCATTCACAGGTCACCATGGAGGAATTCATGAATTATTATAGTGGAATCAGTGCATCTATAGACACAGATGGATATTTTGATCTTATGATGCGTCAAGCGTACAAATTATAATTTATTTTTTTTAATCTATATTTTAATCCTTATAACTTTCTAAACAATTCGAAAATTTTATGTAATAAATAATCATAGTGCTCGAAATGAACCATCTGATAAAAAAATTAACATATGTTAATAATTAATTATATATTTGAAAGATAATAAAATAAAAATAAAAAATATTCCCTAACTCATGCGTGCCATATTATTCATTAGTTAATAATTGTTATTACAGAAGCAAAAGCAAAATATTATATATTAAAATATCCATGTACAAATTAAACATATATCATCTTTAATTCCTTTCATTTCGAGCACTTTAATTCATATAATTTATATGTATTAATTGACGTTTAATATATTGTTAGTGTTTCAATTTTTAATGCATAAAACAAGCTTTGTGTTATTTTTAATTATTAAAACATTCTTGAATAATGTTATAATTACGATTTAGACATACATAAATGTATTTATAAAAATGTGTAATAATGGTTATAAAATTCATTGAACCTAATAAAAAAAATTGTTAAAAGACATAATGTATTATTTTTTCATGATAACTTTTATAATTACAAATTAAAATTATTTTATTACCATAATCAATAATATGATTAATCATTTGAAAAAAAATATGTGAACGAACGCATTAAATATATATTGAACCTGTTTAAAAAAATGTATTATATAATTCTACATTAAAATATATAATTTGTTTAAAAGTGAATAAAAAAGAAAATTGAATATATTTTATATTTTTATAATATATATATTACACTTACAGATACGCTTTTCATTATTATTATTTTAAATAATTAAAATAATACAATTTTATTTCACTCTTTTATTTTTCAAAAAAAAAAAAATACAATTCAAGTAAAATAATACAATCGATATTGGTTGAAAAATATGTTGTTTAGATCAAACAATTTGACGGCGCGATTGTCATTAGTCGATTGACTGACAGTAGTGAGAGTTTCGTTGTTGTGTGAGGTTGTCGAAGTCGCTATCGTCATATCGAGCGACCTTCAAATTTTATTTTAATAAATCTTATTCTATAATTATATATCGTTTTATGTTATTCACGAACCATTTTTTTTTCTAAAATCAAAATGAAATACATATTATTAACGTGTTTTCTTCTTTCATTTGGTTAGTACACTAATTTTATTATATATCAAGTTTGATAGGTATCTATTAAGTATTCACAAATTGACTTATCTTTTTTTATCGTGATATTTTTATCGTATATTTGCATTCTTTAACAATATTTAATGTCATATAAAAATGTATGATATTAAAAAATCGTATTAAATATTATGCAAATAATAAAACTTGTGAATCGTGAACCATTATATTTTTTAATATTCTTTGTGAAAGTTAATTTTTAAACAAATATGAATACAAATAAGAAACGTCCTTTAATCCTTTGAAGTCATTGAATTGCGTATATGTCGTCCAAAAATATTAACAGAAATTTTACTTTTAAAAAATATGTTTGAAAATGTATATTAAAAAATTAGAATAATATTGTATATACGTATTTTTTATAATATATTTTTAGCGAAATAAATCAAGTATGATTTAATGTATTTCACCAAAGTTAACTTTTTTCGTAAACAATTCGTGACATTAAATGTTTACTTTAAATTTCATATGAAAATTATTGATTTTTTTATGTATCATATATTTAATTATAAACTTTTAAATACTCATTTTTATTTGTTTTCAATAGTGATATATATATATATATATATATATATATATATATATATATATATATATATATATATATATATATATATATGTGTGTGTGTGTGTGTGTGTCAAAAATATAAAAAAAAAGTTTTTTTAATCCTTTATAAATTATAATATGTATCAATATATATTTATTGCAACATTTTTGGTCATAATTAAAAATTAAGCATAATAAACTTCAATTATTTTTTTGAACTTCACAAATGAGTAAAGTAAAAAAACAAAACTTTTAAATATTAATTATAGTTATATATCTATTATATATATTATTAATATATCTCAGTATAATTATATAAAAAAAAACTTTATCATTGCCATCTTTCGTTCTCTACCTTGAAAAAACACTACATTTTTTAGTAATAAAATATTTAATCTAAATATTTTCAATCAGGATCAGCGCAGGATGAAATATCTGCAATAAAGGATGCAATTGGTGATGTACCAGGCTTAGATACTACTGGATTACCAACAGTAGAAGATGCTGAGAAAGTATTTAAAGAAAAATGTAAAAAACAAGGCAACGAAGCTGCATTCGACAAAGCTATGGTAATTCTTGTTTTTTTTTTTACGTTGATTTGCTATCATGATTCATAAAGAACTTTTGCCGTATCAGTGTATAAAAGTACAGTTTAATTTTATTCGCAAAGTATTTTTGCAACATCTACATATTAACAATTTGTTTTTACCTTTGCATAATATGTTGTTTTTTATTATTGTAATAAACTTTGTCGCCTTTGACCTTTTGTGTAATTATATTTCTTTTTATGTTAAATTGTATATCGACACCATTGTTCAACTTGACGTATATTGGACTTTGATTCATAGATATGTTTTAAACATTGTTCTAAAATTCGTGTGATCAATTTTAGATGAAACAATCAGTTTGACTCATATATTCTAATGTTATCAAGTTTTTGTAATTATTGTTACAATATAGTTCTCAAAAGTGTAACCAAATATGACTTTTAATTGTTTCATTTATTAATTTTAAACAATAATACGTAACGGAAGTCATAGACTACTTTTTTGAAATTAATTTTGATAATTATTAAATTTAAGTAGAATTTTATGTAATTACAAAAATTAAACTTTATTCAATTAATTCGTTTTTAATAGTCATATATAAAATAAAAAATATCAATATTATATTTCTCATTCACAAGCGATTTTACTCATGAACATGTCCACTATAGTTCGGTTATTCCTATTTAAAGTAAAATAAATTCAATCAATGTATGTATTAGAAATTGTGATAAAAACCTATTATTTCTCGTAAAATTATCAGTTTATATACCTCATTAATACGTACATATAAAAATGCTCATCAAGCATGACTAAGGATTATGATTCAGTCATACAAATAAAGTGCAATTTTCAAATACGAACAAAGAAAATAAGGTAAATTTTAATAAAATGTTTCAAAGAAAATGAATCAATCTCAATCACAAATAATCATTAACATTCATGTTCTTTCTGCGATATAGGAAATATTATATTCCTAGTACCATTTTTATTCAATTCAAACGTTTCAAAAGCCAATATTTATAGTAATCTTAAAAATATATATTTTAAACTATAATTGATTATTAATTATTAAGGCTTATCGAAATATGCATTTAAATTTGTTATATTATATAATATAATGTATATTGTTTTAATCAGTAAACATAAAAATTAAAATTATATTGATCAAGTAATTATGTGTGAAAAGGTTAAAACGTTTTCAATAATATTATGAAGTTTCAAATATAAACTAAGACAAAAATGTTAAAGTTCATTATGCATTTTGAATAAATGTTAAATTCAATAAATAATATTTCATCATATTATTATTTAAATCGCACAATTACAATAATTTCTCGATATCTTATCTACAATATAAATTGTAACATTATAATAATGCGAGTACAATAATTTGAATTTTTATCGTTTCTCAATCCGACGATTCATTTTAATCTTTCGTTAAAATCGTTTCGTTATTTATAAATAATTTCATAGTTAAAAAAAAAATATTAATATAATTCGAACTTTTAAATAAAATGTTTCATTAAAGAAAAATATGCCTTTTCGGTTCATTATTAATTTGACCAATTTTAATGTATTTTTAATAATAAAAAATTATGCTTTTCAAGATATCAACGGACAAAATATGTTTTTTTTTCGTCGCATACGTCAAACACGCAATTGATAATAATATTGAAATTGACCAGTATTTTATATGCATTTATTTTCACCAAAGGTGAAAGTTCATATAATATGCTATTGACCAAAGGAAAATATCGACATAGAAATACGCAAGCGCAACGAATCCGTTAATCATTGCTCTGTACAATTTTTTTTCCTTTGATATAAAATGCCATAAAAGTGCGAAAAAATCTACAATAATGATTAACAAGAAAAACTTGTATGTCTGCTTGCAAATCTTGCAATACATAAAACGCATAGACCTTGGCCTCCCCTACTTTTCTTATATATATATATATATATATATATATATATATATATATATATATATATATATATATATATTCCGCATAAAAATCATTAATTGTAACCACAATATACTCATATTATAAAATTTAACATTCAAATCTAAGATTTCCAACTAATGATTTATTAAAAACAACATCACTAAAGATTATATGTATCATACATATATTATAAATGCAAATTCTTTAATTATCAATTATTCAAAATGCATTTTATATTACATGTTTTGTATTCAATTACAAAATATAAAGACTTTGTTCAACAAATCAGAAATATTGTTATTTTTTTATTTATATATATATATATATATATATATATATATATATATATATATATATATATATATATATATATAAATATATATATATTTTTTTTTTTGTTCATGACTAAACACGTAAAAATTCAATTGACTTAATGAAATTATGTTTTCGTTCTATTAATCAATTCAGTAGGTTTTGACCTTTGTCCATCACTACCTATTTATTGATTTCTATTTTTTTTTAACATTATGCAGAAAATTTTATACAATATAACATCAGAATTATATTAAATTACACTTATTCCTAAAAGATAAAAAAATCTTAATTATGATGTATTTATCTATCTTTTTTTTTAATAAAATATTTTTAAATACTTTTTTTATATCATAATTTAAAAGCATAAAATACCTTAGTTTCGATAAGTAATTTATAAAGCTATTAATTATGGAAAAAAACAATACTATTTAAAAAAAACAATTTATCTATTAAATTCAATAGGTTTTCACTTCTTTGAATATTATAAGTGATATTTTTTTATTTAAAAATTTGTAATATTACATATATACATGTACAATTTTCTATATACATAAAGCTCTTATAAAAATAATGTGTGAATTAAATATTTCTTTCGAATTTTCAGAAAGCTAAGGATGAAGTTGTAAATTGCATTAAAGATCTAATAGATATGGATACCTTGAAAAATGAAATTGAAGAAGCTAAACCAACTGGAGATTTAGACGTCGTATTTAAAAAGTATAAATACAAAAGTGAATAGTTATTTTAACTCGTTATTAATGAATTAAACATGTTTTTTTTTTCGTCTGTTATTTTACAGATATTGCAAGAAAACACCAGAATTGAAATCGTGCATTTCAAACTTTACGGATGCAGTTGAACCATGCTTAACTGAAAAAGAACGTGAAAGTAAAAAAATTGTTATGAACATTACTGAAAGTTTAGCGAATTTTATATGCTATAAAGAAGGCGATAGAATCGCGCGTATGTATTTTTTTACATTTTTAAATAAAATTTTAAAAAAAGATGCATTCTGTATCGTTTAGGATTAAAAATCATTTAGAATTTGATTAATAAAACATATTTGACAGAATTTTATATAGGATAATTATGAAAAATCTGATTAAAAAATTGAGACATCAGTAATTTTAAAGATTAAATACATTCACAATATTTAAAATTTAACACCAAAAATATCTTATATTCTCTGTGGTGAAATTTAAACATTTTAGATTTTTACACGTGCTCAAATATAAATGGTCACAATAAAAATTCTAGTATTTGTACAATAATATTTTCAATGTAAAATATTAATAAATTCATGATATAAAAGTTTAACATCATTAAAAATGATATAAATATATCTAAATAATGTCTCGATCTTTTAATACTTAAAATATATCACCGAACACATTGTAAAAAATATATATGATAAAAAAACATTTAAAATACGCATATTAGTAATAAATAGTTAAAATCGCGTTTACCAATAAAATTAATCATAAACTAGTTATATATTTATAAAAAAAATAATAAAATTCTTTTTTATTGTATTTTCTTCTACATATAACATATTCGTATACCAAAATTATTGATTTTTTCAATTGAGTATGATTCAAATATAGTTGTATTATTAAAATAAATTCTAAATATTATTTAAAATACACTTAATATTATACACAACCAATAAATCGAATAACAAATTAACATTTCCATTAATTTGTAATAATCTAATATAAATCGGAAAAATTGAATAAACTTTTTTTTACTTGATTAAAAACAAACTACGATAATTTAAAACGTAATTATTTTTTTATTTATAGTTTTCATAGCAGAAGGTGGTCCAGAATGTTTACAAGACAAACAAGACGCTATTCAAAATTGTGTTAATAGCTCTATGTCGAAATATATTCCAACTGAAACCCCATCGCTCGATAATTTACCAGAATTGCTTCTGAAAGCCGAACAATGTGACGACATGACAAAGATGCAAAACTGTATCGTTCAAGAATTGGAAGGTTGCAAAGAACCGACGCCAGCTAACATAGCAGAATCATTGTTTAAATTTATTAAAAAAGTGACACCCTGTGGAAAGGAACCAGTAAGTAATTTGTATAAGTAATATATATATATATATATATATATATATATATATATATATATATATATATATATATATATATATATATATATATATATATATTCTTAACACATTTGCGGACGAAATGGCTATAGCCGTCTAAAAACTTACGATGACATAGGACGAAATGGTTACTGTAGCGTTCATTTTTTTTAGAAAATTTAAGGAAAAAAATTTTTTTTTCAAAGTATAAGTGTAACATCATGAAGTGAAATACATATTAAAAATTAGTATGTTTTTTGAGCCTACGTCACATTTTTCGTGTATCCACAAATGTGTTAATAATTATTATAATAAAATTAGGTAGTAAAATAAAAATTACAATATTTAATTATTGTTTTATCAATTTTAGAAACCTTTAGCGCGAGAACAACCAAAAACAGACAAGTCTACCAGTAATTCAGGATCCGTGTTTATTGTATCGACAATGTTATTAGGAATTTCCACAATTCTTCTAATATAATTAGTAAATAACTATAAAAATATTTTCAATTGCCAAATACATAATATGTAATAAAATATACAATAAAAACTGTTATGTTTTCGAAATACTTATAGAATTATATAGATGTTTATAAAGTAATTATTTTGCGAAATAATAGAAACGTAAAAATTATATATATATATATATATATATATATATATATATATATATATATTCCACATTATTATAGAATGTAACGATATTTTATTCATTATCAAAAAAATAACATTTGAAGTGAAAATAACCATCGTCACAACGTCCAAACTAAATTCGTCCAATCACTTAAATCACACATTTCAAAATATTCACCCAAAAAAAATGACAGTGGTTCTTTTCAAAACCAGAATATTTTAGAATTTTATACACTCTTATATAAATGTTGTTTCTTTCTATAAAATTCCTTTTGCAAATAGAAATTAATTAGGTATACGTATGTATATGCGCTTCAATTTTGTAATTTATTACTTATATCGTTTTTAAAATTATAAAATTAATTTATAATAAAAAAAAAGAGATCAATTTTATATCTATTTATTTCAGTTCACATAGATATACTCAAGTTTAAAAATTAAATAATCATAAAAAATGGAGTTGATTACAATGATTTGTAACTATGATTTATACAAAATGCTATACATATTGATATTTCAACAAATTTGTTTTTCTTTTTTGACGTCAAAACACTTCCTAAAATTTCAACCACGAGACGAGTTGCGTAATTTTAACATTTGATAATTTAAGAAAAAAATATATTTACATTAAAATGCATCAGTATTTTATTTTCAAAAAAAATCATATCTTTATATTGTATAAAACTACAATAATAGAACTCTTGTATATACGTACCACGCATGCACGTTACGTTACCAGGATTATCACGGTAACTACTTAGGAATTCGATTTTAGATCAATATATATATATATATATATATATATATATATATATATATATATATATATATATATATATATATATATATATATTATATATTATATATATTTATATATATATATATATATATATATATATATATATATATTATATATATATATATATATCAATAAAGCACCTGAATTAAAAGTTTGAACTATCTAAAATTATGCACAATCTTTATGCATCACTGTAATCGAACAGAATACTGCGTTTGTGAGTAAAAAATATATATCGACTATCAAAAAACCGTAATGTTAATATATATAATAATATGCGAAAATATTTTAATGAGAAATTCTCATACAAACAATATGTGTATGTATATATGCAAATATATCAAAAAAAGTAAATCAGTTAGCTGTTGAAATATCTTACGAATAGCTTGCGATCGATAAATTTGTAATAAAATTAAAATTATTTTTCATTTATTCTTATCTTCTTTAATTTTCATTACAGCTTTCAACCATCGGAAAACATTTCCAGCAATTCACTTCACTTTAATCATATGTATATATACATATTACGCGCAATTTTTAAATAAATACATAAAAAAATATTAACTAACAATTTTACTAATATTTAATACTTAAAATCAAAATAATGTTCACAGATATTAATCAAATCAAGTCGCCATAAGCTTTTTATACTGTGAGAAATAATTATGGGATATATTAAAAATTTGGCTTTGTTATATACGTCTTCAATACACGAAGATGTATAATAACAATCACATTATTCGAAAATTATATTTCTAAGTACAGTGATATAATAATTTTAATTAACATTAAATATTTCACTATTACTTTTATTTATCGTTTGTCCGTATCCAAAGTAGTTCACCTAATGACGTCTTCCTACTTTTTTTTACATTTTATCAGAGATTCTCACATTGAAGCATCAATGAATTATATACAATTAATCTATATTTATATACACATTTATCGATTAATACTAATATATTTTTATATATATCACATATTCGAACAAACGCATTGTTTATTTATTCACTTTAATTGAACGATGTCAAAAATGCACATAAAAGATTCCACAAAATATGTTCTATCGTCATTGATTCTTTTTATTTACCAAGGATGGGGATTTGGATTTGGATATGGAGGATATCCAGTATATGGATTATGTTGATATGGCGCAGGTGGATATGGAGCAGGAGGTGCTGGATATTGAGGATACGTCGAATATGTTGTAGGGGGATATGGTTGATAATATGGATTTGGTGGATAAGGTGGATGATATGAACTTCCTGCAGTTGGATAGCCTGAAAAAATAATAATTTACAAAATAAACTAAGCTTTTCAACATATTATTTTTTTTTAAGATATCTTACCAGGATAAGAACCATAATGCTGTTGTTGTAAAACAGGGTCAGCTAATGGCGATTGTTGATATGCAGAATCAACAAATGCAGGAGGTGCTGACGGATTTGGTGAGCTAAATGATGTTCCTTGATTGAAAGTTGGCTGTTGATTGTTTGAAATTTGATTAATAGACGCAGACTGGGAATGTGGTAATTCAACTTTAGTATTACTTAATTTATTTTCTTGTTTCTCAATAGACGAAGTCACTTGACTATCATTACTATCAGAAATTTGAGATTCTGATTGAATTGAAAAATTTTTTTTCTTCTTGGATTTAGGTCCAGGTTTATATTGAGTCGAATCTATAGAATTAGATTCTATATTTGAGGGATATGTTCTAGTAATATCACTTAAACTTTGCTGAAAATCAGATACACCGCCTTTTCTAGGACTGGGATTGATGGAAGACGCAGTCTTTTCTAATTGAGAAAGAGATGATTCGAATTTATCATGCGCTATATTTGGATTGCTCTGAATATGGCTATAATTATTAATTGGTGGAGGAGTTGGAGTACTTGATGCACTATTAGGTGATACTTTATCAAGATGAAAATCGGCATTTTGAATAGGTATTGGTTTCTGTATAAATCTTTGATGTCTATAATTTTTCAACGAGTCCATTTTTGATTTTCTATCTATTAAATTAGGTTTATAATGTTTTTTATCAATCGTTTTAACATCACTATCGAATGTGTTTTCATCAGATGAAAAACTATTTTGTGAAGTAGACATTTTATAATCGTTTATATTTTCCAAAGATTGAGGTTCATTTACTACATCAATTGGGCTCATTTGAGATTTTTCTTTTATTGTAATAGATGATGATGGTAATATTGAAGTTGTGCTTGCAGTTGTTCTTTTTACTGTTATGTTATTATTTGCAAAATTAACACCAACAGTAGATGGAATAAACAAATTATTTTGAAGTTGAACATCATTATAAATATTATTGGCTGATAAACTTTTATTAATTTGTTGAGATGTTTTGGGTTCCATTTTTTCGTTTATATTACTGTAAGTTTTATCAAAATTCGATTCTCCAGTCAACATAGTTTCTGCCAAAGATGTTTGTGGATATTGAATTTCTGTCTCAGAATTAGTATGTTCTATAGTTTGGTTCTGCTGAATTTTATTAGAATCTTCGTCACAAATTTCAACATCTTCTTTATTCATGTCATTTACAATTTCAACACCATCATTTGGTGATGTACTATAATCCATGCTTTCCATTTGCGATTCATATTCATTATCTGAAAAATCTCTTTCCATTTCTTTATAATCATCTCTATTATCGAGATTCGTATTTGGATTTTGACGTAATGCCGACCCTTGAATTTTAATGTTCAAATTATTTTGTATAGGAATTGGCCGAGATGGCCTTTGAAGAGGTATTCGTCCACGAATAAGAGAATATGGTCTAACTGGAAGATTTGGATTCATATGGCGTATTTTTGAATCAATAATACGAGGACCAGATATTAATGGTCTAATTGGAGTACCAATCTTCTTTTGCATAACTGGAGCTCGCGTTAAAACTTTTTGCATGCCACCTCTAGCACTTTTGGATATTACAGTAATAGCAGAATTATTTTTCAAAGAATTGGGCAAACTTACTATTGGCGTCCGGTTTGGTAAAACTAAAATTTAAATATATATATTTATTTTATTCGATTAAAATATTATTGTAATGAAACATCTAATTACCCTTTTTAGGCAATTCCTTAGGCTCAACAGCCGTTTTATTATTTTGACCTACTTTAAAGGATGTTTTAATTGCTATTATTTTTCCAGATTCTAGCTGCATATAAATACCTTTAGGTGATTTTAATACCATCACTTTTTGCCCAGCTTTCAAAACTATACTAGATTTGTCAGCTGAATTTGTTGGTATTACAACATCTATAATGAGAAAAAAAAATAAGTATCAGCAAATTATTATTTTTTTTAAACATCAATATATATTATTTTTATCATCATTATTATTATTATACTTATGAAAATATTAAACAAAATTAAAAATAAATTATATAACATTCAAAACAATGAAAAACTTACCTAAAGGTAAAGTCATTTCTTGTGCAGTCATTCCTTGTCTTTGCCAAACCTCAGCAGGAATCCATCTGGTGCCAGTCGAAGCACTGCTTCCATGTTGCATGGGTCGTACCGATGCAACTGGTCTCTGTATTAACGTGCCATCAGCAGCACGAATTGTTCTGTACATTAAATTTGGTTTTGGATTTGCAGCAGCTTTCTTCTCCAATTCATATCTATATAAAAAATATAATAAAAAAATAGAAAGAAAAAAATATTAAATTTAAAAAATAAAAAAAAACTTTACAAACCCTCTTTGAGCTAATCGTTTCTCTGCACTGGAAAGTTTCTTCTCTTTTCTATCTACTAACAATGATTCATGTTGAAAAGGTTCTTTGGTCAACGTTTTATGATGATCTTCAATTATCTTTTGCATTATAACATCGATATATTTATCTTTACAATCACTAGAAAATTCAGCAATTTTTTCTTTTTCATCGTTATCCCAACAAAGATTTGTTACTTCTTTCATCGATAAAACAGCGTCAGGATTACATTCATCAACTACACGATCAGACATTCCTTGTTTATTAATCTGACGATCATATATTTTTTTCTCTAAACAAAA
This sequence comes from Leptonema lineaticorne, assembly GCA_024500535.1. Taxonomy (NCBI): domain Eukaryota; kingdom Metazoa; phylum Arthropoda; class Insecta; order Trichoptera; family Hydropsychidae; genus Leptonema; species Leptonema lineaticorne. The sequence continues at coordinate 8,285,967 of JANIJI010000017.1, forward strand.
ATCCATCACAAGACGATAAACAAAACATGGTTTTTTCTGGCCATATCTATAAAAAAAAAACAATTATAAAATTTATACGTAAAAAGTAATAGATTTTCATTGCACTATTATTAAACCTATAAACTCTGCAAACAGCTTGTGTATCATGACAAGGATTCCAACTTGCATCAAACACGACAACACGATTTGCTCCAACGAGATTTATTCCTAAGGATCCGGCTCTTGTTGAAACCAAAAACAAATGTATATTTGGATTAGAGTTAAATTCATTAATTAGTTTTTCCCGTTCTAATGCACTTGTTGAACCATCTAAACCTATAATTATAATGTATACATTATAAATATATATATATATATATATATATATATATATATATATATATATATCAAAATAATTTTACTTTATTAATAAACTTACGAAAATAGCTTTTATTTTTCGTCCAACATTGATCACTTCCTGGAATCAAACGCTTTTGCAAAAAATCTTCAATTAGACTTAATGTAAATAAACTTTGACTGAAAAGCAAAAGTCTATCACCTAAACGAATACTTTCATCAAGAATACAAATAAATATTTCCATTTTTGCCGAATTTTCAATAATGCCAGGAATATAATTCTTTAATAGCTCTGTTGCCCATTCATATGACACCTCATCTTTAAAATCACTTTTCTTGTCAATATCATCTTTCTTTTCCAATTCAATGTCAGAATCAACATCGGTTCCATCTTTCTCATCTTTGTCTTTTGTTTTTTTACCATCCTTCTGAGGTTTACTTCTCTTATCTTTAACTTTACATCTTTCTCGTGGTTTTCTTTCAATTTTACCCTTATTTAAAGCGCATTTGTCTTTTAATTTATCATCTTCTTCTTTAATATTTAAACCTTGAACATCATTTTCAGTTGATTCATTTGGCTTCGATACATCTTCGTTTTTAATATTATTTTCTTCATTTTTCACCTCAGATTTTACATCAGTCATTGCTTTTGGTTTATCATGAACAATAATATTAGTGTCTAAATCAGCAATTTTAATTTCATTATCAGAATCTGCCTTAGTTTCATTTTTAATATCATTAATAAGCGGATTAGGAAGTGGTTCGGATATATCTTGTTTTATATTATCTTCAGTACGAACTGGCCAACAAAGTGTAGATATTTCATCGTGTATAGACTGTTTATTTTCTGTTGGAATTTGTGTTGTATTTTGAAAATTTGGATACACAGAATTATTATAATTATCACTTTCTGATGCACTGGCAGGCTGTTGATTCTGAAAAGATGATGGAGTGCTAGAGGGGTAGTTATCCCTTTGAGTTTCATGTATTGGCGCTGTATAATTTTGATTATTTTCAACATTATTGTTCTCATATTGTCTGCTGTGATTATAATCATAAGATTGAGGATGTTGAGCATAAGGATCATAAATACCACCATAAGGATCTTGACTTGGTTGAAAACTGCCATGAGGATTTTGATAAAAATTGGATGAAGAATTATTATAATAATTATTATCGTTGTTCCAATATCCTGAAGAATTGTACTGTGAACTATCTGGGAACCGATTAGAATTAGAATTAGAATTCTCAGATGGTGGTAAAGAGTTTTGAGTATTATAATTATTATAATCACTGCTAAATGATGGATTTTGAAAGTATCCACCACCAAATGAAGAATCATACGAGCCATTCTGATTATAATAATTATTAGGAGGATATTGTTGATAATTCTGATAAGATTGGAATTGATTTTGATGATGAACAGAAGGTTGGCCATAAGGTATTTTATTATCAACATTAGCATCTGTATACGTTGCTGGATTAAAATTTGGAGGACCATTTGAATTATTTGACTTTGAAGCATCATATGAATTTGCACTGCTAGTATTTGGTTGTATTGTTGCAGCAGGTTTACCATCATTAGTGTTTGGAATAAGCGGTGTTTTATCTTTTTTCTTTGATGGTGCTTTAGGTTTCTTTCCCTTTTTATTTGACTTAGTTTGATTAGCATTAGGATTTATATTAGAATTATCTTCGATTTCAAGATCAAAATCCACAACAGCAGCCATATCACTTCGTTTTTTAAGAAAATAATACAAAACATCAGGATGATTCCATATTTTACAACAAACAGCAAAAGCCTTGAGTGGATTGGGTACAGTTTTTATTCGTACGACATCATTCATAAAAGTGTCATAAAGTTTTCTTTGTAATTCTGTCATACGTACTAATAATACATATTCCTCTTTTTGTGGTAATGTAGATTGTAATACCGCATGAGAACGTCTTTGTACAAAACCAACTAATAATGAATGTAAAACATGCGCTCGATATCTCATCAGTCTTATATCTTGAGGAGTCGAATCAATACATTGTCCATTTTGAATAGGTCTTTCAAACATATTACTAAACTCAGTTTTTGTTCCTAAATAATTTGGACGAACAAAATCAACCATACACCAATACTCTAATAAATTATTTTGTAATGGATATCCTGTAAGTACTACTCTTCGTTTGGTTCTCATTTGTTTAAGAGCATGTGAAATATTCGAATGAGAATTTTTTATTCTATGACCTTCATCACAAATCACAAGATCTGGACCAGGTTTCACTAATGCATCATACATTTCATCTAACAACTTCTTTTCTTCATCTGTGTCATCATCGTCATCTTTTTTATCAATATGAAATTCTTCTTTAAATTTATCTTTAATAACTTCTTTTTTATCTAGGTCATCTATTAATGTAGAATTATTTATTGAAGGAATACAAGAACTATTATTATCTGATAAATGAAAATCATTTGGTAATGGTGGTACTTTAGAAATATCATTTTTTTCTAGAAGCATATCCGCTATTTTTTCTTTATTTTCATTTAACTTGGATGTTACTTGCTCAGATTTCTTTTTACGATTTCTTGGTTTCTTATTTTTTTTTAAACTTAATAAACGATACAGTTCATAACCAATCATTAGCACCCCTCCATTTTCAGTCCAATCCTAAATACCAAACATAAAATATAACAAATGATATATAAAAAAAATCTTATTCATCATAAAATAAAAATATAAAATAAATTTTATACAATTACCTTAATTACTTTAGCTCTTGCTTGTAAAGTTTTATGACTATCATTTAAAACATGTATAGGAAAATTTCTAGATCTGACCTCCCCATATGCACCTAATGGACTAGTACTTGCATCTAAGGGTAACCACATATTAAACTCTGCTACCTATAAAATAAATGTCAATTACAGAAATATTCTTCACTAACAAAATTTTATTTGTAATCAAAGCTTACCCAATTTTGTAACGTATTTATTGGCATTATGCAGAGGACAGTTTTGGAGTTTGTATGCCTCAAGAATATGTCACAAAAGGAAACTATTTGAAGAGTTTTTCCTAAACCCATAGAATGTGCTAAAATACATCCAAATCCAGTAGATGTAGAAAATCTGTCTAAAGATTCAATAATGTTGTCAAATAAAAAACGTACGCCACCAATCTGAAAATATTTTTTTAAAACATTTAATAAAAATATATAAATAAATAAAAACATAAAATATATAAACAAACATTTTCCATATTCTTTAAAATTACATAATTCGAAAAAAAAAGTAATCAGGCCTTCCTTTATAGTTAATAAATAACCATTAAAAATAAGAAGAGCAAAATACCTGATGAGGTTTAATAATTCTTGATATTTGTGGTGCTAAAAATATATCGTCTTCATTCTCAGGATGACCTATATTAATCATTACACGTCCTTGTTCATCAGGAATATTATAAGCGTCATTCACGTGTAATCCTAAAAAAACAGTAAATATATTATTATTGGCAATAATTTATAAATAACAAGTTAATAGTACAATTAATATGTAAAATTAGATATAAAAAAAATAATTGCTACTACAATATACAAATTATACCTGAATTTTGTGGATCTTCATCTGGCTCTGGACTAGGTGGAAGTTCAGAATCACTTAACATTATACAGTCATCAGAATCTGAAGATGGACCACTTTCACTACTACTACTTGTACTGCTACTATCAACGATTTCCACCACATCTTTTTTTACAACTGGAGGAGCTATTTTATTTACATCTATTTTTGATGGGCTAGTTACAGGTGCAATTGAAACACTTGGTGTAAGATTACCTTGAAGAAATAAATGAAAATTCAATATTTTTAAAATAATTAAAAACAAATTATAAAATTATTTACATTTAGTACGCTGCAGTTTTGAATTATCTGGATGTTTAGGCATTTTCTTCATTTCACCAGATGGTAGCCTCATTAATACTGTATCTGGTAAACTAAAAATGAAATAAATATAAAATAAATGACCAATTATATATTAAGAAATTATAATGACTACATTAGACTCATTTTTAATGCGATATCTAAAATCCGTATTTATATACAAGAACATTGTTACAAATTGAAAAAAAAAACGAAATAAAAACTAATATTGATGCAGATGATTAACATTCAATAAAAAATACAATGAAAGTTATTTTATATAAAACAAAGAATAACAAACTTACTTTAATTTTTGATTCGTGGGACAAATAACTTCAGGAGTGGCTTTTTTAAGCACAGATGATCCGGCACGACCTTGCAATAACTGTAAAACTCGAGCTTGCGTTTTATCCTGTCTATCAAGGGCAATTTGTCTACGAACTTCCCTAATAATCCTTTGTTGTTCTTGAACTCGAGCCAATCTCTCGGATTCTTGTCTTTGAGCAGCAAGAGTAGATTCGTCTAACTGCTTTTCGTCCATTACTTCACGAATATTTCGACGAACATTCAATGCTGCACTTGCTTTAGATTTCTAAAATAACAATATATATATATATATATATATATATATATATATATATATATATATATATATATATATATATATATATATATATATATATATATATATATATATATATATATATATATTTAAAATATTAAAAACAATAAATTTAGTAACACAATTTACTGATATAATGCATAAAATTTAATAAATATTTTAAGATAATTATTATCTACTATCACTTGTGATTATATCTTATTCATATTATATTTTCGTTGTAACAAAATAGTCGTAACTTTGAAATATATTAAAACAATTATGTTGCAATGTCGCTTTAAATAAATTGAATCGTTTAAAAAGTATGTTTAGAATAAAACTTAAATAAAAAAATTCGTAAATAATATAAGCTTTCAAAATAAGTATTTATAACACGTCTAAAAAATAGTTTACTATAAGTACAAAGTCAAGCAAACGATTAAACAAAAATATAATATTATATTAAAAGAATATATGGCTGAAAATTTAACTAAAGAATTTGAAAAGAACATTCGGAAAAACGTTTTTATAAATTTTAAGATTAGTGTTGATCAAAGAAATAACGTTTCAAACGTGCATCAAAAGAATAAATATTATAAATCCGAATGAAACTATCGAATATACGGAAACAAACGTTTACTTTGCCTGCAAAAGGACGGAAAAGATATCGTTCTATAAGAAAGGGAACGTTCATTTCGTAAACGTCTAACGAAATATAAAAATGGAAAAACTTACGTCGTCGTCTCCTTCGACCGTCTCCGAAGGGTTCTCGCCGTTATCTCTTCTGACCGGTTTGACACTGATCTCGGCCATCTCTTTGAGTTTGTCCGTGAGCGACGGAGACACCGAAGACGCGAGAGCCGGATCGGTCGATTCGGACGGACCCGGAGATCGCGACGAGGCGTCTTCGGAAGGCGGAACTGACTCCGGCGGCGGTCTCGGAGGAACTATGTCACCGGTCTCGGGGTCGATGTGGCTCTCGTCCTGAGGGTCCGGAGCTAGCGCCGCCGCCGGATCGACGATGAACTCCCTCTCGCTGATGCCGTCGCTGGACTCGGACTCGGAGAGCAGATCGTCGAGTTCGACGACGTCTCCGCCGGCGAGCGTGCGGATAGTCAGACCGGCGTCGAGCTTCATGCGCTTGCTGAATTCGTGGAACTCTCGAAGGGAAGCCTTAGTGAGAGCGGCGGGCGCCGGACCGGGGAGCGACCCCGCTCCCGACGCGATCCCCGCCGGAAGCGGCCGCCTCCTGGAGAGGAAAGCGGAAGGACCCGACTCGGTCTCCGCTTCGGAGTCCGAGTCGAGATCGACATCCTCGTCCGAGGAAGGAACCGTCAGCGGAGGCTCCATGGCGGCTTGCGGCTAAATCTACGGTCGAAGAAGTGGTTCGCGTTCCGTCATCGCCATGTTATCGATCGGAGGGGGCCACGGTCGCGGAACGGGACCGCAGCCGCGACGATGACTGCCGCCGCCGCCGCGTTCGCTCGAGGGGGCGCGGACCGCGAGGGCGGAGTCCGAGCCTCGACGGCAAGGAGCGCGGGACGCGGTCCGAGGGGCGACGTCGCCGCGATGCGCGGACCACCGACCGCAAACCGGGGGGGACGACGATCGACGGAACGCCGCGCCGCACCGCACCGCACCGAAACACACCGCAGCTCACCGCGCGCACTAACACACACTAACGCACCGACACACGCACACACGCACGCGCGCGCTCGACACCAACGATCGGCGCGCTCCTATTCCTCCTCTTCGAGATCTCGCTTTGTGTCAGACGTCGTCAATCTTTTCGCGAGCGACTTCGTTTTCATACGGGCGCATTAACGAGTAGCGCCGAATTGACTTGCTCGTTTAAAAAACATCCGAGTCGCCGAAACGCATCACGGTATTTGCCTTTTACGCTTCGAATTAAATCGTCGTTATCCGATTTAGCGCGCGAGTCACTTTTCGAAATCGTATAGGTTTACGACGCCCGCGGCGCAACACAAACGCGCTACTCGCGCTTCGTGCATACACATTCACGGCAAGCACACTTGCGCATTCGCGTCCGCACGTATGCGTGGCCGCGCGCCCCGCTAATTACACATTCACACACCAATCAATCCGATGCCGGCGACGCTCCCCCTCGCCCTTTCCTTCTCTCCGATTCTTTCATCCCTTTTCCCTTTCCTGAAGAATCCCATTGTCGGAAATTTCCAGAAACGCGCCCGTTCAAAATCCCGCAAAATCGCCCCCGACGACCGTACTAAATATATAACAAATATGGCTCTCGATTTCTCGCATTTAAAAATATTGTCCCCGCATAATAATTAATATGTACGCTTTCGAAGCCGTTCTATTTTCGAGAAAGATTCGTATCTCTCGATCGGATCGAATCATAAGTCGAATCGAAATGTATATTAATATTACGTTAATAGTTAGTAAAATAAAAAATAAGTTAAGAAATGACGCTCGACTAATTTTCGTAAGTGATCAACTATATTCACAATAATAAGAATCCATTAAATACGAATATAAGTTCCTTGAAAAATATTAAAATAAATCGAAAATTAGAAAAATAATAACTACCCCAAAAGTAGTACGATCGAGTAAAAACGGTATCTCGCCATTTTAATTTGAATTAAACGTTGCATTTTGTAGATTAATTTATTTAGTTTTTCAAATTATAAAAATATTTGAAAATCTAAATAACGGTTCTTCGAAAGACGCGAATACTTAGAGTTGCTCGATTGTCATAAAATAAAATTTGACATAGTGAAAAGTATAAATTTGAATAATTCGTTTACTTAATATAGCCAATAAAAAGTATAGAAAAATTGAAAACAAACAAAAATACATAATCCAATTACGAATCAAAGATCGAGTTTACAAAGGATAATGGCAGAATTATTTTTGTGTTATTTTGAATTAAACTCCCTCGTACTATTCTAAAACATAGGCGTATAATATTTTAACAGTTTTATTACAGATAATTATATACAATCGCTATTACATTTTTGTAATTAAATATGCTGCTAACATTGATATATTTATTGAGATTGAAGAATTCTGTGCTCCCTTGCTCGAAGACGACGTTCTCTTTCAAATTCTTTCATTCGTAACACATAACTGAAAAGAAATTAAATATAAGGATATTAAATACGATTTACTTTTTGTAAATAAAAATGTGTAAACGGACAGTGATTTATGATTTTATATTTAAGGGAAAAAAACGTGAACAAAATAAAAAACATATACTAACTCTTCGTATTGGCATTGAAGATAAACATGTCTATCGTGATGACATTTGTAAAGCAAAGGTACATTTTCTTTTCTGCATTCATGATATTGAAGAAGATGATGAGCGCAGTAATCTCGATTTTCTTTAGGAATTTTTGCACGTCGCAATTGCTCTTCGGTAGCGATCATAACTGAAAACAAAAACGAATTAAAACTAGATAGATTAATATATAAATATAATAATATTTTTAGGATGCAACTATTATATTATCTATGTATTTTTTTTAAGTTTGTATAAATTTAAGATATTTTAATATAAAATATATATACAATTAAAATATATAATTTTCAATATAAAATAAATATACAATTTCACACAATTAATGTTGTTCCAATGACTACGAAATTGCATGCACCTCGGGAATTAAAATTAGTCAAATATTCAAAAACGCGAACAGAGAAGAAATAAATATTCAATATCACTTTAAAACCAAATACAAATTGTGGAAAAAATAAAATAAATTTAAGAGAATTAGTGGAAGAATTTTTCATTTCATTAATTCAATTAAGTAATGATAAACTCCATTTATTATTTTAATCTACAATAATTTTACATTTATTTAAATATTTTAAAAAACCATTGAATAATTTTGCCTTAGTCCAATTGAATCTATTTTCCAAATATTTACTATTCTAATAGAACGTACACACTCAAACTCGAGCAAAATATTTTAGTAATATTTTTGATAAAAAATCGAAGAAGTTTTTTAAATATATTTTAATATCTTTTAAATATATTTTAATAGTTTTTTAATCTACCTTTCGAAAGATTAAAAAACTATTCCAATCAAAATAAATTTGAGGTTAACCAATTGTAAATATTTGACCGAAGTATATGGAAATTTATAAAAGATACATATTAAGAGCGATAGTATAACCTAAACAAATCAATTACATAATTGTAAATACAAAGCAAAAAAAAATGCAGTTAAAAAGATCGAAAAACATAAGCGTAAGTACCTCTTTGAGGACGACCGTTCGGAAAACCATAATTGGGATCGAAAGATGGCTTTTCAAAGTTATACGGCTCCAAACGATTGCTCGGCTTAGGATTTTCCGCATACGCTTTTTCGACTGAATTGCCCATTGTCGCAAATTATAAGACTCTCACCACAAAAAAAAACTTTGAAAAACTTGTGTTATTTCACTTTAAATCAGAATGTTTTCAGGATATATTTCAAATATACATTCAACTACGACCTACACAATACGCTGACAGACAGTGCTATTATCATATTTCATTAAAAGCACACAGGATTGCCAACTTTACTATTATCATGTTATCAATTTAAATTTTTGATGAAATTTCAGAAGCGAAATAATAAGAAAAAATATTGAAAATAAAGTTAAATTTTTTAATTATGAAAACGTATAACAATTATGCATACATCTAAATTAAAAAAATTATGTAGATTTAAATAAAAATATATTTGCCAAGTATGTATACGATCACAATAAATAAATAAATAATTAAAAATTTCACACTTCTATCGTGTGTAAAATACCACGCTTTGATACTACCTTATTTATACAATTTAATATTAAATAATCTTTGCAACTCGAAATAAGAATCATTGTAATATCGAGGTTCAATTTATTATTATATGTTTTCCTTCAAAATGTTTCAGCATTTACTATTCAATTTTGCTTTGATTTACTTCAATCTTGTTAGGTAGGGTACGGTTATAAACGCGAACACGACGATACTTTTCAAAATTTTATATTTTTTTACATGTGATTTTTATTTGTAATATTTTTTCTATAACCGTTAAATTATTCATTAGAATTTAATAGTCTAAATATAGCATTTTTATCTTTGTACCAAAAATATTGAATTTAATTTATATATTTATATTTGTTAAATATTAAAAAAAAAAATTATTTTATTAATTTAAATTATTTTATATAATAAAAGAATATTTAATTTATTTTTTTTAATTATTTATTTTTTCAATAAATATATAAATATGTAATTATTAAATAACTTACGTTAATATTTATGAATCTGAAATTATTTAAAATATATTAGAACCTAGAATTTTTTAATATTATATATATAAAGTATATAACGCTATAATCGTCAAATATGCTATGACGATAGACAAACACCAACCTATAGGAGGGGGTTATGTTGCATTTCCCCGCGCGCTATTTAATTCGCCTTTATATTAATTCTTATCAAAATTTTAAAATATTACAAAATTGTATTTACATAAAAATGTTTTATGAAAAAACTCCATACATTTTTCCAATAAATGTGCAAAAAAGTAATCATAAAATCCATATTATATTATTAAGTATTTATAAAATAAAAAAAAATATTTTTATTTTATAAACAAAAATAAAATTAGCGTAGTGAAAATTCAATTTATAAGTACAAAAAATATATAAATTCAAATTGAAATTAAGAATAAAAATCAATATTATTAGGTACTTATCATTAATAAATATGTTGGATATGTCTAACACAACTGTTTGTTTAATTTAAATAAAGAATTACGTTCATCGCGAAATTATGAATCAGGCCATAGCAGTCAGAAATTGTCAGGCAGAGTCACTAACGCGTCTATGGACATAAACCGACCTTTTTTAATTATGAATACTCCAATTGTATTTTGTTGCTATATAGGTAAGTTTCTGTAAAACTCTCAAAATTAAACAATTAAGTGTATATAAATATTTTTTTCTAAAAAAACACACTTTAATATCGCATGCATTACTAATAATAACAATCGCACCGTCATATTATCGTATAAATTTATCAATAAATGTACCAACGTATTTTTATTCGTCATATGGCATTATTAGTGGCAATTAATTTCCACTAATTGGGTTAATTATTTTGTAACTCTGTTAATTGATTCTTGCATTGTCATCGAGAGTGAACAAGTATGCAAAGTTTCAGCTCAATCGGACATCGGGATGTGCTCAAAAAATTAATTATAATATTCTACCTAGACAAACAAACGAATCGAACGAATAAGAGTGTAATAAAAATTATAAGAATTCATGTTAAAAAAATATATATATATTCTCATGGCGAACAGCGTTATTTCAAAATCGTGTATAAAAAATGCTGTGTAAAAAACATGTTAGATATATATATATATATATATATATATATATATATATATATATATATATATATATATATATATATATATATATATATATATATAAAATTAATCAATACATAAAAAAAATATAAATCCTAATGTCTACTAAGTAAATAAAATGGTTAAAAATAACTATAGAATTTTAACTTTAAATAAAATGTCTTTCAGAATTCATACTGAGAATGTAAAGAAATCAAATTATCGATGATAAAATGTTTGTATGCAAACTAGTATTGTATAATTAAAATTACATGTAGCAATACTATATTCATATTTACTGTATAACAGTAGCATGTTGACTAAATCTATCAAAAACTATAAAAGTTAATTATATTATGGATATAGAAACCAGAGTTCAATATTTGACGATTGGAACAATAGGAAGAGGGACATACGGGTGTGTAAAATAATATTATTTATTGTAATTAAAAAATATTTTCATAATTTCGCTCATAATTTTAGAACTGTGTACTTATGTACTTCAAATAAAACTAACGAAATGTTTGTATTGAAAGAAGTTCCAATAAATTCAATTGATGATGGAAAATATAAAGTACGTATATGTTAAAAAATATATAAATAAATAAATACATACAATTATGTAAACTATACAAAACAATACTTTTTTAGGAAGCCATGAACGAAATAAAAATTTTATCCACTTTACAAAACCCATTTGTGATAAAATACGTAGAAAGCTTTTATAAAAATAATTCAGTGTGCATTATAATGGAATATGCAACGTATGGAAATTTAGCACAGTATATGTTTAAAAGACAACATTATTTAGTACCGCAAAACGTATAAATATTAATATTCACCCAACTCTTTTTTTACACGGTAGAAACGTTTCTAAGCAAACGTGTAAGAAAAAATCGTGCAAATAAATGCATACGATATATGGTAAATTTAGGGATATGTTCCAAAAATTTAAAATATCGTATAAGATAAAAAAACTCCATACATTTTCCTAAAAAAACGCACAAAAAAAATGAAATCCATATTTATAAATCCGTAAATTGATTCTTACATTATCATCGAGAGTGAGCAAGTATGCAAAGTTTCAGCTCAATCAGACATTGGGATACGCTAAAAAAATGATTACAAAATTTCACCCAAACAAATGAATATATAAAAGTATGTAATAAAAATTTTAGGTATATATTTATTCTTATTGGTGAACCGCGCTATTTCAAAATTATTTAAAAAAATGACGTGTAAAAAAAGAGTTATATATATATATATATATATACATATAATTTATTAATGAAAATAATTAACTTATTCTTATATTTATTCAAAAAGGAAATACTGTTTATATTTTGTCAAATTTTACTTGGTATACAATATATACACAAAAGGAAAATAATTCACAGAGATATAAAAGCTGAAAATATCTTAATAACAGGATATTATGGAAATATTGTTAAAATTGGGGATTTTGGAATAGCAAAAATTTTACAGTAATAAATTTAAAATATTAGTTTTTTATATTTAAAACTAATTAAATTTATAAAATATAAGAATTTGAAGGAACAATCTATATAATATACAAATATTTATTTTTCAGGAACGACAAAGCGATTTCTATAATAGGTACACCTTATTATTTAGCACCAGAATTATGTGAAAATAAGCCATACGATTCTAAAACTGATGTTTGGGCATTGGGTTGTTTATTATATGAAATGTGTACTCATAAACGGGCTTTTGACTCTAGTGTAATTATTATTTTAAATATATATTTCAGAAAATTAAACGTTTAATAAAAGCAATTTTAACACTTTATAGACATTAGTTGGCCTCGTGAAAGAAATTACATCTGGTAATATTTTGCCAATTAACACGTGTTTTTATGAACGCGAAATGCAGACAATCATTGATAACATGTTGGTTGTAGTACCCGAAAAAAGATGTTCAGTTAATGCCGTTTTAAATAGAAAAATCTTCAGATCAACAATAGAATATTTGAAAAACGCATGTATTGACTCCAAGAATTTCATTTAAATTTGACCATAAATATGAAATCTAATATATACTTAATTTTCCAAAATCAAATTTTAATTACATTATAAACAATAAATTATCCAACCATATTAATAAAAATAAATATATAAAATATAATGCGATCCAAATTTTTTTTGACTGTACTACTTGTATTTGGAATATATTTTTTTTATTTTATAACAGAATTAATTATGTTTTATATCTTATTTTATGAATAAAAAATGAATTCAAACTCCACATTTATTTTATTAAAACTAAAAACAAAAATGAAAATATTTTCAAATTGTAATAGTTTAACAAACAACTCATAATATATATATATATAGACATAATACAACAACTTCAACTGAAAAATATTTTTCTCTTTCTAATTAAATAAGTTTTTTTTAATATGATGCTAATATGCGTATTGCATTATTAAGATGCAAAGATCGCCATAAAAAATATATATAATACTCACCAAATTATATATTATAATAACTGCATTTCGATTGTAACAAATTGAAAATCCTCAATTATAGAAATAAGTAGCACAAAGCGATGAAAGAACCTAAAATTAAAAAAAAAACATTTATATGTTGAACCAAGATTAAAACTATTAATAAATTTAAAACCAAAAAAAGCACTGAAAATTTCAAGTAACCTGTACAAACATACATGCTACGTTGTTATAATAGTTTTCTTTAAATGATTCAATAATGCAACACTCAGGATTATCTGCAAAGATAACTCTAGAAATCAAGGTTAAAAAATAAAACCTATATTATTTATTACTAGGGTTTGTATTAGCATTTAAAATAAATTTCAAATACTAATGACAAAATCAAAACTGTATATAGAATTAAATATATAATTAGTACATATTCGCTTCTCAACCTTAGAATAAAACAACATATATTTATATAAAAAAATCGTTTATTATTATTCAAAATAGACTTAAATACTAATGTATGTATCTTGTTCTTTGTATCAGCTTCAATATAGATAAAAAATACAATATTAAGGAAACTCAAAACATATCTTCGAAATACGTAGACAAATATAACTTTAGTAATTATTTGATGTTTCTTCCATTTCTTCGCCATCATTATCTGGTAATCGAAATGAAGAAAAATTCAATCAAACACGTTAAATTAAAAGAATATAAAAATAAACAGTAAAAAGTCATACTTTCATCACCATTTTCGATAGAAGTCGAAGCTGGTTTTTGACCGGGAATTTGACCACTTTGTAACATTCTGGTTAGTCTTTCTACTTCAGCTAAAGATGTCGCATTTTGGATAGCTTCTCTAATTTTATAAATTTCTTGAGGTGTGGCAACTATAAATAAATGTTCATTAACATAAAAGCTAAGAAAAATATATAAATAAATTTCAAAGATAGTGTGCTACTAGGAGTTTTCGTAGTATCTGCAATATTTCCACCAGGTACAAATGTTTTAGCCTTTTTAGCTATTTCCTTCTGTAACTCTTTCCCTTTCTTACTTTTAAATAGTATATTGGCTTCTTCGCGCTCTTTCCGCTTTATTTTTCTGAAATCGAGCAATTTCAATTCTGGAAACTTAAATGCTATGTATTGCCTGAAAAAATATACCATATTTACCATTTTTTGTAATTGAATTAATCCCTCAAAATTAAAAAAAAATCAAATACCTATAATGAGCTTTATACGTAACAGGATTTTGTAAAAGCGATAACGTTCTTAGATTTGGAAGAGTTTGTAATGGATCTAAATCCCCGAGTTCTTGTATTTGATTACCAGATAATATTAATGTTTCTAAACTTGGTATATATTGCTCTAAATTTTCACTAATACGACTGTAAAATAATACAAAGAAATATTAAAAAAAATATTAAAGACCTTCTCAATTCTCTATTTTCTGTTCGAAGATTCTATTTTTTTTTACTGACTGAAGCTTTTTTTAATTCACATATTCAGTATTAAATTATTTAACGTAAAGCATTAATATTTATTATAAATTCATATCATAAACTAAGGTAGGCATAAACTTACACGATTCGATTATTGTTCAAAAAAACACATTTTAATCTTTTCAATAGTGGAAATCCGTCAAGTTTACGAATATCGTTATCAGATAAATCAACGCAGTCGAACTGGTCCGAAGTTGCGCCCATATTTTCGATTTGGGGTATTTTATAACCTAAAAATTAAAAACGAATTAAGTCGCTCTGTTCAAACTCAACAACAGATATAAAGCATTATCATTTTATCGTATGTAAAAACATAAGATAAAATATGATACAAAACAGCAAAAAACAATATTCGTTAGTTACAAAGCGTATAAATATGAGAATGCGGATTACCACGCAAATCGAGTTCACGATCTCGACACGGATTCGTGTACTGCATCGACTGTTGGATTAATTCCGCTGTAAGTCTCACCATTTTCAATTATGAAACAGTTTCAATAAAACAATCTAGCAAAAAAAAAAAACCTTTGCAACCGTAAACCCAGAATACCGACTCCACGCCGGGTTTATCCTCTACCATAACATTATCTTTGACGACCTATAACCTTTTCATATAACAAATTTACATTTTATATACTTTAATAGTTGAATTAAAAAAATAAAATAATATCATTTAAAATTATAAATATTTTAATTATATATATATATATATATATATATATATATATATATGTGTGTGTGTGTGTGTGTGTGTGTGTGTGTAATTAAAATTACAGTATAAAAATATAAAATTACATTTTTTTTACATTTGTATATAATTTATTTTTTATATAATATATCAAGAATTATATTTATTTATTAAAAATACTAAAAATAATAGTACACGCAAAAGAGAAGAATTGATATTAAGACAAATAAATTATCATATAGAAATCATATTTAATATAATAATTACTATCAAATTTATATATTTCTCAAAAAAAATACAAACTTCAATTCTAAAATTTATT
This sequence comes from Leptonema lineaticorne, assembly GCA_024500535.1. NCBI lineage: Eukaryota > Metazoa > Arthropoda > Insecta > Trichoptera > Hydropsychidae > Leptonema > Leptonema lineaticorne. Next base: position 8,302,154 of record JANIJI010000017.1, read on the forward strand.
TACGAAATTTAATAATTTAATTCGATCGGTGTATTAAAATGCGTGTTAATAACAAAACTGTCAATCGTGCCTGCACGTGGTTGACAGATTTAGTTTAAATTTCATAAATTGAACAAATAATGGTAGAGTCAAGTAGCCAAGTTGATATTGGTTTCGTAAGCGAGTGTGAGGCATGGCGTTTGCATCCTCGTTTTTTCCCGAGTAAAGTTGGAGGAAAACCAGCTTGGCTCAATAGAAGACCTCCACCACCTTCTAGTTTATTATGCAAGGATTGTAAAGAACCATTAGTTTTTCTCTGCCAGGTAAACTATATACATAAAATTTAATAGCTAAATTTTATGTATATTGATTTTTTTATATAATTTTAGATATATGCACCAATAGATAATAATGATGAAGCTTTTCATCGCACTCTATATGTATTTATATGTAAAACCAACTCGTGTTATAAATTGAATGACGCACATAATATAAAAGTGTTTAGATGTCAATTACAGCGAGATAATGAATTTTATTCTTATGAACCTCCAGTTGAAGATGAGAATATTGTATAATAATATTATATTAACTTCGTTATTTAAATTAAGAAATACTTTAGTTGTGTTTTATACTTATAATTATTTTTTTTAGGAATTCGACGATAGCAAATGTCCACCACTTTGTTATGTTTGTGGATGTAAAGGTCCCAATCATTGTTCTAAATGTAAGAAAATACATTACTGCAGTAGAGCTCATCAAGTTTACCACTGGAAAAATGGACATAATAAATTGTGCGACAAAGATGTATGTTCTAATTGCTACTAACTATTTTAATTTTTCAACTTCTAGAATAATTATTAGGAATGATCATATATTTTAGGATGGAACATTCGAATTTACCAACAAAATTTTATTTCCAGAAAGGGAACTCGTAATTGAAGAAGAGCAAATGGTAATATCATTTTTTTGCTTTTTTTTAAATAAAAGTAAAATAAATTAATAGCTAAAAATATTCTTTATTACTATATTTCTAGGTTAAAGAAAATCTGATATCAGAAGAAAAAGAATTGGAATACTTTAACAAGCTTTTAGAAGAAAACAAAACAGGTTGTTTAAGTGATGTCAGTGAAACAGAGCTTGATCAATATACTAGTAGTTCAAAAGAAGACAACTACTTTTTAAAATTTAAAAATCAGATATCTAAAGAACCTGAACAAGTTCTAAGATATAATCGTGGAGGACAACCACTTTTTATCGCCTCTGAACCTCAACTATCTCTTGATGATATCCCTAATTGTCAATATTGCGATGGTAAAAGACAATACGAGTGTCAGGTATGATGTAAAAAATTATATATATATATATATATATATATATATATATATATATATACGTATATATGGGTGTGTGTGTGCATCAATTACATATGATTTTTTTATTACAGATAATGCCTCAACTATTAAATTATTTAAAAGTTGATAGTGATGTTAATAACGGTATAGATTGGGGAATTCTAGCAATTTACACTTGTTCCAATCATTGTAGTGAAAAAAATGTTCCTTATAAATGCGAATTCGTTTTCAAACAAGACATTAAACCAAGTTCTAATAATTAAATTGAAAATAAATAATTTAAAACAAAATTATAACATTATTAGAAATTATTTATGGATTCGTAAAGCAGAAATATTTTTAATTAATTTTAACATTTACTAAAGTAATTTGAAGGATTGCAAACTTTTGGCACAGTTCTAGAGAAATGAGTACTCTGAACACGTAAATAAAAAAGATGTTTAAATAATATGTAAAATAATTTATTCCACATATATAATCTATAAATCATAAGAAAAAAACAATTTCTTAAATAAAATATTTAATATAAATAATATATTTCATAACTAAAAGATAAATAAATGAGAACATCATGTTTTTCCAAATCTTTCTGTTGCCACGTAGTTTAATAAATCATTAAGTCCATTAAATTCTGTTCTTGATTGTGGTGGATCATTTCTAGGTATTCTAGGTAATAAGTTACCCATTCTCATTCTAAAGTCCTTAAGCTGAAATTTTGAAATATATATTTTAATAACACGTACTTATAGTAATCGAATAATATAAGAGTTTATTATGCATGTTTTAGTATATTTTTTTTAATTAACATCGTACTGTAATAAAAATTGCGATAAAAAAGTTTAAAGATTATGGAAAATTAAAAAAAATAGAAAATGTGTTAGGTAATAAGTAGAGAGCATTTTTCATTGCACGAGAAAGTTATTGCAATATCTGGTATTTTTACTTTCACTCTAAGAACTTTACAAATAGCGATTTTAATTTTACCAAAATCAATAATAGTTTATGTTAAAAGAAATAGAAATTTAAATAATGTGAATGATTTACATCACTAGCGCCAGATAATTTCCAAATACCATAGCAGATTAAAGACGTTCCAGTAATTGCTAAAATAGTTCCATAACCTAAAGCCCTAAGTGCGAGAATGGCACCGGTATCTGCTAATTCTGCGCTTGGGATAACTCCTAAAAAAATTAATGCTAATTTCGTAACTTTTTCGACTTAATTTTATGAATAAAATTTCTATATCTAATTGACCTTTATTAAAAAAATGAGGATCTTTCTTTTTCGCTGCTGCTAGGGTATATCCAAATCCTGCAAATGCAGATACGCCAGTGACCGTTGCAAGGAAAACACCGCCTGAAATTACAAAAATCATTTATTATCATTATTTGCAAATGCCGATTGATAATATAACACAAATTAGCCCTAACAGTTATTTATAGAATAAAAAAAAATACCTTTAAATCTACGCAATCTTTCCGCATCGTGTTGCCTATTTTCGCCAGGTCCGGAATCCATCTCGGACTGCGCGTTACGACCGTTGATTTTTTTTAAGTGACATTTGACTTAAAAAATACGTTTCATAAACCATTAACGTTTGTTGCACAATTTGGAATGTTTTACGTTTAACAAAGTATTCTATATTACAATTAATAAATTTCAATTAAAATAAATATTTTTTAATTACTTTTATAAAAATGCCGATATTAAGCAGTTGTATAATTGTTTAACATGACATTTTTTTTCTATTTATGTCATATGTTTTTAAAATATTGAATCCATTTCTCAGTATATAAAATATTATATATTTTTTAAAAATTTTAAAGAAAATAGAAAATGTTAATTTGTAAAAAGTGTCGGGGGTGAACAGGAATCATTCATTAAAAAAAAAAAATATGGTCACTAATTGTGCGTCTGCGCTTTGTCGAGTACGGCTCGGTGGTCCTCGTGAGTTGCGTGAATGTTCATGACATTTTATCAATCCAGTGAATAAACGGATATACAACTGTTCAAAGTATGTGATCACCGTTTAAGATATTTTTTTGGAAGTATTACGTGATGAAACATTGTGTGAATTGATAGATCGCGTTTGCTTCTATGCCAACGTGTGCACATTTCGTCAATCGCCATAGTTATTTTACTGTTTAATGTATACTTAAAATGCTCTTTCTGTTATCTATCATAATAATTATTTTCAATGACGCGTTACTAAAAATGTAATCGTTTAGTAAAATATGTTCCATTATATATTTAGGTTATGTTTGTTGCATTAAATTATAGGCGCATTTTTCGCCAATAAAATTTATTTTAATCAGTATAGATTTTCTCTTACAATGTTTAAAATTTCAATTCACTATTCACCAATTTTATATTACAATTATTTGACAAATAATATCTATTAAATTCTTTTCTGTAGATGCCAGGAGTCGACGAAGTAAAGTCATCATGGGCGGATGAAATGGAAGCAGATCAAGTAGTATTACCTCCACCAACAGAAGTTAGGGAAAATGATCTGAAAATTGTTACAGAATATAAACTTAATGAGTACGATAAAAAAGTTAAAGTTGTTCGCACTTATAAAATTGAAAAAAGAACTGTCTCAAAAGTAATTTTGATTTTTTCATACATTTTATTAATATATTTTTATGTTTTAACTACATATTTTAATTTTTAATACTTAATTTAGTCAATAGCGATTCGTAAAAATATTCCTAAATTTGGAGATTCTGCAAACGATAAGCCCGGACCTAATCCAGCAACAACATTAGTCGGAGAAGATGTGTTTATGCAATTTATTACATCTCGAGAGGAAAGTACGAGACCGGAGGAAAGTGAACTGGAAGCTTTAAAAGCGAATCCTAATAACACAATTTTCAAATGTCGTACATGTCAAGGAGATCACTGGACCATCAGTTGTCCATTTAAACATCTTTCATCAGCAAAACCAGATATTAGTAATTATTTTAATAATATTTATTAACGTCTTGATATCGGATTTGAAACGATTTTATGTTAACGTCTCTTAAATCTTCAAACAATGAAAAATTTATATATATATATTATTTTAAGGTATGACCTCAACATCTGATGCTAAAAGTTCTCTTGGAGGCGCAAGCAGTGGTGCAAAATATGTTGCACCATCTTTACGCGAAGGTGCGCGACGTGACGTGCCTAGTATGAATCCTTTAAGACGGGACGATACTACTGCTATACGTATTTCTAACTTATCAGATACAACTGTTGAAGCAGATCTTGAAGATCTTGTAAAAATATTTGGGCCTGTTCAAAAATTATATTTAGCTAAAGAAAAGGTATCATAAATATTATAAACATTTTATTTTACTTTATTTATGCGTTATTATAATTTTAATTTGTTTCAGTCTTCTGGACAGTGTAAAGGATTTGCTTACGTTCATTTCAAATTTCGTAACGATGCCGCCAAAGCTATCCAAGCTCTTAACGGTCATGGATATGATCATTTAATTCTTAGCGTTGATTGGTCTAAACCTCCGGCAAATCAAAATTAAGAATCAAGATTTCAATCGATATATCATAAATTCTTCAGTTTACAATTATGCTTAAGTATTTATTGAATATCAATAAATATATAATGTATGAGAATGCTTATTTTAAGTGTATTTTTTTTTAATATAAAACTATAAATCCTTAAAATAAAATCTTTTTCTATGTTTATTTTTTTTTCTATTTCATTCTCCGTCGATATCGGATGTTTTAAAAATTTCAGCTATAACTCAATTAGGAATATAATTTCATCCGGTAAAAATTTTTCTAATATTTTAGTTTTCTACTTGACGTTAATTTTTTTTATTTATTTGTCAAGCTGGTGGATATATCTTTGACTATTAAAGATATTATTACGCCCGTGTAATATTTATACACTTCAATTTTTAAATACAAATAAAGCATAATCAATACAATTTTATTAAAATATTGTTTTTACGATTTTTCAGGTCTCTAACGTGGGCGATCAAAAAATAATTAGAATATTTAACAAAAACTTTTTTTTATCCGCGCGTTTGCGTACGCGCATATTATATAATACGTATCGATTGATTATGTATTTTTAACATTTTTCACTATTTTTAAAATTCATTACGAATATTTTCGATATAAAAATGTAATAATTAAAATGAAGTCGGACGATTTGAAGAGTTAGCGAACTAGGCGACGAGCGAACGCGCAAGCGCCGTCGACGGCGAGGACACGTGCGCCGTACGCCATACGACGGTCGGTTCCGACGGTCGTCGACTGTCAAAGGTCGAAGTTGCGTCGAGATGGAACCGCAAACGGCGTCGTCGCCCACGGTGGCCGCGTCGGCGATAGCCGCCGCGATCGTCCGCTTTCTGAGGTCCCCTCGGGCGTCCGCGGGCCTCGCTTCGGACGCGGCCGAGGGGCTCGAGGTCGCGGCGCAGTGCCTCGAGACCGCGTACGGCCTGAACCGATCGACGGCGAGTCCGACGCGGCCGCAGACGCAGCAGCCGGACCTCTGGGACTTGTTCTTCGCTCACGAGGCCGCCTCGTCGGTCGCGCCGGCCGCGGCCGCCTTCATGTCCGCGGCCGCTTTCCCGGGAGGAGCGCCGCCGCCCGGAGCCGCGTTCGTCGCCACCGGCACCGCGGGGCCCTTCGTCGTTCCCGGATTCCCGCTCGGGCCGCAGACGTCCCAGGCGCCGCAGCGGCAACCGCAGACGGTCGCCCCCGAGGCGAAGGCGCGGGCCGACGCCCTCAAGAACGAGGGGAACGCTCTGATGAAAGAGAACAAGTTCGGCGACGCCCTGCAAAAATACACCGAGGCGATCGGCCTCGACTCGACGAACGCCATATATTTCTGCAATCGCGCCGCCGCTCACTCGAGCATGAAAAACAACGAGGCCGCCATCGAAGACTGCCGTCGGGCGCTCGCTCTCAATCCCAAATACGGGCGGGCGTACGGGCGGCTCGGTTTGGCCCTCACGAATCTTAACAGACATTCGGAAGCTCGCGAAGCTTACAAGATCGCCTGCCAGCTCGAGCCCGAAAACGAAGCTTACCGCAACAATCTCGCCGTGACCGAGGAGACGCTCGCGTCTCAGGCGCCGCCTCAGTTCCCCGGAGGCATCGGAGTCGATTTGGGCTCTCTGCTTCAGAATCCGGCCCTCGCCAATGTCGCGACGCAAATGCTGTCCGATCCCGGTTTGCAAAATTTCATGGGACGTCTGCTCGGCAATCTTAGCGGACCGCAGGGACAGGACGCCCCTCCGGGAGGCGAAACCGAACCCGCCGGAGGAGGAGGAGGAGGCGGCGGTGGCGGTCTCAACATCCTCTTGCAGGCCGGACAGCAGCTGGCTCAGCAGATGCAGCAGGCCAATCCGGAACTGATCGAACAGCTGCGTCAGCAGATGACCAATAATCAACGGCCCCCTTCGTCGAATCCTCCCGATAATCCTTCGAAACCTCCTCAGTAAATATGACGACGTCGAACCGACCTAGTATAATTTTATATTATAATCGATATTTTATACTCTCGTTTGTTATTTTCAAAATGTCGGTTTTTATTCCGCCGCAGTTTATCGAGACGGTAAATTTATGTTATGCGAATAGCGAGACGTTAGTCGTCGTCGACCGTTTCGGATTTTAATATCTATTTGTATAATGTAAATGTACCATTATACGCGGGAGATTCTCGACTTTAACGTGAATGATTAAATTTCAATTAATATAATGCAATTCTTGTAATAACGATTTTGAAAGTAATTTTATTATTAATGTAATAAAAAAAATATATGAAAATTTTTGTCATTTTGAAGTATTATTAAGCATAACATCATCAAAAATTATTAGCTATCTGAAAATACAAACATATATTTCTTTATCATGTAGACTTATTGAAATTTAAAATATTGTTACATCACAAAGAAAAAAAAATATATATAATATAAAGTTTGATGGCTTTAAATGACGAAATTTTGATTTTTATTAATAAAATTTATTTTGATATTTTATATTTAAAGTTATTTCTTCTAAAAACACAATATCATTCACAATTTTTACAGTACAAATTTTATTTCCCAAAATGTGTTTTGGTGCTTTAATCACATTCGTTGAAGCCGATTACCTCCCATAACAAAATATTTCTTTTAATTCGTTTTTTCTTTCAATATGATACATCATTAACTTGTATTTTATGCTGAGAATATTATCTATTGTTATAATCCATATTATGAGCACTGTGAATTAAAATTTTTCATCTAGTCACAAAAATATTTTTTTCAAATTCAGTTATTTGGATTTTAATAGCATGTCGTTGAATATTTACTTTTTGATCTACATAAATAATACAAGTGTTTTTTTTTTATACTAAATTGTAATTTATCACATAATAGTGTATGATTGAAGATGATAATATATTTTTGGAATATGGGTAACATACAGGGAAGTGTTTTTTTTTTATGTAGTCTAATATATTTTCATTTGTTGGTGTTGCTCAATGATAAAATTTAAACAATTTTATATTACATTTAGTTATCTTTCAGCAAGTTTTCTCACGTTCAAAGTAATATATTTTTAATTATTGCAAACTTTATATTTTCTTTACTCTTCATATTAAAAAAAATGTCATTAAAAATTATTTATGTTAGTTGATTTTATGATTCTCTGCAATTATTGTTTATTTGTTCCGATTAATAAAAATAACTTAAATAATACATAATTAGGTTGTAATGTAGAAATTTAAAAGAAAACTTGCAAAAGTGCTCTTCTTAATATTTTTTTCTCAAATAAAATTGATCATCTAATTTTCAATCATTTGTATGGTACTAAAATAGATAAAAGCGATAGTATAACTTTTTCTGAAATTATTTTCACTAATTGAAGGTAATTTGACTTGATCTAGCGAGTCAGTTTTGTGTTAAACTGCACTCGTATATTCTGATTTGTTTGGAATTTGTCTGAAATTTAAAGGTAGATGTTATCATTTTGGTAAAAAATATACCAATGTTATGAATTTTAAGATGCGTAAATGATGACATCAGTTGGTTATTGTAGGTTAAAGAAACGAGTACTGACTTTAATTAAACATACATTAAAAAAAATAATATTAAGTAGGTTTGTTATACTTTGCCACATTCGTATAAATGGCATTGGCCTTTATGTAAAGAATATATTGTGATTTCTGAATTTAAATTAAATAAAGACGATTGCTTTACATTATTCTATTTTTTTTTTTAAAAACCTTACAAAATATTTTATTCTTGTCTTAATAATTTCAATTATTTTAAAAAAGGTTCTGCCATAAAACTAATATATTATTCACTTTCCTATGAGAATTTTTTTTTAATAATAATGAACCACTGATAATTCAACACTTATCAATGTTTTTTTTTTTAATTAAAAAGCATTTTTTCTAAAACGTTTTATATTTAATGATTAAATATCGATTGAGAGATATAATAAATTTCTGAAATTCTACAATTTCAAAAATGATTTTCCATGGATTCACTTGATTTCAAAAAAAACTTTAAAATTAATAAAAAGACTTTTATAATATAAAAGATATTTTAAATTTCTTTTTCAAATTATATTTGATTACTTCATGTTGAAATTTTATAATTGTATATTTTTTTCTTTATTTGATGTATATTAAAATTGATTATTAGTTAATATATATTATTTTTTTTAAAATCGTTACTAAATTTTATTAAACATGAAAAATCACATTTATTTTAAATGCAATATTAATTATTTTTGTATTTTGAATTTCGACTTAAAAATAAATATATTTTTACAAAAACAATCACAAAATTAAAATAATTTTCATTGTATTAAAATATGTGCCTTTTCAATTTTTCCTACTATAATAAATTTTCACAACTAGCAACACTTGATATTAGATTTATTATTACCTTTCGTGCTTGAAGTTGTCACAATAAATGCTACGACTTTGGAAGCTTGCGCTCATTATATAATTTAAATACATGAATTGATTTTAAACATGAACTTATCTGAAAATGTCTTAAAAACTTTGGCAGACTGTGGAATAGGGCAACGTGCTCCTCAAGATATTTTTTTTAAATCAAATCAAATCTTATCTGAATTGACCCAACGTCTTTCCGTATTTGATATAGATACTGGAAAATACTCAACAAATGTGTATGTTAAATTATAGATATATATTTTTTTCAATGTTCATATAAATAATATTTTCTCTATAACACTTTTTTAGCACCTCATTTAAATGTCATGTCCCAGGTTGTACGGCATCATTTGGTTGTTTAATTGAATATGAATCTCATTATAGTTCTGGTAATATGTTTTTTTAATAATTTTGTATTTGATTTTTTATAGTTTAAAATTTTTTAACCTCGTTTACATGAAGATTTTAATTCGATTATGACATTTTTATTTTAGCCCATAAATACCGATGTTGTGAATGCAAAAAAAGTTTACCAAATCCTCATCTTTTGGATTTGCATATCGCAGAAAACCATGATTCATTTTTTGCTGCGTTATCTGAAAGAGGACCGTCAGTGAGTAAATACTTCAATATATACACCCAACTCTTTTTTTTTTACACGATAGATACATTCCTAAAAAATAGAAAAAAAATCGTGCAAATAAATGCATACTGATAATAATTTGACTTGCATACTGAAAATAATGATATGTTCCACAATTTTAAAAAATCGCGTAAGATAAAAAATCTCCATACATTTTTCTAAAACAACGAGCAAAAATATAATAATGAAATCCATATTTATATATCTGTAAATTGATCTTTGCATTGTGATGTGTTCAAAAAATCGATTACAATATTCTACTCAGACAGATAATTGAAACTTATAAAGTATAATAAAAATTTTAGGGATTTGTGTAAAAAATATATTTATTCTTATTGGTAAACCGCGTTATTTCAAAATTGTGTATATAAAAATGTCGTGTAAAAAGTCAGGTATATATATATATATATATATATATATATATATATACCATATATATATATATATATATATATATATATATATATATATATATATATATATATATATATATATATATATATATATATGTATACATATATTTTTGGAAGTTATTTTGCTAATATATATATTTTTTATAGTTCATGTGCTATGTTGAGAATTGTAAAATCAAATTCTTGGATCCCAAAGAGAGAATGGAACATTGTATAAAAGATCATAAATTTCCTCCCAACTTTAGATTTGATCAGAAAGTGACCAGAAAAGATATGAAACCTAATGTCGCACGTGATCAAATATTGGATAATCGTCTAGAAACATCAAGTGCTGACACTGATTTGTCAATTCAGGAAAGTCTAGAAAATATGCAAATCTCCAAAGAATTTACTTTTAACAATTGTCGACAAAAAGCTTTCTATTGTGATAAAAAAAATGAAAACAAAAATTCTGAAGTTACAATAAAAGCTAAAAAACCTGCCTAAACTAAATTATATATATATATATATATATATATATATATATATATATATATATATATATATATATGTATGTACACTGCATTTTCCTTTGAATATAGATCATATTTGCGTGATCTTTCCAGTAAATAACTAATGTAATTGCAAAGTACATTTATTTGTTATTCTTTTATGTTACTTGTCATAATTATCTTTAAAAAATGATGAACAAAACAAGCGGGGAGAGAAGTTGGCGTATATATTATGTAACCAAAAAAAACATGTCTTTAAAATCTAAATATATACAAAAATGAAAATATAAAAGTAACATTTCAGGAAAAATAAAAGTCACAAAAATTAATTATTTATCTATATTTCTGCATTAGTTAACCATAACTGTAATAAATCAACATAAATGCGTTAATAAAAAATTTGTTCAAAAAATTGACCATAAACAATAGCAAAATATATATATATATATATATATATATTTAATACATGTGATTATATGTTCTTCTAAGATAACGAAAACAAGCATTGCACATAAAAATACTATCAATCAATAATGTGAAAACAAGAAATACATAAGCACCCTGCATAGATACCTTTACAACGTATGCGTTTTTGTTTAATTATACTCATAGTATTTATAATTATAAGTTTGAGAATCTGAAGTGTCCACGGTCAGGTCGTATTTCAATACAGGGTTTTATATAAAAAAAATCGAGGTATATAAACACACGTGTAAATGTGTGCTTTAAAATTTTCTGCTAAATATGTATATTAGATATTAACTATTTTATATGTTTATTATATTTGTATATTTTAATATGTCTTCTATTTTACAAACAATTTAATAAATTCATCATCACAACAGTCTTGATGTTTGTAGTTCACACACAATGATTCTCCTTACTTAATAAAAAACAAAACAGGTAGTAGTTTTATCTACAATAATTATTACAATAAAAATGTGGAAAATTACAATGCTACTATAAAATACGTTTTATATATATATTAAAAAAAACCATTGCATTAGTAATGGTTTTGGTGCGTATTTAATTCAAACGTGCACCTGCACATTTGTATATATTAACTTAATATAATTAGTATTTCTAATATATTCACATATATAGTTAATATTATGAAATAGTTTATTAACAATGCTATACTTTCAAACGATAAATACTATTATATATGGTCAAAAAAAAAAAGCGAACGCATCAATTAGTTAAAAATGAAACTGGAATGCCATCAACTTGAAGTCGTAAATATCAATATATATATATATATATATATACATACACACATATATATATATATATATATATATATATATATATATATATATATATAGTAATTTAAAAATATCAATTTTAGATACTTTTCTATTTAAAAATGTTATTTTTCTCTACAACTAGATAGAGGTATTAAGATATAATTGGAGTGTTTTATAGGTTACGAAAAAGGATATTTAGAGCCAAAATTATAAATATGAAATTTGGACAAATCTTTCCTCGTTTATCACGTCTTTATTCTAATGGTCCTCAAAAATATTTAATCAATTTATCGACTGTAGATGTATATTTATACCAAAAATTCTGTTTAAATGATATCCAAATATTATAAAACAATTTGTATAGTTAACCAAAAATATTTTTTTAATTTCAAAATTAAAAAGTATATGTGAATATAATAAGAGTATGTCAGCTTTGTGACCAAAAGTTTTCACAAATTGTTGGTAATAAATTAATAAGATCCCATAAATAAATACTAGGTGGATAATCTAGAGCACATACACAGTAATATTATATTATACATTATAGTATATTTTACATCAAAAGAAAAAAGGTAATCGGTTTCCAATAAAAAAAAATTAAATAAAAAATAAACAGAAAACTTATTATTTTCACATAAAGTACACACGTATGCGTGTGAATGTACATAGACTGCAAATCTTACAATGTGTACAATGATCTAAAAGTATTTACGATATGATTTACAGTCAAAACACTAGTATTGTTTAAATAATTATAATTTTGTGTGCAATTTTTATATAATGTATTCTGAATACACGAAAAATATTAATGTTAATTAATATATAATAAAATTGTCATAAGAATTGACATACACTACAAAAATACATACAAAATAATTAATGGTGATATCAGAAGTAACAGAAATTAGATTTCAATAACTTCAATTTTATATATATATATATATATATATATATATATATATATATATATATAATGAAATAAAACATTCAAAATTTGTAAAAAATTTCATATGTACAATTAATGTTAATTTAATTTGTTATACTTCAAACTTTATAAATATTATATTAAAATCACACTATTACAAGTCTCATATACATAAACAGTTATATTTATATATCCATTCACAAAAAAATATTAATAACTTTTGAATCATACCTTTATATATATATATATATATATATATATATATATATATATATATATATATATAAAGCTGATATTTCTTTATAATATATATTTCCAATTTAATCTTTCTTGGCTGATTCTAGATACGCATACTTAAAAAATTATGAAAAAATAAAAGTGCCATTTTCAATTCAATAAAATTTAAATAAGTATATGTATATTTTTTTAAATATGCATAATAAAAATATAAATTACGTTTCTAAATACATCAATTCATTGGTTTTTCATTATAAATATTCAATTAAATCAAACACAGCTACAGTTTTAAAATCAGCAAGCGGTCAAAGTAACCGCTCTGCTCATAGGTAATATTAGCAACATTTTTTTTTCTTATTATGTGAACGGCGAAGATTAACAGTATCTGAATGAGCATTTACATTCTGTCTTTCTTTCATTTCCAATTTACTACGCAAAACCTACAATGAAAATTAAGTTAATACATTAAAGATATATACAAAAATAACACAACGTGATTATATAGTTACCATTTTCGTAACTTGAAGGAACATTTCTTCTACGTTGATATTATCTTTGGCGCTAGTTTCAAATAAAGGTATACCCATTGAGTCTGCAAATCTTTGAGCATCTTCTGTAATAACTACTTTACGTTCTGGAGTATCATTTTTATTTCCAACTAAAATTCAAATTTTATTATTAATTTCACTATCACATAAAAATGTTATATATATATATATATATATATATATATATATATATATATATATATATATATATATATGTATTTTATACATTTTTTTAATATGATATTAATTACATTAATTATAGCATTCCATGTAAATGTTTATAATAATTTTGTTTCTACTAATAAAATTAAATTTAAAATGAATTATTACTTTTTAAATAAAATTATAAATCATTCTTTGTTTTGAAAACAATCCAATAATAAATAGAACAATTTATTAAATTGTTAAAAGAAAATTTAAATTTATAAATAAGTTACCTAGAACTCTATTTACTACGTCACAATTTTGTTCAATTTCGTGTAACCATCGCTTTACATTAGCAAATGATTCTCCACTAGTAACATCATATACTACAATTACACCGTGAGTTCCTCTATAGTATGTACTAGTTATTGTTCTAAATCTTTCTTGTCCAGCAGTATCCCAAATTTGGAGTTTAACTCGTTCCCCATTTATTACAACAGTTCTGATTTTAAAATCCACACCTATCGTGGTTATGTAACTTCCAGAGAATGTATTATCAGCAAATCTTAATAACAACGAGCTTTTTCCAACTCCTGAAATGTATATAAAATATAATTTATTCATACATAAAATTTTGTTATTTAAAAATTAATTTTCTAAACAATTTATTATAAAAATACGTATCTTCATAATTTGAGGATGTTTAATTTTTAAAATTAAACAAATAAAAAATTAGAATATAGTAATTCTATGTATATAATATTGGTCAAAAAATGTTTGAATATTTTCAAATATTCTTTATATGTATAATAAATAAAAAATAAAATTTTGAATAGGAAAATTTGTTAGGAAATAGATACCAAAGGACTATGTGAAAAAAACAATAATAATTGATAAAGACAATGCAGTCTTAGATTGTAACGCAATTTTAATTAGAGTCGTGATTATTTGTTAACTGTTTTATCTATTTCTAAATTTTTATGATTATTTATTAACTATTTTATCTATTCATAAATTAAATAAAATGCTTAACATATATACACAATATCCAAAGGAAGGAAACACGATAGTATAATCCCACATTTAATGTTCATTTCAAATATTATCAATAATAATAAATGATAATAAATTTAAAATGTTTGTCATAAAAGAAAATTGTATTAATCTAATTCTTTAACGATTATATTGATAACAATTTTATAACTGCAATTTTGATGGAAATATTATTCAACATATAAATTTTATATTAGAAGAAAAGGAAAATAATAATGTGATAATGCAATAATAGAGTAAACAATATGGATAGATGTTTAACGCGATCGATTGTATACATACATCATATTATAATAAAATTATCAATTTTTAAATTGAAATTTGGAAGTAAATAAAACGTATTACATTTCAATAAATTATTTAAATTAAAAAAACTTCTTATACATGAACACATGAATTACCAATAATAAATGCGCATAGTTGCAAATGAAATTTGACATTATTAAACTATTTATGGCAAAATTAAAAAAAATGTAATACGATGCATTAAAAATATAGATACTGAACGAGATGGCAAAAAATCATAATATAAAATTATCACTAATCTAAAACATTATGTGCATAATTCAAATACTTTAAAAATTAAAAAATTTCAACACACTTGGATATATTATCAATTTTTTATAATTTTTATCATCGTTTAATACGATGATTTCCAAATTTTATATTACTAACTCTCCTCCTTTTTTATATAATTATTTACTTATTTTAAAAAGTTCTCTATTTTCCCTTTCATTTAAAATCAATGAGAAACGAAACCTAGAAATATCACGAGTTTAAGGAATAGACACATTTTTAAATGTTAAAAAGTTCCAAAAAAAAAAAGCAATTAACAGTAGAAGAGATAATAATATAATACGTGTTAATATATTTTAAAGTAATTTGTTTTTATTGCAGTGATCATTCTGTTTATTTGCTGAACAAACTCGTAAGAATATCGTAGACGATAAAATGTCAAAAGTTTTTCTTCTTATGAAATAGTTTCGATATTTCGATTTCATATAAAAATAATGTGTTTCATATAAAAATAATGGCAGCGATATTTTCGTTGAATCGATTCGATATATTCACCAGATCGATTCAGTCAAAATTTAATATTTTAATATAGTATCGCATGTAAATTTTATCAATTTTTTCTTTTCTGAATATATTTTATATTGTGGATTTTTTTATCTAAAACATATTAATTTTGAGAAATATGAATAACTAAATTAAAGTAAAAATGTGCATAATCATATAAAAATAATGTATTTCTACTCAATACTAACTGTTAGAGAAAATTAATTGAAAAAGGAAACGCGTCGAATCTATATTTCTTTACGCTTCCGTTGTTCCGTTTTTTAATGGATGCTATTGCAGTCTTTTTAAATTGGAAAATACATTTGGGGTTCTCGCACTGATATATTAAAAAAACCTTTGAAAATTTTAATCGGAGACAAATTTAACAATGGTTATGTGTGCGTCTTTTATCAATAAAATTAGCCAATTTATCGAAGAGCCGCCCAATAAAACGAGCAACGCGTCCAGATAATTTTGGACGCCATCTTTTTAATTGAAACTCGAAGAATTATCTCGAGTCCGACCGCGACTTAAACTTAACTTAAATTTTTATATTTTTTTTAAAAACAATTTTCGCTTTTTAGATGCGTCGGTTTAACGAACTTCGACAAACTCGAGAATTAGGCGATATTTTATAGTAGAGCTCATTTAGATTCGAGTCGTTTCCTTTTATTACTAATATTTAACGAGCCGACTCAAAACTATAATCACCGCTGTCGCCGATGATGAGTAGCTTGAAAAGGTGGTCGTATTCGCGAGCCATGTCTCCAGGTCGGAGGCGCCGCCCCGTTCACGAGTGACGCGACACAAATGGGGCGCGGGAGGCGCCGCCCCGCTCCCCGCACCTCGGCCTTCGCCCCGCCCGCGACGCACGCGCCACGAGCCACAGCCGCACGACGTCACAAACCAACACACTGCTACTGCCTTTTCGCCCTCACGTTGCCGCGCCTTTCGCTATCGTTATCTCCCGTGTCTTTTGAATACGCGTACACAAAATAAACTGTTTTTTTGTTTGCCCGCAATTTATTGATTTTTTTTTAACACTCTTCGACATAAATAAAATTCTATATTTACGTTATTTCTTTAAAAAATACCAATTTTACGAAACCATATCAACGATTAGAAAAACTTTCTATAAAAATAAAAAAAACATAATACGTTAGTCAATTTCAATCGATGATTACAATATCTTGATTGCGCGCGTTCTTAACCTTAAAAATATAATTTTATTTTGCATACATTAAACGTATGGCAGTATAGTACATGATCGTAAAAAATCTTGTTTGGCCTTTATCGATTTGACGTTCGGTCGCGTTCGCGGTTATGTTTACGATGGCGTCGGAGAAAGGGGGTCACGTTGCGGATTCCGAGATAGTTGTGAACTTTTTGAAAAATAACACTAACATGAAGGACGAAGAAAGACTTAAGCAGGATTTAAAAAAAAGCTTCGTTCTCGGCAAGCGCAGAAGTCGAAGAAAAATAGAGAAGAAACGAAAAAAGACTAAATATCTTTCTAGGCGGGATAAAGCTCAACTAGGACTGTTTCGCTTACCGACGAGAGGCTTGAAATATGCGGAGGTCGTTCGGATGAACGATCTGTGGAACGAATACATGAAACGATATTTAGAGTTGGACGAACGCCCGATCCCAGACTTGGGCGATAAAGCTTGGGAAAATTTTTCATTATCTTTATATAAGGCAGATTTCCACGGCGCAATAATAACCATACACGATTCTAAATGTTCCAGTTTAATAGGCAAAAACGGAATCTGTATAATGGAAACGAAGAACACCTTTAAAATCTTATGTAAAGATGATACCGTTAAAACTATACCTAAAACTGGCTCTGCATTTATTTTTCATTTGCGAGAATTTGAATTCATGGTTTTTGGTAAACACGTTGCAAAAAAGTCTGCAGAAAGATCTGTGAAAGTTTCCAAGTTATTTTCGCTCGCCGAATTATAATATAAGCGTAATATTAAAAGGTTAAGTCCGTTTTCTATATTTTCAGTATCAGTTGTAAATATTTCTAATGTAAACCGTGTCATTGGATGAAATGTAATGATAGATAGCTGCGTTAATATTTAATAATAAAATATATACAAAATGAAATAAAATATATTTGACACATTTTTATTCTAAAACTTTTATATTTAATCTAATCAGCAGTCATCATAAATATAATAGTTAACATTACACCAGAATACATATATAGGAATATTTGTATTATCAAGATCGGTTCTAGACAATAAATAAGCGTAATATGTTTGAATTAAGAAATAAAAATTACAAGTCTTTTCCTAATTTATATGAAATATTTTATAAATCTACAGTACTTAAATTTGTTCCTGAGTGAGCAGGTAAATCATCTTCAACTATAAGTTTTCCTATAGGTGTAATTGCTGAATCTTTTTCGCGTAATTTTATCATTTCCGATTGTAGTTTCTCTAGAATGGCATAATTAGGTTGATTGACTGCAGCTCTGGATTGCAACAGTGTAATTTCTTGTTCTTCTTGCTTCTTTTCTTTGAAACTTTTAACTGATCTAGTACCATATAATCTCAACAACGATCCCCAAGATGTAATATTAGGGTGGAGAGCCTATTATTTAATTTTTATTTTAGTTAAAAGCACATTTGTATAAAAAACATACTAGAATAAAAACCTGTAATATGGCTTGAGATGCTCTTTGTTTCCCATCACGTTTATTTTTACAAACTACAGTAGCTGTATGTTTACCAACTGTTATGGTGAATTCGTTCCTTTGATGTTTTAACGTATTCATCTGGAAATTAAATCAGCGATAGCAAACTTTATACTGGTAAATGACTCAAATAAAAGTGTTTTTATATTGTAACCATAAAGAACCTGATATTTTATTTCTCTAGCTCCGGCACCAAAATTCCTAGCTAAACAAGTTTGTAATATTGTATGAGGTGATGGTTCCATAGTTTTTGCACAAAAATCAGCAACTCTAGGATCTTCTATCATTATATCATCAAAAAACTGAAATGAAGCGTGTTAATTACAATTTTATTGTCATTCTGACTGATTAACATTTATTACATAATTAATAATTGATCAACATATATAAAACTAACTGCTAAATCTTGATCACAAGCACGACTAGTTGTACCATTCAATTCATTATCTTGGGTTATTTTTTCACGCATTTCAGGAATTAAAATTTCTATAGAAGCCTTTGCTGCAGCTGATTTTGCCATTCTTTTAGATGTACCATATCCAACACCATATTTAATTCCATTTATAGATACAGTTGCTGAATATGGAGTAGCTCCATTTTCTAGTATTGAAAAATATTTATTATATTTATTTAAAAATAAAAAACAATAAAATAACGATAGAAATACCAAGTTCTTTAAATTCATAAGTAGGTTGTTTTTTAAGAGCTCGTTGTACATATTCATGTAAAATACAAACGTAACTCTTTCCATTAGGATTCATCAAACATTCTTTTTGAACTGTTTTTAAAGTACCTAAAACACCTACAAATTGTATCATATGTAAAAATAATGCAGTTTTATAGTAAATTAAAATGTGAATCCGCATACCTTGATTATCAGAATCTTGGGAACTCGTTACTAGAGCAGTGCGTATTGGGAATGTAATGAGTTTTGTTCCGTCAGGCAAAGTTGGGCGTTGAAGAGCTTTCCGTGTTTTAGTAAATTTTCTGCGTTCCGACCATGATCTACAATATAAATACATATCAATATATGTATAAATATATAAAATAACATAATGAACTTGAAAGTTTTTCATACTTAAAACGCATGATATTAATCGTTTTAAATTTGAAAAGTTTTTTACAGTATTCAGTAACTTCTGAATGTCGCAGATGATGACTTTTCCAATTTTCTTGTGCTGTTTCTACTTTAGCACTTGGTAACATCAAAGCCATTGCTCTAGCAGCTTTATCTTGATCAGTTGAATCGGAATTTACTAATTTTTTAAGAAGATCTTGATTTTTAATATTTCTTGTTGGTTTAAGTGTATCATTGTCTTTATCTTTTGATTCGACTTTTTTTGATACATTTTGTTCAATAATATCAACTTGTTTGTCACCACCATCATTGTTATTATCATTAGGATAATCTATACCAGAATTTACGATCTCACAACAAGATTTCTTTGCATCTATTTTACTAGACTCGCATTCACTATTTATGAAATCAAAATTTCTTTTTTCTGCCTTTCTAACATCAACTTCATTAGTTGATTTATCAACAGTGTTTTCGTTATTAATATCACATTTCATTAAATTTTGATTATTTTTCTGTATATTCTCTTGTTCTAACGCTCTACTATAATTTAAACATGGTATGGCGCTTATTGGAATTTCATGTTTCTAATAATCAAAATATTGACAGATATTTATGTAAAAGTTAAAATTTATGATAAATTATATACTAAAAATATATTTACTCTAACACTCCCTGGTCCTAAAAAATATGGTTTAGATAATGTACAAACTCTTGATGGTTTATGAAGATATAATGGCATCCCACTATTATGAATTACCATTAACCAACCTAATGGCAATACTTCAAAATGATTGATACCTTTCTCTAGGATTAAAAATCAAATTTATAAAATTATATATATATATATATATATATATATATATATATATATATATATATATATATATATATATATATATATATATATATATATATTAGAAATAATGCATTATAACTGTTGATACCTTCTAATACTAATTTTTGCCTTTGGTCATATGGGCATTCTTTCCGTTTTGGAGTGCCCTTATAATTATCAGGTAAGGGTTCGTCTAATAAGGCCTCAATTTCTTCCTCAGGAACATCATCTGAATATCCTTTCATTATAAAATTAATTTTAGAAATAAAATAAATAATTAAAATACAACATTAATTAACAAAAAAATACATTAAAACAAGAAAATAAATACACAAATAAAAGGCATTAAAATGGTTATTTATATGACATACTTTCAAAATCACTATCAGAATCATTTTCGGTCTCTCTCTCGCTTTCCTGATTTATATCATCGAGAACTAAAAATTCTTTTAAATTATTGGAATCGTCGTTCAAGGAGTCAGAATCTTGCCAATTAATCGACTTGAGGTTTTCTTGAGAAACATTTATATCGTTCTGATCCTCTTTGTTCGTAACGATGTGCAAATTTTCATTGTTCATAGAACATTCCAATTTTACATCAGACATTGACACGTGAGATTCATTTTCCATTTTAACCGAAGAGACCATTATGATGAAACTATTGTCAAATGATGCTACTGAAACTGAATAAAACATAGCTTATTCTTATATACATATGACGTAGAAATCGAATATCAGATTTATAAAATTAATATAATAAAAACAGAAATCACGTTTATAAAATCTTTCCAGCTTCAATTGTCAAAATAAAAAAAATATTACGATGTAAAAAAACCATTGCATTTTCACCTGTGTCATTATCAAATAATCCTTACGACTCATTAAACGAGGATTCCTCAAAGTGGAATTTGCATTAAATAATTCCGCCTATCCCACTTTAAGGATGATCCCGGTGATAATGTGTAATTCTAGATATTGATAAATAACACTTAAAAAGAATAAAAATTATACAAAACTAACTATCGATAAGGTTAAAATTACATAATATATTAAGGTAAAGACAAGACGACTTCCTAACGAAAAACGTTAATACATAAAAAAAATGTGACAAATTGGAGAAATCTCACAGTCGAGTTTAGAATTTTAATTATATTTAAAATAATTTTGAAACTTTTTTCATAAATATGATGGAACTCGGAGCGGGATTTTTGTAAGGCATTATTTTATGTATAGAATTTAATTTTTATTAAGTTTCGGATAGAATATGCATTGAATTACGCGAACGCTCATTATCAATTTACAAAAAAAAAAATCTAGCTATTTTTCGAGTCGAATCTTCGATTTTAAGCTTGTCGCATTTATAATATTTTTACTTCACAGCTAAAGGAAAACGATACCTCGACATTTAAATTCGTGCAAAACTCTAACCGAAGGAAATATTTCTAAATTATGAGCTTACTATACATAGATAAAAATACGAGATTTTTCATAGCGTTTTTTAACTTTTTATGAGACAAAAATGTCTCTCTGAATTAATTTCGGGTATACGCGCAACATAATCGCAAGTAGAAATTGTGCGTTATTTTTGTTCACAACGTAAGGTTTCAAAACGGACAGAAGCTCTAGCAGAATTTCGGGAACTTCCCGTCGAAAAGAAACAAAGAGGCAAATAAAACAAAACACATACTCAAAACGGAAGAAAATAAAAAATAAAAGACGATATGGATCGAAACAGTATTGATAATCGTAAACGTATCGATATTGGTAATCGGTATCGTATCGAAGCAGGATTGGATTATCTACAGCGGCCAATGGGCGAAAAATCCAATGCAAAGAATGGATCATATTGGATTTTTCCATTAGACACAGTAGAATAATCGAGCGCCGGACATCGAACTTCCCTCTTCTTACTCTGAGCAAATATCGTCGAGCCCCAGTCTTCCGAGAGCGACGCCTTCGAACGCCCTTTCGTCCGGCGACCGCCGACGAACTCGCCTCTGCCCACGACACGCTTGCCAACTTAAACGAGTTCATATTTTCCTCTTTTTTATACAATTTTTGCCTACATATTTTGGGAACGAAAGAATATTTTAAAACGTAATCGATACATTTATATTTATAAAAATAAAACGTTCGTCGTTTAGCGATCGCAAGTTGTTCATAAAAAAATAAATAAATAAAACAAATTTAAAAGTTAAATTAAAAAATATTTCGGTTCAATTTTTGGGGTCGGAACGCGTATGCGTGATTGTTCCATGCGTAATTTTTAGCCTTAAAAAAAACGTGTCCGATATTAGGAAATCGCGAACGAGATAACGCGTTCGAGGGCGTCGTAACGGTGATTAAGCGCGCACGCGTATCGTCGTCGCCGGGTCGGAGGGCGGGGCGCGCCGGTTTCGAGCGTCGAGCGTCGAACGTTTGGCGGACGGCGACATGTCGGCCACCCTGAAGCCGTATTTGTGCGCCGTGAGACACACGCTGGCCGCCGCGCTGTGCGTGTCTCACTTCCCGTCGCAGGCGGTCGAAAGGCACAACAAACCGGAGGTGGAAGTGCGCGCGGCCAAAGAGCTGCTCCTGGCGCCAGCCACCGTCTCCAGATCGCCGGCGGAAAGGGTGCTCGTCGAGCCGTCGGTGAACTCGGTCCGCGTTTCGATTCTCGTCAAGCAGGCCGACGACATTGAGAGAATTCTCTGTAAAAAATTCATGCGGTTCATGATGATGCGCGCCGAGAATTTTGTCGTGCTGCGACGCAAACCGGTCGAAGGCTACAACATCTCGTTCCTCATCACCAATTTTCACACGGAGCAAATGTACAAACACAAGCTGGTCGACTTCGTCATCTATTTCATGGAGGAGATCGACAAGGAGATCAGCGAGATGAAACTGGCGGTCAACGCGCGCGCTCGCATCTGCTCCGAAGAGTTCCTCAAAAGATTTTAACCGAAGAAAACTGTCCAACGTTAACGATCGCAGTCAAATAAATACGATCGGTACTAACGTGTCCTCGTCGAGTGCTTTACGATTTATATTATTTCATCGTTTTTTTCTTTTCATTTGTATCGGCCTTTTTTCTTTAGATTTTTTTTATTTTATATTTTTTCCAAGTGTATATATGTATTATTATTCTTTTAGCGTTGCGCTCGCCTTAACGTTTGCACAAATAAATACAAACGTTTTAATGTATCGATGTCGATACTCGGTTTCGTGCCATAGTATAAATTCGATCGGCGAGATGCGATTTTATATTTTATAACTTGTTTAGTTTCTTTGCGGAACTTTACAATAAATTTTAATCTTAGGTGCCGCTTTAAATTTAGTATATCGATAGTAAAATATGTATTTCTCATTATTTACATAATTTCCGCTTTTTCCCCTTAACACTGAATTGATTTAAAATTTAATTTATTATATATATATATATTACTGAAATGTTGATGGGGATATTGAACAATTCATTTGCTGTAAATTGAAATCTAAATTTCGCTATTACCGATTCAAAATATGAATACTGTTCGTTTTAAAACTATCGTTTTTATTTGTAATGTAATACCGCTCAACTTCTTTTAAGTATGGTATATTATCGTGCGATGGAAAAAACCAAATATTGGCATTCTCTTTGTCGAAGAAATGGCGTGCGCTCGATGGAAAGATCGTAATATTTCTATACGATCCTCGTACACGGTTCTTTATATTAAATGTAGTAATATTGCGAGTTTTCATAGAGAATTAAATATATTAATGACAATTATATATGGCTGTGTAAAATTAACTTTAATTACACTCCATTAATCGTTATACGTTTGACAATATTCACAGTTATTCATTTTATAATTCATCATTTATTATTTATTAGTAAAATACTACACGAAGATACACATGTTATACTAGTGTTTGTTTAGTTATTCAAATTATATGTCAAATAATTTTTATGAAAAAATATATTTTAATTTAAATAAAATTAATTATAAGAAAAAGTGCTTTCATTTATTATATCTTTAGTACGATAATTTCTGTAAATATGATTAATCTTAATAAATTAAAGTAAACATCACAATGAATTTACAACGTAACATATGTATAAATATGCATTTTTCTAAGATTTTCGTAAGGTAAATCCTTGTCCTTTAAAGGCTTCGAATTGATCGTGTTCCTCCTTTTCATCTTTATTTACGATAGGTTTTAAAGTTCTTAAGAAACGCAATGTGCCAATATTATAATCATAATCAGGAATTCCTCTTACATAAAGCTGTAAATGATGTGAAATATATTTAACATATTACAAAAATGAAAAATATAAAAGCGTATTCATATTTGATTAACCTAATCAAAACATTTTTTTTGTTTCAAAATAATATAATAACCTGTTTTAATTTTGTATCGTCATCATTTGTGTTATCTTTTCCTGGTTTCTTTTTCTTTCCATCTAATCTATTTCCTTCACCTTTAAATGCGACAAATCCTCGCGGTTCAGGCATTAACGCGGCCAAATCTTCTTGTTTTTGATTACCCTGTGAATTTCCTCCTTCGTTTGCTTCATTTTCTTTTTCTTTATATCCTACTGGTGGAGCAAATTCTACCTAAAAATGACACACTTTGAAATGCTTAATGTAACATTAAATGATAACATTTCCTACGTATATACATTCATATCGCATTCGATTATTGTGACTGCAGTTCCTGGTTTTGTTTCAAGCACACACATTTCATATAATTTTGAGTTGTACTTTATGGCTATAACATCTCCAGTAGTTAAACAAGCAAAATTTCGAAGTCCATTTTCTAAAACTAAAATAAAATGTCAATATTGACGAGTCATTAAATTAATCAATAATTAAAGTAAATATAATAAATTTACCGGCTTTTGGATTTGTGATATCTAAAAAGTCTACAGAAAAAGGTTGAAAACGAGAAAATGTTGCTACCGGTAAGGATACACTTTCAATTTGTAACGGAGAACCCTCTTCCAAAACAAGATTGTGCATCATCTACAAATTAACGCTCTTTTACAAATGTTACGTTTTTAAAAAAAAAAACTATGCGAATGTACTCACCCAATGAGGTAAATAAACTTTTCCTTCATCAGCAATAAATTCTAAAACACCACAATGCGTAATACGTTTAGTTTTCTTGTTTGTAAGTTTAAACAGCATCGGATATTCAATATTCAGTCTCGTTAGTTGTTCCAAAGCTGACGGAGGCATTATAACTAAAAAATAAAAATATAAGCAACATAATGCATGTATTATAATATTCTACGATGTTACAATAAAATATAACAGAATAAACACTTTTTCCTCCTCTTTCTACATCTTGTCGCTCGTTACCGGGAAGCATGGACACCGAATAACAGCAGTATGTGGTTTCAAATCGTCTCGAGATGTCATGGAACATGCTAAATCCAAACTGAAACTTCCATTAATATAATATTGAACGATATTGTTAGTAAACGAAAATGTTATATAAATCTGAATAGTCAAAATAAAATTAGTATTGCGGTGTCGCGTTTCAAATAAAGAAATAACGTTCTTATAAACGCTACGTCACGCGAAAAATTCATAAAACGTAATAACGATGACATATTGCGTATAAGAAACATTTATAAAGGAAAAATGGACATTATACGGTATAATAATTTTTATACGATAATATTAAACGAAATATAAATTTTAAATTGTAAAATGAACTAAAATGCTTCGTTATTTATTATTAAAAATTACCATCTTGAAGGAAACGGTGAGCGATCGAAAAAATCAACGAAAACGCCTCGGAGAACTGTCAAAGAACGGGAAACGCAAACGAACAAACGATGACTCGCGACAAACGCTTCTTTCTTTTCTATTTTTGTCCACGTTATCCATTATATTTTATTTATTTACAAATTATAAATAAGAAAACGCATCGAAAAACGATAAGATAACGATAAAAGTGGATATATATAAAATTGACATTTTAAAAATATTTATTTGTAATTTCTTTAATATATTTTTAAGGCTATCTATTTTATTTATCTTTAAGTCGTTCTTTGAAAAAAATGCGATAATTTAAAATATTTGTGCGAAATAAGAACTTTCGTTTGAAATAAGAAATTCTTGAAAATTTTAATCGGAATCGTTATTATATTTTTTATTAACGACTCAATAAGTTTTTTTATGGTAAAAAAATTAATTTAGTTTAGTAAACGTGGATTTCTATCGAGAGACGAAACGCTTTTTTACGAAAGAACGTTTTTAGCATAATTTCGAACTCGTCCGGCCGGCTGAAAAGGCGCGGATTTGTCGGCGTTTCGTCGATAAGCGTACGAAGCGGAGCGGCGGCGGTTCGCGTCTCGCGACGGTTCGCTCGGTCGCGGATAGCGGATGTGGCAGTAGGCGACGTCCGGCCGCGTCGACGGACGTCTCTCGGCCCGGTCCCCGGCGATTCGGCGCCCGTCTCGCGCTCCTTCGATGCGCTGACCGTAAACCGTAGACCGGAGACCGGAAACGCCGTCGATTTCTCTTCCGCACCGTCGCGACCGCCGGCGCCGTTCAGACGCGAAACCGATTCCGCTCCGACGCCTTCGCCGCCGCCGCCGCCATGACGCAAATATTACCGATTCGCTTTCAGGAGCACCTGCAGGTAAGAACGCGCTTCGGGGGCGCGCGCCTTTCCTCGACGGCTCCGCCCCCGCTCCTCGCTCCGGCCGTCTCCTCGTCCCGTTCCGCCCCTCGCCGTCACCGTGCCGCGTCATCGCCGGTTCCCCTCGCCCCGCCACGCCCCCTGCTCTCGTTCGCTTTCTTTTATCCGCTCGCGATACGCGTAAACGCGTTCCGATGCGGACGCTTACGGCGTCCTCCTCGCTTTTTATGTTTTCCATTTTTCCGATGCGCCGGCGACGGTCGCTAAACGGATTACGCGCGACCGCCGCCGCCTAATTTCGTTAACGTTTTCTTTCGTTTCCGACGTGCGAAACCCGTTTCGTTAATTGACCCCTCGAGAACGAACGGAAACCGGGAACCGTAAACCGTATCCCGAATATGATAATGCGCAACTCGCGTAAATTGCGCGAAATTGATCGAAGAAATTTCGAGTGGGCGGATTCGAAGCGGCGAGAGCGAAACCTATTTTTACGTAATAATATTCGTTCGTTTCGGAAAAACGCGATCGATACGTTTATCTATATCTGGGCTTCGTCGTCGACGCGATAAGTGACCGATTTTCAAATTTTTGTTTACGTATAAATACCGTTTTTTTATATAAATCGAAAGCGTTTCTCCGACCCGTTTTTGAAATTATTTTACATCGTTTGACAACGAAAGTAAAATGCGTTGTCGACGTAAAAAGAAAAATATACGCGACGGATTCGTCGTTCTCTACGATTCGCGGAATCGCTTCCGACTCGCGTTTTGAATATATTTACATCCAAATTTTAAAATTCACATAATATCTAATGTCGATCGATTTTTTTAACGCGTGTCGATTTCGTATTTTTTTCGTTTTTATCGATAATCGTATGTAAATATTTAGTTCTTGTTTCGTAAAAAAATGGGGCTTTTATTTAAAATCCCATATGGAATTGTCGACGAGGCGATTATCGCATTTTCAGCGGAATTTTTAGTATTTAACCGTTTCGATAACGCAATCGCTCTTTAGCATTATTGAGCGAAACGTAGAGTATTTATCAAAAATTCATTTTTGTCAGAAATTTTATAATTGCGAATAGGTTTAAAAATTGATCTTTAAAAAAAAGATAGTAAATTCTGAATTCCTAGAGATAAGGGCGTACTTTATTAAATTGCATAAAAGATAAACTGTGAAATACACTATGTAGTTTATGTGTAACTATTTTTTTTTTAATTTTAATAATATAACTAACGATACGAATGATATTATGCCGTCTATTTTTTGTTTATAAGAGCTTCGATAATAATTTGTTACAAATTTCAAGTATGGTACATTTCTGTTATGTATTTAAAAACTTTTACGACATAACATTTTCTCTTTGAAAGGAACGTTTCGTGTACGTTATGGAATAAATGTAATATTAGATTTTATGTTGTAATAATAAGAGCTAGGAAAAAAAATAGAAAACGCACATATCCTTGTTTTACCGTGATTTGTAATATTGCATATTCTTACATACACAAATTTTGGAAATAAAATAGAGTTCTGAACGAAAAGCTTGAAAGTTGTATATTTGTTGCGTATCGGCTATAATTTTTAAAATAGTATATTATAAAAATTGGACAATCCCTGTAAAAAATATTTACATTAATTTTAGTCCGTTTATTCTAATTTCACAGGTGTGGCCGTTTCGTCAACGGGTTCTAATTTATACTTAAATGTAAATCGTCGTCGTTTAATTTGTACATTATGTTGTTTTTTTTATATTTTGTTTTATTCGTATCGATCCCGCCACGTTGAAATGCGTGCAGTGCGCGTACGTATAATACATATTACTTTTGAAGAGCGTCATCGTGTAGGCGCAGTTCCTTTCTGAAACATTGCCAAGCGACTAACATTCTCTCTATATTTGTTGTTGCTTTTTTCATGCTTTAAATGTCGCATTACAATCGAACGGAAAACTTCCTAAAATTGATAAATGTGAAGACTTTTAATTTCACGTTAAAAAAAGTACGAATTATTAAACCTAATATTTTAAAAGCGAAAATGTTAATAGATTGAGCTTGTTTTAATTTGGTATTCATTTTTTTTATATCATCGAACTATTTCTCAAAATTGCTTTGACAAATTAATAATTGTAATATATTTTTTAAATAATTCTCCTATTTCAATTTAACTAACTCTTTTAGAAGTCAATTGTGTATCAATTAAATATCAACTGTTATAAGTATACTCCTTCGTAATTGTTATTATTGTATCCTATTTGACTTACCTTTTATACATTTGATTCTTTATTACTTACTACAGTGACATTATGTAAGAGTTCTTTGACCTACAATATGACTATGATAAGTTTTTAAATCCCATTATGTATGCATGTTGTTAAGCCCGATTGACTTCATCTATAAGATTTAAAGTTGATCGCGTATTATATTTATTGTTCGAAATTGAAATCTAGATATGCTTCTATAATTATTTGTTAACTTTTAATTTTGTACTTTTTATGTGAAATTTTTTTTAATATAACTATAAAATTATATAATATCTTTTTACTCTATACGTGTAATTTTTTCATTAGAACTACTATTATTTATATTGGAGAAATTCAATCGTAAATTTATTGACGTATATCCACATATTGAAAGTTACACGTTGTTAGATATGAAAATTGAATTAAACTTCATATTTGTAATGTATTAGTTGTTTATATATGTTTGAAATAAAGTTAAATTATTTTTAAATGGATCTCCATTTCAATATAATATGTGTATTGTTTTGAGTTATTTTTCATATTTTTATTTATTAATTTAACGTATTTATTTTTATCAACAGCTCACAAATGTTGGCATTAATCAAACATCCGTGTCATTTAATACTCTTACAATGGAATCAGATAAATTTATCTGTGTTCGTGAAAAAGTGGGCGAAACAGCAGAAGTGGTTATTATTGACATGTCAGATCCTACAAATCCCATTAGGCGACCTATCAGTGCAGATTCTGCAATAATGAATCCAGCTAGTAAAGTCATAGCGCTGAAAGGAAAAGCTGGACCCGATGGTAGTTTTTTTATATATAATTTTTGTTTTCAGTTTTTACTGTTTGGGTTTTTAATATATTTTTCATTTTAGCACAAAAAGCGCTTCAAATTTTTAACATTGAAATGAAGTCCAAAATGAAGGCACACACAATGGTTGAAGATGTTGTATTTTGGAAGTGGATATCACTAAATACTTTAGCATTAGTTACTGAAACTTCTGTTTATCATTGGTCGATGGAAGGCGATTCTACACCAGTAAAAATGTTTGATCGTCATGTAACTTTGAAAGATTGCCAAATTATAAATTATCGAACAGATCCTAAACAGATATGGCTTCTATTAGTCGGTTAGTAAATCTTTTTACTATACCTTAATATATTAAGTCAAGAGATATACTACTATTATTGCCATTAATAATTTTCTTTTAGGTATTTCTGCCCAACAAAATCGTGTTGTTGGTGCTATGCAATTATATTCTGTTCAAAGAAGATGTACACAGCCAATTGAAGGTCATGCTGCTTCGTTTGCGACATTTAAGATGGAAGGCAATCCTGAAACTTCTACATTGTTTTGTTTTGCTGTTAGAACTGTACAGGGTGGCAAACTCCATATTATAGGTATGTAAAATGTTTAAACAAATAATTTGTATATGCATTTGTACTATGAAATTTTAAATTATAGAGGTTGGAGAGCCACACACTTCAAATCAACCTTTTCCAAAAAAAGCTGTTGACGTATTTTTTCCTCCTGAAGCTCAAAACGATTTTCCTGTCGCAATGCAAGTTTCTCCAAAATACGATGTTATTTATTTGATTACAAAATATGGCTATATTCATATGTACGACATTGAATCTGGCACTTGTATATATATGAACAGAATTTCATCCGATACTATATTTGTTACTGCTCCGCATGAAGCTTCTGGTGGTATTATTGGTAAATTTCTATTTATTTTATTTTATATTCCAGAAGATTTTTCTTATTATTTATATGTAATTAATATTTAATTATTTTTAGGTGTCAATCGTAAAGGACAAGTGCTTTCTGTATCAGTAGAAGAAGAAAATATCATTCCCTATATTAATACAGTTTTGCAAAATCCTGATTTAGCACTTCGAATGGCTATTCGAAATAATTTAGGAGGAGCTGAAGATCTTTTTGTTAGAAAATTTAATATGTTCTTCCAAAATGGTCAATATGGAGAGGCAGCTAAAGTAGTTCATTTTTTTTATATCTTTTTGAAGTTATATATTTATGATGTGATTTAATATTTATTGTAATTTTAGGTAGCAGCTCATGCTCCGCGTGGTATTTTACGCACACCAGCTACAATACAAAGATTCCAACAGGTGCCAACACCTCCAGGTGTTACTTCTCCTTTACTACAATACTTTGGTATTTTGTTAGATCAATGCCAACTTAATAAGCATGAATCACTTGAATTATGTAGACCTGTTCTTTTGCAAGGTAATTAGAATTAAAAAAAACACATACATGATTGATCTATATTGTTATTTCTTTTATAAAAAAATGGATTATTTATGTGTAATATTTTTTTTCTATCGTAGGTCGTAAACAACTTTTAGAAAAATGGTTGAAAGAAGATAAGTTAGAGTGTTCTGAGGAATTGGGTGATTTAGTAAAACAAGCAGATGCCACATTGGCATTATCTGTATATTTACGTGCAAATGTTGCAAGCAAAGTAATCCAATGTTTTGCTGAAACTGGACAGTTTCAAAAAATTGTTTTATATGCTAAGAAGGTTTGTAATTTCATTGTGTAATTTCAATTTGATTTATTTGGTGTGAATTTGTTCATTTTGAGTTTATATATTAAAGGTGGGATATACACCAGATTACATATTTTTATTAAGATCAGTAATGCGAACAAATCCAGAACAAGGTGCTGGTTTTGCTGGAATGCTTGTTGCAGACGAGGAGCCGCTTGCTGATATACATCAAATTGTTGATGTTTTTATGGAACAAAATATGGTTCAACAATGTACTGCATTTTTATTGGATGCATTGAAAAATAATAGACCCGAAGAAGGACCATTACAAACTAGGTAATGTTTTTATATATCTATATTTAACATACTTTCTTGTATTTTTATATTTAAGTATATTTTAATAATTATAATTGCCGTAAGATTTTTTTTTTCTTTTTCGTTATTTTTGTTTTTTTTTGTTAATATTATAATAATTGCCTTTTTTAGATTATTGGAAATGAATTTAATGTCTGCTCCTCAAGTAGCAGACGCTATCCTTGGAAATGCCATGTTTACTCATTATGATAAAGCTCACGTTGCTCAGCTTTGTGAAAAAGCCGGTTTATTACAAAGAGCATTAGAACACTATACTGATTTGTATGACATTAAACGTGCTGTGGTAAGTATAAAAGTATTTTATATAGTAGTTTATTGAGTTAATATATTTATGATTTATTTAATTTGTTGAAATCCACATATTCTATTTTTGCTGTCATTAATTTAATTACTTAAAATTATTGCAAGCTTTTGCCTTTTAATTTTAAATAGATAATAATATTAAATTATTATTATTATTATTTCATAGGTTCATACACATTTGTTAGCTGCTGATTGGCTTGTTAACTTTTTTGGAACACTTTCTGTTGAAGATTCTTTAGAATGCTTAAAAGCTATGTTGACTGCTAATATGCGTCAAAATCTTCAAATATGTGTTCAAATTGCAACTAAATATCACGAACAGCTTACTACCAAGGCTCTTATAGATTTGTTTGAAAGTTTTAAAACGTATGAAGGATTGTTTTATTTCTTGGGATCTATTGTGAACTTCAGTCAAGATCAAGAGGTTCATTTTAAATATATACAGGTTAACAATTTATTTTTGATTACATTATCAATTCTATGGTTATTGATTTTAAGAAATAATTTTGATTTACATTTATTTTAGGCTGCTTGCAAAACTGGACAAATAAAAGAAGTTGAACGTATTTGTCGCGAATCTAATTGTTATAATGCTGAGCGCGTCAAAAATTTCCTTAAAGAAGCTAAACTTCCTGATCAATTACCTTTAATAATCGTATGCGATCGTTTTGATTTTGTTCACGATTTGGTTTTGTATTTGTACAGAAACAGTCTTCAGAAATACATAGAAATCTACGTTCAAAAGGTTTTGATTTATTAGATAAATTTTTTATATGGTTATGAGAAAATTAGTATTTTAATTCATAAATATATTCAAGGTTAATCCATCCCGACTTCCAGTTGTTGTTGGTGGTTTGTTAGATGTGGATTGTTCTGAAGATATTATAAAAAATCTTATATTAGTAGTACGTGGTCAATTTTCTACTGATGAATTGGTCGCCGAAGTTGAAAAACGTAACAGGTAATTCTTTAAAATTACTTATTTATAGGAAAAAAATGGAATCATTTCATAATAATTCAATGAAACATAATTACAGATTAAAACTCTTATTACCATGGTTAGAATCAAGAGTTCATGAGGGATGTGTTGAACCAGCTACACATAATGCCTTAGCTAAAATATACATTGATTCTAATAATAATCCAGAACGTTTTCTTAAAGAAAATCAATGGTATTTTTGTTTGTTCAATTTTATTTGTATTAAAAAAAAACTATCTTTAACATATAATATTTTTAGGTATGATTCTCGCGTTGTGGGTAAATATTGTGAGAAGCGTGATCCTCATTTAGCATGTGTTGCTTACGAGCGAGGATTATGTGATAGAGAACTTATCGCTGTATGCAACGAAAATTCATTATTCAAATCTGAAGCACGATATCTCGTTCGTCGACGTGATCCTGACCTTTGGGCTGAAGTATTGGGTGATCCAAATCCTTACAAGCGTCAATTGATCGATCAAGTAATTCATTTAAATTAAATATATTTTTCCATATTGTTATTTTTTATATCGTGTTTTACTTCGAAATTGTAGGTTGTTCAAACAGCATTATCAGAAACTCAAGATCCAGAAGATATTTCTGTAACGGTTAAAGCATTTATGACTGCTGATTTGCCTAATGAATTAATTGAATTACTTGAGAAAATTGTACTTGATAGTTCTGTATTCTCAGATCATAGAAATCTACAAAATCTTCTTATTTTAACTGGTATATAGAAACATTAATTTAATATTTCTTTTACATTTTTGTATAGTAATTAGGTAATGCTTTTTTTTTAATTTTGTAGCAATTAAAGCTGACCGTACACGAGTTATGGAATATATCAATCGTTTGGAAAATTATGACGCACCTGATATTGCCAATATTGCAATCAATAATCAATTATATGAGGAAGCTTTTGCTATATTTAAGAAATTCGAAGTTAACACTTCTGCTATTCAGGTTTGTTTATATTTTGGTAAAATTATATCATTTCTACGTATTGAACGTATGTATAAAATGTCTTTATTTTCAACTAATATATATATATATATATATATATATATATATATATATATATATATATATATATATATATATATATATATATATATATCGTTATAAATTATATATATATCGTTATAAATTAGGTGTTGATTGAACAAGTTAATGATTTGGATCGAGCTTACGAATTTGCTGAGAGATGTAATGAACCAGCTGTTTGGTCTCAACTTGGTAAAGCTCAGTTACAAAAGGGACTTGTTAAGGAAGCTATCGATTCATATATTAAAGCTGATGATCCCAGTGCTTATATGGATGTAGTCGCTACAGCAACTTCTAATAATTCATGGGAAGATCTCGTCCGGTATTTACAGGTATATCATTGTCTGTTAATATTATTTAGTTTGTTTAATATAATTTAAATTTTATTATATTATTATTATTTTTTAGATGGCACGTAAAAAAGCAAGAGAATCTTATATTGAATCTGAATTGATGTACGCATATGCTCGTACTGGACGTTTGGCAGACTTAGAGGAATTTGTTTCTGGACCTAATCATGCAGATGTGCAAAAAATTGGTGATAGATGTTTCAGTGATCAAATGTACGATGCTGCCAAATTGTTGTACAATAATGTTAGTAATTTTGCTCGGCTTGCTATTACTCTTGTTCATCTCAAAGAATTCCAAGGTAATGTTTTTATTTAAATAATTTAAAGAAATATTCTACTGTTATCGTTATCGTTGATTTTATTTTATTTTCTTTTTAATATAGGAGCTGTTGATAGCGCACGTAAAGCAAATTCTACAAGAACATGGAAAGAAGTATGTTTTGCATGTGTGGATGCAGGAGAATTTCGATTAGCTCAAATGTGTGGCCTTCATATAGTCGTGCATGCGGATGAATTGGAAGACTTGATTAATTATTATCAGGTATACATAATTTTTAACTTTTTCAGAATTCTAGTTTGTTTTTAGTCATGAAATAATCATTTTTTATTTTTTTTTTTAGGAAAGGGGTCATTTTGACGAGTTAATTGGATTACTGGAAGCTGCTTTAGGTTTAGAAAGAGCTCATATGGGCATGTTTTCTGAATTGGCAATTTTGTATTCTAAATATAAGCCTGCAAAGATGCGTGAACATCTTGAATTATTCTGGTCTCGTGTAAACATTCCAAAGGTAATATTAGGCATTATATGCCTTCTATAATTGAATCTTGTTATTTAGTATGTTTATATAAATTGTAACAAATATATATATATTAACAATCATTCACTCGAATCTGAGTGTTACGTGTCGCACTCCTGTGAAGCCGTTCACTCAAATTTGAGTGTTACATTATAAAAATTTTTACACACATCCATCCATATGTGTCCATCAGGGACCTTTTTAAAATCCAATTTATTATTTTATGTGTTTTTCCAAGATTTAGTAAGATATACTTCCAGATTCTTACGAATTTAAGCAGTTGTTAATGTCTTAATATTGTGTTTTAAAATTTAATTTTTCCATTAGTGATAATTATTGTTATCGAAAACACTATTAGTCCTTTTGAAAAATTATTCTTTCTATTATTTTGATTTTTTTTTAAATGTTAAGATATTTTCTTGCATTTATATTGTATTATTTCGAAATTCTTAGGTATTGAGAGCTGCAGAGCAAGCTCATTTATGGGCTGAATTAGTATTTTTATATGATAAATATGAAGAGTATGATAATGCAGTTCAAACTATGATGAATCATCCAGGCGAGGCTTGGCGTGAAGGTCATTTTAAAGATATAATTACAAAAGTAAGACAATTTTATTATTTAATATATATAAATAGTATAATATATAAAATAAGAAATTAAAATATTATATAAATTTTAGGTGGCTAATATGGAGTTATATTACAAAGCTATACAATTTTATTTGGATTATAAACCATTGTTATTAAATGATATGTTGCTAGTGCTAGCACCACGAATGGATCATACCAGAGCTGTTGCCTTCTTCACTAAAGTAGGACATTTACAACTAGTTAAAGCCTATTTGAGATCTGTACAAAGTCTTAATAACAAAGCAATCAATGAAGCACTCAATGGATTATTGATACAAGAAGAAGATTATCAAGTAAATTTGAATTTATATTTCTCGAGTTTTGTTCGATATACTGATTATTTATAAAATTATTGAATTTTATAGGGACTCAGAACATCCATTGATGCCTTTGATAATTTTGACACCATAGCGTTAGCACAAAAATTAGAGAAACATGAATTGACAGAATTTAGACGCATCGCTGCTTATCTTTATAAAGGTATTAATAACACACACACACACACACACACACACACACATATATATATATATATATATATATATATATATATATAATTATCACAAAAATGTTTTAGGTAATAATCGATGGAAGCAATCTGTGGAATTGTGCAAAAAAGATCGATTGTTTAAAGATGCAATGGAATATGCTGCAGAATCCCGTCAGCAAGATATTGCTGAAGAATTATTGGGCTGGTTTCTACAAAGAGGTAGTTTTGATTGTTTTGCAGCATGTCTATATCAGGTTTGTTTTAAAATTTGTTTCTGCGTTTAATTCTTATTTTTGTTTAATTTGTAAAAATGGATTTTTGTTTTTTTAGTGTTATGATCTTCTTCGACCTGATGTTATTTTGGAATTAGCTTGGAGACATAATATTATGGACTTCGCAATGCCTTTCTTGATTCAAGTAAATTGCTTTATTATTTTTTTAGAATTCTTTTTTTTTTCTAAATTACATTTTTATATATGTTTTTTAGGTTATCAGAGAATATTCCACTAAAGTTGATAAATTAGAAGCTGCAGAAGGTAGACGTGCCCAAGAAGGCGCAGAAGCAGAACACAAACCTATGATGCTTGCTGAACCGCAACTTATGCTAACTGCTGGTTAGTTTCGGTTTTATTTCATTTGTATATGTTTGATTGTATAATAAAACAACCACTAATGTCATACAATTTTCAATATTTCTTTATATCGGTTTATTCAAAAACGTTAATATTTGTTATTTTTAGGCCCATCAATGCCTTATACTGGAGTATCTGGAGCACAGCCACCACAATATGGTGGTGCACCTTATGGATATGGCATGTGAAATTTTTCTAGGTCCAAAGACATTGCTTAACGTGTTAAAGTGACTTCACATACTTAGTAAATTGAATTTAGCACTAAAATAAAATATATAAGGTAAAATTATTAATTATGGACCTTTGTCTATATAAATAGTTCAAAACATTGTGTTTTTTTTCAATACATAGTAATATGTATTATTATAAAATTAAAAATATTTATATATAACATGTATCTTTATGTTAATTATATTTTGTACGTTGTTTCATCATATATAATAAAATTTATGTATTTTGCATTTTATATTTAAACATATTTCTATTATTTACTAATATTATGGAATATTTTAAAAATGTATTTTGCTTTTTTGAAACATATTATTTTAGTTAATTCATCCATACACTTTAAGTATTCTATTGAGATTGACAGCCTAAAATTTATCTTCCTAATTAAATACTGACATAGGATTAAAACAAAGTTATTACGTTGAAATTGCGCAAGGAATGTTCTTGACAAATATGCTGTTGTATTCACTAGATATTTAATTCGATCTTAGGTAATTTTTGTGCGAATGTAATTGAGAAATATAAAGTAAAAAAATACGTTATTAATTATAAATTAATATATTCTCATAGCAAAAGGGCAATATATATATATATATATATATATATATATATATATATATATATAAAGATTTGAAATCTTATATATGTTAATTATTTTATAAGTTTTAATATTTCTATTTTTATCTCCACTGAAATATTTGAAAACAAAAATGTATGTAATTGTTAAATCTGTTAAAACTATTTCAAAAAGTAAGCATTTTAACTGAAATTATAAATAAAAATAAAATTATTTAAGTTAACGGAATACACTACGTGTACATATATCAGATTGAAAGCAGAAACATGTTTATTAGTTGACATGATTAACTGATAACGCTCGCTCATACTAATGTATGTACAAATGTGTTTTGTTATAGAATTTAAGCTTTTTGTATATTTGCTTAAAGTTATTACAAACAGAAGAATACATCATTATGTGCGTAATGCTGTTTATTTTTCTTTTGTAATTATTATAATTTTGAATGCCTTTATATTATTTTTTCCATTCGTATAGATTTCATATTTTTGTTTAAACTTATAAATCGCAAGGTTAGTATTTTTAACATACAGCTGTTCTAGAAACGCTTTCAGTATTTTTAATGGTTTATTTTAATACGAATTATATGAAATAATAAAATCCAACTTGGATTTCTGTATATACATAAATATATATAGTTATGCTGTAAATACAATTATTCTTTACATACATTTAAATCTGAGTTAAAATATATTTCAACACCACAAACTAAAATTCGACTAATATTATATACTTAATAACACGTTGATTATTTTAGTGGGATTTATATTAATTAACGCTTTCTTCATTTTTGAAATATGTAATTGCGTCTTAAATTATACAAATATATATTGATTAATAAAACTTAAGTTGTATGTTTGAAAATGGATTTTGAATTATCCATATTTTCAGGTGTTATTGATACAGGTATATATATATATATATATATATATATATATATATATATATATATATATATACATATATACATATATATATATACATATATATATATATATATATACATATATATATATATATACATATATATATATATATATATATATATATATATATATATATATATATATATATATTGTGTATTGTGATTCTAGTTTATGCAGATATGACATTTGAATAGTGTCTCATATTTATTTTAACCTTAACCTGCGTAATTATTTCATACTAGTTATTGATATTACTTTTGGTTAAAGATTTATTAAATATATATCCATTTATGTTCTGTTTGTATGTGAAAAACCAAATTGATTTATATTACAACTTGTAATGTTTGAAAAAAAAACTTCTATCGAGTAATCTGATTCAGAATTTTAAGTTTAATATAGAATTAAAAGCTGAGTTACAAATTTATTTAAATTTATCTAAATAGATAATATATATGTATAATAAAATGCTTAAATCATTCCCTGCAATCTATTGGTTAGTCTTGGTTTTTGATAGAAAACAAATTAGAATGTCCTCTAATGTTGTATTTATTACTGTAAAAATGTGCTTTTTTTGGAAAACAATAAACTATAATACTTGAACAATACAGTACAATTTATTAATCAATTATAACCTTTTATTTCGTATTTTTACCTACAATGTCGAACTTTCGACTTTATAACATTTTTTTTTATTAAACATTATTTCATAACAATTCTTTCGCATTTAATTTATTATAAAAAAGTTCGTAGACATTTTTCCAAAACTGTTGATATTTTAATAAAAGATTTAGTAAGTGCATTGAAAATTTGTTTTTTTTTCTAATATCTAATTTGCTTTTGTATTCAATGTATATGATCTTCGGTTTCTTAGCTTGAGAGAAAGAAGTTAATTATGTAATATTTGCAATTTTCCAATATTTTAATATTCATAGTTATCAAATAGCACGATGTATAAAGATTGAAGAATAGGAAATTGAAAATTTACTCATAATTTTTTACTTTTCATTTGGTAGAAAACTTTTGAATCAGTTATTCAATTTAATTCACCAGTGCTTAAGTTTGAGTTATTCATAAATATTATTATATTGAGTTATTCAGAAATATTAATTTGATTTATTTATAGGTTTGCTAGTTCATTCTTCTTTTATTTCTTGTCTTTTCTCTTAGTAATGTGACTAGTTTTAGCTTTTGGTTCATAGACAGAAGCTTCATAAACTACGATCGGTAACCGTGTCATCAAATCATACTATCCGTATTATATTCATTATCATTCCCTACATATTTATAATTGGAGAAAAAATGTTTTTTAACACTTTCACTCGTTTATCATCAGTATCATTTTTTTATTTATCGTTTTTATCATTTATTATGTTATTAACACATCATCGACATACAATTTATATATAATAATTGTTTGAATTTATTTTTATTTAAACACAAACACTTAATTTGTGAACGTGAGTTTTATACTTGAATCGAAAAGGAAATATTTTTTTAGTGATTAGTAAAGATTAGATTGGTATGCCTGATTTGGTCATATTTTGTAATGTGATGTTGTGTTTTTCTTTTCATTGAGGTTATGTTTGCATAGGGGGTCTGATGACGCATATCATACATAATCAATTGTAAATAATTATAACCATTAATGATTTTTAATAAAAAGATATGAACAACTGTCGTGAATTAATTTCGCTGCAATTTGGCCACTATGCCAATTTTGTGGGCGCTCATTTTTGGAATATTCAAGAATTGAGTTTTGACTATTCTGGAAAGAAGGAGACCGATGTTAATCACGATGTATTATATCGAGAAGGCAACGGAACGAGAACTACATATACTCCTAGATTACTATTGGTAGATCTGAATGGCGCTCTGGGTTCGCTTTCTCAGTTTGGGGGACTCGTTGATCAAAATGCCGATAAAATCCTTGACGATAGCGTTCTTGTAGAAGATACAAATGTTGAGAAAAAAGAGGAAACTCAAATCGAAAAGAATGATTACTTGAAATATATTAACAATGATATTGAATGTGATCCTGATGTTATTGAAAGTTTTGATTTTGAATCAAAAGTTCAAACATGGAGCGACTTTTTATTTCCAAGATTTCATCATAGAACTATTTCTTTAATAAATGAATATAAGCATAACGATAAACAGGTTCATAGTTTGTATATTTTCTGTCATGTACTTGCTTTTTGATTTATTCTGAAATTCAAAAATTCAATTCCTGTTTTATTATTTTTAAGAAAACTAAAAATAAAATATATAGTTTTTATTAGTATTTATTGTTTTAATATAAATATTTATTTTGTAATTTTAGGTATCTTTTGAAATATTTCATTCAGGACTAAAAGTTTGTAAGAATTCAGATTTTTTTGATGATTTTACTGATAATTTGAGAAAGTATGCTGAAGAATGTGATAATTTTCAAGGATTTCAAATGTTGTTTGATGGTACTGATGGATTTGCAGGATTAACAAGCGGCTGTATGGAATATTTGGTAGACGAATACCAAAATAAATCAATATTTGCAATGCCTTTAATACCATCATATTTTAATGATAACGATCCACAGGATGATAAACAATTGGAAATTTCAACTAAAAAAGATTCAATTAGACTGATCAATATGGCTCTCTCGTTTGTAAATTTGTTCGAAATGGCCTCAATTTTTACACCAATTTCTTGCGGAGAGAAAGGTTGGCGCAAACCTGGAAAGAAAAGAGAGTTTTATAATGTTAATTACAACTCAAAACTGCATTATCATTCTTCTGCAATAATTGCATCGATGCTTGATACTATTTCTTTGAGTTATAGATTAAAAACTAATAATATCGCGTTATCCGATGTTTGTACAGATATTACTGGATATGGGAGAAAAATGGCTGCAACTTCACTTGGTTTACCATTTTATATTCAACAAAAATATGATTTAATAGAACATCTTGATAATCTTAAGTCACCATTGTGGACGTGTATTACACCTAATTGTGAAATTTCTACAGAAAAATTGTTTCAACACATAACGGTAAGAGGTATACCGGAAAGTAAATTAAAAAAGCCATTAAAATACGCTGATGAACAAATAAAAATGGCAGCATATCATTGTAACAGTGTGAAAGAAATGTTTGAATTGTATTTACATTGTAATAATTATGCATCAGTTACACATGTATCGACATCACCCTATGGATTGGAAGTAAAGATGCCATATCCAAAATTATTTAATAAACATTTAAACAGTGAAGGTTTTGTAAAAGAATTTGTCGATGATATTGGTGAAGTTGAAACTTTACCTGTTATTACAGGATTACACAATGGAAACTTTATATTCGATACGTTGGAAAGTTTACACAAAGAAGTTAAACGGGTGAAAATGAGCAAATTATATAGATTTAAAGAAGAAGGCATGGAGTCTGATGATTATCTAGAGTGTATAAATAGATTGAAAGATTTTCAAGATAATTATAAAAACTCGTTTGATTTATAAGTTCCAATTTATATATTTTTGCAGAATTTAAGTTCATTTTAAACTATTTTCGCAATTGAGAAAAAATGTTATATTGCTGAGAAACAAATGATACGTTTTAAATAATTTTAATAAGCTTAAAAAGAAAGTTATGTGATCAATTTATGTTTAAAATGATTATATACTAAAATTAATTACACACACACACACACACATATATATATATATATATATATATATATATATATATATATATATCAATATCGATATTGACTTGACAATTTGGTGAAAACAAGAAAGTTGAATAAGACATCTAAAGTATAGAACCTTTGAATCATCTAAAAAATCATCGATATGAAATCTAATTAGCTTCGATTTATATAAAGCTATGTAACAAATAATTTATTTTTTTATAAGTGATATTAAAATAGCGATATGTTTAAAAAAATTATACTTATATATGTATTTACTATTTAACATATATACCAATTAAAACGTTTGTTATTGTATACATTTAATAAATAAATATATCGCCTTGTTAACAGTGTTGAAAATGAATATTTGTTTAATTATTCTGTCTTATTTCACATTTTATCTGTTTTGATTTAGTTTTATTATAAAGGAAAAATGATAAAGATTTAAAACATACCAGTGCATAGTTTTGACGTGGCTTCTAAGTTTGCTATGGAAACTATAATCATGAAAAATCTTTTGAGTTCTTATTGTATACAAATGTATTTCACGTGCGGTAATGGATGAATAAATCCAAATGAATGTTAATTTCATTTTTTTGTTGTTGTAGAGTTTATCGTACTAGTATTCTTCGTATTTGAAAATAAATTTATTGTTTT
The DNA here is from genome assembly GCA_024500535.1 of Leptonema lineaticorne. NCBI lineage: Eukaryota > Metazoa > Arthropoda > Insecta > Trichoptera > Hydropsychidae > Leptonema > Leptonema lineaticorne. The sequence goes on from JANIJI010000017.1 coordinate 8,345,791, forward strand.
AAGTTAAGAATACAGAAGTAATAGCAAATTATTTTATTTTTCAATTACTTATTACAAATAATTGCTAAAAATGTGAAAACATGCGATGCTTTTAAAACAATAAAAATTCAGATACGCCTTGTTAGTTTTATCGAAGATAGCAACTATTGTCGCATAGTGCTATATTTCAATTACGTACTAAAGAAATCGTTAAGAATTATTGTTTATATCGAAATTTATTCTATGCATAAGAAAATAAATAAAAAAGATATTATGCATATATATTTAATTCTTAAAAGTAATATTTAAACAATATATAATTTATGACGGCCTTTCGAGGGCTCTTTCTTTCATTCTCGTGATGTACGCTGCACCTTTATTTTTCCTAAAGTTTTCATATGGATCACTCATATTAATATCTAAAAATTTTAAAATAATTAGTATGTGTTTACTGTTGCGGTTATATTGTTGTTTTATAATTACGAACCTCTACCAGGGTCTTTATCTCTAGGATTGGCACTGACTGGAGCTGTGATTCCTTGGCCAGTTGCTCCTAATCCAGCTCCCTGGGTCCATCCCATTTTCCTTAACATCTGATGACCTTTATTTGTAGAGTCTAATTCATTTATTGGTGCGTTTTCATCTCTGTAATTAATGTATATATAATTTTATGTTAAGTGGAAAGATTTTTGAAATTATTATATTCATAATAAATTTTTACAATGATCCTGGTGGCCCTGGTGATCTATTTGATCTTTCATTTCTACTAGGATAATGTTCATCAGATCCTCCATGGGTATCAGAATCGGGACTATTTCGTCTATTGTATGCACGAGGTGATCTGTTTGGTGAAGATGATAAACGACGATTTCTACGATTTCCTCTTCTGTTACCATTATGTTCTCGATCAGGAGATTGTGAATGCAATCGCGAAGGCGATTTAGATTTGGATTTTTCACGCTCGCGACTTAAACTTCGACTTTTTGATCTAAATTGTAAAAAATAAAGATGTAAATGTATATTTAAAAAATATGAGTAATTTATATAAAATTTGACAATATGTACCTATAACGTCTTATAGGAATAGATCTGATAACAAAATTTTCTAAGTGAATAATGGAAGGTGAACGAGATTTCCGTCTTTTTCCACTTTTTATATCTTCCTCTTTCTGTTTCTTTGCTGCATTTTTTGCTTTGTAATATTCATATAAACCCAATTTTTCCCAACCATCACTAAAAAACAGTATTTGCATATAAATATAAATAATATATATATATATATATATATATATATATATATATATATATATATATATATATATATTATAACATCATTTCTTTAATTACAAAATAATGGTATTTATTTAATACATTACCTGTCTTGAGGAGTAGTGTGATTTGGAGCTGCATAGAAAGCTTTAACAGCAGCTAATAATCTTTCTGAAGGTGGTGCAGGAGGTGGTAATTTAATTGCATCAGGATCCAATGGTTTATATTCACTGTCTTCCAACTAAAAAATATTATTTGTGAATATTTCATAATACTTAATATAATACTGTGTCAAAGATTTACCATTACAAGAGGAACCATTAGTCCAGCAGGCAATTCATAATAAGGAACTGAAGGTAAAAGATCATCAGGGCAAACTTCCGGAGTTGATGCAAAGCCTGGAGGAGGTTTGGAGAGATCTGGTAAACCGTTTTGAAATGAAGGAGGAGGATTTCCTTCAAAAAATCCAGGGGGTGGCTGTGATAAATTTACTTGAGGTATTTCATCACTATTATTAGAATTATTGGAATTTTGTCTGTATACTGCGTCGAATTCGTAACATGGATTGTCATTATTGTTTGTTTGCATTCCATTTGTAGAACCATAAGATTGAATTTGTTGCTCTCCTTGTGGAAATGTCGGTGGATTATTATTACAAAATCCAGCTTGATCGTAAGACGCCATTTGATTTCCCTGTATAAGATTTCCTTGTTGTCCAAATATTTGCTCATTGAATGGCGCAGGACCAAATGGTTGCATCTGATTGGATATTGTACTTGGTGGTAATATATTATTTTGATCTTGGTTTATTTGAGATATATTGATTTGCTGCTCCATCATTTGTTTTTGCATTTCTAATTGCTGTATTTGTTGAAGTGTGTGAGTTACGAATGCTTGATGCTGTTTTTGATAGCTAAATTTAAAGCAATTAAGTTACGATAAATAAATGCTCATAATACTACTCACAATGAATGCATATAAAATACTTATTCATAGTATTGTATAATAAAGACAAAATAGAAACTCGTATTGTTTATGCACAGTCGTTCATAATGTAAAATAACATTTTAAAATTTCATGAAAAAATACTATATTTTGTACAAACTTTTCAAATGTGGTTTTAGTTTGTTGAGTCAATGGTGTTATTAAATTTGCATATTGCGAAATTAGACTTGCAGTGTATTCTTGATAGGAATTTGTGGGATCCTTCATTTTTTCGATTACGGAATGATCAAAATAATTACTTTTTGATTCCCATAATTTTAACAATTTATTTAATTTTGTTTCTTGTTCTTCTGTTATAGCTGAAAATTATAATACGTTGAAATAACATCAAAATAATAATAATAATATTTGCTTTTAAACAAAATAATACCTATTGTTGTGTTACAAAACATAGGAATGACAACAGTTTCTAAAGATTTTTTTAGATCATCAGCATTTTTCCTAGCACTGAAATAAGATTTTCAATATATTACACATTTAAAAATAAGATTTATAAACAAATTTAGAAAATTTTACCAATGATGTAGAACATCATTTACAAGATAAATAATATGCAGTTTTTGTGTAAAAACTGCACCAGGAGTGGTGACTTTTTTTAGAAGATATTGAGCAATTAGTAGTCCAGATTCATGTGTAGTGGCATGACTTAAAATCCATCCTTTACCTGATATTTGTATGAAAAAACGTGCTGATTAATACACACACACACACACACACACACATATATATATATAGGGGTGGGCTGCCAAATTTTGAACAATGGGTTCGCTCATTTATCGATTTATTCATTTTATACAGGATAAAAAATATAATAACGATGACTGTTATTTTGGTTTTCAAAATCAGGAAAAAGAACAAAAAAAAAACGAGAACCGCGAAATGCTAATATTTCTCCTTACCCTAATTTTAATACTAAAATAACATTATATTCAAAATTTGGCAACCCGAGAGAAATGTTCGCATTTCGCCATTCTTGTTTTATTTATCCTTATCCTGATTTAGTCGCAGAGTTTCAACAATTTTAACAACGAACTCCAGCCCACCCCTGCATATTTATTTAGAAACATTTCAATTGTAAAATCATCAAATATACCTGTGGAAATACTATCTTTTGTACAAGAATCAATGATAGGTTGCAATATATTATCAAATTCGATTAAGTTAATATTTGTTTCTGTAGCTAAACGCTGAATCATTTCTGCTTGTGCTGTAGCTACGGTTTCCTCCATTTGTGTTTGTTGTTGTTGAATCAGTACCTAAAATAAAATGATTAATACACACACACATACGTGTATGTATGTATTCATTAAGCAAATAAATAAGTTACAGCATGCTGAGCATTTAAATTCGCTTCCGATTGTTTAATTTGTTCTTGTAATGTAGTTTGTTGAGCTACAATTGCTTCAATAGCTGTGGCAGTAAATGCGGCAGGAGACATTCCTGGAGGTCTTTCCGGTAGTAGTGGTCTCGGTAACCATTGTGGTTGAGGAAGTGCGCTATTATTCTCTGTTTGTGTGGGCAAATTTGGTGCCGCAGGCATTCCGTACTGTAAGTTCGGTGGCAGAAAATTAGGATCTCTCCGACCGGACGACTGTTTTAAGACTGCGAAACAAAAAAAAAAATACAAGATAAATCATACTATCTTAATCTGTAATAAATAAATTATAGCTTAATTTCGATATCTCATAAAAGAATATATTAGTTTCATCGAAAAAAATTGTCAATATACGATTACTTCACAGTTATATTTCAACGTCACGCGTGTTTATCTTTTTTCTATATTAATTATTTTGAATTGAATTGGAGTGAAATTAAATAATGGCTATAATGGAGGTCTCGCAGTCGAGGACGTTCATTTTAAACATTTGAAGAAATCTTAGGTTAAACAAATCTTTCTTGTCGTTTCAAACAAGATAGATATTTTTTAAACGGGTTTGAATTACTGAAAGCGAAGAATAAAATACGCACTGGCCTGTTCGGTGGTGACTTTGTACTGGTAATAGTTGAAGTGTTCACCGCCGTAGAGGAAGCTGAACTTGGGATTATTCTTCTGTTTGGATTTGGTCATCTGTTCGAATTCGGGTCCATTCCTGGCGACGAACTGAGCCAGTTTGTCGATGATGTTCCGCAAGTCGGTGTCTGTTCGAAAGGAAAGGTTATGTTCGGATACAAAAGTGACTACGGACGGTTTCGACGGTCGCTCGAGAATCTCACCTTTCGGCGGCTGAGGAAGTTCCATCGTGAACTCGAACGGCGGCCAAACAAACCGGGAAAACGACTTTTGCTCCTCTGACAGCCGACGGGATCGGGACGCATCGCTCCGAGTCTCGGCCCCAAACGCCTTCTTTAACGACGCGCAACCGTTTTATATTTTCAAACAAAAATTTATATCAAAAGTTATTTTTTTTATAAATATATAACTATTAAAAGTGGAACAAAAATGTACTAGCGATATAATTAAAAAAAATCAAGATTAATAATTTAATCCTTTCCCGACTATTGATACCGTGTGGGATCATATTTTTTTACAGTGATCCGCTTTTGTAGTATGAATTTTTTTTTACCGTATTTGAAAATATAAACATCTTACTAGTATTTTTTTTATTAATACATACATCTTATGTTGTGAACGTATGAGGCTAATGATTTTATATGACATCATCTCCATATATTTTTTATGAATGATTTAAAAATATTTTTTTTTACAAATTTTATTTTTACAAAACGGTTTTTAAAAATGTTTATTGTAAAAATTGATTATTTTTTTATTAAAGATAAAAAAGATAAAATATTATATATATTTACAGGTTTGCTCGATTTATAAAAGTGGCGAACTGGCAACTCTGAAAGTATCGATCTGTCAAAATAGCGCAGTGCGACTCGTGAGTTGTGTGGTCGCGTCGACGGTGATCTCATCCATAGAAGATGGCTTCCATGGTTAGAATTTTGTCGTCTTTTTCAATCCGTTTTTCCATAATTGTTCGCTTATTTTTCTGTATATTTTTCGATATTAAGTTTTTTTTAAAAAAGGTAACGCGAGTAATTTAAAATCCACACCTTGATGACCGTCAAAAATGATCGTCATCCAACTCGCAGTTCGACGTAATCGAGTGTAAAATAATAAAGAAACGTTTTATTTTTCAGCGCATGCGTGCCGGCCGTTGCCCGTCAGACGAACTCGCTATTACTAATTGCGCTTTCATCAATGGCGAAGACTTCGGCAACGATGTCAAGTGAGTACCACGTCTACGTTTACAGGATTCATTTAAAAAAAATATTTTTAATGAAATAAAACCGGTTTATTTGACATTCAAATATTCAGGGCTTCTGAAAAGTTTTATTTTAGTCGTTATTTAATTTTAATCTTATTCTATGCATTTTTTTTCATTTATATAAGAATCGCTTCAAATTTAAAAGATGGTGTAGAAAAGTTATTTTAAATTGGTAGAATAAAATTTATTTTCTTTAGTTTCTGCAAAATCGAAATCATGAACTCTTAAAACGAAATCAGTATTATTTTTAATAATATAAATTGTGCATATCAATTCCGATAGCCGAAAATTTGAATCGCATTAAATCTCAATCACCTTCATTTGCATATAATCGTATTATTATTTATTGAAAAAATAAAGAAAATTACCATCCAAAGAATAAAAATCTGTAAATCTTGTTGCAAATTGAATTATAAAAATTATATTTTTTCTACCTATTTTTAATACGAGGCAATCTGACTTAAACTTGAATTTTGCATATTAGTTAACAATTGTGTTAAATTTTTATTTTTCAATTATTTTTCTCAAAAAACTAACAGCGTTAACTCTGTCTTACGCATTTGTAATAATTATATTTATACCTTACAACGTTAAATTTAAATCATTCAAACGTTTTATTATTTCAATTGTGAAAGAATAATCTTTTAAATTCTCAGAAATTTTAAAGAAAGATTATTAGATGCATCAGTATAGTAAGACCGAGTGAAATTGTCACAGATTAATGTTTCGAGATTTTACGAAATCGATATATTTTTTTTTTGTTGTTTTTGACATTGCATTAATGTTGAATTCCTTATAAATTTTTCTTAATTTTTTGGAAGACATAATTCACGAAGTGGACATCCATGATGTAGTTTGAGTTTTTATTTTCTTAAAATGTATTCCAATAATAATACTTTGATACATTTTTTTTCATTTATATCATGAATGGTTATTTGTCTATTCTGAGTGTTTTTATCATTTGTTAAAACTGGTTCACTGTTATGTCACAGAAAAGGGCGCATGAATTTCGTTTTGTAATTATCAACGTTTACTTATAGTTTAATAAAGATTTAGTTCAATAGAAGTTCATATTGAGATTATATAACTTTTTTATTATTATTTTAGACATGTCGAAGTTTCTACTGGACCTTCGCAACATTTTATTTTTACTGTTCATCCTTACACAACAGTCGAAAGGGGAACTATTGGATTTTCTGCTCCACAAAGAAAATGGGCTACACTTTCCATTGGACAGGTAATTTACCTTTTTTTTAATAGATGAAAATTTATTATTTTGACTGTAACTAAAAGTTAGTAAGTTTGTGCAGTTTATTTTTAATTTTTTATGTTTTAATGACTGCAAAAGTTACAATAATGTAATATTTTTTAGACCATTGATGTTAAACCCTTTCTAACCAAATCTGCTGAATGTTTATGCGCTGTTGTATTAGAAGCTGATTTTATGAGCAAAAAGACGTACGTTTTATTTTTTAATATGATTAATTTTTAGAACATTATATTAATTTTTATGATAATACACTTCAATTATTTTTTCAGAACTTCAACTGAACAGTATGATTCTGACCAAATGGCAAGGGATTTCCTTTCCCAATTTGCTGGTCAAATATTTTCAGTTGGCCAACAGTTGGCATTTAGTTTTAAAGACAAGAAATTGTTATCACTAGTTGTTAAAGGATTAGAAGGTATACTTCACTAAATAATATAACGCATTTAATATTTTATTGAATATATAATACTTTTCTTTAATAATAGCTGCTGATATTGCTGCATTGAAAGATGGTGGAAAGCCAGTGCCCCATAAAGTTAAATTTGGGCGATGTCTTCCTGATAGTTGTGTGCAATTTGATAAAGCCGAAAGCTCATCGCTTAATCTTACAGGCAAAGCTAAAGGGTAAATTAAATTATTTATTTTTCAAAGTATTTCACAATTCTTTAGTTTTAATCTTTATAATTATAATTTATTTAAGCGTTCAACCAAGACAGTCAATTATTAATCCAGATTGGGATTTTGGCAAAATGGGTATAGGTGGTTTAGATAAAGAATTCAATGCTATATTTAGAAGAGCATTTGCATCACGAGTGTTTCCTCCTGAAGTAGTCGAACAATTGGGTAATTATTTTCAAAATTATCCATTCCTTTAATAGTATGATACTTAATATTTTTTTTTATCTAGGGTGCAAACATGTAAAAGGCATATTATTATATGGTCCTCCTGGAACTGGAAAGACGTTAATGGCTAGGCAAATTGGTAAAATGTTGAATGCGCGGGAACCAAAAATTGTAAACGGTCCTCAGATTTTAGACAAATATGTTGGTGAGAGTGAAGCTAATATTCGAAGATTATTTGCAGATGCGGAAGAAGAAGAAAAAAGAGTAATTAGCTTTGTAGTAAAATAGTTTTGTAATACGTATTTTTTATGTACTTTTTTATTATTAGTGTGGGCCTAACAGTGGATTGCATATAATAATATTTGATGAAATTGATGCTATATGCAAAGCTAGAGGATCTGTAGGTGGAAACACTGGTGTGCATGATACTGTTGTAAATCAACTTTTGGCGAAAATAGATGGTTAGTAATATAATTTTCGTTAATATAAATAAATTAAAAGATATTTATTATTTTATTAACCTTTAATAGGTGTTGAACAACTGAATAATATCCTTGTTATTGGTATGACAAATCGAAAAGATATGATTGATGAAGCGTTAATGAGACCTGGTAGACTTGAAGTGCAAATGGAAATTGGTCTTCCAAATGAAGATGGTAGATTCCAGATTTTAAATATTCACACGAAAAGAATGAGGGAATTTAAAAAAATTAATGAAGATGTTGATAATAGAGTATTTTATTTTTATTTTTATTGCATAATATAATATAATTGCAACTGTTTTTGTTAATTTAATATAATATTTGTAGGAATTAGCAACCTTAACTAAAAACTTTTCTGGTGCTGAACTCGAAGGTTTGGTTCGAGCGGCTCAATCTACTGCTATGAATCGCTTAATTAAAGCTGCTAGTAAAGTTGAATTGGATCCCCAAGCTATGGAAAAGTTGTATGTTAATCGTTTAGATTTTCTTCACGCTTTGGAGAATGATATTAAACCGGTATATTTTTTATTTTTTCAATAAATTTTATTATTTTTATAAAATGACACAGATGTTTTTAAGGCCTTTGGCACAGCAGCAGAAGCTCTTGAACACTTCTTATCCAGAGGCGTTATTAATTGGGGTACACCAGTTTCTTCTTTGCTTGAAGATGGTACATTATATATACAGCAAGCTAAAGCTACTGAATCCAGTGGTATATCTTTTTTTATAATATTGTTAATAAAATTATTAAAATGAATTTTATAAATTAAATATTTTTATTAGGTTTGGTATCGGTACTTTTGGAAGGTCCACCAAATTCAGGCAAGACCGCTTTAGCAGCCCAACTCGCTAAAATATCTGACTTCCCATTCGTGAAAGTTTGTTCTCCTGAAGATATGGTTGGATTTACTGAAAGTGCTAAATGTCTTCAAATACGAAAGGTGTGTTCTGATTATTCATAATATTTAATTAATTTTACATCTAAATATAGATAAAAATCCTATACAATTTTATGAGTTTTATATTTAATACTTATTACTAAAATACATTTTAGGTATTTGATGATGCATATAGATCTACTCTTTCTTGTATTCTGGTGGACAATATTGAACGACTTTTAGATTATGGGCCAATCGGTCCACGTTATAGTAATTTGACATTACAAGCTCTTCTCGTGTTACTGAAGAAACAACCCCCAAAGGGTAGAAAATTGCTTATTTTATGTACTAGCAGTAGAAGGTAAATTAGTGTAATTTTGTTTTGTTTTTATTTAATCGTATTTTTGAAATACTAAGTGTATGTGTTTTTAAAGACAAGTACTCGAGGATATGGAAATGGTTTCCGCCTTTACTGGTGTTTTGCATGTTCCAAATCTTTCTAAACCAGATCATTTAATGGCGGTATTAGAAGAATCGGATGTATTTTCTAAAAGCGATCTTAATAACATACAACGTAAAATACATGGACATAGGTGAATTTTATTTTATTATATTAGTATATATTTTTGTAGATATATTTTTTTACTATATAATTATATTTTAGAGTATTTATTGGCATAAAGAAGTTACTTGCACTTATTGATATGGCCCGACAAACTGAAGAGCAATATCGAGTAATAAAATTCTTGACTAAATTGGAAGAGGAAGGTGGATTAGATATGGGAACCTCTATGAAATAAGGGGCACCCAGCCCCTAGCATTTAGTCACGAACTCCTCAAGACCGCATATCGTTAATCCTAAGCTCTGCTCAAATTTCAATTTATCGCACTCTATCAATACTACTTGCATTGTTTCTGATAACATAAATATGTCTGCGTATTCAATTAAAAAAAATAATATTGACATTGAGAAGGGTTCGCCCAGTCACAATTCACAATCAAAACAAAAAGATGTTCAAATGCACCAAAATCTTAATAATAAACCAGAATATTGTAAGTTATCATCATTTTCCCGTGAAATTTCGTTAGATGATTCAGACGATTTTTGTGTTATATCCAATAAAATAGATGTTAAAGCTACTGTCCATTATGACACTTTAAAGAATAAAAGTAATAATGCTGACGAGGTAAATGTTTTGGAAAAGAAATTACCAGCTATACCATTGATAGATGCGACTATATCAACAGCACAATATAATGATGCTGAAACTACGTATATGAGTGAAGAGCTGATTCCATTTGAAACCTTTATTGATATGGGACAGTTTTGAATGGTACGATTTTATGTAAAAACATATATCTATTTAGTTTTGTTTACAAATATAAACAAAACTAAATAGATATATACATGTTTCTTTTATTAAATATGTATTTTTTAAAATACTTTTTTTAATCTTGTTGATATTATTTTTTTTAGTAATATGTATTTGTTAACATATTTTCTATAAATAAAAAATATCTAATTCTCAAGGAATTATATATATATATATATATATATATATATATATATATATATATATATATATATATATATATATTATCATAATATATATTATATTATCATAATCATATAAAATATATATTAAGTAAAATACGCTTTTGTTTTCAAAACTAACTTCTTAAGAACTTAATCTATATATGTAGGAAAGTGCTAATTCAAGTTTATATTGATCTGTGTTAAAAGTTTGTAGATATATCCTAAGAATTACACTTTGTCTTATTGTAATATATTATGTATTGATATGCGGTCTTGTGGTTGTATTAACAATGTAATGAGCTAGGAGTAGGAAAAAGTCATATTTACTTATAACATTATATATATATATATATATATATATATATATATATATATATATATATAAATGATTGTTATTTAAAATATTTTGCATATGTAAGTAATATATAAGATCATTTACACATGTGAATTATGCCAAATAACTATCATGTCGTAATTTTTTGAGAATATTATACATCTTTCATACTATATTAATATGAATATTATGATATAATGTTGTTTGCTTATGTTTGCATTTATATGCAGTAAGTAAATGTGCATTTTTTCCTAGTCGTTTGCTTTGTTCATATGCAATATTATTTGCATTTTAAAAATTAAAACTATTTCTAACGTAGACTACTACATTGTAATATGCAGTGTTTTATCTCACGATTGAAAAATAAAATAAAACTAAAACAAATTAACTTGAAGATTAAATGTTATGGGGCAGTTGATAGTGGATACCAGTATAGAATACAATATATATTTGTTATATAAATATAAATCAAATTTATTGTGCTCACTAAAACTAATTTTTCCTTTGCAATTTAGAGGAACACTTTGGATGTTATATTAGTGATAAAAATTTTATTCAATTATTGAATACGTCAATTTCATAAATTTAATCCTCGTTTAGTGCGTGAGAATGTGAAGTAAATATTTTCAAAATCACTAATTTTGAAAGATTATATTTATTTAGTAAGTGAATTTTTGATTTTGTTTTCCTTTTGTTATGAGTTGATATACATTTACTATAATGTATATAAGCGAAATTGTTATAAAATAAAAGTGGATTAGAAATATTAATGATTTACCCATTGTTTTAATTTTTAAATATCATACCATAAATGGTATAGTAACATTTTTTTTCTTTAATAATTTGGAAAGATTATGAAATCTATTTTTCATTTATTATTTAATTTACTTCTTATTCCTTTTATAATGTTAGGATTTTGATTGTTGAGATTAATGTATGCTGGAATTTTTTTACAAGTATGGTATAACTTGTAAAGACATGTACACAAATATGCTGTAAAGAATTTCATCTGATTGATTATTAACTATATATATAACAAATATATTTAAGTGTTCAGTGATTATTTAAAAGTTACGATAGATGAATTTTATTTTTGAATTTTATATTTAATTTTTTGCATTAAAATTTTTAAAAATGAATATAAATATATTTGTTAAATACTGCTATCTTAAATATTATATATTTTTGTATAAAATTAGCTAAAATTTATTATTTACAATGCGAAAGGTTATTAATATATAAATTGTATATTTATATTTTTGTCGCTTTTTATCTTAACGAATACTAAAATGAAACATTCCATTAAACTTGTATTCATAGGTAATAAAGCAACCACAATATATAGTTTTCATGCTTATATAAATCGACAGCCCATTTGTATTTTAAATTAATATTTTTTATTGATTTAATTAACACGAATAATAATTATGATATTAATCAATTATTTTCACATATCACACAATATTATTATTGTGCTTCACATATATTATAAAGCTAATATAATTTCAAGCGGTGTTTATATTTCATTTATATTACACACACACCATATATATATAATGTTTTTGTAAGCTAATGTAGATACTTAAATAATGTAATATCTAATATTTATTGCAGTGAGAAAACAAATTATGTGATCATGTTTACATACACAATTGTGATGTTTATAATAAATTGACGTGCTTCATTTAAATATTAGAAAAAACGTTGTATGATTATCGTAACCAAATAAAAAACGTTATTTTTCCTAACAAAATTAATTATTTTTAGTAAGAAATCAATTTGTGGTACTGTTATAGTTGTTTTTTTTCATGTATTATGAACATCGATAAATATGCATTACAAATAAAATTTTGTGATGTATGTATGACGTTAAAGTTTGTAATGTAATTATTAAGAATTTATACGTATATAAATACTAAAAATTGTAACAGTAAAAATGTATAAGATTAAGGAATTAATGTGTGGCTTGCGAGTTGCTCGACATGTTTTGTTTGTAATATTCAATTTTATCACATGAAATGTTATTGATAAATAAATAAAATGATAAAAGTATTAAATTGTATGTATCGTTATTCTGAAATATTCTAAATACTAGTCAAACAAAACAACAATATTTTTGTTTTTCATTCAGAAAGTTTATATGTTATGAATATTATTGAAACAGTAGTGCATCAGTGAAAGCGAACTCTTTTTTTTTTGTTCGAATTCAAAACAAGGAGAAATGTAAGGAATTATTACCATGCAACTTTCAAGTTTTAGCGTATTTCATTTGTTGTTAAAAGAATATGTACATTACAAAAATAAAGTTGATGTTATGTAGTTAAATTGCGTTTTATTTATATATTTTTTAAAGATATTTCTATCCTACATTATGAGTAACAAAATAATATATGTCACAATATTTTCTTTCACCTGTAGTATTAAATGAATAAGAACAACAAACTTTAAGATTCATGAAATAAAACGTTTTCAAAAATGAGATCTTAGAGAATAAAAAAAGAACTATTTAAAAATGTAAATAATTTGACTATTTATCTAAATATACATATAAAAAGTTGTGTTTATTTATTGTTGGATAACTAAATTACATTTTTATTTAATAAATATTAGACACAATCAACAATTTTCACTCATTACACAATATTATTCATAAAACTATGAATACTTTATAATTAGGTTTCAACATAATTAAAACTTATTTTTTTGTAATTAATGTACAAGAAAAGTTTTACACATTTTAAAATGTTCCATTGTATAATCATTTCCAAAATAAATTTTAAGCATGAAATTTTCAAATAATTTATAAAATATTATTTTTTAATGGAACTGTGTCTCAAATTAAAAAAAATATCAGTCTAGATCAGCAATATTCAATTTCGAATTTGGCAGATTATTTTATGTACTTTAAGAAGTTTACTATTCTTTGGAAAATCAAAGAAGAGGAGAAAGTTGATATATATATATATATATATATATATATATATATATATATATATATATATATATATATATTGATAGAATGGGAAAAACGGTTAGGCATCACTGGTCTAAAAATATGAAGACTGACAGCTGATTCTTAAATACGGTAGTGTTATTTTATTTGCAAAATTATTATTTACAAATCTATTTATAAAAAAATGTGGCCCAAAACATATTTTATTTGAAATTATATATATATATATATATATATATATATATATATATATATATATATATATATATATATATATATATATAAATATATGTATATTAAATTTGTAAAATACTTAACTACTGCATGTATCAATTATATTTGAATGTTAGTATTGACAGAAAAATATGTATAAAATAAAAACTCAATTTAAAACTCATAATTGCGTTTTAAGAACTAATTTTATAATTATCAGTATACACATATTTCTTCAGCGTTAATTTGCACATTCACATGCATCAACCCAATCGTTATACACATCTACAGGTTCTGATAATATGTTAGTTGTAGTCTGAAAGTCTTCTAAACATACTTGACATGTTATTTTTGCAGTATTTCGATCACGATCCCTAAAACACAAGTTATCTTCATATAATAAAATTATTTTTAACGTAGTGAATTATTATTTTTTTGTTACATTTTGACTTCGCAAGACTTTTCATGATTGCAAAATGGGCAGTTGAATTGTTGATCCAAAGGTTCAATAGCTTTCCTTTTAGCGGGAGGTTTACGTTTAGATTTACGACGACCCATAACTATGGAAAAATAATAATAGTAAAATATAAAAGAAATCAAAAGAAACCAATATAATTCAGTTTTAAATTGATTTAAACAATTCAATCAACTTATAAATTTAATTCAATGAATTAATTTGAATATTTTAGATTTCTAATTGTGTTACGAATTATATAAACAATGAACATCGAGTCGAGGAACGAAGAAATAAATGTAAAATATGTAAACGTATATGTAATAAATAGAATAAGAATTTTTGTATTAGGTTCATGTTGATGGAAGTTGATCGGGTTAATTCGAAACTAATATGATACAGCCGTCAGTTGGGCCGGGTTACAAAATAGTTAAAAGTATTAAGGACGAACAAGATTTTGAAATGAATCTGAGGATAGTTTTTAAACAATTTAGATAAAAACTATTTTAATTATTAGTCGCTTCTTTTCATCAATCAATAAGGTTTAAAAACACATATAAATATAAAAGAAAAGAGTCACGAACACGAAAACGTTGCATAATTTACGAATTAACATTGACTGCATTTCAATTAAACTGTCAAACGATTAAATATCAACTATATTATAGTTCACTATCAAACATTTTTTTTTCTTATTATTGTTTCATTTTAGGTTAATTAAAACAATCGAATTTTGACATAATTTTTAAGATAGAATATATAAATAGTGAGTATTTCATTTATGAATCTGATTTTTGTCAATGTCAGATAAAATAAAGAGTAATAAATACCTTAAAAAAAAATTCTAAATGCAAATTGACGACCGACACAAGCACGCCAAACGCCGCAAACGACAGTTGCTTTATACAAGAGTAAACTGTACAGGGATGCCAATTTTATAAACGTATCCCGTTAATTCGAAATTAAAAATTGTAATTGAGATTTTTTAAAATTTTTACAATATTTTTCATAAAGTTTGTAATATAAATAAAATTTAAATAAATAGATTAAAAAATATATATATTCTTTAATCTAAATACTGTAGAATATTTTAATAAAAAAAATATAATAATATTTATTATATAACAAAAATATATATAAATATTATTTTTCAATATTAAAATAAAATTAAAATGTAATTTATCAATTATCAAAATTGCGGGCGTGTTAAAAAGGGTAACGTCGTCGACGGTGTGTCGTTTGTTACGCGGGGTGTGTCAGTCGTTTGTGTTCGTTTTGTCGTTTTTTTTATTTTATTTTTATTATTATTCCGACGATGTGGTCGCATTTGAAGACCGCGAAATTGCTGCTGGTGATCGTCTTCACCACACACGGTAATATTTATTTCATAACAAAGTTTCTTTTTCGGTTTTCGTTAGTCTTATTTCGACGTCTTACCGTTTTACCGTCTTACTCATTGGCCATGGGCGACGCCCATTTTTAGCCGATTCATCCGATTCTCCTTTAATAATAAATTAATGCTTTGCATTAAACGCTGTTTTTCACATGGTTTTTGAAAATTTTATACTAATACATTTATATCTGATAATATTTTTCTATATATTATTAATATGGCATTTTGAAGTGCAAAGACATCAATTTTATTTTATTTTTTCTATTAAAATTTTACTATATTTATAAATCGTATTTTAAATAAATCTTTTTCCTTTCAGTTTGTTATGTTAATTCTAAGTGTATAATTCCAATAATACTTAGAAATACGTGGTTTTCTTGGGAAAATGGAAGAAGCACCATTACGGATATCAATGATGAATTAATGAGCGGAAGGTAATGCGATGAAAATTTATATACGTATGTGCATTATTTTTATATCGGTTATTTATTGTGTTTGCAGGGGTTATTGCGTTAATATAAAAGATGATTATCATGTCAATTATACTCTAATATTGAAAAATAATAATTGCTACTATTGCGTGAAGTTTCTCGTTAGAACCGTTAATGTATTAGAAAAACTTGAAACTCCATGCGTAGATTTAGCAACCGAAGAAGAACCGACAGTAGAACGAGTGTGTCGCGGTTTGAACGCCGCTCAACATCTCGTAACACTTTTTAGTGAAAATTACGTTCCCGTAAGTATTAAGCTTTCGAGATAATTTCTATATTTTTTGGTAATTTTTACAATTTTTTTTAGAAATGTTTCAATGTTGGTATAATGTGTTAGTATTACTTTTATTATATACGTTTCTTTTGAATTTAAGGTTAATTGCCGATCATCGCTCGAAGGTGTATGGCAATTTGCATATCAGAATCGATTTAGATTTACCGGAGAATGTGACAGTCCCGATGCGTATATTAGATCTTGTCAAACTGCCGGTACTCAATTCTTGATAACGAATCAAAAATTTAATATAACATATAAAAGTTGTCCCGGTATGTCCGGCACATTCGACGGTACAGTGGAATATAGTTGTTTAGGTATTTCAAAGATGTGTGAATTATATATATTTTCTAATTATATTACTAATCACAAATATTTTTTTAAAGGTGACTGGTTTGTGGATAAAAATCATTATTTCGCCGTAGCAAATACTAAAGAATCTCGTAAAGATGAGAAATATCGGTGTTTCTTGAAAAATAGAGACGACGATTTATATATTGGTGTTTCTATAACAGCCGAATGTAATACTTTAAAAACTCCTGAGAAATCTCCTGAACGTATGCGTATCACTCCCGTTAAGGTAATTTTTGGTTATATTGTGATTTTTAGATTTTAATTTATGTATTGATTTAAATATATGCAAATACAAATAGGCAGAAGTTGTCGAACCCGGTTGTCGTCTTCCACAAAATTTTTCTGGTGATTGGATAAATACAGCAAATTTGGATGCAGATGTTTTTATTAATGAAACTCATATAATTGAAACATGGTTTCCTGATGAAGGTCGTTATAGGCGAACTATCTATGTTTGCAGGTTCGATATATTTTTGATATTTTTATATGTAATAAGAATATTTTTAGTAATTATATTTTATTTTCATTTTAGGGAACAAAGAGACTCTCGTATTATGATGGCTCGTCTTACTGTAGATGGTTGTCAAAAAGATTATGTATGTTTTGATTTTGTACCTCAGCATCATAATATTATTCGGTATGACTTTAAAGCTTACGTTTATAATATTTTTATTATATTATTTATTTTTTAATATTCGATTATTTACAGGTATCGTAAAGGTTTAGCTGTAATAAAAGATGATTTTCATACTGTTTGTTCTTGGGTACAATTTCCAAATAAAGAACAGTGGAAATATGATTTATTTTTAGCAAAACATCCAGTTGCTGTGCGATGTCCCGTAGCTGGAAAATTTAATTTCACTCAAAAGGGCGATGTTCCATTTGAAACAAGAATTCTCGGAGGTGTAACTCTTAGTCCAAGACCAAATATTTATTGTAAAGAAAATATTTCCGATTTTTCTGTCTGTGACACAGATCAAAAAGAAATCGCAATTGACGAAACTTATTGCTTGTCTGTTGATCATTTGGGAAGACCCGTAGATATTTACAGTGATCCTGATTATAAATTAAAATGCATTGGATTTTGGAAAGAAAATTTGAAATCTTATTTAATTACATATGATGAGTTGGATGCCTTTTCTAGGTATCGTTGCTGGGTATATCAGCGATCTGATTTAAACAGAATTTTAATGTCGCAATCTGTTGGTGCGTTTTGTGATATTAATCAAGATGTGACATCTTGGAATTATACTGAAGGAGCAGGAGTGTCTCTTGAAATGGAAGAATATGAAAGAGAAAGAGATCAATGTCCCATGCACTTTGATGATGGCTCTAATCCATGGTTACAAACTGAAAATTATTTAAAAGTATTTAAATTCAATTATTGGGGCTCATCATCTGCTGCTAGCATAACTAATAATTTCCAATTTTTAGGAAATTTTGTTTTGTTATTATATTCTATTTTATATGTTTATATAATGAGATATTGATATTATTTTTCACTTATATTTATACAATTATAAATTAAATTTTTTAAATATCAGCAATATTTTTGTATAAAAGATTTTCAAATTTTATATTTGAATATGTTGATATTTTGATAACAAATATTTATCAAACGATTACGATTACAATTACAATCAAGCGATTGTAATATTCCGTTCTTTATATATATATATATATATATATATATATATATATATATATATATATATATATATACATGTATAATATTTTATCAATCAATTGTAATACTCCATTCTTATAAAAAAATTGTAATACATATTTCGTCCTTAAATTCAAATGTTTAATTGTTGAATCTCATATATTAAAATTAATTTTTCTATATATATATTGTAAATTAAGTTATATTTGTATTTTTTTTACAATTTTATCGTAATATTTTTTTAATAATTTTAAAAGTACAAACATTTTTTTAAGATTTATTACTAATTGTTTTTTTTTTTGGAATGAAATATGTCTGTATTTTTACACTGACTGATGATTGTAAATATATAATGGCAATTATATTTTTGTAAATAGCAGACAATTCGCCATAATGCAATTGTAAACTTTTTTTGTAAAGATTTTAAGTGTTTTATTGTTTGCAAGAAAAAACTTACATTCCTTTTTATTTTTAACAATTTCAATTATTTTTATAATATTGTTCGATCGTTAATTTCCATAAATTTATTATTTTTCTGCTAAATTTATGCAGACCAATTTATATAGTGATTTTAAAAATTGTAAATTTGAAAGTAATGTTAATGAATTAAATTTTAGAATATTTAATAACTTGAAAATCGAATGATCTCTGATAATTGTTGGTCATATTTTCAAAACGATTTTAAAAACTTTAGAATCACGTATGGATATATTTTTTTGTGAAGTCCTGTGTTAAACGTTCCGTCCATTGTAAAATTTTGTAATAAATTTGTGAAATTATACTAGATTTTTTTATTATATTTTATTTTTGGAAAGTATTGGTACGTGTGATAATAAAGATAATATAATGATAACAAATTTGAGGGGTTCTACTATTTTTATTATTAAGTTAAAGTAACTGACCGTTTTCATAGAAGACGGTCAGTCACAGTTCTTTTTAAATTAACAGTTCCTTTTGATATTTTTCTTCTTGTTATAAATATTCAAATTGATTGCAAAGATGATAAAATGATTTTTTTTGTTGCTATTAAAACTAAAGACTTTTGTTATAGAGTTTGAATTCTAACGGCTTTTCTGATAATTTGTAAATTTGACCAATTTTATTGTCTTCCTTTTTAATAAACGATTTTCCATTGTGTCTTCCTTCTACTTGTAAAAAATTGTTATTTAAATTAAATATTTTGTATATTTTGTCTAATAATTATGTAACAGGAATATTAATTTGCCAATAGTTATATGAGGAATAATGTTGACTAAAGTAAAATTATATCAAGCTATATTTATAATATACAGAAAATGTAAATGTTGAAAAGAAAGCCTAGTTTCTCGTGTCGGTTTTTTATTATTTTTTTTTATTGTGAATGAGATATTTCGCAAAGAGAATTTGGTAAAACTGAATGCGTAAATTTTAGTTGATAGGGTGGCAGCACTGTCGCGTCGGCCATATATGTTTTGACGTCTGCGTCGCAATGGGCGCTACGACTGCGTCTACGGATGAATATGCGTGCGTGGCTCGAAGTAAATTAACATTGAAAGGCGATTGCGGCGTATCGAAGAAAAAGAAAAAGAAGAAGAAGCAGGAGACGACAGCTCCTTCGGCTTCTCCGCCGCCCTCCTCGAACCAGCAATCTTCGCATCACGCCAATCCGATATCGAAACGCACGCCCGCCGAATTAGCTTTCCAGAAAATGCAGGAGAAAATGGTATTTTTCCCATTCTTAATTGTGTTTGTGAACTCCATATTTACATTATTTCGAAAACATTTTTAAAGCGAGAACATAATCATTGTGACCACTTTCATAACTATCACGGGTGACACATGATCTTTGGATAATTTCCGTCCATATTGTAAACATGTTATAACCTTTTACGCTAGATATTTCTATAATTATAAATGTTTTTAGATGTATTCATAACTGTTCCAAGCTATATGGGCAAGTCAAATTTTTTTTCTTGTTAATTTTTTTGATTAAAAAAAAACTAATATTTTTACCAGTAATATATACACACATATAGTCATATATATATATATATATATATATATATATATATATATATATATGTGTGTGTGTGTGTGTGTGTGTGTGTTTGAATCACATTTGATAGAAACGTGTTAAACACACACACGCTATATACACATATTTTCATATAGATTGATCGATTTATTTCTACCAAGGCTTTGTAATTACATTGAATTGTTTTTATTTACAGCAAAAGGAAAGAATAGCTCAAAAAGCTTCTATGACTCACAAACAGAGAGTGGAGAATTTCAACAGACATTTAGACAGTCTAACCGAGCACTTCGATATTCCTAAAGTATCATGGACGAAATAATACGTTTTCTTCAATATTATTGCACTTTATTTTAAGCATAAAATTATTTATGTTAGTTGTTTTGTCTTTAATTTCAAAATGTTTTGTATTAAAATTAAGTAATATGTTAATTAAATATAGGGTATATAATTATGTGCGTTGTTTTAATGAATACTTTGTTTTATTTTTATTTTGTTGTTTATGCGAGAGATATATTTGGTAAATCAGAAATTTGGAAGTAGAAGCTTTGGATTATTTTTACTTAAACTTCAGTTTAGTATTACAGAAAAATAATTATAAATTTTATATGTCTAAATTACCATCGACTTCTTAATTATTTCACAAGGCGATAAATTACAAAGTACAAAATTTTGAATATATATATATATATATATATATATATATATATATATATATATATATATATAAAATCCAAATTGAGAAAAATTTAACATAGATGACATTCCACGTCATCAAAAAATAACACCTCACGTTATAATAAATCAAAATAAATGAATAATAAATAGAGTGTACACAGAAGGGAGATTTTGAAGGGACACGTTTTGTTTTCCCCATGTTATGATGATGCAGCTTAAACATAAAGAGTGTTAATCGAAACGTTAAGTAGTTCGTTTAAAACCGATCGATTTATGTTGAATTTTTGTTTTAGGATATTTTTCAATTTATAAAATTTAGAAAGTCTGAATCGTAATTTTATAAGCCGTCGTGTATTAAGAAAGTATTAATGTGTTTTTTTTACACGCACACATATTATTCTGAAGGGGTGTGAAGTGACTTATGTGAGGGGTTGCTCTTTAAGGGGATACTGATGATAAATGCGCAAATAAATAGGGGGTGAGTCGGCGGCGCGCGCGCGACAAAATCATTCATGCCTTAAAATCAAATCTAGCAGTTAGGGTGACCATTTTATATATTTAATTTTGTTGGTCGATTTCACATATGTTTATAATTATATTTTTAATGCATATATACTATAAAGAAATATTTTATTTTAATAGTGTTTTTTTTATTATATATATTTTTGGAAAATTATATTATTAAAAAAAATATTTCAATAGTGCAATGAATAATTTAATATATATATATATATATATATATATATATATATATATATATATATATATATATATATAATATGTATAACTACTATACTGTCAGGATCAATGTTTTACTAAAGTTTGGTCCCACTATTTTCGCAGTGTATAGGGGTCAATGTATTGGCTTATTTAAATATATTGGGCTAATCGCATATTTTGTGACCATATACTGTGAGCGTCGTTCGCTCAGGGACGAGAAACGATTGCGAAGGGTGTGCAAGGTTTTTTTTGAGGGTTTTGTAAAGAGTCAAACGGGTGGATGAATGGCTATCCATCAGGCGCTTTACATATGTTATTCGAAGCCTCGTGGGAAGCGGTTCGAATCCCACACGGGACAATGCAACATTAGGGAAGTTAAAATGACACTGTTTGCGGATCAACTTAATGATCTGTTTTCAGTCACGATCTCTTAACGTATAATCGACTTCGGATTAACGAATTAAAATTCGCATTATTTGAACTGTGGAGATTTTGAACGATAAATCGAACAACATAACGGTATGTCTCATTGTCCCATTTTACAATATTTATTTTAAATTTAATTATGTCTTTCTTTAGTCAAAATTATGATCATTTTTTTTTTAAGTATAAATCTATTAATTTACAAATTTATATTTTTTTTTACTAACGATGGTTCTTATGAAATTTATTATTTGATCATGATTTTGATTAAAGGAGGACGTAATTATCAGTATAATATATAAAATGTTGGCGAAAACCGTATTTTTTTAGGTTTAAAAATTTGTTCAATAAATCTATATATTCTATATAAAACAACTAAATAGCAGAAGTATATAAAATGTTAGAAGCATACTTTTTGATTTTGATTAAAAGCATAGTTTTTTTTTGTATAATAATTTTAAATTTGGTGTAAAAAATTCGCCAATCAAACTGTGAAACGAAATACATATTTTAAAGTAATACGTTAGATTTTCTTTTAAGAAATATTAATTAAAAATTGTGCTCACAGTTAACTTTAATATAAAATATTGAACCAATGCTTAATTAATTTGATAGTGAGAACTTAAAATTTATATCAATTTCTTAAGCTTAAATATTTTTTTTTATAATTAAATTATTACATTTATAAATATCCCCTATGTGATTGTCATAACCGCAGAACATCCCCTAAAAATCGTTCCAGAGAGCCGACAGTGATACAAATCACGAGTCTTTCCTTTCAGGAAGTCTGCCGGTTCGGGTTACACATTTTTTAAGGGTCACACAAACGAATTACCAGAGTATCGCATTTCACCGTTTGATTAGAACCATTCACCGATCTTAATCTAGTATATATTTTTAATTCAACCCCCTCTAGGATAAACACGTGACGCCGTTGATTTATATACGAAGACGACATGGCAATTAAAAAGCTTAAAAATTTATTCGTATAAAAAAGTTTTAACGATTATTTTTTTGATATATAATCAGACTAAATATATAACATTTTATGATAAATAAATATATATAATTTTGAAAAATATTTTAAATTAAAATTAAAAATAATTTAAATCGAATTTTTCAGTCTTAAGACGACATATCGTTGTATATTTTTTTTTTTCATATTGTCATATATTTTAAAATATAAATCATTTATATTTAGAACGTTTTTTTCCTATATCTTTTTTTTTTGAAGAGATGCGAGAAATTTTCCTAATTTTAAAATGTGGCGCCAAATCAAGCCCTTCAAAATATGGCGACAACCGGAAGGAAGCGGCGCTTGTTTCACGTTTGTATCTCGATTTTCGTCGTCAGTCCGATAACGAATCTCTTTTGTTATATATATATATATATATATATATATATATATATATATATATATATATATATATATATATATATATATATCTTTATATATGCATTTTGATTTTTTTATAGTTCAGTGACGACCAACCTTCGGCACGTGGCCGACATTGCGCCGAAGTGACTCGTATGAGTGACGTACGATGACGTCTCTATGAATAGTAACTTTTTTATAGAATAATGGATGTAACTGGGGCAGGGTTTCTTTATATATATGTATGTGTGTGTTATAATTTAATATTTTGTTGAATTTTTAAAATGATACAATCGTTAGTTAATTTTCTACGGCAGAATGAAATTATTAGGAATTGTGGTATAACTTTTAAAGATTTAAGTAAATTTTGTTGTCCATAATTATTCTTAGAAACTAGTGAAATTATTATGAAAAGGGTTAATTTTAAAATATATGATAAGAAAAACATTGATGTATAATATATCAAATTTTATTTGTTGTATTGTAATTCGTCATTGAAAATAATTAAATATAATATATACATATTAAAAATGATTACGTATTAAAAATATTGACTTATATGAAAAGGAATTTAATTTTTTTTTTAGATAACACAGTGTGTATTATAATTTGTAAATAATGATGTTTATTATCATATATAATTTCTATTTAAATTGTATTTGGATAAAAAATTATATATTTTTTTGGTTTAATCACTTATGTATGTATTTTTTAAGGTATTAATGATGTGAAATTTAAGTTGTGTATTTAAAATCTAATAAGATTTTTTTAAGTTAGAAAATTTCAAATAAAATAATTTTCTTTGGAATAAATAAATTTTGAATATTGTATAAATATACGATTTTCAAAACTGTCTTGAAATATAATTTATAGTGAAAAATGTATATTAATTTTCATCGTTTCGATTCCGTTCAACCGTAATAGAGTCGCGCTGAAAAGTAACGTATACCATATATATATATATATATATATATATATATATATATATATATATATATATATATATATATATATATATATATATATATATATATATATATATATATACAATGAAAATCATATAAATTTCTAACATTATAAGTGAAAATTATCACCGTTCCGAGTTCTAAGCGCCACGGGGCACCATTGAGAATCTTTCGAGGGCAGTTTTAAAATTCGTCGGAGATTTTAATAACTATGCTAATAAAATATGCCCGTAGATTTATATTAGGCGACTTTCACTTTAAGGCGTGCGCGTAATTTTTTTTTTTTTCATCTCCGAGTCGTTTCTCCTTTGTTAACTTCCCTTTTTTAAATATATAAAGAAGCACCTTTATAAAGAATAAGGATGAAAGCATTATGTTTAAGTCCTCCCCTAGCGAAGATAGTATCATCTTGATATATGGTCCCCGGAGAGTTTTAACGTCCAAGTGCGGCAAGACTGGCGTTATAATACTATGTATCATAAATCTATACGTGAACGTACATATATAAAAATTATATATATATATATATATATATATATATATATATATATATATATATATATATAATTTTCATTATTATTAATTTTGTAACAATATTATTAAATTCATCTATACAAAATTATATTATAAACTGACATTTTAAATTTTAATTAATAATTGAAATGTATTTTTCACAAATTTATCTAAATAGTTTTACAAAAATTTTAAATATTATTTGTTATTAAACAAGTAACTAATTATAAAATTTACTTTAGACATTTCTTTATATATTGTTCATGACGAGTTTGGTGTGTAGTTGATTACGAGTTCGAATCCCTAAATCGTTTTAGATAAAAATCATTTATGATATATATTAATTTAATAACTTATATTTTTTTTCCCTAAAATTATAAAATATGACGAAATATTAATATATATTTATTAAAAAAAAAACACAATATATAAATCAACATCAAGAAATTGAAAAGAAAGACTCACCTTATCCATTTATTTATTTTTATTATACAAGAAAAAAATGTTTATATATATAAAAATAACTGAATGAGCATCTTTTAATTAGATAAACCAAAACATATAAATGTGCGTTACATTTTAAAATATCTTATAGAATAATTTAATAAACTAGATATTTCATTTATAAAAATTGGATTTTTTTTGTATATATGGTATATATATTGTGATGAAATAATATATAGATTGAATAATAAAAAAAAAAAAAAATTCGTAACAGCGCAATTTTTCCCCGAAATCAGCGAATAAAACGTTCACTGATATTGCATTCCATATTATACATATATATATATATATATATATATATATATATATATATATATATATATATATATATACATTTATAGGTAAATGTTTATATAAATACATACACGTGATTTTTTTTTCGTTTAAAAAAAAACACGCGGCACAAAGGCGAACGAATAGCATTTTCCACTTTGCCATAGTCTTGCTTACCCTCCGTAGCTTTTTCCTTCTCTTCTTCAGGTCCCCCCCCCTCTCGTCTTCGCTTCCCGTATTGAAGTTATATCGCGTTATAGAAAGAGGTACCATCGCTTCGCTTTCATCCAACGTTTGCTTCCCAGTCTTCTTGTTAACTTCCAACGCCCATCGTCTCCCGTCGCCTCATCTTTACCGGTTCGCTCGTCTCCCGGTTTCCTAGTACCCACTTTCGACTACCCTCACCCAACAAACAGCTCGCGGGAGATAGGTATCACAATCTCTGGGCTGACTCCGGCAGATAAGCCGACGAGATCCGGGCGAAGATCAGTGAACATGAACCGACATATTTGTTACTCGAAATTTACGTTCACGAAGAATTCATTTTGTTCTCACGTGAACGATATGTAAAATTGCAATTATATATATATATATATATATATATATATATATATATATATATATATATATATATATATATATATATATATATATATATATATATATATAGATGCTCGTTCCTTTGTTGGAACATTAAAATTATATACTTATTGTATTAATTCTATAAATTAAATTTTAAAGTAATAATGTATATACATTTTATAAGATTATATAATTAAAAGATTTTTTTATAATGATTGAAAATACCTATTAATTTTATATGAAGTTTAAACAATCGTATGATTAGTATGATTTTATTACAATTATATATATCATTAAAATTTATATATTATATAAAATAATCAGATTTTTTAGCATACTTAAACGTTTGCATATTTGATGGAAAAAGTCGAAAATTGCCTTTTATTTTGAAATATAAAAAGGAGTTTTCTCTAAATATTGAAAATTTCCGAGTCGACTCATTTCACGGACATTTTCCCTCTGAGACGATGAGGATCAGAGATAGGAGGGCCGCCCCTTACAGATACCCCTTCCAATGGTTCATTGAGGACATAGAGAGGGATCAGGGTGGAGGGTTGGTATTTCAAAACCAACCGCCCACAGCCTACCACCCACTGCCGCCCTATAATACAGCTCTACCTATCCATACATGTAATATCTTCTGTATTATGAGGGTTAAGCGATGAGCCGATCATCTGATCTCGGTTGCACACTGATTATTCAAATTGCCTAATCATAGTATACTTATTTGTTTATAAATAAAGCCTTGAATTTGTATCAACGAGATACAGAAGTTTCATTTAACAATTCTCTATCAGTTGAGCGTGGAAAACTTTCAATTGAATAATTCGCATTGATTAAAAATACACATCAAAACTAATAATTTTCCGTAATTCAATTTAATTTTGATATTAATATTTATTTAAGAGTAAAATTATTTTAATATTTAATATATAATTCTTTTATTTTAATGAAAAAAAAAGTTTTTCAACATTTTAATATAATAAAATATCAATTTATATATCGTGAAAAACTGTCATCATTCAAATATTGTATTATATTTCATTTTGTAAATTATTATTAAATAAATAAAAATATATCTTATAAATGAAAATAAATAAATTTTGATAGATTATTTACTCGATATTTTTCATTATTAATTTATATAATGTTTAAAAACAATCAATGAAATCTTTTTATAAAGAATTAATTGCTAAATTTAGCGGGAAATTAGGCATAGTTTGTCGTGCGAACGGCGGCCATTTTGACAACGGCAAATCGTCAGGCATCAGCCCGATTCTGTTATGTCAATCTTTTATCGAGCCAAGGGGCTTACAGATACGACTTTATGGTCCCCTTCCAGTACGTTTTAGTGGTTTGAGAAACCTCGGCGACACCCCTTCCGTCGTTTGGGAACCCTAGGAGAGATTTTCCCCTAAAGGAATACACGTGCACGTTCGAATTTTTCACTACGACGACGACGAAGCGACCATTTGTTGACTGCTTTTCTTCCTTCTCGCCTTGACGACGACCATGATGGCGAAGTTTTCACGACGTAAATAGAAAGTCGAATATCGACGAAACAGGATGCCGAATAATGAAAAAAAAATCATAAATATATATATTATTGCTACTTGTATATAATTTTATCGATTTACATATTAAATTAAAATTTATATATAAAAAAAAATAAAGCAAACATTATAAATAGTATTCCGTTGGTTTACAATTATCGTTGTGGAAATATTGTCGTCACTAAATGTCATATTTCAAAGAGAAATCGAAGGTTGTCTCGAAGTGTCGTCGAATTGCGATAATCTCGTCTTAAGTTAATAAATGTGGCGCGTCTACGACGGAGTCTCCGGAGCTGGGGCTGCGCCCCTTCGACCGGATATTGTATCGCGAGTTTCATCTCCGGCCGACTTCCGATTCCGAACACCATCTTGTTTTTTAATGGCCACCGTCCCGTCCCCCCAGTAATGGTGTTTATTTTGAATTTACCGAGTCGACGACGCCGGCCAAACACTTGATAACCTAAAATGACAATTAAAATGAAGAATTTTTTAAATCTAACTACAAAATCTTTACGTCTTTATAAATTTATAGTTTTTTTAAAATATATTTTTAGTAACACTATATTTATTTTAAATTAAATAAATATTTTTGGTTATCTATTAAGGAGTCAAAGCGACAGATGCGAAATGTGACGTTTCAAATAAAATACGACATTTAGATATCAAACGGTCTCTTGTGGATTAAAAGATTCTATCACTGACTCTATTTATGCTCTCATAAATAAATTGACTCAAAACAAACGCAATTACTTTGTGTGTCAGCACTTACACCACATGAAAATGAGGGAGAGTGAAATACATGTGTGTTTAATACAATTGAAAAAGCATTCAGAAGGTTAAACATTTGTGCAATGACAATAGAACTGTGTCTATTTAAATATATAAAGTGTTTATTATGAATAATATAGGCTAATAATAATAATAATGATTTTTTAAATAAAATAAGCTGTTCGATTTTTTGGCAGAATTAGGTAAATAGGTATTGTATATAAATTAAATTATATATATAATAATATATCACTTTTTTATTTTTCAAAGGTTTTGATTCCATTTTTGCATAATAGATATTAATTTATATTTTAATCTTGATATTTGTTTTAATTTTAAACGTTAAATGTGATAAAAATACGTGAAAATAGATTTTTACACGATATATAGGTAATTATAGCGAACAAATAAATTTTATCCCCAGGGACGATAAACATTTTTTAATTTGAAAAGTTTGTGTAATAGCAGAATGTGATTTGATCACTTTAATTTATTGTTCATTGTGACGATATTGCGATATGTGGACGATTTAACATCACAGAGGGTTCGAATTGCCCAGCGGGATATCTGAACTTATTACTAAGGGGACGTTGTTTTACCCCCTTGGTTATTCAAAGCTTTCGAAACTTCCTTGACAAACTTTGCAGACACTATTAGATTAGGCGAAAAATATCGATTTCGACCGCGAAAAGTTTGAGAAGCAACCGATGTGTAACCGAAATTGGAAGCATGTGTAATTGGTGTCGCTAACAAATGCTCGATACATTTATCCCCACATATTTGAGGTTCATTAAATCATGTCCTAACTTCCAAACAGACCCCCTTTTTTATCGTATTTTTACCACTTTTAAAAAAAAAAAGTTTATCGAAGAGGAGAAGGGTGAGTGGGGTAGATTTCTACGTTTTTCTTATCGTTTCGTCAATTGTGAAATGTGTCGCCTTTTTCGCGCTACCTTCTACTTCCTTTATTCGTTCAAAAAATTCGCAAAAGAACGGTCCCGGACAGATGTACCACCCCATTGTCAGAAAAAGAGTTCTGAGACAAAGAGACGTTTTGATACAAGAGCAATCTGCCGGCTATTGTCTGCTGCAACTACAAAGGAGACCCACATCAGCGAAAAATTCGATATCGACCCCATATACTACTCGAATATATACACATTTGTGATTGTTGTATTCTAAAAGTTAAAAGACGTAATTGAAATATTATAATAAAAAAAAGAAAACAATTGTGTAGAATTTAAACGGAGAGCTTTTTTAATTCATTTATCAACAAACATATTAATATTATCATTTATATTCATATTTAATAATAATAATAATAGATAGATCTTCTTATTAGAATATTTATAAAATTACGCTACAAAAAAATCCTAGTCGAATTTATTGTAAAGTGAATTTTAATATATTTTATAAAAAATCTAATAAGAAGTTTACAATCTATTATGGTAAAGTAAGATACCATAAATAGTTAGAGGGTGGTTTAAATGAGTAGATAAAAGCATAAGGTATTATTTAATTAATAAACTTATCTTGTATATGTAAATTTTATAGAATCATCCATGAATTAGTAATTGAAGAGTTATTTTTAAGATTTTAAAGGAAAATTCAGTGAAAATGTGTAGTCAATATATAATATTTTTTTTAATAAATTATATATGAAATTCAATAATTTTGTACGAAATTGAACATAGTTTTTAATGTATTTGATTGATTATTTTATGATCTAACCAGAATCTAATTACGAAATAGTATTATTTAGTATAATAAAATTACAAACTATTAAAAATTACTATTGTATTTAAAACGTACAAGAAGTCTTTCTTGTGTTTTTTTTTTCACTGATAATTATGATATCGAAGTACATCTGAATTAAATTTATTTCTCATATCGATTGTATAACATGTAAATTTCTAATAAAATAAACACTTCAAAATATAGAAATGCAGTATGTGAACGGGGTTACGGTTATTTCTGTTACTGACACAGGTCCTATTGGCCTTTCTAGTGGACGAGTCGAACGTTCGTTATCTACATTTTATTATACTGGAAAAATCTACCGGAACCCATGCACACACACACACACACACATACATATTCAATTTATTTTAGCATCGTTGAATTTTTACAACACATTTCAAAAATATTTTTTTTAACCACGTCCGCGGTACACGTGCGCAATTTTTCGAGAAAACGACACAATAATAACAAGGTAAAAACAATGATATTGACATGTGCTAACGTTACAATGGACCGTATTGAGCATGTGTGGCGAATCGTTAAGTGTTTTTACAAAATAATAACGGTGCTAGATGAGTGTTTTTTTTTTGTTTTTGAGAAAAAGTGGTTGTTCGAGTGGCAATTGAAGAACACGCGCTACGTATTAATGACACACTAGAAATGCACGCGTTTGGTGGTCCGCGAAGATACGTCACATTCGGTAATCCTAAACCATTTTTCATATACGTATTGTGAAAATCTATACACGCTCTCGAATGTGAATATGAAAATTGTAAGATGTATTATAAAATAATTATCATGTTTCATATATTTAGATACCAATAGGATATATTGAAACTTATTGAAATATGTTTCATATTCTGAACATTGATATAAATTTGATATTTCTGAACAGAATATATATTTTATATAACAATAAATATTAGTTAATCAAAAAAGGTCTGTCATACGTGAGAATATGATTATAAAAAAAAATTCATTATATAAGGACATCAGTCGTTTATTTTCAGTTTGAAATTGAAATATCAATTTTTAAAAATGTATGTCAAATATAGTGTAATACGCATGTTTATTTTATGAATTTAAGTATGGAAAAATCGTCTAATAAGATTCGTATTTGAATGTATCTTAGTTAAGAAGATCGATAACTAAAGAAAAATTTTTTTTTTATTATAAGAAAGTTAGTAAATTATTTATGACACGTCATCATTTTACAAATTTAGAAAGAAAATTTATATTTTTTTGTTTAATTTATTCTTACATATTTTATGAAAATTTTCGATTGGTTATTTGACTATTGAGGAGTTTTTGTCGATATCCGAAATAGGTTGCCATGTAAAAGGGAGGACTAGTCGATGATTCGAAGGCCAAAGAATTAATTTGACAATATTTTTAATTCAGATCACGGTCGGCCCTCCTGTCAGAATGACAAAAATCTGACAAGTCCATTTGGTGAGCAGCTCTTGGCTGTCCGTTAAGTATGACAACTAATGGGGTTCCTACTCCTACCTCGTTTCGCCGCGGATAAAATTATTATTATGATGAAAAAAATATACAAGAGATGAAAACGAGAGAAAAAAAAACACAAACACACAAAGTGAGAAGCATCTGTATGCTTCTGCATTCCACGATTCGAGACTATCGTTTGATCTGTTTAATATTCATATTTAGAAGTAGCTGTAAATTTTTGTACTATTAATTAGCTTTTTATGATATATATATTAGTTTATTTTATATTAAATAAAAGAATTTATTCGATTAATTCTATATTTTATAAATATGAAAGTAATGTGGAACAAATCGAATTTTTCGCGGTCGGTCATATTGAAAGCTTTCGTGTCAAAACGTTAATTTCACGCGAAAGTTTACTGCGAAAAATCTGGGTGCAGGTCATAAAATCAGTTCCGAGCAATTAGTATTAGATCCGGGACAACTTGGACAATGTTCGAATGGATTATATTTCATTTTTATGATGGGAAAACTTACGCATGTATCGTTATTATACGCTTTGATAATAATAATTCATAATATATTAAATGCATTTATAAAAATATTTATATATTTTTTACACTATTTTTAATCTTTAAAATAATCATATCACACTTTAAATGTGCAAATATTTTTTTTTAATTATTTTTTATTGATTAAATTTATATTTTATCTTTGAGTTCTATATGTATTTTATAAAATTATAAAATATCAACAAAAAATATGTATATGTATGCATCATTAACATAGAATATGAATTAAATAGCAGGGATGTGGTCAAAAATTTGAACGTGTCATTAAATATTGCAACAAAACGTTAGGGATGTTCCATAACTAAACACGATTAGTTCCATCCACAATATATAATGTATTCAATGGTGGAATGAAATTTCATCGAGGGATCTAAAATCTCCCCGAAGTCTGTTTGCAAACGACGCATTATAGCGTAAATCAATAAAATTTGTCAAATGAACCACCCCCTTTTGACTTTGGTAAAATGCTGTTAATTGTTTTCTATTTTTTTTTTATAAATATTTTTTAGATGAATAAATATGTTTTTTTTAATGTTTTAGTTTATTTGAAGAACGTTTATAATAATAATAAAAAGGAAGCCAAATATTGTTTTCTAAGAAGAAAATAAAAATAAATCCTTTTTTTGTGTAGAATTCACTAAAAGTTATATTTTGTGGAGAGAATCCCATATGACAACGGGGCGCCAATATTTGGTCATTGATGCCTAAATTTTTTTATTCATATCATTATAAATATATACGAAAAAAAAACAAAGTCCATTTTTTATCACAGTATTCATTCTATTGATATTGAAGATATTGTATTGTGATATTATTGCAACTTTTTTATATTAATTTTACATAAACAATATATTTTTGATTATATTATTAATATTTGTTGACAGACATACATAGATGTATTTAAATATATTTTTTTATGATCTAATAATTAATACTTAAATTTATTTACATACATATTTTTAATGTATGTATATATTTTGCACATTTTGTATTTGAAATTTAATTTATTTTCACTGTCATTGATAAATGTATTATATAATATTTTTTTTTACTAATATGTCTATAAATGTAAAAATGAACATGATTCTTTT
Organism: Leptonema lineaticorne; assembly: GCA_024500535.1. NCBI lineage: Eukaryota > Metazoa > Arthropoda > Insecta > Trichoptera > Hydropsychidae > Leptonema > Leptonema lineaticorne. The sequence continues at coordinate 8,379,675 of JANIJI010000017.1, forward strand.
CTCAGAATTTTACTAATATATTGAAGACATTATTTATGGATATAAAATATATGTTGATATTTACAAACAAGATTCTCAATAGCCATTCTATTTACTCAAAATAAGAATAAATTTAATAAAATTATATTACTATGAATAGAGAAGAGACACGGGATAAAAAATGATATTTTATGGAGCCATTCGTCACGATTTCGTACTGTCTATTGTAGTGTAGATTTTTTTTTATCAAATGATAAAATTTACACACGTGTATTGTATGACACGTAAGAGGACATGTTTGTCGAAGATTTTTTTCGCATTATACCAAAACGATCGGTTTTTATATGGTAGTCCCCCGGGGGTCTCCGATAGACAGGTAGGTCCCCCCCGCTGTGGAACTCCCCGTTTACGGGAGGTCCATCTTCGGAAACACCGTCATAATTTCCAAATTAACCCGCGATTGTTTTGTCAAATTGTAGTACATATGATGGATGAAGAAACCCCGAGGCGCTAACTCATGTGCGAGAATTTTGCAATTAATTTATTATTTTTCCGCCACAGTCATTCTCTGATTAAAAATGAACGCTATTACTTTTTTTTTACAGAATATTTTTCTTTGAATTCATTTCTACGCCAATAAACTAACAATCGATCAAATAATAATTTATTACAATATTCAAAATATTTCACTTCATTTTTAAAGTGAAGAAATATTTTTTTATAATGATAAATTCTAAAATAATAATTACTGAAAGCTCATAATTATATTAGAAATTCAATACAAATATGGCGTCCACAAAAAATATAAATTTATTTCAATTGCATTCTAATAATTCTCAAATATTATTCTATAGTTTTTAACGATCGGATATCACGTTTCAGAATAACAGGTAAACGAGGTGACGTTTTCGCACGCTTCTCAAAGCGCTTTATTTATTTATTTAAAATAGAGGTTTTCAAATGTCTGTAGGGTGCAAAGTTGTAAAAGCAGGTCGAATTGTGCATTCCCCAGAAAAAGGTACTCGTAAATCCGATAAATTGCCCTCAAACTAGGGTGACAATACATTTTTTTTATTTCAAGCAATCTATACAGAACATATTTTTGTTTAAAAAGAATAACGTCAATATTATTTTTTTAATTTCATTTTTCGGTGATTTTTAGAACAAATTAAGATAAAGAAAATGAAAAAAAAATGTATATATACGAAAAAAACTATTGAACATGAAAATATAATATTAATCAATACTCGGAATTTTTAATGACGTCAAACGCAATAAGTTTATTAATGGAAAATTACCGTAAGATATTGTTTTACTGATAACAATTAAATTTTACATGATTATTTGTTTTGTCGAAAGGCATGTTGTTTTTTCATATCTTCAAATATTAATTTTGATCTTACTTGATTAAAATACTTATATATATATATATATATATATATATATATATATATATATATATATATATATATATATATATATATATATATATATATATATATATTATAGATGAAATCATAATTTTATATTACATATATATTTTTCATATTTATTTGTAAATTGTTTTACATTAATTATTTCAATATTTGAACGAATTTATAAAATACATATTATTATAATATTATTCGAAAATATGTATATATTTTGACACAGAAAATGTTGGTCACCATACTGAATTTATGTCCCGTCTATCCTTTCAACTATTAGATTTGTCATCGTTGATAGTTGCACATAAAAATCTCAATTTAACGTTCGAAATGTTAAAATGTCAAACAAAGGACTGCGGTCCACATTTTATTATGTACAAAATTTATTTTTCCACCAAAAAGTATAAATTATTTGAGGTCCGTTGGCGCCGTACCTTTTTTTTCATCATGCGGATAACGATGCGGGTGACGTTTTGTAAATATTATATACAAATGTACGAATATAAATTTAATAAAATGTACGTAATGTATACACATGTGTGTAAATATTGGTTATTTTCTATATAGAGAAATATATAAAACCAGTTCTAAGAAAAAGTTTTTATTATTTTTAATATTTGAACTAAAACACAAATTTTATTTATTAATTTTAAAGTGTTTTGATATTATATAAATTTTATTTTATATATAAATTCGAGTTTATCACAATATATCATAGTAAATGCGATTGATTGATAGATGTTAACCATGGACTTCTGGTCGATAAGGTAAACTTATATCTTATCTAATGTCATGTCGTTTTTTTTTTTCGACAATTATTAGTAATAATCAGTGCGATGTACATATTTTATTGGCAATTAGAGCTATTCTCTTTAGATTTATTGTCTAAATGTAAGCCACGTTTCGAAAATTTATAATTGGGGATTCGATTCGGTGTCGGTTGGCACAGTAGCCGTGCACACATTAAAAACCTCCCAAAAATAAATACTCATGTATATATATATATATATATATATATATATATATATATATATATATATATATATATATATATATATATATATATATATATATATATATATATATATATATATATATATATATATATATATATATATATATATATATATACAGGTCGTAAAGTTCTTCTCCTTTACGCGGAATAAATGAATAAATAAAAATGGATGAATATGTTTCTCATATGCGAGAAACGTGATCGAATTTAATTAACGCCGGTCCTTACACCGTGGGGGCTGAATAGATGGATGGAGGTCCCTTCGTTTTGCTGTTACTTCTGTTACTGCTTTTACCGGTGTTATTGCTGTTTTTGTCTATTTTTCTCGTTTGGGACGTTTAAAAAAAACACATATAAAAGAGTATATATATATATATATATATATATATATATATATATAAAGAAACAGAATTCTGAATCTAATTTTAGTTAGTTTGGGGGGCGAAAAAAAAAATTAAATGGCGCGTTGGAGACCCGCGAGACCCGCGGGGTTTTGTCCAGCACTTTATAAATGAAGTTCTCGGGTTCGAATGCCGCCCCGTCGAGCGAACTCAGTGGCATTTCAATAATACGAAGGATTGTTTTAATTAAATCGTTTATGAGACCCCAGAATCGCCGATTTTTATGATTACATATATATATATATATATATATATATATATATATATATATATATATATATATATATATATATATATATATTCGTTGAATTATTTAGTCGTTTTGTTCAAATTTAAAATCGATGTGACAACTATTTAAAAAAAACAATGTTTTACTATATAACGAGTTTCTTTTATTTAGAATAAATTTATAGTTGTATTCACTTTTTATATACATATATATATTCAAATAATATAATTGAATTGTTAATATTAAATTTAATATTTTTTAATTATGTATAATTAATAATAAAAATTTTATCGCTAGCGATAACTCTAGTATTTTATACTCTAATACATTTATTCTTTAAATAATTATCATGTATATATATATGAAGTTAGAGCTAGTTTTGTTAAAAAAAAATAATATATTACAAATATAAAATGTTGAATTTTTTTATATTTATTTTTTTTTGAATAGATTTTGATTTATTTAGTAAGTGTACGCGGATTTTATAACAAAATTCGCTATTAATTAAGAATGAATTAGAATGTATACCCCTGTATACATGCGTGTAGATTTATGAATATATATATATTATATATATATATATATATATATATATATATATATATATATATATATATATATATATGTGGAAAGATAGGATTTGATATGATTATTCCACGCCACTGGAACTCTGGGGTCCGGGGCAAGCGTGAATGGTCCATTTTGATAAACGAGTATCTTTTTAATTCAAGCGAAACTCCTTTATTGGACGCTTTATAGGGAAGAGTTTTGAACAACAATGACATACGGGGACACATTCAACGGGAAAAATTGAATTCGACAAAAGTATAGACGAAGGTTTTATGCGGAACCTAATAGAAACATCCTTTTACGGTCACGGTTTCCAAATACGGTTCCAAAACCCCTTTTCGAATTGAAACTTCGATAATAATATAATATTTCTCGTATGATTACCTTCGTATGGGAACAATGTGCAAACTTTGTTCTGTTTAATTAAAGTGTCATCGTTTGTGAATAAACATTAAAATACGCCGTTTTAAACAATCAATATAACACACGATACATTAATTATAATTTTAAATATTTTATACAAACGTTTTGATTTTATTTTTTTCAAAAAATTAAATTTCTAATAGAAAAAAATTGATATAAAATGAAATGTACTGTAATAATCTTGAATATAATTGAAATATTGATAAATTATATATAATATATCGATTTTGATCTTTATATTATAAAAATAATTCTGATATTTTTAAGACGATTTAATCAGATTATAGATGATTTTAGTGCAACTATCAATATTGTATCAACTAGTTAGTGTAAAATGATAGAAGATAAATCTTTTTTATGAAATCAGAATATAAGTGTAATTACTATTATCTACTTTAATATTCATCATATAATATTGAATTTTATTTTTTACTTATTGTATGAAAATTTTATTAGTAAAGTGAGAATTTTTTGTTCTCCATTTTTGTTTCTAATATGATGATTCTATAATAATATAATAATGCATGATTAGTGTTATATATTTTTATTATAATTATTGATTTTATTTCTAGCGAGAGTCTCATTATGATATAAATACAAGTTGAGAAAATTATATATAGTATTTTTAATATTTTATAATTTTTATCAGGACAATACTTTGGCTCTATCAATAGACGCGATACAAGTAAAGCTATACAGCGTTTTCGATGATTTATGCTATGATATTGTGTATGTGTTCTATTTTTTAAAAAAATCCTTTTTTTTTACGATCGATTCATACACTCGCCATACGTTTGAAATGTTACTCTTTTTTATTATTATTGTTATATTTAAGTTTCTCTTTTTTTTTTTAGTCCGTGAACTCGTATAATACGTCATATAATAAAGGCGTCACAGTACAATGGTCTATAGTCGTGTTTATGACGCGAAAAGGGTGTCGACAAATATGGTTCGCCTTTACGAATAATAATAATTCTAAAGAAAAATCTTTTTATACAGTGCGATTATTGCGATGAAATAATCGACATTATGATATATATGCAACACTTGAATGTATCTGTTTTTTTTTTTAGATTGATTAAAACGTTTTGAATATGATATAGTTTGATTTGACGTAGATTATTTCAGATTTAACGGAACGAGGACAAGATTTTACGTCGAAAACGTTTCGAAGGTGTCGTGATCCGTATTTAATGGATACACCCTTGAAATATTCTAAGGGTTCGACGTTGAAGGGAGACACTATGGTCGATTACTTTGCGCCGAAAGTGCGCTGTTAAATTTTATGATTTAAGCCTCTAATGACAGAAAGCGGGGTGAAATAGCTCTGGTTCACCATCCCTGCTCTTTGTTTGTCCACCCTGAACCTCAGCCCTTCGTTCGAGATAATAAATTACCTAGCACGATATGATATCTGAGGCGCGTGTCAGCTTATCGAGGGAGAGAGGGCGGATAATATCGCTCCCTGTGTTCGGTGGGCGGCAAAGGGCGGGCAGACATGATGCAGCGATTTAAGACTATTTAGTGGTTCTTATAACATTCATCAACTTGGATAAATCTAAGGCGATGAATGCTATTAAGATTATTTAGATTATACGTCCTACTTTTAATACATCTATTGAAGGATATTTGTAATTCTTTTCTTTTTTTTTTCAGAAATTCAATATAAAATATTTATTATATATTGTACTTAGATTCTTGACACATTTAACACGTAGCGATTCTCAGGTTCTGATTTGTTGTTTACAGATTGTGTCGTGTGGTAGCGAACATGTTAAATATCTTTAATGTAATAAGATAAAAAAAATGTTGTTTTTAATATCTTCAATGTAACGATTATTTTCAAGGTTGACAATATAATCAATAAAGACCTATGTTTAATTTAAAACTGCAATATGTATTTCGATTTATCTATCTTTTTATAATTATTTTTTTTTTCATTCAAAAATTCAATATGTGAAATATGAAATATTAAAATCGAAGCGAAAACGTTAACAGTAAAAAAATTTTTATATCGCCAAACTATATATTTGTTGTACGATATTCGAAGTTAATCGGATTTCATTATTATTATTATTATTGAAAATATGAATAACGTTCAGGGGGCATAGTCGTTTATTTTTCACGCAGGATTTGAATTGATCACGGTCGTTTCGAAAAAGTATAGCCGCCGTTTTGTACATACCATTAGCCACTTTTTTTTTTTTGCACCCCCGAATGCAACGTGGCCTCCCCAACGCGACGGCATTGTGTGGGTCCTGGGCCATCAGAGATAAGCAGTTCAATTCTGGTGGCGCGTGGCTTCGCTATCGCCGACGCCCAAAGCAGATTAGCAACAACACTCCTGCACACTAAAGGGTACCAAACAACATGGGGTTCGTGATGGTGGAAAACCCCGAAAGTCTCATACCACCGATCGTTCTGGACAAGCAGATATATCCGACGAAGACATCTTGCATTTACAACGTTTCCGGAGTATGCGCATTTCGACTTTTATCTACCTGTTAACTTGATCTTTCGGTAATTTGCTACAAATTAATTATACAATTTGTCGACTCAAATAATTTTCATATGTATTCAGATTTTATTAAACATTCCCTTTTATTCTAAATATATAATTTATTTATTTTTTGTTATCATTTTTTTTTAATAGTAATTTTTCTATTGAAGAACAATAATAAGATTTTAATATCAATTCGTTTAAATATGTGTCTATGTATTTATATGTAAATCTAAAATGGTTGTATGTATATAGGTTTCAATTTAAATAAAATAAAATTTGAAAATCCTTTCAAAATATTCAGTAAATGCTCCAATATAAATTTGTAATTAATGTAAATTTTTTATTGTAATTGAAAATGTTAATAACATTCATGTAACATTTATTTTTCAGTATATTTATATATTATTTTTTAAATAAACAAGTAATATTAAAAAAAATATTTCTAGACAGTTATCATTATTTTGAGCATTCCAATACTGAATATTATTTTTCTATATGGTTTTGAGTTATCTATTTTCTAAGTAAGTAAGGCGATGTTTAGTTGTCAATCAGATAATGCACCATAAGAGCTTTGTATTATTTTAAACCATTCCAAAAATTTTTCATTGTTTGTAAACTATATGAATATTATAAAAGAAAATTCAATTTAAAATGATAATACTCATTTTGAACTTGCGAATTATTTATACAAAATACAACGTTTTCGTTTTAACATATGATTTAATAAATATATATATATATATATATATATATATATATATATATATATATATATATATACAGAGTTAAATCGATAAAATTATTCTGCGTACCGAATAAAATTATTTTGTTGTTTAATTTAGTACGTTTAAGCTGGTGTTATGAGAAAATAAAAATAAGCAAATTGGAAAAAATAACGCTATTTTTCAATTTATTTATATAACATATATACATTTGGAACTATTTTTGACGTTATTTTCGTATCGCAAAAATACGCATAAATAAATACGTCGCGGTTGACATTCAAATGAAAACACTCGGAGGCGATTCGCGACGATAAAATCATATAATTATTTACGATAACGCCAACAAAAATTATCGAATCGATACGTCATTATGCGATACATGATTATAAAATAAAATACGATTTCACAAAAAGAATAATAAGTAAAATAGGATTTGTTCAAGCCGCATCGAATGGGTTTACGGCGGAAAAAAGGACCGTTTGTTATTTTTGTTTCGTTCGGAAAAATATGAAAACGCTCGCGTAGAAGAGCGGCGCAACACAGTTTGACAAGCGGCGCTTCCGCGAACAAAGCGTTTCACTTACAAAAGTGGACGTTGACAAATGGCCACAAATTCCCAATCGGTGGCAGATTTCTCTATGTGTGCGTGTGTGTGTGCGTGCGAGTTTTTTTAAACCATTTTCGAACTTGTGTATGTTTATATCTTACGATTAATATTCCAACTGTGGTATATTTTAATGGTTATTATTATATAATACAATAATAAAATGGAAAAAAAAATGTCAAGCACTTGAATAAAAATAAAATATAATACAATATACCTATCCGCAAAATCAGTGGGTATTGTATGATTTTTACATTGTGGCATATATCGGTAATAAATTTGGTTGCATTTATGTTGATTGTGCGAACATGTTTGTAAACATTGTGACATTCAATAGAAAAGTACGAAGAAATCAATTATATTTACAACGATCATTGTATGACAGGATCTATACAAATTCAATTTTGAAAACATCTTATTGTAAATTTTAATATATATTAACAAATGCCTAATTCGTATATTCTTAAAAAGAATATTACCAAATCTAATATTATTAACAATCAGTATAATTAAACTTTTATTGATAAAACAATTTAAAATCGATATTGGATAATCGAATTGTTCTTTTTGCTCGATGACATTAAAGTATTTTCGATTACTTAATAATAAAATTATATATATATATATATATATATATATATATATATATATATATTATTACAAAGAATTAGCAATATTACAAATACTTCTAATTGTTTATTTTATTTTTGTGGTAGACAATTTTGTTAACATTCTTTGTAGCATATCTGCAAATAAACGGTCAAGTTAGCGGCACAACAAAAATATATTAAATCTATTGTGTTTGAAGGACATGGCGCCAAGGATCAATATTGAAAGTGATTGAAAGCATACTAAAAATATTTTAACCTTCATTCAAAAAGAATTATGATGACAAAGGTTTACATCTACACGCTTATAACCGTTAATACCTATAATATATTAACTATTTGTGTTTTTTTTACAACGAGTTTATGCAACACACACACCCATATATAAATATATATATATATATATATATATATATATATATATATATTAATATTTAGTTCTTTAAGTATAGTTGTTTTTGTCATTATAATTTTTGTAGTATTTAGCGTGCAGATTATTACATTATAATAATGTAAAATTGCTGAAATATCTCCCGAACAATATAATAAATTAGTTTAAACATAATAAAAGAGCACTGAAAATATTTTTAGTTTAAGTAAGAACGTTGATATCATTATGATGTTTTGTATAAAATTCTTTATATGTCATAAGTTTCTTGAAAACTGGAGTTTGTAAACTTTTATCTTTATAGTTTGTTTTAAGAAAGATGTCAACGAAAACTATAAAAATATCATATTGTTTAAATATATTTCGTTATTATGCTATATAAGTATTATATTATATATATGTATATGTAAATATCAAATTGTCATATTATATATTTATATCTAATGATTATGATATGGAAAATGAATGAATTTTTTATATATATTTTTATATATTTTTTTAAGTTTTATAGAATAAATGTAATGATAGGCTTCTGTAAATTGAGACATTCGGCTTTGGATGTCTGGTCTACGTTGCATACCTGTCGTTTCGAGGGCAGTTTGGAGCAACAATAACAGCAGCAATTATATGAGCATTGTTGTCCCTGTCAAAACTTTGGGATTTTTCCCATTGTGCGTCAACAATTCTGCACTCGAGCTCCCCGTTTCGTGAGGCTGTTTGATCCTTTCTATGCAGCACAATGGATGCATAATAAACGCATTATGGCCTTTCCATCGAAGAATATGTATTTCTTTTTTTTTCTTTTTCGATTTTTTTTTCGTTCTTGGACGTTTTCAAAGACGCAGGGAATGTTGACATTTTTCATGACACTATTGTGCTTGTATGATTGCGTGAAAGTACATTCGTGTTCGGTGTATGTATGTCGTTTTTAAATTTAAAAAAAAATGTACGTCTTCATTGTGAAAAATGAAACGTAATAAAATTTAGGGTTATTTTTTTTTATAGTTCTTTATAATTTTTCATATTGAAACATTATAAATAAAATTGTAAGTAAAAAAAATAATAAAGAAATAAATTTATTAAAAATTATATAATGAAAATCCTTAATAAAAAAAATAGATTTAATTTGAAAATTTCACGATAATGACAAAAATACAAATACCTTTATTTAATAATAATATATAGAAAAAGCATTTTTGTATTAATTTTGGTAATAATTATTTATTTATATAATTTTAAATATTCAGATATATTTGTTAAATTCTATAAAAATTTGACAAGCAATGGCTTTTAATGTAAAATGCAATAATTTGTTGCATTATAGGTATAATCTGCTGTATGATAATATGTGTATATTATGTAATAAATGGTAATATGTATTAAATTATTATTAATATTATTGTGTAATCTGAAGAAATAGCTTTTTAACTTTTTTATTATTATTAAATTATATACAGTATCGCGTGAAAGTAATGAAACAAAACGGCAGGACTATAATGTATTCGATGTCGTGTAAAATTTCTTTATATAATTAAACTTTTTATTGTATAAATCTATTATGTGCAAGATAAACATATTTTGACCGTTTTTTTAATAGCAAATTTAACACGAATGAAAATCCGTTATCGTATATTTATGCGACGATCATATTGTAAAAGACCACGTTTTTTTTACATTTTTCCACAGCGAGACTGTCTGCCCCGAATGACCTTTTAAAATTACCCTAAGAAATAATTAAAATTTTATATATATATTGTGAGCGAAATTATAAAATAATTTTTTTTTTTTTCAAAATATGATTCAGATGAATAAATTTAGTCAATTTATTTATCGAGTATAATTCTTATATAATGTAAAATAATAATAGTTCTTTTTTTTTGAATCAGTAGATATATTAATATATACTTATTTTAACATAATAATATATAAAAAAATATTACGTATATGATGTGAATCATTATCGCTTTCATCACATTTCAGAGCGTATTGTATTATATATTGTAATATAATATGAGTAATAGAACGATTAATGAACAGTATAAAATGAATATTTAAAAATTATATTCTTTCATACTGAAAAAGAAGTAAAAATGGTGTTATATTATAATATTTTGTTTCATATACAAAGCGGCTATCTGACGTGCAATCTGAGGGTGAGAGGGGTCTGGATTGTCAGCGCCGGTCGTTTCACATGAATTAAATACGCAACGAAATATATTACCTTATATATTTATATAATAATATGTATACTTATATATGAACGATATATATATATATATATATATATATATATATATATATCATATAAGTTTGAAAGTGGTGTGAATTGCGCAATATTTATTATTAAATTTGAGCCGGGCACAGGATGTGAACCGCGGACTCCTTGTTGGCGGCGGTGGGTAGAAAAGCGGGGTAGAGACACGACCGCACCGCAATATCTCCGCAGTAAATCAAGCTACGAATAAAATTTATGGTCCAAGATAAAAACGCGCGAGCTTTTCTCTTTTGCACCACCCCTGGTCCTCGTCCTCGTCCTCGTCCTCCGACTCCCATGTCGGCCTCATCCCTTTTTTACCTCGTCCTCCTCGTCGTCCTCCTCCTCCCCCCCCTCTCCGTTCCCTCCTCTCGTCGGTGGCTTCGGAACTTTGAAAACCCTCGAAACCCCTCTTCGGTCGGCTGCAGAGCTGGAAAAACTCCCGAAAATACCCACGGCGGCCAGCTGAGAAAATGCGAGAAAAATTAAGCTCCCCCAAAAAATGTGAAAAATACGAAAATTGGGTACGTTTTAATTTTTCGTTGCGATAAAACTATCCGAAAACTAATAAAGTTGCGAACGTTCTTCTCTCTTTTACCATCCGTTTCTTTGTTTTTAATAGTTCAGGTTTGTTAAACTGATGATGATGTTTCAAATTATTTATTTATTCTGAATGATTTCAAATGATTTTGTTAAGTATAAAAAAATATTTTTTACACACATATACAATCTATAAATTATTTAAAATTTACGAAAATTTTCATTCTTATCATAATGTATTTCAATATTGTAAACTTTCAAGATTCTCTATTGAATAAATTACATAAACGATACTTGAAGACTAAAATGAAAATTTATTTTATCTATCTAGTCTTACAGCGGTTTTAAACTGGTGTAAATTTTATTCAGAATAATATAAAAATTGTAAATATTTTTGAATTTCAAATAAAGATTCATCCGATAGTAATTTTATTAAAAAGCTTTTTTATAATAAAAAGAAGTGAAGAAATAGCAATACAATATTCAAATTGGTAGAAAAAAATGTGTTAAATTTTGATAGATATGAAAAAATATAAACATTTTGAATTTTAATGGAAATGTAATTATATAATTTTATCAGAATATTATTTTATTATTACCATAAACGGTACGCGTGCCGCAGCTTGACCCTTCATGAATTAGTAATATGTACTCGTATTACCAAAGAAACTTTATTCGTTTTCCTCCACTTTTCTTAGAATTGGTTAGTCTTTTTTTTTCTTTTATTCAACGATCGTTTGTTTCAATTGTCACTTCGATAATTTGTTTCTGTCTTATTGGAAGACATTTCTGTATGTCTATTTTATTTGACGAATATCAATTGCGACTTTTAAATTTGCCGTTTTTAATCGAAAACGAATTCAAATATTAAGCAGATCAAAAGATGATAGACAATATTTTTTTCCTCGTTTAAGATGACTTTAACAATTAAACTTTTGCTGATTTTTTTATTGAATTAAAAAAATATTATATACAAATAATTTATGAGTGTAATGTAAATTAAAATCGATGAAATGGATAATGTATTGAACAATGTGCTTTTATTATACATTAATTTCAGATATTTACATTTAAGTAATCGATGTTAAAATATATATTTTAATTTATCGGTCATTTTGGGGTTAACTTTGGAACGTTATCCCAGCATGCGTCGGTACACATGTACAGATTGGTAAGCCGTCGCGACGCCATTTTTGTTTTGTATACTTTTTTTGTAAACACATACACATAGTAAAATATATATACGATCGTACGTATGTACATATGTATAATCACATGCATATTTTTACCGTTTTTCTGCTATTTTTTCAGAATATATATTTTTTATTTATGCGGTCGTTACGAGCGGGTGCGACTAGAACGATTCCTATATACGGCCATTTATTTTTATTTGGCTTTTTAATATGGTATTTTTTTTTTGCACAATTTAAAAAAAATAAAAATATGTTCTAAATAGATACAAAAACTGGGTTTTATTTTTTTCCCATATTTTTGTTCCATTTATATTTATTTATTCTCGATGTGTATACAGCCGATGTAAAAATAAATATACTCGCTTGATATGCAGCGTTGAAGAAAATAATGAAAAAAAAAATTGAATGAAGCGGTGATTTTTTTTTGAATATGTAGATTAAAAGAGAGACGATTTTGTATTTAACAGTTGAAGTGGTATTAAATTATTAATACGACCTTAAAACGTAAGGACCGCTACCCACAGAATGAGAATCGATGCTTATCTGCTCGGTACAACGACGATATTCAATTTTTGAACAATATCGCGTGCCTCAAACAAGCGCTTCTCAAACGTCAAACTACAAAAAAAAAAAAAAAAAAAACACCGTCACAAATCATCGTTAAACAGCGTCGATTCCGATATTGTATAAGCTTTCTAACGAATATATTTTTTTTCGTTGATTTACCGGCGGTGCAATTTCCGTCTCTGGTAAATTAAGCGAATACCACCCCCTAAAAAGCTTGCGAGTTCTTTCAGCGTTGAAATATAGGGATTATAATTGATTGAGTTACGAGCTGAAAAATATTATAGGTTAACGCGTTGAGCGCCGTCGATTAAACGGAGAGTTATTAGGGACAGATTTTTATCGGTCCTCTTCAGTGCAAACATAGTAGAGTTGACGTGAATATTAGTAATGCGGTATTTTTCAACATATTACCATTGTGCTTTCGACGATTTCACAATGAAAATTTTGAAAGCTTCTAAAAGACTCGAAATACTCATCGATTTTGAATATCATGATAAAAAGGGGGTATAAAAGAATTATATATATATATATATATATATATATATATATATATATATATATATGTATGAATAAAAATTGTAGTATAAACTAAGTACGTTTATAAATAGAGAGGAAGAAATCAATAAATCTCATTACTTTTTAACACGAAAGAGGTTGTTCTTGTAAGCGAGACTCGTAAATCACTTCAATGTGTCATTAAAGTTTTAAGTATGGACCGATAGCGATCGGGAAAGCTTGTAAAAATTAACAAATATTTCATCCGCTTATATGTGAAGGAAGGGTGCTCGTAAATTTCGCGATTAGACAATTCGCGTTCTATCATGGCGACTACTACGATCTAATAATAATCTTTTTCTTTTTCATTATGTTTTATAATGAAAATATGAGCTTTATGATATAATTTTTAAGCGAAAAAAAATTCATATAAATCTTGTGAAAATTTGATAATATTAAATTTTAATAATAGTATTTAAATTTTTTTCATATAAAAATTCTGTTTTCGATTTCGAAATCGCTGTTTTTGATGCAAAAAAGTCATAACTTTGCTGAAAAAGCTACGATTTCCAAACCGCTTTCAGCATACGATTTTTCTTGTTGAGATGTATCCGTCAATGTATAACTTTCTATAATATCTCTTTGGATTAACCGAATATTTCGAAAGGTCACCCGTATAAGGTCCGTTTTTTGTCATTTTCATACATTTTTGTACACTTTATCTACGTTTAAAAATGCTGTATTTTCAGAAAATAATCTGTCTTGTTAATATAAATTCGACCACGAATTGCTTAATATATGATCTGTCCTAATTAACCGGATATTTTGAAAGTCCACTCGACTTTCGACTAGAATTTTTCAATTTTTTATACAAATACTATATTGTTTTATAGATATACAGTGTTTTGATATTTTTATATTAGTCATATTTAAATATTATCAATTTGATAAAATATTCTCAATTATATTTTTTAATTATATTTTTTTTAAATTACAGATTAAATCGATATTTTTATTTATATAAAAAAAATAATCCTTTGTTATATGACTTTAATTATATAATGTAATGATCGTTGAAATTTCATATTAAACTTAAGAAAAAAAATGCTTAATACATTACGTGCAGTCTCATTCTTTTCGATTTCGCATTCGAAGGGTTAATTCTGAAGTGTCCACGTTTGATCCCATTTAACACGCGTTCATTTCGTTTTTCAAAAGGGCACCCCGCGTTTCTCGACCTCTCCGCTCCCTTCGTTTTTTTTTTTTTCGGAAAACCTTTAACCTTCCTGCGCCCGTTCGGTACACAAACATTTGCATGACATTTCAATTTGAAAATAGGTGACATCTCAAAACCAAAACAGCGCGTTTTCAAAAGGATTTGATTTTTCGAAGAGATAGCGCGAGCACCCGTACGTGGCATCACACGCCCTCGTACACCACAATGTACATTTACCCGTTGCTATACGTATGTATGTTCTTCTTTCATCCTTTACAACCACCATTGCCACCCCCTCTGTACCCCTATTATGTATTTTCAAATGTGTGTACAAAAGAGTATTGTATATATATATATATATATATATATATATATATATATATATATATATATATATCCAATGTTTATACTTATATATTTATATTAAAATGTAATGTCTTTATATACTCATGTAAGCACGATAGTTCTGTTTATTAGAGATGTTTATTTAAAAATTATTATTATTATTATTATTATTGGATATGTATTTATTCAAAATATATAAAATAAATTGTAAAATATTTTTGTTTTATTTAAAATATAAAATGTTATTTATATACTTATACTCATAATAATTGAAATATAATTATTATACAAATTGTATAAAACAAATTTTATACAATTATAAAACATTAGTTTCTTATTTTAAAAATAGAAAATTTCTGCTTACTAATAAAATAAAACAGTAACTGATAAAATAATCATTGTACAGTTTACGGTCTTTTAATTAAATTATACAATATTAGATAATATCTTAAACGGGTTTTATCAATATATGTTATTTTAAATCATTTTGACATATTTTCTTTTCTTTATCACTTATTATTTTCATATCGAATATATCTTTTTCCTATTTTCAATACGTATTATGCGATGAAATATAAATATTACATTTTTTTTTTGCATAAAGTTCAAATAATCAGAAATAACAGATGAAAAATAAGACAACTAACGTTGACAGATAACATAAGACAGTTTTTAATTTCGAAAACAATCGTGAAACAATGAAAAACGCGAAAAATTGCATTAGAGGGGAGAAAAGAAAAAAAAACAAATCAGAATATTAAATTGACCAAATTTTCCGAGTTCTAGAGGAGGGTAAAAAAAATTTATCCATTTTATCCGTCTGTCGAGTTATTTATTTCTCCACCACCGGAGGGAAAGAGAAAAACCCAATCGAAGAGGGAAGAAAAACAAGAATAAATAGGGGGGGGGGGGCGAAACATTTGCTGTAAAACAAAAACAGGAGAAAGCAAAAAAAAAAAAAATAATAATAAGAGAGATGTGTACCATCGAGATTGTTCAGTGAAAACGTTATGGTTTGCCGTTTCTCCCGATGTGGCAGTAAAAACAAAAAGCGGCGGTTTTATATGCGCCTTTAAAATATAAGGGACATAAAATTTTTACTACCCCCTGTATAACGTATACGACGCAAAACTACCGCTTAGACCTTAACGAATAACATACATATACACACACGCGTTACTGCTAAATGTATTTTACTATATGTACGTATCGGATAATGCTATATATTTATTATATTTAAATAATATAAATTTTCAATTAATCTTTTTATTATAATGGAATAATTGAGAATAGTAGATTGTGCAGTTTGTACGTAGCATTCTACAAAAGGCTCATTTGTAAGGGTGCTTTTGAATGTCGTTCACAAAGAGCCAATGAATGTATTTCGAATAAATATGTAAATGTTTATATGTCATATATAATTTATATTAATATTCATTTAAAATATTAAAAGAATATTATATTTAACGTATATTAATTAGTGTATTACAGCAGAATATAAATTAATCCAATTAAGATAATGTAGATCAGATTCCATTGAATTGCTACTGCGGTCAACCATCCGTTTGTGGTAATAATATTCGGCGGTGTTCAAACTTTCAAATATGTAAATTTATTTTAGTTATAATATAAATAAAATATTTTACGTTGAACGGTATCGTGATGTTTAGGAATTCTTATTATAGCTAAAATTAGCAAATATTTTATCAGTAAATATCAATTGTTTAAATTTCGTTGTCGATTGTTTTCGTTAAGACAAATAAGATATTTGATATGATTGACGGCTGAGATTTTTATCGATTTAGGTAAAAAAAAATGTTTTAAAAGATATTGATATATCTCTATAATGATCATTTTCCTTAAATATAATTTATCAACGTTTGTTTGTAAAATGTAAAAAAATACTTGATTTCGTTTATTTTTATGTATATAATAATAATAATTTTATATAAATCTTAAATTATTATATAATAGCTATTGAACAATGTTGAAAGCAATTTAGTTAATATTATTATTATACTAAAAATTTCAAAATACTAAAATTAATTTTTGATAATATTTTATATTAATTTTTAAAAATACATATTTTTTTATGATAATGAAAACGAGTTACATGATGGAAGTTATTGATGATAAATAAAATAGTTTAGAATTCCAAATAATATAATTTTAAAGAAAGTAGAATACAGAGGAAATAAGTAATATTATACAACAGTTTATTTTATTTTTATAATAATTAATATTAAGATAAAGTATATAAATATAATGTATAAATCATAAATAAGCAAATATTAACTAATTTAAGAGTATAAATAAATTATAGCATAAATCGTAATAATTTTAATATATATATATATATATATATATATATATATATATATATATATATATATATATATATATAAGCAGTTATCAGTTTTAGATAAATAAAGATTTAATATATCTTGCAATTATTATCGAAGAAAACGTTTTCTTTTTTGTACAAGGAACACGAAAATATAAAATAGTGTAGAATTTTCTTATTTTTTGAAGAATTTTTCCGAGAAGCAAGAGTATCTCCTCCCCCGGGAGCAATACGTTACGTTGGCCCGGAGGTCATATATCAAAAAGTAAAGGAAACTTCGGGGAGGGGCCAGGCTTCAGTACTGGTCTAAGTTCAACGACAAAAAAATATGTATAATGAAAAGAGAACGGCTAAAAGAAAAAAAGAGACGAAGAGTGGGTGGCATTTTTAGCCTCGTCGAGGAGATGGGAAAAAAGAATGAAAATTCGAATTATTTATTTTAACGTGAAAATTTTTCGCTTCCGCACCACAAGCGACGGTACGCTAATGAATATGAAATAATGGCGAAAATTTGAGAATAAATGTTACGCCCTTGCATTTAATTTTCTCAATAAAAGTCAAATTTATTTTAACCACTTTTGAAACATTAGCCGATATGAATTTTTTATATATTTTTTTAATAAAGTCATTTTCAAAGTTGATTTTACAATATTGAAACAGCATACATTTTTTTTTAGATAACATTAGTATTTTTAGAATTGAAAAAGTCTATATATTTCAATAGAATTAAATTGACAAGTTTCATAATTGTCTTGTTTTTTTATCAGTTCAAGGTTTAAATATTCATGTTTGTTGTTAGAGATCTATAATTGACGTAATTAATTAATGTAATATTTGATTGATATTTTTATAAATAATATTTTTTACAATGATATAAAAGAAATATGAATCGGCATTAAAAATTAAATTTATTTTTGCATATTAATTTTGATTGATGGTTATCTACTTTTCCAATTTCAAAGAAAGCAAAAATTAGACATGACTATCTAAAAATACATATGTTGTTCCATTTAGCAGTAGCAAAAATCGTCTGACGAGTGGGAGAAAATATATTTCGCACTTTTTCTTATAATTTTGCCTTTTCCCATATATTTTCGCAGATATCCCCTTCTTTTTTTTCCATTCCTTTTTTTCTGGAAAATTTTCGCTACGCACGTGTTCGTAGATAAAATTTTCCGCGAGTATACTCCACATTTTCTTCGCCACTTCGCTTAAATAAATCTCGAGCAACGTCACTTTTCTACTTGTTCCTTCGTGGCAATAAATTTAGTTAATTCAAGCTTCAGTTAAGATTCCCATTTCTATCTCCGTTTCGGCTAAATACGTATTAGACATAAGACCATTTTGCCATTTTTTATATATACCCATATAAAAGAGATAATTATAATTTTTGTCTAACAATAGCTGAAATTCTATATGTTTTAACTTTGATTAATTATTGAGAATTTAAATGTTTCATGTAAGATAATTTCTAATTGTACTTCAGATTATCTAAATTATGTGTTTATGATTTGAGTTTCCTGATTCCAACGTATTGTATTGATATTTGGATAAGATTAGACAAGAATTTAGATTATGGATTATATCGCATTGACAGATTAATATGTATGTTATATTATCGGATTATTACAATTAATTTGAAATAATATTCAATCATAATTTAATATAGGCGTATAATAGTGTATTTTTAATTTAAAAAATATTCATTCAAAAAAATTCAAATAATGAAATTATTATTTTAATTTTTGTCACATTATTTTAATTACGTTATAAAATTGACTAATAAACTATTTATCAAATTAATAAATATATATATATATATATATGAGAATAAATTTTCATAGTTTTTACGAGAATGTAAATTTTTATGCTCAAAAATGATTTTGAAAAAGTTTTAATTTTATCAATAAATGAATTATTCTTATTTATAATTTTCTAAAAGCTTTTTTTTTCAATAATACCCTTTTTATTTATTTGTTTAATATCATTATTAATATATTTCAAATTTTAATTGGTCAAGATTGTGGTTGTTTGTTTATGTTTAATCTCAGTATAAAATTAAATATTTTTAAAAAGAAATTTTAAAATGTTGTGTTTTTTTTTATATAATTTATAAAAATTATAAACGATAATAATACAAATAAAATAAATGATCACGTATTATAGTAGTTATTTGCACTATTTATAAAAGACATATTACATATAATCGATTTTCAGCTATAATCGCTTTTGGAACATAAAACGCCTTTTAAAAATGTGACACATGCTTAAATGCGTTCGAGAAAGTAAATTACACGTCATAATGTATATTATTTTGTGCAAATAAATTTTCTTTGTAGAAATATTGCAGTAGCAAAATTACAATATACGTGACATTTCCAAAATCGGAAAATTATAGGTACGCTTTTGTGCATGCAAACGTCGGTGGTTTAAATAGAAAGTAGATTTTATTACCAATTTAGACTAAAAGAGTGGACTTACATAGCACGTATATTAATTACATTATATTTTTTTTATTATTATTGTAACGTTAATAAAATATTTATATGAACAATATATGAACTCAATGTTTATGAAAAATTATGATACTAAGTATTTAATTATATTGAAAAATTTAATTGCAATTATGAAAAAAGTGATAAGTTTACATATTTTATTAATTAATATATTTTTAATGGGTATATAAATATTAAGCGAATGTGTGCTTATTAATTGATTGTAATCGAAAATCAACACCTGTGATGACTTAATTAGTCGGTTGTATAACGGGTTTTGAGTTCATGTCTTGAGACATCGCTGACTTTCAATTATATTATATAAAATATGTTTCAGAAAATTTAACGTATTCCTATAATTTAATATTATTATAGCAATAAATTAAATATATTTTTTTTATTAAATGTATTATTTAATATGATTCAAATATGAATGATATTAAAAGGCTCATTTCATAGTCATGTATGTGAGCTAATTTATATTTATATTTTCATAATCGGTACTTATGCGTATGTACATAATTGTCACCCTGTATCTTGAGGGTCTTTATTCTTTCGCGAAGGCCCCCGAATTCTACTTTGATCGCATTTTAATCGAAAACTCGTATTCATGCTGGCTGCGCTGTCTGGAGCATAAAGAAAATATCCCGCTGCCTAGATTCGGCCTTGTAGATAGTGTCAGGCCCGTCGGGGTAGCGTTCGCCGATGGGTGGCAGCGGGTGAATTTCTCGTGAAAGGGCGGCTGTAGCGCCTCCTTCAGGTTTTAACCGATCCTCCTGTTTCCGCCCATCCAACCCACCCAGTGGCCGGGGGTGGCTGAGAGAGAGATTTATGCGACGTCACATAAATAACGGGCGGGCACGCCGTAAGCCAAATATGTAGAAGTGGGCGGCCATGGCCATCCCCTATTGCGAGCCTTCGACTGCGATTGTTGCGCGAATCTTCCTCGTCCGTGGCGTTTCTCTATTTTTACTACACGTTCCTGTGTCTGTGCGTAATCTTACGGTCGCCCTTACCCTCCTATTCGGTGAGTTTTTCTAGGAACTTCGTGGAAGTCATCCGTAGTTCAAAGCGTAAGATGCGTGTTTTAAACGCCCGAAGTTATGTTTTTTTTTTCAGTTTTAACTTTGATTTTAATGTTGAACGTTTCAGTCGCAATTATTTATATATAAAATTTATTTCGGTAAAATCCAATGTATAATATGTACTTCTAATTATATCATAACATATACGATGTAGATAATAAAAGAAAACACGTCGTTTTTCTCAAGAAAATTTTCAAATAAAAAAAATCAATATTTAGAGCGAACGATACGCTATTTAAAATAATTTTTTTTTCACACAAATTTTTAAACAAATTTTTTTTTTCCTAAACCAAAAATATCGCATTTAATATTTACGGCCGATGGTGACACAATTGGCTCGTACACAATATGCACAACATAGACCGAGTAGGCGTAAATAAAAAAAAACAAAAAGAGAAGAGCGCGCTAAGATTTTTCACGATGCGATTATAGATTTTTCATTAGTCGTTTCGATGCATCGTGCGGACGTACCTAGCGAGCGGGGCGAGGGGGGGGAAGAGAGAGAGAGAGAGAGAGGGGGGGGAAGGGCGCGGGTCGAGGGGGACGCGTTTCGTTGCGGAAAAAGCCGACGTTAACCGAAGGCGGCCGACGGAGCGCCAATCAGATAACGAGACCGCACTCCTCGCCGCGCGCCCCTCGCCCCTCGTCCCGCGATCGCGAGATGGCCGCTCCTTGCGCGACCATCATATTTATGTACGCGCAATCGTCTCCAATAATCATTTATATTTTCAAATTAATATTTACGTTCACGTATTACATTATGATGTGAATTAATTCTTATATTTGTACAATATTTTTATATATAATATATAATAATTCAATTCATATATTATATGTATATAAATAAATAAATAAATATATATATATATATATATATATATATATATATATATACATAAATGATTTTTATGATCGAAATTGTAAGTTATATATAGTTTATAATCTATATATAGAATACATAAATGTAAATCGAAGCTTTGCGATTGATAATATAATGACAATTAAGTTTTAACATTTTTTTATGAAATTTTGTATAAAAGTTTTTTATGTTTTTATATAAGTTTTATTTTATTATTATAGTATTGAATGATGAAAAAAAATATTTTTATAAACTTATAATTATAGTAATAATAAGAAAATTTTTATATAATAGTAAATAAATTATGTGGCAAAAGTTAGTTTATTTCACGTAGTTTATTTACTTAAACACAAATATATTTATTCGGATTAATTTTGTTGGAGTAAAAATTGATATGCGTGTTTATATAACGACACGGATTCCTTCGTTAAAAGTATCATGTTTCTAATGAATTTTTATTGGTTTGTATATAAAAAAAAAACTTTGAACGGTATGAATCTGTATTTCTGTTTTTCCTAAAAACTTATCTATAAGACTTTATTTATGATATAATATTTTGTTTTATATAGATATATATATATAAATTTGATGATTATATTATGTAATTTTCAAGTTGTTTGAATTTACTATTTTAATATTTTATTCGTTATCAAGGTGTATGTAAAGTTCTGTTAGAGTAATTAAAAAAATGAATTTACTGCAGCAGGATATATTTTGAATCTTTACGATCACAAATGAAGGAGAATGTGATATTGCAATGTCGAGCACGTGCTTTTATGCAGTTCCGCGCACAGACGTGCACAATTTTTCCATAATGGCGGCGGGCGACGCCCCTTTAACGATTTTTCCGACACTTCAGAATCAGTGCGGCCGACGCAACCGACGCCGAGCGTCGTTGCGTGCCCTTTTTTTTGTTTTGACCACTTGACACTGATTACAATCATAATAATACTGATAAATCATCTGGAAAAAAATATTGTAGCATATATTTTTTTCACAGGATTTTAAAATAATTTATAATTGATATCGATTAGAATAATTAGAAGCCACCAATTATATTCACAACATTGATTTAAATTAGAATTTTATTATGAAAACTGATACAATTTATATATACAAGTTTAAGTTATATATATTCTTATAGGAAAAAAGAAAAATGAAAACGAAATGTATGTATAATGTCTTGCCAAGGAAATTCTTAATGTTTCCCGTGCAACGTTTTCTTGAATGAGAATGCGCATTTTATGTTGTTTACGTTGTGAACGCTATTTTTTTTCGCACACACATATATATATATATATATATTTTTTTTTCAGACATCCTGTAAGCGTACCGATTTCAGTGGAATTATGCTAATGGCTTTTTAAGTATATACTTAGACAATATATAAAACGATTCAGCGCATCTTATTCAGGTGCGATATTACGGTATCATTATACGCGTACGCGTATTTAACGTTCTAATCTTAATCTGAAACTTATTATAGTTCAATGCACGGTTACGACGAACAGAGAGTAAGGAAAAAAAATAGATATTGCGTTCTATATTTTTGTACGATGATTTGAAATTACACTGACAAATTGTCTGTCAAGATAGCGTTAACGAGTCTTAAACTGTGGGTAACATTATTTCGTACATTTCTGAGTTGTAATGAAGTTTTATATATATATATATATATATATATATATATATATATATATATATATATATATATATATATATATATATATATATGTATGTATATAAATGGTTATTGATGAAATGTTTTTACACGCATCATCGTAACAATTGTATATAGTTAACTTTTTCATATCTATATAAATTTTGTGAATGTTGAGATTATAAAAAAATATGATTATATGACATGTTAAAATATTTAGATATATTTTAAATTTGAGTTTAAATATGTAAAAGTTACGCTGTCGGCAGTTCAGATGTGGTTATCGAATAACGAATTTGCCACAATGGAGCTGTCACGAGTATGACACGTGTCGCATTTTGGCTGACGGACAAGACGGGCACGTGTCTAGTTGGTGCCAACAAATTTTAAACGAGCCATCTCTTTGTATCGACCGTAATGGGATAAATACACACGTATCATTGATAGCATATTCATCAGATTTCGAAGACGAGATCGCCATAGTTCAAACTGTTACGCCGATTAAAGCGGTAATTTATACGCCGTATAGATTTATGTGGGCGGTATGCGGTGTCGACGAAACGTGATTCGATTATGCGGATGTCCTTTTTTTTTATTTAAAAAGAATCAATATTTCACACTTTGCTAATATACAAATGTGATAATTTCATATTATATAATTCTTATTTTATTATATAACATCTTTCAGTTTTGTGTAAATTGATTGTAATATATATATATATATATATATATATATATATATATATATATATATATATATATATATATATATATATATATATATATGAAGAAAAATATCATTTTTGCTTAAATAGACAGGCATATAAATATATTCAGTAAGTTATTTATGAGTCACGAAATTCAATTGTATATTATTTTAGTTTAAATATATCGCCTTCTTATTTTTTCATATTCATAAACTATTAAACAAATAAAAATGTTTAATATGCCGCCGTATTCATATCATAATATAGTACTTATTATATTTTATTAACATGTGATTTTATTAATATTAATAATAGCGGTTAACATAATTTATGGTTGATTTTATTTTTGTTGATATCTGATACGATTTATATCAGATCTGTTGTTGTTTAGAAGTTCAAATAGATATTAGAATCGATTTGGAATATTATTTCAAAAGAAGTATGAATATTGAAATATTATACTTATAGGTATATAAAAAAAAATCAAGCGAATATAGTTGTCTCGGGATAGTAAGTATGAAATGTGACATTCTTTATTAAGGCAAAAGAAAAATCAAAACAAAACATTTTTTGAAATTTATTTTATTTTTATATTTTTTTGTTAGTGAATTTAATCTAAAAGAAATCTAGGTAAGATATAAGAAAGTTTTTTTTAAATTATAGAAATATTGATAATATTTTAAAAATATATAGCTTAAAAAAATATTCTACTATAAATTGAATTAAGAAATTGGAAACAATTTATAGATTATTTCACATTTAATTTTTATTTAGTATTTATAGTATGTAGTAAAAATATTTATTATTATATTGCTAATAAATAAATTAAGGATTTCATTTATTTTCTGGCGATAAAATCTTCTTAAATAAAATATATTATGAATTGCTTTATTTATAGGTTGTGAAATATACACACGTACACATATATACATACACACACACACACACATATACATATATATAATAAAAATATTGCACAAAATTCTACGCAAAACGAACATGTGATATAATAATTAATGCTAATTAAATTCTAATGGTCACTTTAACGCTTTATCTTGGGACGGAAGTTGAAAACGTAATATAGCCGTTATAATAATGATCTTTGAAATAGAAAAGGGTTAACTGGCCTGCAAAAAGGTTTATAAATGCTTATAATTTTTATTCATTGGAAAAAGAGTAGGTATTGTCCAAAATATATTGATTGCATAATAAAATATTAAATATTTTAATATAATACAGTTTGAATTTTGATTTTAGAAAAATAATGATTGAACTTTAATTTTATCAAATCATTATGGGGTGATTATTTAAATAATTGAGGAAAACAAAGACTGTATTTTATAAATTATAAACAAAGCAACAAGTTCATTCAATATAAGCAACGTAATAAAACAATATAAGGATATGCATTTTTACACCATTTCTAATTCTAATTTTATTTCTTTAGATTTTTAATTAAAATAAAATATTTATTTTTAATTTTATGAAAATAATGAAGCCAAGAAGGACTTTCAATTGTGAAAAAATATTTAATTTTAATACCAATAATAATTGTGATTTCATTCCATAATTTATAAAATATATAGAGGAATTTTGTATATTTTTTTTTATCAAAATGATAATTTTTTGAGAAATTCGCATACTAATTCATAAAATATAAATATAATATTCGCAAAATATAGTGATGTCAACGAAGTCAAATATTTATATAGTAGATCGAGAATATAGGTCATGAATTTAAATTTGAATTTGACGTAAGTTGATATAAGTGAACTTACTACAATTAATCAAATCATTAAACAAATTGAATATATTTATATCTAATAAAGTATTTTTTGACATAAATTATAATTTTATGAAGAAAATAATTGAAAAAAAAAATAATTATACGTATATGAGTATTTATTATATAATTTTACTACCCTTAATCATGTTGAAACAGCACACATACAGAGCTTTTGATTATAAAAGCGCAAGATAGTGAGTGATGCTGCACAATAGTAATAATAATAATAATAATAATATTGATAATAATAATAAAGAGCAGATTGAAAGAGTGCGCCATCACAAAACGATTACTGTGAATCGCCATTGTGCAGCGCGCGTAAAAATCGCATTACGTTGTCGCGGTGTTTTTATTCGGCGTTCGCTTAGTGACGCGTCCGGTCCGTCCCATAAACAAGCCTCGTCCATTGTGCGATCCGTGTGGCTAGACGCGTGGGTGGAGCCGTAGGCGGAGTCCGACCGTGCATAGGCGTGACATTAGAACGCTGCGACCAATCAGAATCGAGATGGGCGGAGCTAAGCGCGCGCCGTCACCTCGTTCGCCACTTCAGAGATCAGTGTTCGTTCGCCGTTCGCGCGCGACGCGTCTCGTGCGACGGCCGTGTCGCTTCGCACATTCAAATATATATACACATATATTTATGTGTATGTATATATTTATATTATATATATATGTATAAATATATGATATATAACAAAATAGGACCCGACGATTACATATTAAACGATCGTGATGATTTAAATTAACAGTGATTTATTTTTTAATAATTCGTTAAATATATATATATATATATATATTTATTTATATATGTATAATAATTAAACAGTGATTTTCGACAATGTATTGAATATGACGATGATTTAATGGAATTGTATTCGTCGAATTTTTATTATAACTCGCGGTGTGATCACGGTAACGTTATGATTGAAATGTATATTACATATTAATTAAGATGGACATCATGGCATCGCGTTGTGAAGAAGGATAGTAAACGGTTATATTGACCCGCTTTAATTTGTGGGATTATTTATAATCGGCTTGTGGAATATATATATTTTTTTTGTTTTTTTGAGGTGAGTGTGTACGAAAAAATAAAATGTATTTTTTTTTAATCACGTCTCACGGAATCGTTGTGTGCGATGTGTCATTTATGATACGATGTGACGTTTGAAACCTCGTTTAGTTATTGTCGTTATTAAAGATACATATATACGTATATGTATATATTGCTAAAATTTAATTTTAATTCAGATACAGATGTATTATTATTAATACATTTATAAGTTAGTAAATTTTTTATTGATTCGATATTTTAATTTGTTGAAATTGTACTAAATTAGAAATATTTTAAATGTGTTGTTTTTAGTGTGATTAAAAAATTACATAATTAAACTATCTCATATTTATTTTTTTTGTAAATAAAACTTTACAAAATTATCAAAGAATAGGAATGTAAATTATTTCATACATCTACACATACATATATACACGTGTTTTATGTATTCAAATAATTTTGTAACAATATAAATTGAATTGAAAATTTTCAAAAAAATTTTTTTTAGTTTTTATATTGTTAAATAATTAATTCTTATAAGCATTATGAGACATCCATTATGTGTTTCTTAAATATTATATTTATATCATGGAAAAAATTGCTCAATTATTCCAATAAGTAGACATATAAATTATGAAGATTTTATGAATTGTTAAATAATTTAAATTTATACTGCGTTAGTAAAAAAAAATACATACAAAACAAACGGATGAAAATAAATAATGAAATAAAATATTAAAAGAAAAAAAGATGTGATACGTGAATGAATTTATTTGCATACATTATAATTCAAAACATACAATTTTTCGAAGAGATGCGAAAAAAAAGAAAATTAAAATGTATGTGAAAAAAAAACCAAGGATGTGTATTTAACCGAAGTGCATTTTTAATGTATTATTATTATGTTTTCGATATATTTAAATATGATGATAGTTTACAACAAATACTTATTTTAATTTCATATTAAAAATATTAAATTCAATGACGAATCGATATAGGCTTAAACATAGGTATTTTTAAATAGAAATATAAATATATTTGTATATGTGTAAAATCGAGTTTATTTTATAATATTTAGTACATGTTTGCAGTGTTTCGCAAAATGTACACACGGCTATAGCAATTGCTTCGTAAACTGTATTGCGTTAATTTCCTGCGTATTTTTATTTCGATTCGAAACGTTCGCCGTCGGCTTTGTCGTCTCGAAGAAACTAGTTTCGTTCGATCCGTTGTTTTGTATATTGTTTTTTTTTTCGTTTCTTGATCTCGTTTTATTCGACATGTCGTTCGGTAGAAAAAGGAATATTTACGATACAATTAAAGAAACGCACCGTACGTTTTTCTTTATTTAAACGTTCGAAAAACGTGTCGTAACCGCGGTACGTGTTAATTGTTTGCTCTACCAAGATAAGATATGTTCGAATTTAACTAATAGTTTCGTTGTCAAAATTGAAAAGATAGATTGAAGAAAAAAAAACATACACACACACACACACACACACACACACGATGGGTATAGCGCGGACTTTATCGGAGTCGTCAATGGTCACCGCTATAAATTATATTTGAGGATAAATAAGTTATTTGATAAATTTGTGTTTATTTTTTATGAAATCGTTGACAATTTATTGATAAGCGATTTGATTTAACAAAATAAAATCTATATTGAAATATTGATTTACGATGTTTTAAAAATATTAAATATATATGAAAATAGATCAAATAATGAAAATAAATATTAATTTAAATACAGAAACATATTTTATGCTTGTATAAGGATTATTGTTATTTAATGTAAATTATAAATAACGATTTAAAAATTCTATATAATATTAATTATGAGATGGTATTTTTGTAGACTAACTAATAATATTTGTAGTACATAAGAAGTTCTGAAATATTGGAATATCATTTCAATTTTCAGATTTACATTTATTTATTGTATGGTAAAAAGAAAATTGATTCTTAAAATCTTAGAAATCTTTATGAATAAAAATATATTATATCCAAAATAGTTAACAATATTTATGTTATTACGGATTTTTAATAAAAATGCTTATTATTTCACTTTATTATCATATTCGTATTTTTCATACATGATATGAAACAAAAATTATATTTTTAATATTTATATTCAACAGTTATTGCAAAAAATAAAAAAAGAAATTAATTTTTAAGTTATTTATAGAAGAAATTCATAACTATTATTTCATATTATATATAAAATGATACAGAAAAATTGATTCTTTCTTTTGAAGTATTTAACATTAAAAAATATACTCTATTCTATTAAAAAATCTTTTTATAATATACTATTGTTAAATAATTTTAATTTAAAAATATCCCATACACATAATTACTCGTTTTCTTTATGTAATACTTTACGAAAATTAATTTTAAGCGAATAATAAAAGTATGATACGTGTTTATTGAATTTTATTTGTCGAACGTATTAAATTATTAGCATCGATTAGAATTGATTATATCTGACGCACAATCACCAATGTTCGATCATTATTATTATTATTATTTTTACTATTATTATACATATACATTAATATTTTTAATCGTGTCAGACGTTGGCTTGTTTTATATATTTTTCGATAATAATCAATCGTTCGACGATAAACGACAATCGTCTCACCACGATTTTGTAACGTGATCGAACTGCACCGATACATACAATGAAAGTCCATAAATTGATAACGTAAATCATTATTATTATTATTACTATTTAAAAAAAAACTATTTTATGGACAATTTATCTGCGACATTTGTGAGCGATCGTTTCCCATATGTATTACAATTTTTAACGATCGAATTTACGATTTTCGATTAATTTTTTTTTCACAAATTCGTCGTCTCCGCCATTGTTCCAATTACCGATTTGCCTATACGTGCGGGCGCCATTTTTTTTTTCATTTATAATAGGAAATCGTTTAGCATTATTGTTGCGCCATTACACGCAGTGGTCGAAAATCGATAATGGACCTCGTAAAGCACGTGTTGTTTAATTAATTTCACACTTGCGGATCACGGTCGATTAGTAAAATTCAACGAGGTTTTCGATTCGAATCGCCGATAAAATGTGATATAGATTTCGTCAAATATTTTAATAAGCCACTTTATATGTTTTTCGCGTCAAAATTAAATTATAAAAGAAGTTTTTGATATTGTTTTTTTTTAAATATGAGTGCCGTGTCATTGTTTTCAATATAAATATTTGATATGTTATTTATTATCTGATATTTATAATAATTTTAATGAAATACGTAAAAAACATCACATTGCATATTTTATAATAACTTTTATTTTAAATATATTTTTTGTAATTATATATCATTGCATTGAAATATAATATGAGGCGTGCGGCTAATGACTCAGCTATATATTATATAAATTGCATTTGGAGGAGTTATATAAATCTATTTTTTTTTTTTGAATTAAAACAGATTTTTTTTCTAATATTTTAATTTAGATCAATATAAAATTATTATGTTATGCGCGCCTATTAAAAAAACATGAATTTGAACTAACATATTAATATGTTTGTACAAATAAATTTTAAAACTAGTAAATATAATATTAATATTTATTTTAAATTTATAATGTTATATATATTTGTATAAAATTTTTATTATACTAATTATTACAACTGCAAGTTTTAGTATGAATATGGTATATAATTTTTTAAGATAAATTTTATCGAATCAATTTAGAATAACGATTATATTACTTACAGTTCCGATTGTATAAAAAATATGTCTAAGATAAATATGTTTAGAAAAATATATATATAATATAAGTTTCTATTTTTAAAGCTCAATATTGATATTGAGCGAAAATTAGATCAATTTCTTTATTCTAACAATAGACTGTTTGATGAATTGCAAATTTTTATAAATTAAATGGATTAGACGACTTTTAACGAGTCATCGTTGTGGTTCAACTCGCATGATCCACGAGAATAGGTAATTACGTTTTCTAATCAAAGCACACGTAATTAATCTTTTTTTACATGTTTAACTTATTTTCGTATTACTCGTAAAAATATACGTATAAATTACACTTTTTATCCAATCAATATCGCACCAATTCATCGATAAATGATTTTTTTTTATTCGTATTAATTTTCTGTGATTGAAACACTGGGGTTTATATAAGTATATACTTAAATCATTTACCGTATTTATTTTATAACTTCTAAAATATTCAACGATGTCTTATCGTTTTATAAAGAGTTTATGTTTTAAAAACGATTTTTGCTTTTTTAGTTGCTGATAAGATTTATACTTATTCTCGAATTTTGTTTGATTATGCCAAATAACTGATAAGATTTCGATATAGGCGACTTGTTGACGATATAAATCGTTGATTGATTGAAAAGATTGCACCTGTGTTCTGTATTAATAATTAATTTTAAGTCAACATATAAAAATATAAAATCAAAAATTTTGTTATTTAATATATCATAAATAATATGGTTTGCCGTATGTATAATAATAACCAGTATAAATGTAAGGATGTTATGTTTTAACATGTATATTTTTTCGTAGCTTAATTTCCTTATTGTGTTAAAAACCGAATAAAAATTAACGAATCACACAAATTCCAAGTGTTTTAACGAGCATCACGGTTACAACGAGTATTTCATATTTAATTGTATAATAAAATATAGTTGAATTAAATTAATTACTCTATCAATCATGGCGGAAGACGTATGAGAATATTTTCATATGTATAACATAGACACGCGTATATTTTTTCTTTAAATAAAACGAGACGTGTCATAAAATCTAATTAAGGATGTGTATTGATTTTTTTAAGTATGCTTATTTTTAACGGATCAATTATTTTCATTTTCATTTTTTTTTCAAGTGAAAATTAGATTTTTTTCATTTTTGATAAATCAATTGCCGATAAAGGTATTATCGATTTTTCATACGATTTTTTCGGTTGTTTATCGAATCATTTCTTGTCAAGATATCGTCGAAATTGGTTGTGATTTTTATTTGAGCATATTACGAAATTGATAAGGTAACAACTTTGCTCCTATTTTCAATACACACACATTCTCAAATATTTTTATCCAAGATCAAATATTTATTCAGTCAGATAAAAAAATATTGTATGAGGAAGGCGCGTTTATGTACATAATATGTATTCTTATAATATGTTTTTACGTTTTTAATAGATTTTTTAAAATAATTAGTGTATTTAATTTTTCATAATTTAATATATGCTTAAGATAATTTGAGTTTTATTCTTATTGAATACTTATATTAAAAAAAAAACATTTCAATTTTATGCTTTAATTTACTTATTAATAAATATTTTGTTTGATGATTTTTATACAGTATTTAATTCAGAATTTCTTAATTTTTGCAATATTAAAATTTATAATTGGTGTAAAATAT
This sequence comes from Leptonema lineaticorne, assembly GCA_024500535.1. Classification (NCBI taxonomy): domain Eukaryota; kingdom Metazoa; phylum Arthropoda; class Insecta; order Trichoptera; family Hydropsychidae; genus Leptonema; species Leptonema lineaticorne. The sequence goes on from JANIJI010000017.1 coordinate 8,412,564, forward strand.
TTGAAAGTTAAATATATTTATTTTTAATAAATATAATTACCGCTAAAAATTCATCGTTATAGTGTTTTTTTAAACAGAAATAAAATTTTAGAAAGCTCGGAGTTTTAATTTATATTAAATTACTTATTACTTTTAATTTTTGATATTTATAAATAATTTATATAAGATAAAATGGGGTAAGCGAAGGCTGGTTTTCTGTCAAGCTTCAATTTGAATCCACACACTATATTTTATATCTACTAAAAATGTAATATTTTACTTATAGCAAAAAATGAATCTATTGATTAATTTTAACTCGGTACATTTTTAATTATTACTAAATTATTTTTAAGACAATATTGATTAAATTTTCTTAACATATGTATTTGTCCCGTTTATGCTTTTTTCCCGCGGCACCTTATATTTATTATGTAATAGTTTTATACTTATAAATTTTATGTTTTCTTTTATTTCCAGATCCGATGAAAGTGCGTAGGAAAAGCCGATGACAACTATCGCTCGATTACCAATAATAAAAATAATTATATTAAACAATAAAACTTAATAATGTATGCAAAAATAAAAACTCAATCTTTTTAAAAGAAATTACGTGTAAATATAAAATAATTGTATATAAAAAGAAGACTGATTAACTAAATAATAACAGTGATTTTTTCTAAATAATCTTAAAAAAATCTAGTCCAAAAAAAGTAAATTTAATCTAAATATTTATAAATATATTTTTATTAAATTAGTAAGTGGTGAATTTATTTTTTTTATAAATATAAATAAATTAAAATTGCGCATGTTAAAATTTAGTATATACGCGTAATAATAAAATTGAAGAGTGATCTCAAATAAGTGATTTGTGGTTTGACTAATGAAATAATTCAAGCACCGTGTATAGACTGAAAAAGCGAAAAGTGTGCGCGTATTTATTTATATAAATAAATAAAAAATATTAAAATAAATAAAGACGCAGTGCGGTGATTAGGATCGATTATATTTTTTTTTTCGTAAAACGTCCGCCATGATGGAAATGTCGGCAGAGTCGGTTCAGCAACCGCGATGGTACGAGAGCCCAAGATTGGGCGGCGCTGATGCCCCCGATTTGGGCGGCGCTCCGGGCGAATTCTTTCATCCGGCCCTGGAGGGCGGCGGACACCATTCCAGGGCGAGATACTACCACAACGTACACGCCGCCTACCCTTCGGTGCCCGCCCACGGTATGCACAAACATACATATACACTAATTATAAAATGAAATTGTTCGAACCGCGTTTGTGTACGATACGGTTCGTTGATGTGGCGCCTTACAAAGTGGGCGCTTGTCAATTAAATGCAAATCATATTTTGAATTGATTTTGAAGTTCGAAACCTGTATAAAATTTAATTTTCGACAGCTTTTATCGACTATTGAAATATTTCAGATATAAAAAATACTTGTTTATATATTGAAAATTGTGAAAATGGCGACTGAAAATTTATTTTTCTATTTAAATACATAGTTATAAATTATCATATATATATATACAATATATATATATATATATATATATATATATATATATATATATATATATATATATATATATATATATATTTGTTAACTATAAAATAATGAGTATTTTAAAATAAAAATTATTCTTTTGTTAATGTTTTATATAAACAAAATAAGATTCTGACAAGAATTTTAACAACGATTTTGACGCCCTTGACAAATACTGAATTTGGCACACCTCAATGCTTTTTTTTTTTAATAATAACGAATGTCTTCCTCCAATCTTGGTCCCGACGTTTTAACCGAATTCATCAACCACCGTCGGACAATCGTATACGATACAAATAAGGAATGTACATGTAAAAATTATTTTTTTAAATTTATGTTTCAAAAATGTCGCATTTGGAATGATCGATCGTCCTTTATATATTTTGATGCAGACCACACCGCAGAACCTTAATCGATCAATTGTCGATTCATTCTATATAATTAATACGTTTCCGTTTTTTTGTACCGACAAATGCATTCGTTCATATTATAGAAGTCGCTTACAGATTACAAAGATTCGTTAATCATGATTGTTACAAAGAATTAAACCTTTCAAATTATTGATAAGTATTTATAATTGATATATTTTAAAAGTTGTTACTTTTTTACTCAATGTTTTTATAAAAAAATATATTTGATATATAGGAATAATTTTAAATTGAAAAATAGATAAGTGACTAATTAAATAATTTTTTGGTCTACGATTAGATCGTAATTTTTCTCACGCTTTAACTTTAAAGGGGGTTGGTTGTTGTGCGATTTTCTCGATGTATGACTACGTTTCACGATCGACACACGCAAACGGCCATTTTTTTTTATTATTATTTCTTTTCTTCCTTCTAGTCGTTGACTTTCGTGTTTAAAACACTTAATCACACAACTGTGCAAGGTTACTTTGGCATGCAGAGTATGCCTCGTTATTTATTTATTTATCGACTCGATTCGAATCGCAGAACCAAGCTTCATCGGCTCGCATCGTAGAAAAGAAAATTCCTCTTTTCATATAATTAATACGTTGAATGTGAAAATGTTTTCCCTGTAATAATTTAACGCGTTTTTATTTTTTTTTTCATTTCTGTAGAAAATTGTTTTTAAATTCAGTATTTATGAAATCGATCTATGTTAATTTACATTAGAGCTTTTGAAGTGTAGCTTTATATATAATAAACATTATAATTTATTTATATATTTTTTTACAATAAAAAATGGAGCAAGTTTTATTATTTTTATACTTAATTTACTATTTCATAAATTCAAATTTTTTTTTTTACAATATTTATATTTGAATAATTATTAATTAAAAAAATATTTCATAATAGTTAGCTTTATTAACTTGTTTTAGTACGTATTGTGTATAAAAAGCGACGAATATGATAATTTTTAGAGATTTAAATTTATTCGATTTGTAAACTTTTTATATATTGAATAATGTTAATTGACCAATTAATTATTGACATTTTTTTTATTTACTAATAAATCAATTTGTCTTTTAATAATTATTAATATTTTTTTAAATAGTTATTATGTCTAAAATCTAAAAAAAAATATTTTTAAACGGTTTCACATATAAATATTTATATAATATTTAAAAGAAAAAAAATATTGCGAAAAAAAGAGATAAAATTCTCGTATAATAAATTGTGTGTCTTTTTTTCCATATAGAACAATTGAAATTCCATTTTTGCATCATGAATTTTTTATTTAACGTATTTCATTTTTTCTCTTTGATGATGTTCGGCTCGACTCGGCGTTTATTCCCATACACTGTTGTTGTACGGAACATATAGTGGATGTTTAAAACGCATGCAAAATTTTACAAACAAGCTTAAAATTCAATCGTGTGCATTTCCTATAAGAAGAAAAAGGAAACGATCTTTTTTTTTCTACCTCCAACGCGGAGCGTACAAGAAAAATTCCACGTTTACTTTATATGCGAATAAATTTGGCAAATTCATAAATCTCTTTTTTTTTTCAACATGCGATCATTTATATTCATGAACACGGATCGTAAACACCTTTGCGAAGGCAGTTCTTTTGGCATAGTAAATACGACGATTTGCTATTGCACATTGTGCTTGGACTGTATTTGAAAAAATCGAACGGTCGAAATGAATAACGGCCAGGTGTTAATTTCGAAATTGATACACGTTCATAATTTAAATTGGTTAATTAATAAAAATTTGCGTCGCGTCCAAGTCTACGAGGCATATATCGCCATGAGAGTAAAAAAAATCGAAAAGATATACAAAAAAAAAACAGCACCGAAAGAATGCTACCAAATTACTCGGAATGCAAATACGTGTGTATGTATTTATTATATCAAGAGAGTGCTCTTGCGCGAAAAAAAAAACAGTATTTGAGTTAATTATATGTTTTATTGTCAGTGTGCATTAATAATTTCGATACAAACAGACAAGACTAAGACGAGAAGGCTCGTTGGAATCTGGTTTTGGCTCACAGACATTATGTGACCATAAGGAATCTCACGATCACGAGCCCCGAGTACTACCAGAAAACACTCGACAAAAAGAACAACGACGATGCCAACGACCACTAAGCAGGAAAAAAAAATATATATACATATAAATATAAAAATCAAGCGGAAAAAAACGACACAAAAACAAATATTCAAAATGCAAGAGAAAAAAATGAGGAAATGCGTCCAAAACTGTACGCTAAGATTAAGTCTATGTGTATTATACACGAAAAATAAAGAAAATGAGTGCATAAATTTTGTATAACATATACTTTTTCTATAAATTTTATAGAAAATATTTTTATTGTTATTAGAGTAATATATTAAAAAATTATTTGGAAGTATTTCAAAAAAATAATTTTAGTCCTTAAATCTGTAGCGATAAAAAACGAAAATTTATTTTATATTATATATTAAATCAAATATTGATATTGATGATTTTGAAAATTATATATTTTTGTAATAATATTTACTGAATTTTGATATCTTTTTTTAAATGGATACGCTTATCGATTTTCAAAAGAAATTTAATATCATAAATCAATAATAGTTATATGTAGTGAAATATGCAAAATTTCAACGCGAACAAATCGTATTTGTAATATATATATATATATATATATATATATATATATATATATATATATATATATATATATATATATATATATATATTATAATAAAAATAAATTAGTCGCACTTCCCCGCGCTTAGTGTACACACGGAAAGAAGGAAAGAAAGAATGAAAGAAATATGGTGAATAAAATAAAGAGACGAAATGAAAGAGAAGACGCGGGTTCTTATTAATGTTACAGAGTACGACTATTAATTTGTTACACCGGTTGACGTTTCGGAATTGAGAGAGCGACCGTTTTCAGGGCCGCCAACCTTATCTCGATGTTTGATCGTCGTGTTTCGTCGGATTGTGAGTGCGCGAGCGCGCGCGTGCACTTTTATTTTATTTTATTATATATATATATATATATATATATATATATATATATGTATGTATATATATATTACCGCCATTACGCTTGCGTTTAACCTACGTCGTAAAAACTTGATATACTTAAAAAAAAAATAACGCTCGCGTACGCATTTTGGGAATTTTGTGACGCGTCGCATTCGAGTTAACCATTCGTCTTTGACTCAGAGGGGACGGTTCCTTTTCCGCTTCGAAAAGTTTTTGAATTGAAACGCAGCGGCGTAACTAGGCGGCGGTACGCGTGCGCTTACGATGGGCGCCTATTCTCATAGGGTGACACGTATTGAAATAAATAAAATATAACATAAATTTTATTAATCGTTATTTTTTGTAATATTTTTATTATAATATAATTAATTTATTTTCCATTCACATATAATTCAATGTATATATTATACTATGAATAAATAATAATTCTAATTTAATACATTAATAGTTAATTTTTTTTTAATTTTAGACGAATTTAAATTGCTTATATATTAAAAATTATAATATAGATTTAAAAAAATTAAAAACGCTAAAAAAATATTTTATTATGTGAATAATTAATTGATATAAATTATTTTGAGAAGATATATTTATAATGAACAGCATGATTACTAGTATCGATTTAATATTCGTTTTATGTACTTATGACATAAAGCGGCTTAGAACTCAGAATTGAACAATGAAATAGCGTTTACATGGTAGTCGAATTTGAGAACGGTCATTTGAATGCAAAAAAAAAAATAATATATATATTGTATATATATGTGTGCATTAAAATTCATAATGCAGATTGCTTTCACGCACTCGATATTTATTATGCACATGTATCTATGTCTAACGTAACGGTTAAAATGTATAAACAAAAGTACGCTTTTATGACATTGAACCGGTTAAGATTCAATAATACCTGTCATGACAGACATGCAAATTATTATTATTTTTTTAAATCGTATTATTTAGATTTTAAATAAGCTGTATTTTATCGTAATGAAAAATGACATTTATGTATATATATATATATATATATATATATATATATATATATATATATATATATATATATATATATATATATATATATATATATATATATATATTCATTATTTGGAATCGATTTCGTGGAAGCGACATTCAAATCTGTGATTATTAAATTTGATAGGGACATATGCGTATATCTATGTGTGTGTGTGTGTTTATTAAATATATTTTTGTTTATTTATTTACGTTTGAGATTCGGTATTGGACAATCACTACTGTAAAGTCGCACGGGTCTACGTTGGCCCGAAGTGAGCGATTTACGGTTGTTTGTAAACCGATATAGCCCGTGGCACCCCGTAAACAGCTTATAAACCGTAATCCCCGGGACAAAATTTGTGTCCCGTGTCGGGTGTCCCGACGATCTCGAACCGCACTTCTCGGAAAGGGTACACCGTCTCGAATTATTAATATTGCCGCCGGTATATTTCAACAAATTTTATTGCGCTCGCGCCAGTGACAAATGACTATATTATCGCCGGTGTCATCCTCTATGCTATGAGACATTTTTCTCGATATGTTTCTTTTATATATAAATTTTATAAAATAATAATAAAGACTGTCGTAATTATGATAAAAAGCTACTTTTTTACGATTTCCATTTTTTTTTTGAATGATCGCTTCTTGATGTGTTTTAAATTTAAATAATTCAATTATAGATACACAATGATTTATGACATAAAAATATGAAGATATTAAGTTTAGATTTTATATCACGTATGATTTATCATGTATTTATTTTTTTTATTTATGAAAAAAATATTATGATGTCGCTTCCACGCCTTTTTAGGTTTGTCTTACATAACTCGTTTTAATGATGACAATATTAATAAAAAAAAAATATGAAAGAAAAGACAAAATTCACTTTTCACGGTCTACTTAATTTCCATTTGAATTTTTAACGCGCTGTAGCGTCGATTGAATTTTTTAACGGCCATTTTCGTCTTTCCCTACTCCAAATTTATTTATATATATATATATATATATATATATATATATATATATATATATATATATATATATATATATTCTTTTTACGTTTTCAGTTTTTTTTCTGTACTAAAAATGACAAATTTTAAAAATGAACTACAAATACGAGCGATCATTTTCAGTTTTTTTTTATTCCTGCAAGAAGTCTGACGAATAACGATGCGCGTTCTGAATAAAATATTCAAAACGTCGCATATGTTTAATTAATCGATTCGTTCGTATTTCAAAAAGGGGATGAGGGTTTTTATTTGTTCAAAAAAAAAAAAGTTTTTTTTTTACGTTGGAAAAATATAATATATCGTTACTAATGCAAACATATATCGTAGTAACGACGAACGTAACAAAATACAAGACCGTTATTACACGCGAAAATATATAATAACATATATGTATTTATTATACACGTGTATATCAATATATTTCATGAAGCTGCAATTTCTATTTATTCAGAGGAGCACAACAATTTCGTGTATTTTACGAGAAACAAGCGAACACAATAGAAACTCGTTATGAAACGGCCCATTTTATAATGAATGACGCTCTTTGTATTAAACTAGTAACGCGTTCACGAATTGTTTATTTATTTATTTATTCGTTTATTACATAGAATGCTGGAATAAATCGCAATAAAACTGTAATATAATACAATAAATCACTACGAAATTATAAGAATAATAATCTTATATTTTCATCTTAATATGATTTTTATTGTATATTGCTATTCATAAGTTAACTTCGTAATTATTATTTCAAACATTTTGAATTAGAACTATTCAATATTTTATGATCATAAAAAGAAGCAATTGTTTCAGACCGAATTTTTAATAATTATTGCAAAAAAATAATTTTATAGTTTTTATAGAAAAGAGAAAAATATTATACAATAAATCAGAAATTTATTATCATTTTTTAATTATTATATAAATTTTTCGTCTAATAAAAATCATTTAATTTTTTAATTATTAATCATAGAATCTAATAATTACTATTTTATAAAAAAATAGTATTATAATATTTGTTAATAATTGTATGGATTCATTTTCATAAAAAATGTATTGGATTTTATATTGATTGTGAGTCACAGGTTGAATACATCTGATTTACGCGGTTCACAGCATTATGCATAAAATATTTGTATATATGACATACATTCATATATAATATAAATAAATTTATTTATCTTCATAAAATGGGAGGGTGAAAATATTAGCGCAATAAATATAAATAATTCGTTTTCCAAATTTTACCGCAATACAAATTAAAAATTAATTATTAGATGTGGAAAAAAAAGAATTTATTACTAGTGAAATTGCACAAAAATAAAAATTAATAATGATCACGTCAAAAATTTCGTATTGTAAAAGTGCAAACGTAATAACGTTATATTTTATTGTACACGCAGCGAAAAGAGAAATATATGTGAGAAAATTCGTGCGTTTTGTAACGTTTCACGGGACGCCATTTTTTTTTGTTTTTAATTCTTTACGAATTAATTTCGTTGTGTATTTAATGTGCGTATTTTGTTGCATTTAATTCGAGCGTACATATTTATGAATATATATATATATATATATATATATATATATATATATATATATATATATATATATATATTCAGACGTATATTTTAGCGTCATTTCTAGTTTTTTTTATGGGAGTTTTAATATCCGATTGTGTTGTGAAGATGTGCGCCTGTTTGTTTGGTTTATTTTTTACGTGCGAATGTAAGTAAAAAAAAATATTATAATAATTATATGATTTTCAATTGAATTCACGTGTTTTATGTACGTAAAATAAAGATCAATATATAAATAGAATATTTAAAATGACGAATAAATTTAATATTGTTTATATTGTGCTAATTTCATCATTAATCATTCACGTGTAAAAGCGCATAAATATGTTAATAATTGTAAAATAGATTAGTTTAATTATAGTGAACGTATATAGATGTTATTATAAGTACTGTATTTTGTAATAACATCTATTAAATTTATGATCTAGTTGGTAATATGATTGTTTATAATAAATCAGATATAGCGTTCGAGTTCCTGGATATTTAATTTTTAATTTGAACTTTAAAATAATTAATAATATTTAATGTTATATATATTAAGTTAAAATGGGTTGTGAAATTATTGAAAAATTATACATAATAAATCAATAATATTGACTAATACATTTATTTATGACAAATGTATTTTGAATCAAAGTCCTTGTAGATTTTTATATTTTAATTTTAATCTAAGATTCTTTGAATTCCATAGAACCATAAATATATATATATATATATATATATATATATATATATATATATATATATATATATATATATACATCATTCAAATTATAAATTAGACATTTGAGAATTTTTCCAGTCGAAAGGCGATAACTATCGGACGAAAATTCAAAGTAACTCCGTCTTTTTTTTTAATGACGCATACGTGAATGGAAACGACATGTCAGAATTCAAAAATTCGTATACGTTAAGTACACTTATGCATAATATATATAAAAATAAAGTGTTTTATGAAGAGAAGTGAAAAACGATACTGTTCTGATGTGCCGTTTGACCGCCGCTCGTATTTATTTCCACGGAGACGTAGTCGAGCGGTTAACGCGCCGGTGTTACCGACCCACCGGTATGGGTTTCATTACTCTGTGATGTATGTAATCTACCGGAATCGAGTCATTAGCCCGTTATTTATATGCAAAAAAAAAGTATAAAAAAAAATTAATACAAATAAGCGTACGAGCCTGTGATGTGTGCATGTCTAAAAAATTGTACAGAAAAAAAAAATCAATGGCGAATTCGACCCGATTGCATTCTCGGTCAGTGCGTTTAGGTATTTTTTTTTGGTAGGTATTTTTTATTATTGTTACATTCTTATATATTATAATATAAATTCATGATATTTTAAATTACTATAATTTTAATTTCTTATTAGTTTTTTTTTAAATATATGGATGTAAAACACACTTTTATATTGTATCACTGTATTATCATATAAATTTATTGATAATAATACTATTGTATAATATATAATACAATAATATTATTATATTATCATCAATAAGTGGCAATTATATTATAAAAGCAATATAATTATTTTATAAATTTATTAATTGATTCTTGTATTATCATCAAGAGTGAACAAGTATGCAAAGTTTCAGTTAAGTCGGACATTGGGAACTGTTTGAAAAATTGATTACAATATTCCATCCGGAACAACAGACGAGTGAAATTTATATTTATAAAAGTGTGTAAAATAAAATAATTCGAAATACGATCGATAATTTACAATATAAACTTTAAAATTTCGCTATAAAATAATTTTAATAATAAATGTGCAAAACTTTTTTTATATGTAAAACTATAAAACAAACATTATAGTATATTTGTGGCAATATAATGGGTATTTGTTATATATGAATATCGATTGTAGTTAATAGCACTGTAATGCATTAATATCGGTATGGTTACGGTTTCGCTTTCGATTTCGAAGTATTCAGGAGCCGCTTTGTCGAGTTTTATTGTTTTACAATCGACGTATATAAAACGTACATTTAATCGGGAAAACAAAATTGATACTGATTTACGATCGTAAAAAGTACGTGTGTTTTATTGCCGCTGCGACGATCCAATTCTATCGTTTCGGCTGTATTTCTTTTATATTTCATATTTTTCGCTTTGATTCGTATAAAAAAAAAATATTATTTTTGTCTTCATTTTGGTTCGATAGTGTCGAAGTGTAGTAGTATATTTTTTTTTATGAATTGAATCAAATAGTATAGTGGAAAGATTTTTATTCGATTTTTATTGCAAAATTTTAGAAATTGATGAAAGTGAATAAAGAAAATAACTGCGTTCAATCTATTTTATTATAAAACCGCGCTATAAATTATAAGAACCACAAGTGGGCTGTAAATTGACAATGATTTGTTGTGATAAAAACTTTTATATATAAAATACTATTGAACTTTTATATCCTTTTCAATTTAATTGCTTTAATTAAAATTTTTGTTATAACAATTTTATGACATTATTAACAAAATCAATACGAGAAATATGAAGAAAAAAAATGAAATACTCAAGAGAAGATTTTTTTTAATTTATAATGATTGATTTTTCGTGTATAAATTTTTATATGTAGTATTTATTTATATATGTCATGAAAGAAAATTAATTTTTGAGTTCCGTCGATAATGCCAATAAATTATATAGAAGATGAATATTTATTCTGCGAGAGTACATAATTCGCGTACATTTTCGATTTAATTCAACATTCCCGTCTAGCAATTTCAATTTATATTCCGCCATATTTTATTATATAGGGAGTATATTTCGGGGCATACCGTTCAAGAATTTATTTCATTGAACACGCTAAAACTCTAAATGCCGGCAAAACGGAAAACTTTGTCTTTTCTAAAACCTTATACGTATACATATATAAATATATAAATATATATATATATATATATATATATATATATATATATATATATAAGACATAAAGTTACATACGATTCCGTATATTTATGTATGTTTTTGTTAGTACGTGTTTCATAGGAATAATACGTTCGCTTCGTCGTGGCACGGTACGCGTTTCAATATTTAAATCAAAGTTAAATTGGTAAACTTTATTAAAACGAACTGGCTGTGTTTAATGCGCCGAAACAAAAGACAATAAGTTTTAACGTTTTCGTTGGTGGTTAATTAAGTCTTAAGTGAAAACTTAAACGCGAGTTCTAACCGTTAAATGTGAACATGCAAAACGTACCCTTTTCCGATTGACTCGTTTTAATCTATATGAAATATATTTATTTTTCATACATTTTTTTATTACACTATTTTTATCGATATATAAATACTATTAAATATTTATATATATAGGCATATTATTTATTATATATAAATGTTCTGATTATTACAGCTAATGATGAGATTGATATTATGATGAATAAATTGATAGAGTGCTCGTTTGCAATTGTTGTAACTTCGCATACAATCAACACTCTAAATTGAGAAATAACTCTTCATTAACAACCATAAATTGACCATTAGTATAATTTACGCATTCTTAGAATGTTTCAAGAAAACCATTTAGTACACTTTATATACTCTTTGTTATAGAAATTTATTTTTAAAAATTATAAATGTTTTTTTTTCTATTATTAAAATATTTTTTTAAATTAGAAACACGCTTCTATTAAATTATGTTATTAAATATAATTTAATCATAAAAAATATTAACATGCAAAATTTTCCATTACGAAGCTTTTCTAATCAATAAAATCAATATACAGTTGCGTTTAGAATGCATTATATATTTCATACTGCATTGTTATATATTAAAATTTGCATTTACACGTTAAAGCAAATACTCCGATTTCGGTCGGTTTAGATATTTAACCAATTTCACAGAGATTGAGCAATTTAGATATCACATCGTGCACCGTATTAAAATAACGTACAAAACGGCCTCGCCCGGTCGACAAATGCCTGTTATTACACCCTCATATGTGTATGTTACAAAAAATATATAAATATAATAATAATAATAAACAAATTATACAATATATTCAATTACAATTATTTATTGAAAAAATATTTGAATTGATGAATTTGATTTTTATGTTATATTTAATTTATTAATTCTATATATATATATATATATATATATATATATATATATATATATATATATATATATATATATGAATTAAATTATGTATCTTGGTGGTTGCCTGTAACATGTAGAAAGTATGGGAAATGTGATTGTTTTGGAGGTATAACGATGATACGGGATTGAAAATACGTAATCGATAACGAGGCGTGACGAATCGCTTGTTTCACGGGCACGTACAAAATGTTAACCCTTTCCGGACGATAGCATCGATAAATTTGACGTATTCCTTTTTTTTTCTTCGCTTAATAAGTTGATGCATGTCGGTATTTAGGGTTGATGCCTATATAGATCGATTTTTGTTTTTGATTTTTAGTTTCGTTGGTTACAAATAAACTATGATTTGTTTTGACTTTACCCGAGCTTCTACAACGGTGTTAATATTTTTTCAGTTTTTATGATATGAATTAAATTAATAATTCTATTTGAAAATTTGTAAAAATATATTCTTTACTATTATATGATATTGAGTTTGATTATAAAAAAAACTACAAGATTTGTAGTTTTTTTTATATCAAAATAAAATAATACAATAGTGAAAATAATAATTGATATTTTCATTAAAAAATAAGATATATAGTCTAATATGATATAATTTTTAGATTTTTTTTATAACATGTAATGTGATAAATTTTTATAGCTTTAGGTTTTCTTAATAATTTGAAATTATAAATATACATTAAATGTATAGAATCGTAAAATATATTTTTAATACGCATACATATATATTTATATGTACTATATATCGTAAATAAGATTCATTACTCATTTCGTTATTGCAATTTACATAACACATAAAATGTAATAGATTTTACACGGCGGATAAATTAACGAACACGAATATATAATATAATATACATATCGTAAACCAAAACGTTAATTAGATAAATTATTTGATCTCCTAGTAATTATTAATAGAACGGTAGCTCTGATTTTTTTTTAATATTTTTATATAAATGATGTATTACGGAGCCGCATATAATACACATACACATAGAAAAAAATGTACGAGTATTGCGTTAAAAAAACAATATAATACGCATGTGCATAGTAATAAATTAAGCCGAATTTTGGACAAATTGATTTATACATGGTCATTAAGGACATGCAAACAGTGAAAATATCGTCTGATGAACCGTCATTAACCAAATTGAAAAATACGTTTACACGTTCGCCATATAAGAACAGTGTATTCATTTTTTTTCTACACGTTTTTGCTACTTGCGCTTTTTTCCCTTCTTAATCGCTTTCGCCCCATTTATAAATAATTTTTATTGCGTTTCGATGTAGACTCGTGTGTGTGTGTATATATATATATTTTTTTTTTGCGTCGACATATTTACGTAATAATATGCGTGCATTTAGAAAATTCTAAAATAATCACGTCGTCATGAATTATTCATCCCGTTTAAACATATTGAACCTTATTATGGATCGTAAGTTGTGGAAAGCCCTGAAGGCTCGGCGCGCTTATATGAGCATTTGCTAGTACACTTTAGACGTGAATCGAATAAAATTTATATTATTATAATATTATATACATTACATAATGATTATGGGGATTTATATAAATTTATATTCGATGGAAAAAAATTAGCCTTTTATGATTGTAAAAAAAAAAAAAACTGGTCGATCATAATTTTACGAGAGCGAAGTAGAATCTTTATTAACCATTAGAATATTAAAAGCTGTACAAATATTTAAATGATTTAACGTAAAGTATTGAAAATTTAAATCAATAACACTGATATATTTTCAATTTACATTTATAAAATATTTTTTTTACTGTCATATGTATATATATATATATATATATATATATATATATATATATATATATATATATATATATATATATATTATTTTAACTTTAGCTTAGATCGGTCGTTGAAGAAGATTGAAAGCCGCTCGTTTAACGTTTATTGCCGCGATACATGTCAACTTGATTTTATTGACCGACAATAAACAAACAATAATCAATAGGTTTATGAGTGGTTTATTGTAATTGAAACGCGACATATAAGTAGAGAGTTTATCGCTCGTGTTGGGCGGGCGGGGGTAATTTCGAATAATTGAGATACCCGATTGTCATATTGAAATTATGGATGAATTTATATATATATATATATATATATATATATATATATATATATATATATATATATATATATATATATAATAAAGTAAATATATTGTTATGAAAGCTGTATGTTTCGATTGCGAAAGTAAATATTTATTTATATCATATATGGTAATGACCGTTCATTATTATGAAATTTATGTCAGCCCTTATATTATAATGATAATTATAAATGATCGATTCCGCATTTCAATCAATAGGAAGTCATTTAATTATTTTTCAAAAATTATGTGTACAATTGATATTTAGGATGTAATTATAAAAAGTTGATGAAATGAAATGTGATATTAATAATTCTTGTATTTCATAAATTCATTATATATATATATATATATATATATATATATGTGTGTGTGTGTGTGTGTGTGTGTGTGAAATTTAGGGTAGAATTGAATTTTTTTATGAAGATTAATTTTTAAATATATGTATAGAATAATAGTAAGTGGTATAAAAAATAGAAAAAATTCACTATTTCATAATATATATATATATTACATATATATATATATATATATATATATATATATATTTGTAAATCGCTTTTTATTATAAATCATTATAAATTTAGACGTCCGCGTCGTTCAATTTTCACGGACGGCAAGTTTAATAGTTTTTTAAACAAAATTATCTCAATAAAATTGCGCGAAACGAATATTTATTATTTGTCGTTAAATTTTTGCAATAATTCTACTGCTTCGTAATTATATAGTGCCGGTAGGAAACTGTTTTATTAAATACTTATAAGATTAGTAAATGATTTACGATTGTTTTTTTATGATCGTATCCGATTTAATGGCGTATATATATATATATATATATATATATATATATATATATATATATATATTTTTTTTTTTTTCCAAAAAACTTGTTAAATTAATTAAAACTTGATTTCTTTACGAAAATTCATATATAGTTTTTATGTGTAATAGAATTAATAAAATATGACGAAGAATAATAGTTAAAACTTTTATTTTCGTATAGTTTAATGCGAATGAGAGATTTCAACGATTACATTTTTATAATTAAAACAACTTAATTGCAATAAAAAAATATTATTGTTATTTTTTTTTTTAATTTAATTATAATGGGAATATTAATGATCATTATAATAAGTACATTCGGAATTTCAATCTACCACATTTAGTTTTGTCATAATGTTATTGTTTCAAAATAAATACGATATGCATAATCAGATTTGGACAGCGTTCTTTATTTTGACATTGATCTTTAAATATGGGCGCAAAAAATAATTAGAAATAATTTAAATATGCACCTTAACATATGAATATATATATATATATATATATGTGTTGTAGACAAGGTTATCGTAGGTCAGTGATTTTAACGATTTGTATATTTTGTAGTGTGCGCACAAAATTTGCATTGTAATATAATATATCATTGCGTTATTACGCCGATAATATCTACGTGTCACGCAATTCACGTAATATTGTGAAATACGTGATATATATATATATATATATATATATATATATATATATATATATATATATATATATATATATATATATATATATATATATATATATATATATATACGATAAGATGAATTAAAAAAAGATCGTACATAATTGTTATTAAAGTTTAATATGGCAAGACGGTGATGTTTCTCAAAATTAGACATAATAATTAAAAATGAAAATTAGCGTAATTACTCTTGCAATTTAGTGCTATTACAGCGATCTTCTATTTCTATCTCATTCACTACGAGAGGTTTTAATTATGTGTTTTTTATTATTTTATTCTTCAATTTAATCTTTTGCGCGATTTTTTTAAAGCGTTTTTTTTTTAAGAAACACGACATACTAGTGCCGTTTTTGTATGTATTATTGTGCAAAAATAATTTTATGCATTCGTTCAATTATAAAAATAATTTATATTATATAAATATGTAAAAATGACATTGATGAATATAAATTTTATTTATAAAGTGTATTATTATTTTATATTAAAATAATTAATTGAAATAAAATCAATGCTCATAAGAAGAGATCAAAGGTTGCATAGATGAAATTGAAATGGTTGTATTTGCATCCTGTTGTGGTTGTGTTTGAGTGTGGCAACAATTACGTGCAATTACGTGTATGAAGAGCGGGCGTGCGGGATGAGAGGGTGGCACGGGGGGCGGGGTGCGTTTATGGCAACACCCACGCGGCTCGCGCACCGCTGATTGGCCGCCCGGTTCGCCTTTGTAATGTTTTTGTACCGGTGATCGTTTCCAAGTATGCTACGATGCAGGGCTCGTTAACCTTTTTTATCATTTTCATTCAAAAAAAAAAAGAAAGCAACGAAAAGTGCTCTCAATAAATAGTTTAAATATCTTACTATATATTACTATTTAATATTTCATAGTTTATTAATTGATAGAAAAAAAAGATTTTTAATTCGTGATTCGTTAATAACAATATTTCCTCAATTTAAACAACATTTTTATTATTCGTTTAAAATATAAATATATATTTATATGACATTCAATTAAAGATTTTAAATTTTTTTTGGAAGAAAATTCGAGTGTTGATGTTTATTGTTAATATTTAAATATAAATTGCATTAAAAATAAAATATAAATACTTGCGTATAATAAATACTTGAATTATCAGTAATACAAGGTCATATATATTATATTAAAAAAATATTAATAGAAAATTTTCAATATTGTACGATCAATGTGAACGTAATAAAAATTTAAAATTAATTATTCACGTTAATTTCACAATGAAAAAATGTGCATGTCTGGTTAAAACGAAAGGTTATATACAGACGTTTAGCAATTTGCATAAGTTGACATTTGAACACGAGACGAATTCTAGTCTCGGCATTGGTGACGAGCACGATTCACTTTCCGAGTCATGCGCATTCAATAAACATCATCTGTGAGAAATGAACGTATTCGTCGCTTCGTTTAAATATTTAAATTACATTTCACACTGAACACACGTTAGCGACGCCGTTACTGTTTTGCATATATTTTAAATATTTGTTACCCCGAAACGAGCCCGACTCACATGTGTCATACGATATTCGTTATTTTTATTTATTTTTTATATAATTTAATTTTTAACGATATTATGTAAAAATGACCATATGGACGTATAATTAGTGTGACATGTTTCATTTTATAAATATAATTATTTTATTACGAATAAAGTCAGTTGTAAAAAAATATAGTTCGCGTAAAATTAGACAAATTATTTGTTATCGCTTTAATTTTGATATGTTGTTATTACAAGTTATCGTTTTTGACTTACTCTTATTGATTATACGAATGGTTCAACTCGGGTTAAATAGTCAACATGACTAACCGGCACGAGTATTGTTCAATCATTTAGCATTTGTATTGTTCCTATATTATTATATATTATCCACGTATAAAACTGAGGTTTGCGGCTTCTGGTTTATTAAAATAAAATATATATTCGCATGCATAATAATGACAATATGTTCGGTGATTGATGCAAAAAATACGCCCCTGTATTACGATTAACGTTTATTTTTTTTATATCGATTTAAAAAAATCGACAACATTTTTTATATTTTTGATTATTTTTATTAATTATAATTATAAGAATCTTATTTTTAATAAGTAGTTTAAATATTATTTTCGTATTATCATCAGAAAGAAATAATATCAATTAAGGCTACAGAAAACTAAATTATTTTATGACTTTCATTCGGTATATTGTTTGGAAGTAAAAATTTAAAAATAATTATCTTGTTTTTTATGTAAGAGTATGAAAATTTATAGCTTTTTTTTTATAACGAATGCTTATGTTTAGAATATTTAATACGATATTACAAGAAGAAGAATATAGTTAATTATGTATGAATGTCTATGTAAAAAAAATAATTTTATATTAGTTGAAGCTTCAAAATCTTATCTTATGGTATCTTTTATCTATACCTTTATTTTCATGTAAACATACAATAACATATAATATTTTAACTTGAATTATGACCACGATATGACAGCCCCCGGGAAAAATTCGCACGCAAAATCTGCATTTTTCCATGCAGTTTTGAAAAACATTCTTTTATTTTTCGTTGTTCCGCATCTAAGCAATTTTCTCCACTGGGAATTTATGCGTTTAAATAAATAATAAGCGTATGAAATGGTAATAAACATGACCGTAATTTATCAAATCTACGCGTCCTCATCTCTTTCTCGATGGCGCAATAGAGCCATTGTCACAGAAAACCAGGAGACAGAAGAAAAAAAAATCTCCGTATATATTTTTTTCATCTTATCATTATTTTAACCCGAGATTCGTATCTAGAAATCTAATTAAGATCAACAATAAGTGTACCCCTCAAACGGCACGCATGCTCTCCATATTTACACACACACACACACATGCATACATACACATATCTTAGGCGAAAGACAATGCTCACTTCATTATTATTATATGGGTAAATCGCAACTTCGTGGGACAACGGACTCTAGAACGCAATTTCTCGTCCACGAACTTAACTTATTCGTCTCTATTTCGTATTTATGATATCGTGGGAATAAGACGGGTCAATTTTAGCAGTAGACATTTTTTTAATATTATATATTTTTTATTATATACGTATTTTTTTTTCTCGTCTGTCTACGAAGTTTTTGTCAACACCGCGTCAACGCGATCGAGAACAATGCCGAAACGAGAAGTAACTCTTTACGAATTTCGGTCTCACGAAAATTGTGAATTTTCAAATATGACGATTGTTTTAGCGCGATCGAAACTGATATCGTCGTTTTAGTAATCAATTCCATTTCCGCTCTTCGTACTATAAATTGTATAATTTAGATCATTTTTATTGTGCAAAGTAATAGCTTTGTAGTTCGAAACGTTCTATTTATTATATATCTATTAAATATTTCAACATCGTTTTTTTTTTATAAAATTTCACCATTTTGAAAGAAAAATTTTTTTTTAATATATTATATATTAAATGATAAATAAATGATTGATTTGTATAAAATTTTGTATAAGACACTATTATATGAAATTATATCCATGTTATAAATGTCAAATATCTATTATCAATCCAATGTTTTTTCATCGGTATTTTTTATGATAAATATTTTAAAAACCATAGCTTCACGTACGAAAGGATAAAATATAAAAATTTAAATTCGTTAACGATACTTACATAGATCAAATTCGACGACCGCATTGTATACGAGCCAGTCATCGCCGCGTCGACGTCGGTCTTTTTTACGCTTTCGTCGCCGACGACGCTTTACGTTGTATTTAATGCTTTTTTTTTCCACGACATTATTATTACATTCGATAATATAAATATAAATTTGAGGATGTCCTGACGTATCCACGTGTCCTTGTTGAGGAATGATCCCACCGTGCCGAACGACGCGATACGAATTCGAAATGCGACGCCACCTAGAGCGTCGATCGAGGAAACGAGTCGCATTCTAAAAAAAAAAATTACCAAATTTTCAAAAAAAAATATATATATATACTTAAAACGTTCGTTTTTAGTGTGTGTTTGAGAAAAAACGACGTTTTTCCAACGATGAATCGTGATGGGAGTTTGCGGTCGATAGCGCGTGCATCTTCTAAAGTGCCAATTCTATACGCGTGATTGAATTTTTAATATGTTTATAAGATTATTTTATGTTTTATTATTAAATTACGCAGAGGAAATGATGATAATTTAAAAATCGTAAAATGAACAATACGCGTGAATACATAGTTTAAATAATATTATAAAAAAATATTGATGAATACGAAATGTTTAAAGGCGTATTCGTAATAATGATGCGATTAATATATATGACTTGGAATTTAATACTTGCATTAAATATAAATATAAAGAGAAGAACTCTACTTGATGTTGAATAATTTTTTTTTATAAAATTTATTATACAAATACAATGTATCTAAATTCTTAAATGAATTCAATTATAAAAAAGTCCAATACGAAATAAAGTACTATGAACCTTGTTCGAAAATATATTGCTGTAGTAAATTTTATACAAATTCAGTCAATGGAAAATCTTTTCATGTTCACATTGTTCAATGTGTGTTTTTTTTTGCCTTCAGAATATAATAATTTAAAATTATTTTTGATTTATAAAAATAGTTAAGAAAAAAACGTAACATCGGATTATTGAAATTCTCACGGTTTTTAATTTAACATTTAAATGTTAGAATGTTGAAAACGTATACCGGTTAAATTTTAACCGCTCTATTTATTAATAATATAGGAAAACATCTGCGCCTCGCTCGAATTAGCAACGCACGAGTTAGACAGACCCTGGATTTTTCGCGAACACTTTTTATTATAATGTGGACCCTGAACGCACCTGTTTCAAAACTAACAATATTTTTAACATTTTAGATTACTGTTATAACGGATATAAGTTTATATATATATATATATATATATATATATATATATATATATATATATCAGTGTTTCTAAAAAAAAAACAGGAAATAAATTACGTTAAAAATTTTTGAAGTATATAAAATATCTAAATAATGTTCACATTTAAAAAAAATATTTGACTTCAATTTATTAATATAAGATGAACTCTACAGTTATTTATTATGATTTTATATTGTTTTTTTTTAATTATTAATATAGGTTTTTTACTGGAAATTCAAAGGTCACTACAGTTCATATA
The DNA here is from genome assembly GCA_024500535.1 of Leptonema lineaticorne. Lineage (NCBI taxonomy): Eukaryota > Metazoa > Arthropoda > Insecta > Trichoptera > Hydropsychidae > Leptonema > Leptonema lineaticorne. The sequence continues at coordinate 8,434,051 of JANIJI010000017.1, forward strand.
ACCTAGTTTTGAGAAAAAATAAATAAATGTATTGAATTCCATGAATTTTAACAAACGTAAATTTCTGTGAAATACATAGTTAACGGATTTGTTAAATAATAGATTGAAGAATGTAAATCCTGCATAATAATTAAAGGGAAAACAAATCAATAGTGTATTTATACGACAAGGTTATTGTACATGACCACCATTCTCGGAAATCATAATGTATACATGTATATATTATATTAGACTTTTCATTCTGAATATTTCATAGATTACTATTAGTTTTTGTATTAGTAAACTGGAAGGTATTTTTTTTTCTATAATAACTAGTATGTCCCACATGCTCGAGTTTATTATGCGGATCAATTAATTTAACGATGCGGCCCGGTCTGTGTTAACGTTGATCAACTCACCTGTAACGTATACTAATAACAAATGCGTTCACTTGTCGATCTAAATTTTATAATTAATTAACGTTTATCGTTTCGTGTCCATTATTATTAAAGAACGATGGTTAATATACTTCATCTATACGAGTGAGCGCCATGTTTTCTAATATACAATATCTAACGGTTTATACATATATTGTAATATGAAAATAAAAGTATGTATACAACAGTTAAAGGATGTTATAATTTAGAAAATCGTATTTGAAATAATTATTAAGGTTTACATTTTGTTTTTCAAAGATAAAAAGAAAACATTATGAACAGACAAATATATTTGAAGGAAACGCATTTTTAGACTAACTTAAATATGGTAATAAAAAATATGCCTTGTTAAGTTTAATAAATTGAATTTAAAATTATCGCTATAAAAAAAATATTACACATATTAAATATGCGAATATAAATCAATAAGGGCTATAATATGAGGAATAATTTTGCTATAACGAATAGGGGATTTTTAAAACAGGTGAATTTTTTCACTAACGATATTTATTGGCGGTTAAAAATATATTTACCGAGCTCATTCATTAATTATCCACCATAATTACAAGTTTCTTTTTTTTTTAATTTTCCATATCATTTATTAATAATGACTTCAGTTGTGTTATAATAACGGATTTATTCATACGAAATATAATACAACAATGAAATAAATTAATCATATAAATATTAAATTGTTGCGTTCGTTGAAGAAAAACAAGAAAAAAAAAGCTGTACATGAAAAGGTAATAAACTGTCATTATGAATAATCATAAATAAGACCGATAAATTTATAACAGGTGTTATAAAGTTGTATCGAATAAATTAATAATTTATAATTTCACGCCGTTTGTGCACGCGTGTGTACGAATATATAAATGTTTGTGAGCGTTTGTAACGTTAAAACAGTGCTACGTAATCTTTTATGATCCGTGGCACATCTAAGTCCTTTTGAAATTCCGCCGTACACCACAATTCCAGAATTTTTATAATATAATTTTTCATACAAAATAGTAATAGTAATATTGATTTAAGTGATATAAATTATGAATTTTATAGTATATCAGTATATTGTAGCACAATGATTACGAAGCGCTGCATTAAAGTACAAAAATTCATATATTCCAGTGAATTCATACATATGTTTACATTCAAATACCGCACGTAATTTTTGCGCATAATCGTAATGTTGATTTTACGACTTCGAGCGTATTTTTAATCGAGTTTAGCATTAGCAAGCATTCCGTAATAGGAAATGTGAAATTAACTCTGACAAAATGCACCGCGGGCGATTGTTTCACAATATGGCCGACCGACTTCCGTATTTTTTGTTCGACGCGCTCGTCGGCCATATTTGTTCATTTATGTCGTTTCGATGAATTATTCGGCGGTCGAGAAGGGGATGTACTGATCGCGGTGGACTAATTGTCATTCGTCACGGGACGTTTCGGTAATAAAATATTGCGGGAACACAACGAGTTGATTTGTTCTAGGAAATTGGCTGAAATTCTGAATGCGTCATCTCGGTTGGCTCAAAGGGCGCACGATGAATTTCTAAACATTATTCGAAATGCGAAGGACGGATTAGGAGGTGAATTTAATAGAAAATATACCACCCACTCGCATTAAATTATAAAAATAAAAAAAAATACCTAAATCAAAATTGATATATTATAAAAATGATATTTTTCACCATTTTACAATCATATCAATTTACATATGCATTAAATAATATTAAAATTATATTAAATATTTTTTAATAATTTATAAATCTATTGTTTTATATTATATATTCAAATTCTAAAATAAAAAAATAAGCGGGATTTATCGGACACATTTCGTATGTAGATCATAACTACAAGAACTCATAAAAATCAAATAAGCAATATAAAATGTCCGTGAATGTAACAGACAATGATCTTTATTACGTAACGCGTGTCACATACAAATAACGAACGATTCTTATTCAAATCAAAATAATAGTAATTCGGATATAATAAAAATAAAAAGGACGCGTTAAAATATATTTGAAAAAAAAAATGAAAGGAAATTCATTCGACATGCAAATGAAAATGTAAGATTATCATTGTGCATTGACAAAGGCGACGGCGATAAAAGACGCGTTTCTCAGAAGAAATTTCATTTATTAAAAAAATAAATAAATATAATGGGGGGAAGGGGGTTTCCCGTGTGATTTCGTTCGCGTGTCGTATTTCGTATAAAGCTACCGAAATATCAAAATATATATAAATAAATAAATAAACGCGCACGCACTCGTGCGTCTTTATGGACAATATAGTAAATGAAAATTTGTTTATGTATATGGCTATTTAATAATGATACGTGATCGGATTGAACGATTCGTTGGTCGTCTTGGCGTTTTGTTTGGCCTTTTTTTTCCATTTTGGTCATTTTATAGAAGAAATTAATATTCGAGGGAACGTCTCAATTTTTTCGAAGGCACCGGTAGAAAGGCAGGCCCTTAGCCCCGAGCCCTAAAACCGTTCATTATGTCTACATAAGTTCAGCATCCATCAAAATATACGTTATTAACCCTTTCGCGTTGGCGTTAACCTTTCATTATGATGTCGATGAATGAATCGTTGACTATCGCTCGTAAATTATGTAATGATAAATTTGGTAAATATTGAATCAGCGTCATCATCATTATTATCTCGGTAATGGGGATATTGATTATTTTTATTTTGTTTGTACATATTAATTTTTATAAACAAAGTTGTTAGTGTGACGTTTTAATATGTAACATGTTGTATAAATTATCATTATTATAATTTTGTTCTAAAAAAATAACTTTAGATGACGATGCTGGTTTGATATTAATCAAGTTTATTTAAAAAATATGAATGAATGAACGATGTTATAATCACTTCTGATATAGGATTGTTAAGAAAATCCATTTTTTTTAATAAAAAAAATATTTAAAGTAAGATTTGGTAATATAATTCTAATAATTTAGTACTACAAATCAAAATCAACAATATATTTTCAATTATAAATAAATTACATATCATTAAAACTTTTTCAATACAAAGCACACACAAAGATCGATTAGTTATAAATTTATTAATATAGCACATTCGATAGGATATTTAATAAATTAAGTATTTTACACGCTAAAAGCTTCCGCGGCACCGTTCACGAAAATTTGAAATAGTGAAATAGAGAAAACAAAAATCGCGTTTCATTCGGTTAAAAATCGACATTTTATTTGGCGACCGAGGAATGGGAGTCGTTAGTGGTATAATCACTGCTTTTTGTCGGCACTAAAAGAACAAAACGGCACGATATTAATGGAACGGACCAATTATGCGTGTCCAACATATGGCCCTTTTTTTATTTTCATTTTTTTATTGCACGTGTATTATGCTGTAGAAAATTTTAACCTATGACTCTTTGAATAAAGCAGAATTTTCAAAAATATTTTATTTTATAGTGTTTATATATATATATATATATATATATATATATATATATATATATATATATATATATATATCATTGTCTTTTCGTAGGAAAATATTTTTTTGTCGGATTTTGAATTTTAATCAAGGGTTGCGCCAGATGCGTTCAGTTCTCCCCCGAATCAGGGTTGTCACAATGGTCGACGACAATGGATGCCGGTCTGAATCGGGGGATGCTCTTGCGTGGCTTTCATAGGGTTCTGGTCGGGGTTCGATACACGCTACTGATAAGCTTCGACACTCAAAGTGTTATCTTTGTACCCATCGCCACTCAGGGTTGAACTATAACAAAGGCCCGTCGAGCCCGCGAGCGCACTTTCATGTTTAAACTGCGGGATTGAACGGCGTTTTCGCCCCGATGCGAGGGATCGCGAAACGTTACAAACAGGGGATGAATCCTTTGGGATAAAGCGGATTTTTTACTTAACGAAATGTATAAATTTCGGAGATGCGTCGTGGTCGTATTTGAATAAATTGTCCGACGAGTTTGATTAAAAATATTGACATTCACGTTTGATGCTAAATATAAATATCTAGGTTAAATATATTTTTTTTTTATATTTAAAAATGTAAAATTCAATAAATGAAGTAATTTTCATTAAAATTCATTAAAAATAAAAATCAGCTCATTGAACTTCTATCGTAATTACGACGAAATAATTGAAAATTACTTCGATTACTGAAGCGCATAGCCATTAAAATATTCACTATTGAAATTCGTATAGAAATAAAAATGATTCAAAACGTAATTTATTCAGCATTTTGATTTATAATGCAATATTTAAAAATATATTTTTGCAGTTTAATTGAAATAATTTATATTATATTATATATATTTTGTATTAAATATATATTCATATAAGTCATTCAGGGTAGTAAAAATATTTAGAAGAGTTATTATTCATATAAAAAACATCTTATATAGATTTATCAATTTAATATAATCATCGTTCTATCATTTTTTTTATAAAAATGATTTTATGAATAGAATGTTACAAAAATTAAAAAAAAAAATAGAGTTCAAAGTAAAGTAAAATACGGATTTTTTTATAAAAATTACTCTATAAAATAAAAATGTAGAAATTTCTTATCTTTTTAATGAAATATTTACTAAATAAATTTTCAATAAAATAATATTATTATAACTGTCACAAATAATTGAAATATCTTTCAAGTTTGACATGACAAAATATTTATATATTTAACTTTATTTATAAATATTTATAATATAGTGTAATAAACGCTTATAAATATGAATGTTATAGAATGCATTACACTTCAATTTGAACAGAATTACAAATCGATATAAAATAATTATCATATATAAATAGATAAAATGTATATTTATATATATATATATATATATATATATATATATATAAATTTAAAAATTTTCTTTAATTATATTATAATATAGATCTAGGACATTATTCGCGTACAAATGCGTCACGATGTCGACAAACGTACACCGTAAGGTTTACAGTGTGCGCGCGGTCTTAATAAATTAAAATTCGACCCTGTACCCGCGCATAGATATCCTATACACGAGTGTTTTTATGCTAGTTCACATGTGTGTGTGTGTGTGTGCGTGTGTGCGTGTGTATGTATATGAAACGTTGCGTGAGCGAATTGCAGTGAATGAATGACAGTCGCGGTCGGTACGTAATTAAAAAAACATTATGCGCTTGTGGCGTCGAAGACGATTCGCTGCAAAAAAAAAAGAAAAACATGCAAAAAGTGCATCACATTAGCGGCGATGCATGCGCTTTCTTATCAGTGAAATCAGTAAATTGAATGAATAATTTCGAATGGATGACGGACGAGCAAAATTGCTACTGACGAACAGTTTTTCCTACCATAAATATATATATTATATACCTATATATATATATTTTTCTTTTGCACAAAGAGCGGCTATGCGACAAAAGCGCTTCTAATAAAGTATAATTTATCGTATTCGCTTATTTTAAATGGCGTTTTTTACGGTATTGTAAAAAAAAATCGGTTATGCAGTTGATATCATCTTTAAAAATCAAGATTTTTTTTTCATATGCATAATAATTCCATCAATCTCACACTTAATATTTTTACACATCAAATTATATTTATATACATATTGTATAGAGCTTATATCAGATAATAATCGTTCTATTTTTTTTTATCCGCAATTTATAATATTATCATAAATAAATATAATGAAAAAAATACGATTGATAATTGTAATGACAATGTCGAATGCGGCCCTGTTTATATCTATATCTATATATATATATATATATATATATATATATATATATATATATATATATATATAAAGATATCTCAAGCCCTTTTCACAGCGATATCTGATGCTGAAGTTTAACGCTGAATCCTTTAGAAAAGCGGCGACACGGCCGCGTATAATATAAGCGTGGACTTGAACGTGTGTATCCTAGCATAGCAAAGGCTATTTTAGCCTTTTAAGAATCGAGTCCACCCTTTTTTTAGCCCTTTCTTGGGCTCGTCTCATTCGTGCTCTCCCTTCGGTGTCGGCATTAATAAAATATAGCTTTTACCCGATGGGGTTTGAGGGTCGGAAGGCTTGCGGCAGCAGATCGGCCATTTTGATACGACACGTTTTGTGACGAACACATTTTGTGCACAACGGTTTAAATGCGGATCACTTTGTAAATAAGTGAACGAGTACATTATTATTATGCTATCAATTTATTTACATACACACACACACACACACACACACACACACACACATATATATATATATATATATATATATATATATGTATTACGTTTCTTACTTTATTTTAGCATTAAGCAAAAATGAAAATATTTTATATTCGGACTTTAAGTGTTTTGTGACTGCATTTTTTCCGATTAAATATTAAAAAAAATTGAATTTTACAGAATAATCTATAATTATGTTGTTCATTATTCAAGTGAAAGGGATTTTCAACGATGACGTAAGAAATATATGGTTGGTAATAAATTATCAATTATTTATGCATTAAGTAATGACTATCAATTTTTATTATACAATAGATTAATTTTGATATTTTAAAGCTTATATAATAAACATTTTTTAAGTGTATATAATTTTTTTGTTTCATTAATTAAAAATATTAAATTTTATTATTTATAATAAAAATTATTGAAGGATTTAACATAACTTGAAACATATTTCTCTTCTTTAATTAGTTGGTCAATTATTATTTAAAGCCACATTGTGATTAGATGATTAAAGTTTTCATATCAAGTTTCTAGATAGTTTTCAAATGTAATAGTTGTTTGATCAGTTATTAGTATAATTTACCGATAATGTATTTACCATATAGTATATTAGATAATTATGTATTATATATTTATGTCAAAAATATTATTAAAAGTGTAATAATTAAAAATGTTTTGTCCAAATGATAATTTAAAAATTATTAATATCAAATAGGTTGTCATATAAAATTATAATTTAATATTATCATAATATTATTTTTTTATTATAAACAAGTATTAGTAACATTAATAAATCAATATTCAAGATTGAGAATCTATTCATTCATTGATTAAACGAAAACACATTCTTTAAGTATTATTTAATATAATATATTTTTTTATATTAAACATATTATATAATTGAAATAATACTATAATAAGATGTTGGATCAGATCTTTTAGTGTTATATAGTGAAAAAAAAAATATAATTTATTCCAAGATAATCACGATTAAATCAACGTATTATACTATAAATGGCGTAATTGATCGATTGATTTATTAAAACAGTTTGTCGATTAAACGACGGATAATTTAATCGTTTTTCATATACATATATATATATATATATATATATATATATATATATTTTTTTTTTTTTTCGATTATATTGAATTCAAACAGAATGGATACGTGAACCCATATATAGCGTGTTTATTATATACATTTGACATATCTCAATTGTTATATATATATATATATATATATATATATATATATATATATATAATGAAATATTCTCATGTAAACTAAATTTAAACGATGTTTTAAGTGATGTTACATAGTAAGAGATTTTCTTAAATGTCAGTGTTGTAAATATTTATAACTTGTATTAATATATTATAAAACACCCTGTATATTTATATTAGTACATTCGATATTAGCAATGCATGTATAGAGTGCGTGTGGCACGTGGAAGTAGAACAAGTTGTACAGTCGCAATAGCACGCGATCAAAAGCCTCACATCGCGTACATTATTTATTATTAATAATATAATATATTAATAAAATATTTATTAATAAATGCTAGTCTTGTGTTATTTAGCATTAAACGGTTTAACGGTACCACAAACTTGCACCGTTCGATGCACTTTGTTGTTGTTGTTCGTCGGTCTGCCGTATTAAGAATTTGCATAATGAACGTCTAGGATTATTTATGACAAATTAGTGCATCGCTCACGCACTTTTTAATATATATATTTATTTATTTTTATGCCCGTTTAAGGTTAATTGTTTCAGTAAATTGCTATCGGATGTAGTACACGTGTAATATAGGAGACTGTTTCTTGTATCAACACGCCTTTTTATCATATAAACGACTTTCGCACTGACGATTTATAAAGTGCATCGTATTTATGTTTTTAACTGTAACATATTAAATGATGTATTGTAGTAGCACGTGTTGGTTTTTATGCTATTATTTATAATTTATAAAAAAAAGTATATATTATTCTTTTAAAAAAACACAGTATTGCAATTATATTTTATATTCAACGATGCGATTTTAAAATTGCATATATTATTATATTATTACGACGAAAAATATTGATTTTTCAACTCATATTTGAAATTCTAAAAGTAAGTTAATAATTATAATTAATTTCTAACACTATTCTAGCTAAAATGTTTTATTAATTTTATCGGATTACGACAATAAATTAACTCATTAAACTAACTATATAATATCAAACATATCAATTAAAACATATCGTCGGCTAACCATTTTAATTGGTCTTAAAAAAAATCTCAATCACCGACATTATAGAAGTGTAACGATTTTCAATCTGCATTCTTTCTTAAATGTTTAACATTCACGTCAAAATCATATATTTTTTTCTCGCATAAAACGTACATAGCGTATTATTATTATTTCTATTCATATTTAATATATTGTATATCATTACACAGCAAATAAACTAATAAAATACAACCCTTACGTGATGTGTTGTTTACGTTTGGACGGCCGCTTTGATTATGTCTTATCTTTCGATCACTAATAATAGCGTTAGTGATGAATCATTGATTGGTTTTGTTTTTATTCAAACAAATAATTATACCATAGAACATGTAGTTATTCCTAGAACGAATATTTCATACTAACAAGCTCATACTTTCATACGGATGACTTTACATATTTTTTCATATATATATATATATATATATATATATATATATATATATATATATATATATATATATATATAATATTTACTATGATAGTTTAAAAATATAATTTAATAACATCCATATTTACATAAGTATTAAAAATTAAAAAAATAATTCAAATTAAATAATATTAAAGATATTTTAGTTTTAATTAAGATTTTTTTTAAATAAAAACGGATTTAAGAATTTCATTAGATTGATATTTAATTAGACAATACAGTTAAAAAATTATATTGAATAATTAATAATTTAGCAAAAAAAATAAAAAATGTTAGAGTATTGAACAATTTCAACCTTTCTTTTATTTTATAATATTTTTGTTTTGAACTAAATCATTATTTATACTTATTATATTTTTTATGACAATATATTATATCTAATGTATAAAAAGAAGTTAGAGATTATATTATATATATATATATATATATATATATATATATATATATATATATTTATATATATAGTATATAAATAGATGTAGTGTCATTATCAATTACAAGTTTGGTTAGCTTCGGTGGTAATTGCGGTGTGATTGCTTTGTAATTAACGTTTTGCGAAGCGTTTCATATCGTCCCCCCATTTTATATAATATAAATGCACCTATATATTTAAGGGGGTGCTCCGCGTTGTCCTGGTCGACAATTATGTGTAATTTCGGTAATTACATTAGAGAGACAACAGACCGAGACACATTTCCCGTACAATCGTACAATGTTATATCATATATAGATATATATACATATATAATAAACGTGTGTGTGTTTTGTGTGTACGTGTTTCGATCGAAAACGGACTTTGTTCAAACTGACAAAACGAGGGAAGGGATAACTGTACTTGGATTCTCTGTATGTGGATTTCTTTCAAAATGGCTGACGCGGCCATTATTAAAACAATATTTGCTTTAAATATGTTTTCTGATAGATAATTCTAATATTTTACCATTCATAGTATAAGATCATATAAATGTTTTTTTTTACTGTGATGTTATAATTCATAAAATAATTGCATATTATTATTACATAAAATATAAAGAAGTTTTTAGGAAAATTTTATATAGTAATGTTTTAAATTATAATATAATATTTATAGTTATTATTAAATAAATTCAGTTTATATCAAGTCATGCAAAATTAGTATTAGTAATAGAATTTTGAATGAAATATTAGATGTGGTAAATAGATTTATGCTCATTTCTAATAAGAAGAAGTGTCGAAAAACGACAGCAGTCGATTAAAAAAAATATATTATACGAGTTTACGAATTGAATGATTAATGTAAGCACTCCAGCGGAGATTTATGAAAAAAGAAAAAAAGTCCACATCCTTCCTGTTGTTTTTCCAGTAGTGCCGTTGTTCAACCACCATCGACTACCCTTATACAGTGTATATACGACGATTGAAGTGAACGAGAAGGCTTGCGTACGTTATATAGTGAAAGAAAAAAAAATATATATGTATAATATATATTCGTATGTTTTTGTGTATGAGAAAAAAAGCACCAAACATCTGCTTTATAACGATTTTTTGGGGTGTAGTCGCGATTCTTATCAGCGACAGTGCGATGCCAGTGCAAGATAAGGGGGTTTTAGGTAGCCCCGGTGAATGGGGAATTTGTCGGAGACAGCGGGTTGCCGGTTCGCTGCGGGCTGGACGCTTTATGAAAATGAGCTTTTGAACGTACAGGGTGTTCCTTTTTAAAAATGGCAAAAATTCGAGGAGTTTATCTGGACTTTATGAAAAAAAAATCGAAATAATTTAATATTACCTCATATGAAAAATTGAGAAAAAAACTTGCTGAAAACAAATTTTTAATTTATTAAATATCCATGATATATGTATATATAATATATATAAAAAATATGATCAAAATTATTAAGATATAAAAATAGGATTATATGGTAGGATTACAAGAATTAAATTATACTGATTTATTGAAATTCATCTCAAATAATTTTATATATAAAAGCCTTTGAGAAGACTTGATTTACATAATCATATATTTTAATGCGTGTATATAAATAGTAAAAAGTCCAAAATGAATATCGTTAAATTTACGTCACCTGGAAATTCGTTAGTGAGTTTTTAACGCTGTCAACGCACATGTCCATCATATTTTAATATATGTATGTGTGTGTGTGTGTGTATAATATTTTTTCTATACTAAAATTCCTTCTTCATATGTATATCATTGTGGTAAATATATACTTATTTTTTTAAATACGCGCGCTTGAATCATGAATAATTCAGTTTTTTCTATGATTTTTTTTCTTCGTCTTATCTCGCCATTATCGGACGAATAATTTCAACACCTTTTACGGTTTGGATCGCTCATAAAATAATTACGTTTTATGAATAATGTGAAGCGAATAGATTTATGCAAGTGTTCATTAATTATATATTTGGTTATGTCATGTGAACGTCATACATTTTTTTGGAAACATCAAATTATTATGATTTTATTTTTATTGTTCAAAGATAAAAATTTGAAGTTTGCAGAAAAAATAATATATTAAATATATATAGGTATGAAACAATCAAATCTGAAAATCTAATAATATTCTAATAATAAGTAATAATTTTCCCTTAGGCATAGTGCGGGTTTTATGAGGGTTACCTTGCATCCGAACAAATACTCAGTTGGGGGTAGAACCAGTATTAGTAGCTTAGACGTTACAACATTTAATTCACCCTTATAAATTTTGGCATATGTATGTAACGCATTCGTGCGATTTTACCCGCATAGCGAATAGAAAATTGAAATATATATATATATATATATATATATATATATATATAAAAATTGGGACGAATCAGAAACGTTCGAAAATTAAATCGAAAATTCATGTAATTCGTGACATATGTTAGGTACAAAAACGATTGTTGCATTCTAGAGAGCGGTTGAATGTAAAACCGCGAGGGTCCATCAAAAGGCCCACCCCTGTAAAAATCATATGCACGAATGTTTCCCATTGGTCGATGAGCGCGATGAATATTTTTGAAAATGGCGAATCGTCTGTTATCTTTAAATTACATTAACAATGGGAATCAGAAGGGCGAGTCGAGGATGTCTTTTGTTATGAAGTAAACCCTTTCTATATCCACCCCCTTCAGTGTGAAAAACACGAACAAACATGTGGCTTATATTCATAAGGGATGATGATGATTATGATATTCAATCGACATAATCTGTTTATTGAACCGCATATTGATTACTATTTCAAAATTTAATTAATATTTTTTAATGTAAAAAAAAAATATTTTCACATTGAATTAGAATTTGATCTCAAGATTTTTGGCATCAATTATACTAATTGGTAAAAACGTAGTATGATTGATATTATGTAATCGTGGAAACAAAAGACACAACAAATTCATTACAAACGTTAATTTATACAAAACACTAATCACGTTTAGTTAATCGTCGAAATCACAAATGAGTCGTTCGTTTTTTTTTTCATTTTCATTATTCGTATATATTTTTGTTCTTCATCGCAATAAAAGAAAACGAAACGAAGAAAGAAAAAAAAACTCGTTTTACATTTAATTGCTACGATTGTCGAAGTGTGGACTCGTTTTGTTAATATTTCTATTCACACAACTTGTCGTAACTTACCGATTTTAAATGTTGTATATGCTTATTTTATGAAAGCTCATATATGAAGTAAAAAAAAAAAAAGAAAACAAGAAAAAAAATAAAACAACCAGTCTTTTTCTTAATGGAACATAATTTTGGTCTTTCCAGTTTTTGTTATTATTTTTATTCTGGTTAAAGTATTCCGAATGCGAATGATTTTTTTAAGTGATTTGGAAACATGTTCGTTTATATAATTGAAACAAATTATTATTATTGTTATTACTATTATTTATGCTTGATATTAATGGAAATGTGCGTTTTACTAATCACCTGAAATCGAAATAAACGAGTTGAACGTTACGCATACTCGTAAATGGAAATCATTTCATTATGTGCCACGTCATAAATGTACAATAAACGATTAACCATTTAGTTTAAAAAAAAGTTTTATAATGGATTTTTTTTTATTATAATATAATAATTCGATAATTTAAATCTATTTAAACCTTTGTAATCGAGAGGTGCCGTTTGGTGTTATCTTAAATTAGTCTGCAAATATGTAAGCACAAATCATTTTTGGTTTTAAAAATTTTAAACTTTTTTTGTTCAAACTAGACTTGGCAGAACTATTTCTGATGTTAAAATTTTTAATCGCAATAAATATGAAACGATAAAATGATTGTGTAGTTTAGTATACCACAATATTTTTAGGAAAATTTCTAAAATAGTGATGACAATTGATGTAAAAATATTTAGCTTTAAAAAATTGTTTAATAATTTCGTTTATAATATATAAAACCCATAAACAGCAATGGTATATAGAATGTTAAAATGTCGCTTTTTAAAAGTAATCATTGAACAGATTTCACTTTTGACGATCAATATACTTATATAGTTTTTTTTTCAAGTATTTTTTTTTTGTATGGACGAAATTTTAATAAATATTTTTTTTTATTGATATTTATAGGTCCCAGATCGGGCGGAGGTCAGGTGTGTCGTCCTCACTTTCACGCGCCTTTACCATGGTTAGAGGGCAAACCGTGGGGTTATCAAGAGGACAAACCTTCACCGGCGCCCCCGGCACCGCATCCCCTATTTTCATTTCCGCCTACGCCGCCGAAAGACGCCACACCGGATTCCGTACCATCGGCGACCGATTATCAAGCGGCAGTGGCGCACGCGGCCGCCATGTCAGTGGCGTTCATGCAACAGCATCAGCATCAACAACAACAGCAACAGCAGCAGCAGCAGCAGCAAGTGTCCACGGGCGGCGGCAGCGGCGAATCCCAGCAGCCGCCCTCGGACGTGAAACCGATGCTGTCGTGTGCCGCACAAGCCGCGAAACAGAGAGAAGGTGGGCACGGCGGGTCTAATTCGAGCTCTACGACGGATCAAACCGCCTACGCCTACGACGGCTACGGCGGCTACGGAGCATCGACCGCGTTGTACGCCGCTGCCAGACCGCCCTCGCCACACAAGCCCAGAGCCAAGTCGCGCACTAGCGCCGGTGAGAGCGACCACCGACACCATATATAATAATAATAATAATAATAATCATTATATCATTTACTAATCGACAATTCCATTCTCGGTTCTAAAATGACCACGATTAAATAAAAAAAAAAACTAATATTTTTTCAAACGATTTACGTATTAATTAAAAAAAAAAATCGCAAAACTTACCTGGATCGATTTAATCAGGTCGTAAATATCATATCGATATTATTAATTTACGTTGTGATCATAATATTAATTAAATATGATCAAGAAATATATCTATATTTCAATTTGAATTTATAAAGATATGTTGATTTTTTTTATACATAGAAATAATGATTGAATATTGGGCGTATATCTAATAATTCGGTTGTAGAAATAAATTGGCGTTGCATGTTTCGGTTGTGAAATAATTATGTTAAAAAATAAATTATTGATTTATTTTCATAAATAATTGCTCCAGGAAATTTTAATTTTATATATATATATATATATATATATATATATATAAATGTAAAAAGAAATATGAAAGGGATATAAGAAACGCTATTTTTTAATTCGAATATTTGATAACATAATCTAAAGCTATTGGTTACTTTTTTAATTTTTAATAAATTTTTAACTAATTATAAATCATTTTTTTTAAAAAACATTTGGTATTTTAAATAAAAATTTAAATTTATTTTTGTTTCCTTACATTCTTTTGTAAATTATTATCAAATTAGAAACCTTTTATGAAGATTCTTTGTTAAAACGTTTTCTAAAAATGTAAATCATTGGAAAAATATTTAGTGTAGTCATTTTTCAACAGGTTTGGAATACCATATATTTTATATAACACAATAACAATATGGATACATTATTGTATTTATATATTATATATACAAGTTAAATTTCCATTTTACATATATTATTACAAAATTAATCACTCTGAAATTTCACTTTTGTTTAAGAAAAAATATTGTTTCATTATATTCAAATAATGAAAATCATTTATGCGATTTAAATTTTTAAGTAGAAATTAATTTATTTTAAAATTGATATTTTTTGAAAATAATTAGTATTAATGGAAGTTTTGTAGTATATATTTTTGATAATGTGTTAATTTTTATAAACAGAGTAAAAAATTTTGATTTTTTTTGTGAAAAAAAAATTAAAATATATTTCCATTTGAGTTGAAACCGTTCCGTTGTTGGTTAATTGTTTATTAAATACTGACGTAGCAATTTATAATATTAAATTATATTAAAATTGCGTTCATTCTTATACATGGAAGTGCATTAACATGCTACAGTGTTGGTATAAAATTAATTTTATACTTATGCACCTATTAATTAGACTGGTAAACGTGCTGGAAATAATCTGTCATATAGTTTTATGGTGAAAAAAATAATACAGTAACTGTAATTTACAGGAGAAACTGTGAAATACTAAAATCATGCTGATATATATTTTTAACCGTTTAAAACGATTTAATTAGATTATTTTTTATATTTATTATATATAAAGTCATGTGTTGAATATATCTTTTTGAATAATAATTTAAATACTAATTCTAATAATTTTGCGATTTATGTTCGTTTTTTGTTCTGTTTATATTAATTTTACATTAATATATAAATACATGATATGTATAAAACATAATAATAAGCACGCGGAGCACCGCACACTAACACTATCCACTGTTCAATTAAAAAATCATTAGTATGACTTCTTGTTCATATAGATAATAAATTAAATAGTGTATTTATTTGAAATTTGCACAAGTTTATCTTTTATGTATAGATCACATAGGAAGATTTCTAAAACGACATCAATAATTGTTTTATTATTAGTAAAAATATATAAAATATCGTAGAATATATAAATGATTACATCGATAAAATATAATATATAAAATTAAAAATATCATATAATTTGAGAACGAGTGGTCTTACGATAATTAAAAATAAAATGTTTTTTTAATGAACAGAGGTTTACTTTCACATAACATTGACATTACTGAGATGTTACTAACAATAATGGAAGCTTTTGTGGTATTGATTTTATGAATATTATAAACAATGGTGAATTGGTTAATAATTACAATAATCGTTGTTCATTTTAGATGCATTACAAACATTTCAAGAAAATCAGAAATTAATTAATGCATCCAACATGAGCATTTGTTAATGTTATATTGTTTCATGGTGAAGGGCTTATAGAAATACATTATATATATATATATATATATATATATATATATATATTATGAATAACGACTGTAACGAGTCGTGAAGGCATTATGTTTATATTTTACGGGCAATTTGTATAACTCAATGACTATGAGTGTAAGAAATGCATATATAAATTGCGAAATATAAAAGGAAAATTGCAAAGGTATATGTTGATTATTATATTATAATATATATAATAATATATATGATATGAATTCATTAAATTACAATATAATTTTACACAATAAAATGTGTATATTGATATCATTTTTTTATTTATATAAATATTTTTATTCTATACGAATATTAGACATTTTGAATGAATAGTGTGTTGTATGAATTGCTGGTATTATATATATAATATATATTAATATAGTGTTTTGAAATCGGTTCAAAATCGTCGGTATTTTGTAAAACTCATCCTTGTCGTCATTGTTGTCGTCGCTTTTTACGGTTATTAATTCACACAGTTAATTGAGCGGTTTTCCTCTCGTTTGCTTGCCCAACTCGTTTTCGCTACTTGCGTTTCCTCGATTACAAAAAAAAGAGAAAAAAAAATAATGAAAATCAGTTCGGAAAAATAGTGAAAACCTTTTTATATTGTGATCTTTTATAAAATTAAATTTTTTAATCTATTAGTAATTAAAATAATATTGATTATTAATTGTATATTGTTCGCCGCAAATTAACAAAAAAAAAAAATAATAATACAAAATAAATTTAAAAAAAATATATAAGTAAATGATTATTAATTATATGCGAGCGAGTTTCACTCGTGTGTTTTTCAAGTGCACGCAATTAATGCAATTGAACAATTAACGTTTTCCGGTTTTTTCGCAATCGAACTAACGACGCGCGCACAAATATTTTTGAACACATTTGAATGGCGTGCGGTCGATTTTCGTTGGAAAAACCGGTTTTTCCGACGCTTTTTGAAAATTTTCATTCGCAAACACAAGGACAACGAAATCGACCGATCATTTTTTTTATTATACATACTTTATAATATTTTTCATTTTTAATCTTTCTAATAATGTTAGTAATTAATACTGTAAAATTATTTTAATTACGTACGTTTATATGCAAACGTGTTCATGTATAAAGATAATTATACGAGGTTTTTCCGAGAAAAATATTGCATAATATAAAAGAAGAAGAAAGTCTAAAAGGAAGCGCGTGTTGCATTTTTCAATTCGTCAAAAGAGCGCAATGAAGGTGTCATAAAAACATCACAAATAATAATAAATATACAAATGTGAATGTACGATACGTACAAGTACACATTTTTATATTATTTTTTTAATTTATTATTGTTATTATTACGTACATAATCGCGGGAAGTGGCACGCATGATGCACTTTTATGTTGATCATAAAACCGAACTGAAACGATTAATTCTTCAAATTACAAAACTCTTCGTCGCAATTTCAAATAAAAATATAGTCAGTGTAATATTTTAAGTTTAATTTATACATATATATATATATATATATATATATATATATATATATATATATATATATATATATATATATTTATAATATATGTATTAATTATATAAAATTAGATTTTTTTTAACATTGAATAATATGTATACAAAATGAAATGTCAAATGCGAAACATTATAAAAATGGCGAACAAAATTATAAACGCTTATATAAATAAATAAGTGAGAAAGCGCAATTTATATACACGAATAATATAATAATATTTTTTTTTACAGATCACCATTATTATTATACAATTAATTATAATGATTGAGTGCTCGCATACTCGTTTCAATTGGCCGACATTATATCGTTATAATTTAATAGGGCTCTTACACATATCGACATTTTCGATAAGGGTTTGAAAATAATAATAAAAAAAATATATGAAAACACGTTCGTTAATTGAAAAGTATGTGGCGTTAAGTTTTTTTTTCATTTTAATAACTCTCCATACATTTATACCTTTTTAATTCATCATATATATATATATATATATATATATATATATATATATATAATTTTAATTTACGACGATAAAAATGTAACATATTCGTCGGTAAAATAAGCATGTTTACCTAAGCTGGTTAAAAGTATTTAATACCGAACCATTTTCCGGCATAATGCGGTTATTTATAATGGAATTTCATTTCAATTTCATGTCGGTGAATATATATATTTATATATATTAATCAATTCACATATCTGAGATAATCTAATCAGATAGTCATAGTGAAATGTGTTTAATTAAAAGTAAACAATTCTTCATTTTCTTTTTTATATGTGTGTATGTACGCCACTCTTTCGTTTTAATGTATTCTGTATTGTTATTATTAATTTTTAAATACGATTACGCTCATTTACGATGGACTATGATAAATGATCGATGCTGTTAATTATGACCAATTTCGTAAAATGATATTATGATTCTTTTTTTTATACATTCCGGTTTAATTTAATGCATAATATAATATAATGGCTTCATTGTCGTGTTTTTCTATGTATTTATAATGTAACAGTTCGATGCATATTGAAGATTGTATTGTTGATATTTAATTGAAAATGTCATGATTAATAAGTAGAATGTTTTCATATTTTTTTTTAATATATGGTAAAGTTAAATATATTTTTTTTACTGACAAAAATCATGTTTAATTTATTTTATATTATGCATTCATCAATTGTCAATTCAAAATATTTCGGGGGTGACATTTCATTGTTCTGAAAAAGTAGTTATTAAAATAATATGTTTATAACGTTCATATCATGCGTTGCATTTTATAAACTACATTTGATTTAAAACAGTGTTATTCAAATATTGATATATCTATGTAAAAATACGATATGAGATATTTCAGATAACTTTTTGACTAAAAAAAAAAATTGTACGAATCTTATAAAATTCACATCAGTCACATATCACGGAGAGTCATTTAAAAAGCGCAATCAGTAAGTCGGCGAGTAATTGACATCGGTTCACCGTTGACGTCAGTTCGCGTTAACGGTCAATTAACTATAATTACGCAAAAATAAAAACATACATATATGAATTTACACACGTATATTTCATTCGAATGCAAATAATAAACGTACTCGGCACTGAAAACGTATTTAAAATATGGAAAAATTGCAATGAAACCGCGGTGAAACTCGTTGTGGATTAATGACGCTTGACAAGCGAGTAAAGTATATATATATATATATATATATATATATATATATATATATATATATTAAAAGACGGCAGTATTTCGTTTTATAATACATTAATTTGAAATAATAATTAAATAGGATAACGTTTTGAGAATCGCTCGTTTATGGCAATTTTCTGCGAAATAAGATATCGTTATGATATTCACGTTTTGGATTTCAACGAAAACGTTTTACGTGAAATGTCAGTGTTCATTCGTGTGCATAGCTCTTTGCTGGAAATTATTGTTAAACATACTATATATATATATATATATATATATATATATATATATATATATATATATATATATATATATATATATATATATATATATATATATATATATTATTGTACTTAATGCGCTTAACTATCCTCATTTATGTCGATTATTTATAGAATTTAATGAATTTTATATATAATAATTCTAAAAATATGTATGCATGAATAAACAAATAAGTATATTTTATATGCAGTTTTTAATATATATATATATATATATATATATATATATATATATATATATATATATATATATAAATATATATATATATAAGTTATATGGGATTAATGGTTAGACTTTAATAAAATATGAGATTTATCTATTATAGAAAGGTTATCAAATTTGTATGTGTTATAAAAAAATATACGTTATGAAATTTATATTGAATATAATCATTAAATAATATCACTAATAAATATTTATTTCAGTTCAATATATTTTAATTTATTTGTATTGAATATAGATTGTTTTAATAAATTAATAGAATTGTTATTATAAGCCGTAAATAATTGCCATCGTTATCATTTTAAATGATAGTGTTAACGTTATGAATATATTATAATTAAGTAGCGGGAAAATAAATTATATCTGATGAGATTAGTCTATCCAATTGACTAGAAACGATTTATAATCGTTCAATTGGTTAACACTATAATAGATATAAAATCATAATCGTTCTTTAATAATGTTGTATATTCTGTATGTTATAATTTTGTTTACTTTCTAAATATTAAAATAAGGCAAATTTAGAATTTTTTTCTTCATATATAATATACACTTAACTGCTATAAAATATTATTATTATATTTAGTCAACCCGCATATATAAAAAAATCTTTAAAAATGGGATGAAAAAAACTAAAGAAAAATCATATTATGGAAAAAAGTTAAAAAAGCGATGCAAATTTCATGCGTAATATATTTTTATGAGTTACGGTCGGTCGTTATACTGCATCATACATATAAATTTTACTCGTATACGAAAAATTCGCGTCTATCGCTTATAATAAAACGATTTTTTTTCTTAAATCGCGTTGACTAAATTTCATCATTTTTATTTATTAATCCGATGTTTATCTTTAATTCGAATTAATCGCGATGATAATCAAGATTAAATCAAATAATAATATACAAATATAACGTTTTCAATGCACAATTACGGACTCGAACTTTTTCGAATTACGGACGCGTAAGACTAATCGCACGTACCGAATATCAAAAATTAAAAATTCAAAAACATAAAAAAAATCAAAAAAGTGAAACGATGATTAAAACATTATAATTACACGCTCTTTTTTACATAGAACAACGTAAAAAATTTCGTTTGTAAAAAAATATTTATATATATATATTGAGCGGTCGCGGAAATAATTAAATCTCGCATGGAATTTTTTCCGACTCGTAACCCCCTTTTCAATATTGATACGCTTTTTTTTCTTATTTTTATTTTATTTTGTAAATGTATTATATACGGGGTGATCCGATTTTTTTGTATGTGAAAAAGGGCAACGTCGTGACAATATTGCGGTTACGTGACGGTAATAAAAGGCAGAGCGCCTCGCCTCGGGGCAAGCCAAGTCCTCCAGCTAATAGGCGTCCTATTGTCTTTTCGAGTTGTTATTGTGTTTTTATTTATTTTCATACACGTATAAAACCTCCTTCAGCTCCCTTTTTTATGTGTAAATATATATAAATAAATACGCACGCATATATCGCCGGTACACTTTTTTTTTTCTTTTAAAAAGGTCCATTATGCATGCGCGGACCTCTCCGATAACGATGTGGGAGGGTGCGTTAAAACAGTACTAAAAATCAATTCGAACAACTTAAACTACCATAAAGTCACCAGACATTTGGTCAGAGCAAAACTTGTTCTTTTCCTACGTTATGTTTCGTGTTCGGTTAATATTTGTTTAGGTCGTTATTTGTGCTAAACAAAATATTTGGTGATTTCATATTGCTCAGATTTGAAATATTTGGGTTAGCAGTTTTTTTTTATGTTAATTTATGACATATTTGGGTCAAATGTATTATAGTAAAACAGAACTATTATTATTTTATATTTAATGAAATGATTTTTTATCCAAATATGTATGCAGAACTTTTTCGCAATATTATATAATAGAGTTGAAAATAATATTTTATTTTAAAATATTATGTTTACTCGTTAAATAATAAATTTTGATTTTCAGCAGCATTAAAAAATATAATTTTATATTTGTATTTAATGAATTATAATAATATATTTTTTTAGAAACGACCTCGGAGTCCGTTCAGTGATAAAGCAATATAACATTGAAAAAAATCGTCACAAAATCCATTTTACCCTTAAAATAACGGAAATTAATATACTTTTTTTTAACACGCGGCAATAATAATGCCGATAATAAACAACTTTACCAAAAAAATAATAATAATAAAAAGAAGTAATACACATATAACATATAAACCGACACCGTGTACAGTTCGATCGTAAATAAATATACCAATTTATATTGAAGGGTGGGCGGAGTGGATTCATATTTTCCATTTTTTTTTCGACCGGCCCCCCTTCGCCCTCGGTTCACGTGAAAGAAATCGAATTTTAACCCTTTTTTTTTATTTCACATGGGCTCATTTTATTTTATTCCCATACGGGGATCTCACAATTTTCAAGTCGGTCGTTTTTCGTATTAATTTTATTTTTCGTACTGACCGATGTTCCCTCGGATTTTTTTCTTTTTTAATATTTTTTTATATATATAAAGTTTTCTCTTTTAACATTTTTTTTATTTTGTTCTCGAAAATCGATAAGTGGGGGCGTGGTCCTTAAACGGCCCGTTTTTTATCGATTTTACTCCCTTTCTTGTTGTAATCGAACTAGCATTACCGATGTACTAATTATATGGCGATATCGTAAAAAAAAATTGTTTATATGTATATTATTATTTTTGAACGATGCATAAATTAAACGATCTTTTTTTCGTATCAAAGATATAAATTTAGAAAAATTGAAGGGACGATGCGTGTAAATTGAATGTTATTTTTTCTCGATTTGTATATTTAGTGAAAGATTACATGTATTATAATGTTTTTATTGATTCATCAGTTATAAAAGAGAAATTTAATCTAACATATTGTTTCTAAATATATAATTATAATATTATTTATTTTAGTATTTACTTAGCATTTTTAGAACGCGTTTCGTTTATTTCTCTAATAAGAGTTATGATAAAGTTTTATAACTGTGATTTTATTGTAGATAAAGTTAAAAATGCAATATCAATTTGAAGTCACTTTTCAAAATATTACTATTACATTGCATATACAATATATTTTTTAAATTAAAAATATTTTATTTTGATTTAATATAATTTTAAATATAGCTGTCGAGTGAAAACAAATCGGATTTTTTTAAATTATTCTAAGGCAATAAAAAATATTTTACGAATTTTATTATTTTTATTATATTTATACGGTTCAAAACCCACACAATCACATAAATATATACATATATATATATATATATATATATATATATATATATATATATATATATATATTAAAAGATCGTACATTTTAGAAGTGAACCCGCCCATATCGCTTCTAGTTAAAATTTAGTGCGTTTGGGCGGTGTTATCACAAATTACAAGCAAAGCCTCGCTTGTTCTTTAGCGCCTGTTCGTAGTGTTACGAGAATTTTTAATATTTCCTTTTTATTATTATTATTATAATGCCTTTTTTATTAAATACGAAAGTAAATCATGCGTTTGAGGGGCGCCGATTTATGATTGTTCATCGGTAATCGGAAGAAAATTAAAATTAAAACGTTTTCTCGCTCGTCGAACAGCGACTTTTAACCAACACCGTTATATTAATATAACTAATAATTATGCCGTTTTAATTATATTATAACGGATTATATCAATCGATCGGTATCCCTATTACCTATTTTACATTTAATATAAATTATATTGATTTATTATTAACATATCCAGTGATTTATATTATATGTGATAAAATCTCTTATTTTTTTTAATAAGAGTACCTAATATATGAAATATGATAAAATTAATTAATTTAAAAATTATTGCAAACTTTCAGAATAATTGACAAAACAATAAAATAACAATATTTTACATTTATAATCGAATGGTTGCATACATAGTTAAAATTTTCAGCATATTTCGAATATAGGATACAAACAAATAGTTCTAATGTATCAAATAAAGAAAAAAATAATCTTTTAAGCGATTTTACAATAGTGACGACAAGTACATATATATGTAAAAATTAATATAAAAAATTATATAATACATAAAATTTAAAATAAATCTACACTACCACAAAAACCACCATAATATTCATCATCAATGTCACGCGTTTAGTGTGTTTTGAGTGCACCGTTTGTTACATTTTCATTGTTATTTGTTTCGTTTAACGGCAATTCTGTTTATTATTTTTGTTTTCCTTTTTAAATTGAAATATTCTATATTCTTTCGTTTTATTTTGGAAAAGATAAAATGCATTTAATTAAATGAAAAATTGTGCTTTTTTGTCTTTAGAGGTGTCGGCGCGGCCGTACAGCACGGTCACACTCTGTTCCTTCTTTTATTATTTTCTTTTTATTATAAAAAAGTATATACTAATATTTATACATGTATGTATACGTACACATATATAATTTTGTCTTTTTTTAATTTTAATTTGAGTTTTTCCGCTAAACATTTAGATTTTTATCTCTGCTTATAATGACTTAATTTTTACAGCGTACGTTGAAGCGCATAAATTTCGCATTTAAAACAAATAAAAAGGGATAAAAATCTATTTTTGTATAAACATAAATTAATTTAAGGCATCATAAAGTAAAAAAAATAATGATATGTATTCTAAATATATAGAGTAACCATTATTAATTAATTTATTATTATTATTTTATAATTTCGTTACTATTGCATGTCAATATGTGTTTGTAATGTTGTGCATTTTTAATATGAACTGGTTTTGGGTTGCGTTGTCTTTTTTTATTTTTAAATTATTTCAGAAACGACTTTAAAACTGTCAACGTGATTTTTCACAACCATTTTTAAATGTCAACTTTATTCCGATTCTAAATAATTAATTATATTTGTAGCGTTAAAATTATAGATCAATAAATTTGATGACAGTTTTACAGTTGATTCTAGTCTTTCAGTATATTTTATTTTGATAAGCTGGAATACTTGATATTTAAATTGACATGTTTAGCAATGAAGAGTAGTGGCTAAAATTGCACGCACAAATTTTCATATTATATTGATGTTGTGAAATAATGTTTATTTATTTATAAATTTGTATACGTTACGTCATATTTATTTCTTTTTTTAATTTATACCATGGTTATAAAACGGAATAAGATATTTTTTTTTAATTTTCAAACTGATTTCCCGTACGTTTAAAATTAAATATATATTAAAAAAAGTTCAGTATATCAGCTTGCTTTTTTTCTCCTTCCCCAGCCTGCGAGGATCCAGGTAAATTAATACATTTAATATATTTAAATTATTTTAAAAAATACACAATAATATTCCCGCTTATCAATTGTAATGTATTTTGTGTAATCGGTGATTTTTTTAAATTAATGCATGACACATGTTCACAAATACAATAACAATTTTAACCCATTAACAATTACATCAGCATGGTATATTTACTATTATTATTATAACTTACTCAATGCCTGAAAACATATAATATATATAGGAATTGTGTGAACTTAAAATTCATTGGATATATATTATAAAATATATTTATTTTTTTAGGCAATTTGTAATCAAACAATGTAAAATCTTGAAGAAAAAAAAATGCTATTTATAGAGAATAAAAATATTATTTTAATTTAAATATATATGATGAAAATGTCCAAAGATTATATTTATTCGTTTTTAAATTTCATTATATACTATATATAATTATAATTCGCGGTAATCGCTACTTAATTATGATTTGATTTATCAAGATATAAGCGAGTTTTTTTCCGCGTTGCTTATGCGGCTTGTTAAGTTCAATTTTTTTCAACTATTTTTTTTCGCCAATGTTTATATACACATAATTGTAATAATAATAAATTCGAAGATTTCATCTGGTATGAATTTCATTACCGAAGCAGTTTTGTAGATAAAGCGTATCGATAAAGTCAACGATTTATACGTTATCACAGTATATATTTCTTCACACGTTTTTACCGCACATATTCCTAGTTCCATATTTTTTTTTTATTTAACTATTCGTTCTATTGCACTCGTGTGCGATTTTTTTTCCATATTTTCTTATATAATAATAAACGGTATATTTTTACGCGAATATTTGAATAAACATTCTTCATCGCCTGTCATGCTTTTCAACGTCGTTTAGCAACGACCCGAAACAATCGTTTCTCGAATGAAAACGGTAAAAAAATATTCGGTTTTAATTGTATGCCGCGTTCCGTTAATGATATATAACTCGATTGTGATAGGTTAATATTTTTTACATACTTTTTTTTTGGACATTTTCATATTTTCGAAATGAGCTTTGCTTGGTATATGAATAAATAATAAAAAGTAAACGCATGTTTCGCTCGTATCGTGCATCGAGAGCTCTCTCGTTATGTCTTCGTATTATTTTTTTTTTTTTGTATCGTGTTTATTGTTATTATAATTATTTAAGTGTATATAAATATTAATTGTATTTTTTTTCATTTAATGTGTGTTTACAGAGGGGCGAGAGTGTGTGAATTGTGGGGCAACTTCGACACCACTTTGGCGCAGGGACGGCACTGGTCATTATTTATGCAACGCTTGTGGACTTTACTACAAAATGAACGGTCAAAATAGACCGCTCATCAAGCCCAAGCGAAGACTGGTGAGTGTAAGATCTATTTTATATACTTTTTTCAATATATAAATATCTTTAAGGATATTAATCTGTTATCTGCCTACGTATCAATTTTTTTTTATTAAATTTCTCAGAAGAGAATTTAGTTATACAATTTGGACATTTTTCCTTATAATTATATTGTATACTAATATGGATCCGCATGTATTAGATCATCGGAAGTACATTTATTTTTATTATATATTAAATAAATATAAAAGTAAAAATTTGATTTTATATTTTTGGCATAATAAAAGTAAATATATCAGATTTTTACCGCAATTAATTTAAAATTAAATAAAAATATATAAAAATAAAAATAATGTATATAAAAGATATATATACAATTATGACGATGAAAAGTATTGTATTGTTGCGTTACTAACCGTCAAAATCGAAGAAAATCAAAACAAAATTGAATTGTAAATTCTGAAATATTTGACATGAAATCATATGGTAATAAGTTGAACTTCGGCATGTCAAGGATCTATAATTTGAATTGTAAAGATAATTTAAGATTAAATAGTGAAAACGAAGTAACATTTGACGTAAAAAAAATGCTACACCATCACTTCCTACCGGCGCTAACATTATATATATATATATGTATATATATATATATGTGTGTGTGTGTGTGTGTGTGTGTGTGTGTGTGTGCTGTATGGTAAACTTACAATATTAGCAATATTTTAAGACACCTACTATCCATAATGGATAGTTTTTGTTTTCAAATGTGACCGCTGCTTTATAATGCACCATAGCAATTTTTTTGGTATTGAATATATGAAATTTATACACACAATATAAATATATATATATATATATATATATATATATATATATATATATATATATATATATACATGGTGAAAATCGTGTACGACTATTTCGACACGAGCCGGTCAAGCGAACCGGTCCCCTTCGTTTCTTTGTACCCGGGGGCGAGTTCTACACATGTCCGTTAAATACGAAAGTCGAAACAATGGATTGTAAAGACGCGGTTACGACTGTTATAAACCATCGCTCTGCCACCCGGCCCGACGACCATACCCTCCTTACCCCGCCCCCTTCGCCTCATCCAAATCCTCTACCCCCCCATTTCACATGTTAAGTGAGGAATTTTGAAAAGTCGCGATCGAAACGGGTGTCGCTTCGCATTCGTTACCGTAATTAATGACGTTTGTTGTTGTTTTTTGTTTATTATTTATCGTATTCGGATTTATTTTGCGTCTCGACCTGTGACGTCTTCGTAATTAATGGATCACTTTTCGGTTCTGATTGCGCTTTTATTCAAATTGCGCTCGTCTTTTTTCCGCTCTTTCTGTACGTGTAAATTCTTTGTTTTTTTTTTAAATTTAGTTTCATTATTTATTTATTTAATTTTTATCATGTATATTAATTATTTATATATTTAAAGTCAATATATTGATAGATATAGAAAAAAAATACAATTTTATGACACTTCTTTTATTCTTTAAATAATTTATTAAAAATTCATTTAATTACGCTGACTCATTTACAATATGCATATTTATAAATATATAATAGCAAATAAATAAATAAATCAATATTTATTGATCATCGATAACGCAACGAGAAATATATGAATGTGTGCATCCGCTTTTTTCCTTTTTATTGTTGTATTATATTTGACGTATCAAATTTTGCGCGTTTATAATTTTATTTATGACCTCTCGAATACGCGCACACACACACACACACATACACAGGTAGACATCGTTTTACAATTGTCCCAAGTCAATAATTTATTCAGAGTCGCACATAAACAAACGTTTTATCGGGTGGTGCGCGTTTATTGTGTTCAACGAGAGAGATGATACAGCGCGATACACTTTGATCCGAGTTAAGCGATAATATAACCGACAGCCGACAATAAAGACGTAACGGCCCATGAAATTATTAATATTTTTAATATACATTACCTACTATATATATATATATATTTTTTTTTTCTTTCTAGGTTTCTCTTCGTTTTGTCTAATTATTTAACGAGATTGTGGGCGGCATGAATAAAATCGAGAGCGACGCGCTCGAGTTTTTCTATACTTTGTATTATTAATATTTCGGATTCGTGCGAATAAAACGGCGGATTAGATTCGTATCTTTAGCGGTATTATTTAGTATTTCAATGAGTTATAAGTGAATTAATTTAATTGGAATTAAATTACTATATATATATATATATATATATATATATATATATATATATATATTGAAAATTTTATATTTTATTACGTTTTTTTTATTTATGTACGAGTAAATTGATTTTAATTGCTGAAACATTATTTTTTTGTACTCTTACTAGAGATTATTTTTAAATTTATTAATATTTTTAACATTTTTGAATTATTAATTAATTAATAATAAAATTATGATCTTTTTGTATAATTTATTATTGAAATTATTATTTATTTTTAAATACATATGACAAACAAATATTATAAATATATATGTGACTTTGTTTAGACATATTTGGCGTCAATTTATTTTTCATAAGATCGTTTCGAAAAACATATTGTTAAATATGTTATAAACAGTATAGAATTTCCAAATTCATTATCTTAGTATTATTAAGTGGATCTATTCGTTTGTATCGAACTTCGCGGGCGATTCTTGTTAAATAATGCGTTCCAGATACACATCTGTGAATATATTTAACATTTCGTTTATGCGAACATATACATAGTTATATCAACATATATATATATATATATATATATATATATATATATATATATATATATATATATATATATATATATATATATATATATATATATATATATATATATATATATATATATATATATATATATATATATTGGAGGCTTTTATAAATTTTCCGGTTAGGCGTTGTTTTGATTTCAGCCTCCATTGTCGGCTAGATTTACGAGCGCATTCGAACTCGGGAGCATTCGCTCACCGAATAAATCACCGGCCACTGAGCAATGGCCGGTTTCTCACTTTGCGAGAGCGTTAACATCGTATACGATCCGCGATTTTTTTTTCAAAATCGATATAAAACGACCGTGTACGCGCGCGAGCCGTACACGACCCCGTGAAGGTGCGATCGAAAAGTTCGCGGATCCGATTGATGAAGACGTCGTCGTGCGCGCGACTCTTTGACGCGCAGGGGTTGTCAATGTTGAGGTTCCAAAGCAAAAAAAAAAAAATAAAATAAAATGATCTTGAATAATTGAATAATTATTGAAATTTGTCTTATCAGATTTTTAAATTACTTTTTTTTTAAATTGACTCCTTACCGCATAACTTTTTTTTTTATTAATCAAAAGATATATAATGCTTGAAAGGCAAAATAAAGAGACGCTTATTTTTGTTTTTATATAAAATTTATTTCTCATATAGAAAATATAAAAAAAATTGGTCTATATATGGCATGTTATGCAGTTAAAGTAATAAAGATGATGAAGAATTATTTTAGAATATACAATATATATTTGGATCGGTAAGGGATTTTATAGTAAAATAATTATCTGTGATTTATATATATTAGAATTAATTAAGACTTGAATAATTTAGTATTAAATCTTTCTTAACAAATGAATATTATTCACTTTTTGCATAGATATTTTACGCAATTAGATAGAATATTTAATTACAGACTAAAACGGTATTTATATCACATTTCACGCTGAGATATAATGGACAAAAAGACCGTATATCATACTGTTTGTTCTGAGTGAGAATCCAGTTCGAAGTTCTTGTACATACACACGTTTTAGACCTTACAATCATTCGTAAATTATTACAACGTCGCGGATAACGGTTATTAGTAGAAGCGATTAACGTCGCTTTTTACGTATACTTTACGAAGTGATAATATATTGATTTTTTTCTAGAAAAAAAAAACAAATATATAACACAACATAATTTCGAATGATGTTGTTAATCGAAATGTCAATTTCGCGTAATGCTCACTCGTTAACGATGTTAATTTATCGCCGAATGGGAGCGATTCGCACTTAATGTGACCGCGGCACACGCGTTCTCCGCGCTGTTTATCGTAACGCTAAAGCGTTCACAGGGGGCTGTAAAACTATTTTATACAGTGAATATATGAAATAACACGCGTGTATATTCTGTTGTACAACGGCGTTGGTTTCGTTTATTTTACAAGAAATGATATATGATTGTAAATTGCGCCATAAACACCCGGTTGTTGTTCGCTTATTTTTTTTTCGCGCAATCGCCAGTCAGAGGTCGCCGAACGTTGGCAATCGATATCATTAAAAATAAAATAATAATAAGAAAAAATATCAAATCGTTAAAATATCAATAAATAACACAACCCGTTTATTATTTATACGATATTAAAATTGCATATTAGAATACGGTTATGCGGAAATCGGTTATAGTTGAAAATAAGTAGGAAATAAATCGATTTTCTTGGTTTAGCACATTTATCCATTCATACGAATTATCTGTAAATATAATATGTAAATGTATCGTTCATGTTTAGCAACTTAACGTGCGAATTTCAAATAAATTTCAAAGTTGGTCTTATTAAAACATCGTGTACAATGTAGTTAACGACGATGTTTAATTAATTACGAAAATTAATCTATATATATGCTCTAATAATTTTCTTACAATTTATAGTTGTAATTTTATTAATCGCGATTAGAAAACTTATTTTGCTTTAATTTAATATAATTAGATTATTTTTCTTCATTTAAGATAGATTTAAAGTAAAAAAGATATCTATTTTGTTGATATGATATTTATACTATCTCTATGAAATCATTATGCTTCAATTATTAATGATATTATATATTTAGTATTATATAGTATATCATAAATGATTATTTTACTGGTTAATTTTATTTTTTGTAATTAATCGAATTACGACCGATAAAAAGGTTGATCTCCCGTCAATTACAGTGCGGTTCCGTTATTTTTTTGTACGCCACATTCGTTTTGTTTCGAATTTATTTTATTTATTTATTTTTTTGTTATTCTCTTTTTGCATTTTTATTACTTTATGACAGTTTTGATCTGGAACGCGATAAGTTTTTTCCTTTCATAGATATATATCGTGTTGATGTTATATATATATATATATATATATATATATATATAATTTTTATTGTTAAAATTCGAATGGCGTCACAGGGGGGGGGGGAACAGGTCAAAAACTATATACTCTTCTCCACCTGAAATTGATTTATTTATTGATCTTATAAAAAATTCGTAAAAAATGAGTCATGTGTTTCCCATATTCTATTAATCGAAAAAACTAGCGGTCTATAAAAATGTTAGCAGTTTAAATAATAAATCACCATAAACAAAGAATTTGACTATTTCAGATTAACCTCAAATATTATTTATTCTTCAATATCTATTTTTTTTAATTCTGGGTCTATTTGTATTGAATATATAAAATCATTGAGTCTCAAAGTAAACAATAGTATTATTTAAAAATTACATTAAGAAAAAAATATATCGTTAATCGATTTATATAATAATTCTTGAATATATATATGTATACACAGTTGTTATTTTACTTCACATTAAGTAATTTAAGTATTTTATTTATGGATTTTTTTTAATATTCTATTTACTAAATTAAATTTTTAATATTTTAAGTAAATTCACTGAAAAATTTAATTTTATATATACAAAATAAAGAAAACTAGATATGCAACTATAGAATAGTAAAATTGATCATTATTTCATTTCGTTTCTATATATTATAAATAAAATATTAGTTTTATGTTTAATATGAACCGACATTTTTAATTTCATGTTATTAATATATTATTAACACGATAGTCATTAGTTTCGTATCCGATATTCAGCATTATATTCTTTATTAACACACTCAGATTATATTTTAAACATAAACTAACTTGTTATTTATCGATTGAATTAAAATGATAATAAACGACTATTTTAATATACGAAGAGACATCAATAAAATGAAAAAAAAATATAAACATATGACGAAGATCATCGCAATAAAATTTTGATTTACATGAAATTTTCTAATTTAAAGAAAAATATTCACGAATATAATATAATTAATTTAATAAAACGACGCCTTTATACATACATACTGAATGATATATATATATATATATATGTATTTATTAACGACTATGCGGTCACCTAAATCATGTACAATTTTCCTGTCAAGACATTATGGTAATTCAGGCGCAATAATTTTATTGAACATTTTAGAACGAGGCGAATATTTTCCATACATTTTACTTTACACAATAAATTTTGCCTTAGCGGACGTAATTTGTTAACGAAGTTTAACTGCTGTCTTTAAATACATTGTTTCTCGGTTTTACTTTTTACCTCTTCTATTTTTTTTTCTATTTTTGATTTTATTATTATTATTTTTTGTTCAAGCTCGGTTCTCTTTTAATATCATTATTATTACCGCTGTTACGCCATGCGCTATGTTTCAAAAGAAAATCCATTCTAAACTACACTACAGTCCGTTTATTTATTTATTATTTATTGTTTAATATTTT
The DNA here is from genome assembly GCA_024500535.1 of Leptonema lineaticorne. Lineage (NCBI taxonomy): Eukaryota > Metazoa > Arthropoda > Insecta > Trichoptera > Hydropsychidae > Leptonema > Leptonema lineaticorne. The sequence continues at coordinate 8,467,519 of JANIJI010000017.1, forward strand.
GCTAAATTAACATCCGCATTCTACTACAAAAGTGTATATATATATATATATATATGTTCTAGCAATCTTTTTAGCACTTTTTTTTAAATAAATAATTAGAACGACTTTTGAATTATAACTATTGCCATTTTTATATCTTTATTATGATTTGATTATTTTTATAATATTCAAGACATTTAATAATATATATTCATAAAGATATAATAAAACTATAAATATAAGACGCAGCATTAACATAATAAATCCTTATTCAAACACTTTTTATTAACAATTTACTCTCAAGTCATAATCTGATCAATCACTTAACTCTGATAAAAAATAAACATTGATAACTGAAAAATCGAACGAGACACCGATTTATTTTGTATAAATACAATTTCACGGTTCGTTTTTGCGCCCGTGGGACCGCGGCTTAAAAACCGATATCCTTTTATAGAGAGATGGCAATTCATTATAGAGGCGAACTAGTTTTTGCGCAATATTTAATAACAATAATTGTTTAATATGAACAGTGACTCACCTGTCGCATATTAAACGAACGCCACCGAATAAAACTTCGAACGAATTCTTTCTACGATCGACCAATTAAGAAAAAAAAGATGATATATACACACAATAATCTTTTTATTATTATTATTATTATTATTATTTATTGTCGAAAAGGTATCTCAAATATTTGACATGAGTAAAATCGTTCAATTTCTTCGCGCACAAATTTTATCAGTCGGAATCGATCTTTTCAATGCGCGTTTTTTTTTTCGTCCACTGCTTCATCGAGCAAATCACATTTGCATACGCACGTCAAAATTAAATTATTAAGTCGGGTTAATTTCATGTTTTTTTTTTGTAGCACTTTGAATTTTATTTTTTTTCCATTCGGTTCATGTCGTTTCTTTGATTTTGCCGGATAATCGGTAAAAATCCGATAAATTTACCGGACTAGTCGCCCGTTAGGCAAATTCGAGACTCGTTCCGGGTAATTATTAGCGAAACTCGAATCGCTTAAGGTGCATTCCCAGTCAACCGCATTACGCCTGTATTGCATAGAGAATACATTATTATGTTTTAATTTATTATAAATTATCAAAAGCCATACTTATGAAAGAGCTTAATATGCTAGAAGTGTGATTATTCTTGTAAAGTAGTATAGGTTATAATATAAGTAAATTTGATTTTGTCAATCTTCATATATATATATATATATATATATATATATATATATATATATATATATATATATATATATATATATATATATATATATATATATATAAGGTTTATCTTCTTTTACGTATTTTATAAACATTAATTATAATTTTATCTTAAAAATTGAGATGTATACCAAATATTGATTTTTAGATTTTTCGAGAAAATAACTATCTATCTAATTAAAGTTGTTGATTTTTTATATGAATATAATATAATTCGTTAATTGTAATTTTATTAAATTTTAGAGGTAATTTAATCTTTCCAAAATATAAAAAATTGTATAAAAATTTATATAGAGCTAACGAATTAACATTATAAAACTTTTTCAATATTTTTTTAAGTAATAAGTGTCACATTAATTCATTTTTGTATTAAATATCTATAATAAAATTTCAAGGTGTTTTTTACATATGATAATTTTATATCAAAAATTTATATATAAATACAAAGTATTTGTATTTAAAACAGTTTGGTGTTGTTCAAATTGAAAAAAATATCTATTATATTATATTATTATAGAAAATGATAAACAATGTACGTTGCAAAATGGTTTATATTATCAATAATGTATACGGATCCATTTGTACTGAATTATTTTAGTCCTTTGTATTCATGAATATGTCGTGACCTCTTTACTACAGAGATTTTCTTAGTGCATTAGCATAGTGATTTGTTACCATCTACAGTATTACAATCCGGTAGTTCCACACCAGTAGCTTTTAACATTTCATATAAAAAGTATTTTAATTAAAAAAAATATATATATTTTATACGATAGATTTTATTAATACCGTTTTTATATCAATTAGAATCACGATTATTTTTAATAGCATCTGTTAATTGAAATTTAGATTAATCGCATAAAGGTTTACCAGAATAAAATAAAACGTATACGCTACATAGGACCACCCTTATGTGTGAACTTTCGTTAGTTCCTTTGGTAATTATTAATTATTTTTCATCGAGGGGGGCGGACAATTATTATTCGAATGAAAAAAAAAAACGGGAGCGAATCGAACTCGCACGTCGAATTGTCGGAGTTCGATCCGCTTTCGACGGTTTCGAATCGTCGTCGACGACGACTTTTTATCTAAACAACAAACAATTTAACTGTCCGGACAGTCGGCTACCGCATAATTTGTTGTTGTTTGGGATTCGAAAATTTCGAGTTTTAAATATAAATCATTGCACCGTAGAGCGTGACACGGCGCCTCCGGGTGTCCGCCTTTCGTTCCAATGTACTTTTGAGCCTTTAATTTTTAACAGAGAACATATTAAAAAATAAAAATAATAATAAAAATCGGTGACAGTATGATCAATATACGATTGATTATTTTTTTTATCCGGTCAGAAGATCATTTTTTCTTCATTCTAGATAATAAAATTTTACTAATCGGAATGACGTGCCACCGTATTTTCGACTTGTGTTGGATTTATGTTCGAATCAGAATTCTTTGTACAATAATAATAATTCATTATCATAACGGAAATATATCGATGTATAAATCTGTGAAAATATCGTTCAATGTATTTAAAAAATATTTTTATATAAATTTATTGAAGTCATATTATTGACAATACGTATATATAATTATTTTTATAACTTTATTACTAACTTTCTACTATTTTAATAAACGTTAAAATTATACATTTATTTGTTGAACGTACGATATAAATATAATAGTTCATAATTGTATGTAAGTAGAATATATGATGAATAATATATTTGCAGATCTATTTTATTGCCATCATTCATATATTATTCAAATAGTAATATGCGCTATCACAAAACATTATCATCAATCATAAATTTTATTCGGTGTAAATAAAATTAAAATCATAAATTTGCGTTTGAAAATGAGTTTCTTTTTCATTTTTTTTAATCATCGTTGAAAATGCTTTTTTCCACCGTTTAAAGTAAAAATTTATATAAATCATATTAAAAATAGCGGGTAATTAACTGTCTAGAATGCATATATTTTTATGGACTTTCGCACAGTCGTAATAATACGTCGTATTTAAAACATGTTATTAGATTTTTTTCTAAACAGCTCACGTGAAATTTAATGCAAACGTCATAAAAAGATTAAATTAATTCGAATGTAAAAGTGAATGATCATATAATCATATAAAATGTGAAAAAATTGTATGGAAATTAGTGTAGTAGTTTAATTATCATGTCATTGATCTTGGGTTTAAAATTTATTCTGCTTTAAAACTATTTCTATTGTTCCAAATGAAACGTTAGAAATTAGCTGTAAATAACAGAAAAAAAATTAGGAAAATAAATGATTTTCTACACTAATTTCCCGTATAAAAAGTTTTCACTACATATAATAATAACAATAAAAATATCTAGATACATTTTATTTAAAATTTCATTGAAATTAATAATATGAATAGAATAAAATAATTTTATTACGTTGAAATATTATACAATTATTTCTATAGCTATTATAAACACGAGTCGATAAGTTTAACTATTTACCTTGCCGGAAAAATTTTAACGAATCGTATAACCTTTTCACTTACGACCGGGTATTTATTTGTAAAGAAATTCACTGTGTTGACATTAGAAAGCGTCAACGAGTCAATATATAAACAACGATAATGTTTATAAAATTCGTCGACGATTCTCAAACTTTATACGGCACAGTGAATGGCGATATTTTTTATCTATCGTCAATATATAAATAATATAAATAATGCGTAAATATGACCGCACACGTTGAATCTTTTTCATACGATGCGAATGAAAAATATTGACATATAAAACAGAAGCGATTCGTTCGCGTGACTAATGTTAATATATATATATATATATATATATATATATATATATATATATATATATATATATCATCGGTCGATTTTATGTGAAAATATTTATAAAATACGTCGACGTATCCAATAACTATTTCGATTTATATATTATAAATATATGCGCGTATATTAAGCGTCGTCCATACGAGCGTACGACGTTTCTTTATTATTTTTATTATTATTATTTTATTTTAGTGCGCAACCCCCGCCGGGCGTTTCGACGTTTCGACTACTGTTAAATAACTTATTCAAAGCAATTACGTTTTCCCACAGGTATTGATTTATCGGTAACAAATTGCACCCGGGCCGAGTGTGAACGCCTTCATTTGGGTTTTTGTAACGCCTGACTGATTAATGGCCGGCGTTTCTGCGCTTTTTTGGAAGTTGCGCGCGAATCGCGTGACGCTTCGGCTTTTTGTCGAAAAACAAAAAAAAAAAAAAAGAAAAAAGAAAAAACGGAGGCGATTTTAGAATTTTCGCGTATTTTCACCGTTCGAGTGGTGCGAACGTGAATTTTATTCCGATTTAAAAATAATTGCTATAAAAGCTGAATTGATTTGAGATGATTTTTTAAAAATTTTTTGTAGAAAAATTGCAATATTGTATAATTTCTATAATCGTATTAAAAAAAATAGTGATGTGTCAGAACTTTCCTCATTAATTTATCTGAAATAGATTTTTTCGATGCGATAAAGTAGTAGCATTATAATTATTAAAAATATTTATACGGATTTTTCAATCTATTTCATCTTTCCAAAATAAGAATGTATTTTAAATTCAGCTATTTAAAAACGAATTTTTTATTTTTTTTTATGGAGTTTTTAACGGTCAATCACCTTGAAGAATTTATAATAGTTTTTGTCACGGTGAATTTTTAAATATTGAAAGGATGAGTTTGGAACAAAAATTGTAAAATATATAATAGATGAGTATATCTATTTTTCACTATACTTATAAATTCTATAATGATAGTATAAATAGTGATAATCATAATAATAGTGATAATTAATATAAGCGAAATGATTTCTATTTTTTTTCCATTGAATCGACATACATTCCTATTCCTGGTAGGATATGAAATTTTTCAAGTGTCCTTTCTTGTGTTAATTATTCCAATGTCGAAGGTTGTCTTTTGAAGAGGTGGTGTGGGCGTGACGGGGCGTGGTCGAGTTTGGCACTCGACAACAATGCACAATGACGACAAGGAGGCTTCTGCTTTTTTTCCAACTGCTTTTTCTTCTTCTTCTTCTTCTGTAACCGCTTCTTTTTCCTCTGTTTCTTCTTCTTCTTCTTCTTCTGCCTCAATCGGATTTACAGACAATTCGGCAGTATGTTGTTGAGGTCGTCGTCGTCGTCGTCGTCGTCGTCACTGCTGCATGAATTATGGATGAAGTGGATAATGACCAGCCACCGACGCACAAAACACCCGTCACGATTACATATTTTTCAAAACACGAGCTCGGTCCAAAAAAAAAAAAAAATAATAATAATAATAAAAAGGAAAAAAAGGTGTCCGCGTATATTTATATGCGTTTATATGAACGACGGTAAAAGGATATAAATAAACGATCGTCGAAATAAATAGGGAGCCTTAAATCGTAATAATGTAGAACGGTGGCGATGTGTTTGTTCGTAAATCATTTTTTGATATTTATATATTCAATATCTATTATTGAAATAATATTGTGGAAATACTTTGATTTTATGATAATATTAATTTTGATATTGAATGGAATTGTACAGTTTTCAGATTTTGATAAATTGAAATTTATCACAGAGTTGAAAAGACTAAAAACAGTAATTTTATTTTTTAGTCTGAGGATGACAAATATAATTAATGACCTATTTTTTATATTATATAATTTTATTAAGGAAGACAGCGAGGTGGTTTACTGTTGCCTTTTTAGGACTCAATTCCTAAGATAGGGAATAAACTATTCAGTAGCAATAACTATATATACGTTTATTACCTTGAGAGATTTATTTTATTTTCTTCTTACTCTTTATAGTAAGCTTTCTTCGTATTATCATTCAGGTACATGTCTAATAGCAATTACATGTTTCTCCAATAAATGACTCGGTAATTTAATAAAAATAGAGCATTGTATAATATAAATATAACATTATATAATCATGAATGTTAGTAATTTTAACTAAAAAACGTACCATTTAATATTTAAATGTGTCCGTTCACAGGTTTACCCTTATATTTACTATCTACAATTACACGCATAATTGAAGACGAAGGAGAAAATTTAAATGTCACACCATTAAATGTGTGACGTCACTTATTACAAGCACATTTTTTTTTACTCCCTTTCGATTCTCTGTCGAACAATTCTAAAGATATTTATCGGACAAGATTGACAAACGCCCGTTGTTGTGTGTATCGTTTATTCAACTTGTGTGTGTGTGTGTATGTTTGTACGCAAAGTATGCGTGTTTGTCGTTTTGTCGTACGCTAACGAGACAACTCTCCAAATTGCCTATAATAGTCAAAGTTAACATGCGTTGTATTTTGCATATCGTAGACCACGGAGAACGTTCTCCAATTTAAATGCCAATAAAAACAATAATTCACCGGTTAAAATGCGAACATGGCGAAATGTCACTTTAAAACTTTTCAGTATTCGTCGTCGGATGTATCTAACGATTGTCGGTACGCGTGTCTATGTGTAACGCATTTTAATTACATTTTGTCGATGACGACGATCGAACCTTTAAAATAAACACAATTTCATTATTATAATTTTGATTATGTAATAAGAAATATAATTAGCATATAACATAATCAAGACTTGAATATTTTTTTTTAATATTAATAACATAATTATATTTTAATTATAGTCTATTTTAAATCATACAGGATCTTGCAAATTTTTAAGAAAGCCTTCAAGATTTATACACACACACACACACATATATATATATATATATATATATATAATAACGGTCCTATTCAGATTTATATAAGCGAATCGATAATTAAACCAATAAACACACGCAAAATAAAAATAAACCGCACATATTTTATTCAAATTTATTATTATGACTATCGTTCGATATAATAATAACGATATTGATCGATTCGAATTATTTTATTTTATTTATGTATTTATTTAATGAAATATGATTTATGGCGGTCATTCGTTTAATTCAACTCTTTTATTTTTATCTAAACACATACACACATGCATATATATATATATATATATATATATACATATATAAAAGTATGTGTTTGTGTGTCATGTTGTCGTTATATATTACGAGAACGAAATTACAGCGTGATAAACGTTGTGCGTGAAAGTAAATTATATACCGCTAGCCCGGTGGTTAGTGAACCTTAACAACCCGTTGTGGCTCGTGTTCGACTCCCGATTCCTACCAAAATAATAATAATAAAAAAAAACTCTATATAAATAAATATAAAAGTTCTACGGTTAAGCTAAACCTTTATTTTTTACATATATGTATACGTTTTATGATCGATTTTATTCGTGGCGTTTACGTGGTTAAACATCGTGTTTAAAGTATAATAATATAAATCGGTAGCGCGATATAAACAATTCATATATTTTTTTTTATCGAATATAATTTTTAATAATGCATTAATAATAATAATATGTATGTATAAAATAATTGTACATATGTTAAATTTGTAGTTAACGATAGAATGATGACTTCGTTCGATGATCTATATATATCATATATAAAATAGATGTTTGAGAAGCACAGATTGTCGATGACAACGAACGTTTTTCATACGTAACGAGTAACGTCGTTTCGCCAGCGACACTTATTTGTATGGGGTTACATTTTGAAAACCCGTAATTATCGGTTGACAGGTGAAAAACATCAGGTCTGCAATAAGTGCACTCGAATCAAATCACGTTCCAATGTGTCGTACTTTAAAACACGAATTACCTTTATTTTTTTATTTTATTAATATTTTGATTTTATTTCTATTTTATTATGTGTACGCATATTTTATTATTATTATTATTATTATTATCGTTAAGTTTATGCATGTTGTATAAGGCAAGGTCGCCGTTTCGATTCGATACTATTTCGCATATTGAAGTCGTTAAAAATTTGCTACGATTTAGATCATTATCAGATTTGTAAAATTACTAGTTCTTAATGTACAATACACGCCAAACATATTTTATAAATTGTCCGATTGTACTTCAATAATTGATACAATCGTATTTTGTACACATGTAAGGCTATTCTATTGTATAGTATTTAAATTGAATTTATTTGATTGAAAATGACTTCGGTTATTCTTTAAGAAATAAAGTCATTAGAGAAGACCGGTATGGTTTATTCAAATTTTAATATTAACTTGTCCGTCGTTTTGAATTATGTCCACGTGTTGTGTCAATCAATTTCTTTCTGGATTCGTCTACTTGAATGTGCCATGAAATATTCAAGTTATGAAATGTTCACATGTCGAAAAAACGCTTTGCGATGACTTCACAACTGTCCGCCCAATGCCGCCCTTAAAAACATCCCTTTGAATTCATTTGCGATCGTAAAAAATGTCTATCGCTTTTAAAGAATGAGTCACCGAAGGACAACGTGTGACAAATGATATGAATTTAATATTTTATCGATAGACATTTAGGAATAATTTAGTAAATTTTAGTTTTTTATTCGTTTTTTTATAGAATATACTTTTTTAAAATTGACAAATCAATTGAAATATTTAGTTCAATACATATTTTGTTTATTGAAAAATGATTATGATGTAATTAACGAGAGATAAATGTAGATTTGATAGATAAATTATTAAACGTAAATGATAAATGTTAGTAATTCTCTAAAAATATCATAGAATATATATTTTTTGTTTTATAATTTATTTTTATCTTTTGCATTTAGCAAATCGTCACATTGTATCAAAATTAGCATTGAACGTGGTCATTTAAGCGATTTAAATACGAGTTTTGAGTATGATCCAGTTCATTAACGACGCTCCAATTCGTTTCATAACGAAATTTAATAATAAACAAAATTATATATTATTAAATTTTATTTACATTGATACTTGTTTTAAGATTATGAATAATAATACAAATCAGTGCATTTAGGCGTGTATGAGCGTTGAAAAAAAATTTTACACGATTTTTATGAGCGTATCGAATGTTTTAAAAGATCCAAAGCGCTCGAACGTGAAGGGAAAATTTATATTTAATTTTTTATACATAGCTAATTTTATAACTATATTATTTTTTATAATATATTACATTATATTGTGTAATAATAATTTACTTGAGCGAACCGGACACTTGTCAGTCGTAGGATATCCCGCTGTGAATAGTCACTTTTTAAAACATATACGAAATGCCACCGTAAAAATTACCGTATTCGTTCGTCCATAATATGCCATATATACAAACACACACACATATATATACGGGGTGGTCGAATAGTAATATAACGCAACGGAATAATAATGTAGAAAATTGTTTCTTTTCTTTATTTTTTTTTTAGTATTTATAATAAAATATTGCAAATCATGCGGCGTTTTATTGATTTCGAACACGCGCTACCGAATGCAAAAATGGCAAAGCGCAATTATGCGCGCATTTTTATATAGTAACCGTTGTTTTTATTATTAATATAAATATAAATAATAATGATAATAAAAAAAAATATGCGATTTTAAGTGGTTATATTCGTAAGAATTTGCATAATATTCAATTTGTACGAAATATATTTGCATAATGTACATTGTGTTTTTAATGATATCGTTAAAACGCTGAACCGATCTATCTAAATTATTATATCGGTGTACTTTAAAAACAGTTATATATATATATATATATATATATATATATATATGTTTATTTTTATTTTGGCGAAAAAAAAGTATATGTAATTTTATAAATTAATTTAGTATTTTGTAATTTTAATTTTTGTGTTAATTAACATTAGAATTAATTTTAAATTAGTTTTTCTTATTAAATTTGTAATTCTATATTATTTTTATAATATATGAAATAAATAAAGTTTTTAGAAGGAAATTTCATCAGACTTCTTTGGATACATATTTCATTGAAAGCGATGTTAATATAATATTATAATATATATGTATTTCAATGAACTCGCGTGCAACGATGAATGAACTATTTCAATAACACATTACAATATTCAATTTCGATTTTAATACTAATAATCTACATACACTTCATACATGTAACACGACTACAGAGACGGATCAATATTTATCAAATATTTTTTTTAATATTACAATTAAGTCACATTTAGATTTGTAAAAATTTAAAACATATATGCTCGCGATGATAATTTCAGCTTTGGCCATCCGACGATACAAAAAAGCGGTATTTTTTCGTTGTTGTTTTGTGATCGAGAAATGTTCTTTTTTTTTGCACTACCGTAAATCCGACCCTGTTCATATACGTTTAAATATACGCATGTACGGATATATGTAAATGTTTGTGACCGGTAGCCCTCCGACACCGTGTTTTGAACTCTTTTCCGTGAAATGGTCCATTGTCATTATAATGAGGCTGTGGCTGACGATAATGGAGCACTCGAGCATATCCACTCATGGAGCCGGCATGGAATGCCATTATTGAGTCTGATCCATGCTCAAGAACATGTCAAATATGAAACTTTAAGCCGTGACACAGAATTAACAACCGAACGTCGTACGATTTGTGCCGCAACTTATTATTTATACATTATATTTTTATATACATACGCGCACCTAAGTCTTTTTTTTTGTATTTGTGCTTGTCATTTAACGTTTAGTTTTGTTGTTGTATGACGAAGAAATTTGTCGAATGTCCATATAAATATATGAATATATATATATATATATAAGTAGTATATAGGGACTTATCTTAGGTCAGGGATGTCAAAATCGTGTTGAAAATGGAAACCATGTTTAAAATATTTAATAATGTAAAAAAAAGTGTTTTCATGAAAAATGACTTGGTTCATAGTTAATTAAAAATAGGTCATATTATAAATTAAATTTTAATTGATAACCAATATAGCTAATTTTTTTTTTACATCCATTATCTATCATTGTGATTATATGGTGTTTATATGGTATGTATTTAGATCATTATCAATTATCATAAAAATAGTTTAACTACTGCAGTATATTTTTGGTTATTTTTTTTCAAGAGGTTGAATTATGACTGCTGATCTACTGAAAAGCATTTTTTTTAATATTATAACTATGAATTTATGATGACATTTTATCGACGTTTGACTATGTCCATAATGCGATGTCTCCGATCATCATAATACGATTGTGATTGAAGACGTCGAACGTTTACATTATGGCATCATTTAATCATTAAGAATTCAATCGTACGTCAAACTTCTCAATAAGGAGTCATTTCACAAAGATTTGACCCCTATGCAAGAAAGAAAAATTTAACGCGAAGACACACGAAAGCGGGGTCAAGGTCTGCCGCGGACCGTACAATAAGTGAGACCACACGCGGTCCGCGAGCCGGCATTTGATCGCCGCTGTCGCCGTGATTTTTCTCGTCGTTTTTCGTCGTGGTTTTGTTTGATTTCGTGTTTTGGACATTACGTATTCGCTTTGGAAGCGATCGATCGATCGATCGTCAATAAATCAAAATGCCGACAAGACGGCAACAAGAGTCGCGATAGAAGCGGACAGGCGTAAGGACAATGGGACAACAGCCCTAACACGTCGGACCACAGCGGTTGCCGTTCCGTCCCCACGAATAATATTAATCGATTCGGCTCTTTTGTGACTAACTTCGTATATTATTTATTTATTTATGGAGTAACGTGTATCCGAAAATAAAGAACGTTTCTGACGCTTTTACGCAATGTAAGACTCTAATTTTATACGATTTTTACGGTAAACTATATAGATTTTTAAATTATAGAAATGAAGGATATGAAAGTTAGATAAAGAAGATAAAAAAATATGGATAAAATTAACTACTTGATAGAATATATTGAGTAGATACGTAGGATACATTCTGTGTGATTGTTAAGAAAACGTTAATTCTGTTACTTTATTATTTTCAAAATTTAACACAAACATAAAACTATTTAAATTTAAATATAATTGAAAAACGTGATCATATTTACATTATTAATAGTAATTTTATAGCTACTATATATTTGTACAGAATCGTATAAAATATTATTAATTTTTTTTTATATCCTACAAATATTTTTATTACAAAGCAATATAAATATTAATTGTTGTAAAGAGTGAATTTAAAAAGCAAGTAGCATATATCACATAAAAATCCCGCTGTGATATCGACATGTCTTCCTACAATTAAAATTCCTACAGTAGGTAAAATTGCCGTAATGTTGTTTATCGATAATTGACTTAATATTAAACGAATTGTACGAAATTTAAATATCAAAGCGCATTTTATTCGGAATGTTATATTAAATTATTATTATTTTAATATAAACCAATAAATAATTATTTATTGCTAATATAAAATATAATAAAAATATTTGAATAACACGAATTAATTTATTTTGATTTTTTTTATAGTCGCCACTGGCTACCTCATTTTATTCGTATATATATATTTTTTTTATTAATATTATATAACGATTATGATTTATATAACAAATATATTCGTATAAAATAAAGAAATATTTTATATATTAAATAGATAAATGTTTTCGTTGCAATGCCACTCGATACGCTATTCAATCCCAACTATAAAGCTCGGTTTACATCGTGTTAAAAGTCTTGGAATATTTGCGATCGAGTCTATTGGCTTTAATTAGACATGCGCTCGCGTACACAATTTTATTTCCTATTCTTTTTTCTTTTAGATTTTGCTCTATTGAAAACTGTGTTTATTGTTGCCGTCCGGGAAAATGGGATTGAAAACGGGACGCGTTCCCCGATCCAGTTTTATCCGTATATGGTTCATCGTTGAATGTGCGACGATCGTATCGGAATGGGAAAATTCGCGAAACGTCCTAATTGCGAACCAAAGGGAACAAACGCACACGGGACTTTTTAAAACGTGGCGTTTTGTCCGTGATTGAGTCCCGTCAACTTGACACTAAAAGCCCTATTGTGTACGCGAATTCATTCGATTGCATGCTGCGACCGTTTTTTTGTTCAGGGCCGCGCTAGGCTTTTGTAGCATGTTATTTTTTTTTCTAAAATAATTTTATTGTAATTAAAAAAAATCCACATTTATCGTTTAGTATCTTATAATATGAATTTAGATTTTTTCTATAAGTAAAAAAATAATTAAATTTAACTCGTTAACAACACGAAAATCACAATGACCAAAATAATTAAATAAAATATAAAAGCGATTCAAAATAAATTATACATTTTTTGTCTTATATTTATACTAAACATTGAAAAAATAACTAAAACAATAATTCTTTTTAAATAAAAATAAATTTTGTTATATTAGTATGTTAAATAAATTTAGAATATTTTAAAAATTAGTCGTATTTTCTTAAATAAAAATTTATTAATTTATTTAAATAAATATTTGTGAATAAAAGACGTTTATCAATATTTTATTAGAAAGCGCTTAAGTTATCCATTATAAAAATAATGTATGCATATTGATTTTATTATGAAATATACCTGTGAGGTCCAATCAAATATTCATTACCGATTATGAATAATATATTTATTTATTTATTATGCAAAATACTTACCGAGCGGAAATATCAAAGTAAACGTTTAGCCGATTAGTAGATTTAAATTATTCTTTAATATCATAATATCTAGTTAAAAAAATTGTTCGAGTATAGGTTAACAACGATTAGACTGTATTAACATTATATTATTCGTATAAATATATTAAATGATTCAGTTTAATGTGTCGACTATTGTATCTAAATGCTTCAATTTAAATATGTATCGTTTATATAAATAAAAATAGGTTAAAAACAAAAATATTTTATTCGAAGGGATGTCCCTGTTTTCTCGGTGGGTACATAATAAATAATGTATCGAACGAAGGACACTAAATAACATGGAATCTTCGTCAGGATTTTCAAAAAATGCTCCACGACAAAGGCGAAAAAAAAACGATGGGACGCACCCTTCTAGGACAAAAACCGAACTGTTTATGTCGACTCGCTTGTAAATCGACAGTTCGAAAATCGTACAAAAATGTAAACAAGAAAAGTGCTAAATTTTTGTGAATTCCAACGCTCCAAATGGGCTAAAATGGAGAACTAAAAATGAGCTAAAAAACAAACAAATACTGAATACCAAAATGAAAAAAAATGTATATTAACAGTAAAAGATGGAACGCCGCCTCTGGTTTTTTATTCAATAGATTAACTCTGTGTACATAAAATATTGTACCTTTTTTAAAGGTATTGTATTTAAATAAATTGTATGAAGTGTCATTTATTAAACATAAAAGAACTTGTTCATTAAATTATATGTAAAAATTTGAAACTGAATACATAAGAAATTATATATAGTAACAAATTACAATCGATTAGAAAATTTTTATGTGATTTTCAAATAATGTCACGTCATAATGATAAAATTATTTATCATTATTCGATATTTCATCATAACAAATATATACTAAAGTACCAAAACGTTTATTGTCGTTCTCTATACGAAATTCTAGACTTGTTTTACATGTCTCAAGTGTTTCGGAGACATGTCTTGGCATCGCCAAAGTTTTCCATTTCCATATACTTTGACGTTTCATCTTCGCCAAAAGGCGAAACTTTGAATAAATTTCGAAACTTTAAGCGCATAAAGCAACGATCATAATGGAAAGCCGAAGCTAACGTCATGTATGTATGTCGTATTCCATATATACATACACATATATATGTATATAAATAAACAAAACACAAGTAAATACATAAATAAATAATAAGGATGCGTTTCGTGTATATATATTGTTTTGAAAATTTATGTAGGGTTCTCGTTTTTGTCTTTCGTATAATGGTCCGTTCGACGTGTCGAATGTTACTGGGTTTCGATGCGAATTTTTACGAGTTTTCGCCACATTGTTGACTTTTAAAATGCTATTTGTTTTATTTAATATGATTTATTTTTTTTATTGGAATTTTAAAATATATTATTTTTGAACGGCGATAATGTATCACGAAAATGAATCTGTGATTGTTTCATTTTTGGTTCGAACGCGAGAATCGAACGTGCCGAAGTCAGATTCCGACGAAAACACGGTTTCGTTCGTCGTTTTTTTTACGACACGTTGTAAAATTTTTGAAGAGAATTAGATGATTTATTTTCGTTTTAATTTATATTTAATATAATTATAAAATATTGCAGATTTTTATGGCTTTATATATATATATATATATATATATATATATATATATATATATATATATATATATATATATATATATAATTTGTGTAAAATTACAGAACGTGTACTATGAATTGAAATGATCGAAAATTGACTGATTACATGAATATTTCTAGAATATTAGATACAAATTCCGATGCTAAAAAAATGAAATATTTCTCATTTATTAGAAAGTTGCAAGTTTTTTTTTAATATTTCATAGATATGTATGTAAGAAATTAAAAACTAGGTTAATAACCGATTAATAGTTTTTGAAGTTGCACTTGATATTCAACAGTTTATTAGAAAAAAATATTTATTTATAATATTTTGATTACATTTATAATAATATATCTATATATGGTTTTATTTTGAATTTAATTGAAAAAAAATAATACAAATCACTGTGTTTAATTTAGATGAAGATATTGCGAATAAGAATAGCATCTTTTTCTTTCCATGTCAATGTTTCTGTTTTCAATGAAACTAGCGTTTCAATCAATAGTAGATAATTATTCACGGTAATTAGTTAAATAGGCAATTTGCTGTCGTTTCTGATTCAATTTTGGTCACGTTCCCTTTATTGCACTGACTATTCGTGGTGGTCTCGAGTTGGAAGAAGCAGGTTCCAGTATGGACAGGGCCAATCCGTCGAAGCCTCCTTGTTGTGGACCACCAGTTTTCTTATTGAATAGGATCTTCGATCGCAGACCATCAATATGCAATATCGATATATAAAGTAAATAAAATAATTATCAGTATTCAATGACATTTTCGGATCGTCAATCATAAAATAAAAAATAATAATTATATTTAATGATTGAAAATATTTCACGATGCTCATTGTATACGTTATGCACGTACAAAAACAATGTTTACACAGGATGATATTACGAAAGTAAGACAGGACGCAGTTTGAGAAACTCTGGAGAGGACAGGATTTATAGTTCGATGAAAACAATGCTGCTTTGTCCGATAACAGTGTATTTATAAGACACTTTGCATTCGTTTACTACTTAGTGCAGTGGGATAATCAGTGTCAAACACTCGCCTATATATGTTTAAACTTATATATATATATATATATATATATATATATATATATATATATATATATATATATTTCAGTACAGAATGTTACAAAAAAAATGTTCAGTTTTTGAAATGTATCGAAAGAACAATGGAAAGTTTTGTCGATCGGTTTATTACAAATAAATGCATATTGTTACAGTTCATTAACGACGAAAATTTGTAGAAATTTATGTGTATTATTTGAATATATGTTTTAATTTAATCGATGATTGATATTTCAATTTAACATCTATAAATAATAATTTATTTAATAAATTTTATGCGTAATAGTACATATTCAATAAAATGTTGTTCATTATGCAATTTTAATGTTTAAATTATAATTTTACTGATATATTAATAAAATTTAAATATTTTATTTAAAATATAGTATTGTAATTTATAGTTGTGTACGTAAATTATTTTATTATTATTTTAAATAATAATAAATATTTCTATATATTTGAACAAAAAAATATAATCATAAGAGATGGATTAGTTTTTTTTAATTCATAATTTACTTTAAATTTCTTTTAATTTTTATATATTTCTTTTATATAAAAAACTTATTATCATAATTTAATCTTGATCACTATAATATATACGTAAAACAATTTATTTATTTTTTCGATATTTAATAAATAAAATTCTGTAAATCACTAAACGACAAATCAAAATTCATGATTAAAAATTTACATACGTATTTACAATTACACAGCGACACATATATTTTTTTATTTATATAAATCAATACAAGTACCTATAATATTATTTGCAAATCGGTGATTGTCATTGCGTCCTTGTATTATTATTAAATACGTATTATTCTTTTTAATTTTAATAATAATATTTTGCAATAACACATATACTTTAAATTTGATTCGATTTTTTTTAACAAATAATTTCCATTTAAATATATTATAGATCACATGAATGTCTTATTATATATATATATATATATATATATATATATATATATATATATATATATATATATATATAAACACACACACATTATATTTATAAATTTATCGGATAAATATGTTAGTTCTCGTAGAAAAATCCGGCTTATATATATACGAAAAAGGATCGAACAGCGTCTCTAGTGCGATTCCCCATAACAAGTCCGGTCATGTGGGCCTGATTTATGGAAACGCTGAGTTTTTGTTTCAGTCTTGTTTACAGTCTATATAACACTATATAAAATTTATTAACTATGGCCATGTTGAAAATTGATGGCTCCAATGCTCTTACAAGACGATTCGTTAAAGCGGAAATTCATTTTTTCAACAATATATATTATTATTATTTTTTTTAAGATTTTTTTTTTTAGTTTTGTACGATGAAAGGGGATCGCTTTTTAATATGCAACTGGTTTTTATATTCATATATGTATATATAATAAACTATATAATAGGAAATTTATACAATATATTCTTGAATCTTTGAAATGAAAAATATATAAATAAATTAGCGCTTTATATTTATTGGCGGAAACTTGTGATAGCTGAGTGATTAAAGTTCGAGTGTTCGAATTCGTGTTTTTGACGTACATTATTTTTTTTTATTAATGTTGTATTGCTAATATTAATTTAATACAATCATTAATTTAAAATACAAATACACACATATACGCAGTATAATGATGTCAATTTATTACATTAAAATAGTTGAAATATTGAATTAAGTCGTAATTAAATTAAATTAAACACTTTCTATAATTAGAATACAAGACTCGTACACGTTATATAAATACCATAAATTAAACTATTATAAATATTATAGACAGATCATAATGTAGTTTACAAATATTAAAAATCATTTTAGAAAGCAAACTTTTCTCATTGTCATAACATATTACGTATTGAGTAATTTATTCGAATGAAATGTTTTGAAAAAAAAAAACAACGATAAAATAAATTCGATCAAATTGCGACAAATTCGAACGAATGCTTGAAAGCCTCACTTTTTGACAAAGTCTTTTGACATGTTTGTATTACGCCCACGTTTTATACGCTGTCAAAAATGAGAATAAAAAATATCTGTTTCCAATAATAATAATGAAATTTTCGTAATACTTTAATTTAATCGCGTACACGATTATGAATATAAAATATTTTGCCGAACTATGTCACAATTGTGGGAAGTATAAAATAATTAATAAAATTACTCGGTAATTAAACTTGCACGACGTGCTTAATTAGCGACAGGTATATTAATTTATATGACGTTAATGTATTCATATAAATATATATCGTTATATACCTATATATGTATATACGACGATGAAATTTAGGACAATATGCGACATAATTTTAAAAAATGTAAACTGTCAATGTTTTTATTTACAAGTTCAGAACCGAAACATGATATGTTAAAAAAATATTTCAATATTAATTTATTAGAGTATATTGATTTATATGCGAGTCTCATAATATTTCTTGTGAAAAATATTATTGTATTTTAAATATTTTAATATAGAATCTTAGATATATGATTCGATCTTGTAAAAACCTTTCCAATTTGGAATTTTATTAAAGATAGTTCAAAAATGTATCATTATCGATTAATTATAATCACTATTAATATGAAAAAAATAATTAAAATTTGCATTATATAAAAAAACTATAATTATCGCGCTAACAAATTGACCATTATCGTCGATTTACATAAGTGAGTACATATCAATTACGCTTATTGGTTAATAAGTATGCTACTATTAACCGTGATAACGTTATCTCGATCTCTTGTTTCGACCGAGATTTAATGAATATGAACGACGTCGAATAGTAAAAAAAAAAAAACAAAAAACATAAAAAAATGTCCACTATATAAATTAATTCGAAATTAACGCATAAAATAAAACGAAATTCGAATAGTAAAGTGAAGTTTTATGAATGAATTCGTTCGACCGTGCGAATTTATTGAATAAATTGGAATTAATTTCGTGTTTTTCCTCTGAGCCGGTGTGTTTTTGTTATCTGGTCGTATTTCAACGATACTTGTATTTGTCACGCTTGTCATAAAACCGCTTATTTAATCTAGTATCTAGTGTACGTGACACGTTCTTACTTATGAATACTTGTATATTATTTATATGTGTATCGTAATGTGTTATACATGTTTGTTTTAAATGCTTATTTTATCGATAAAACGTAACGTAAATTCAATTTACGTCGACTGTTGAGTAAGTGCTGAAAAAAAAAAACTTGTTATTATATATATATAATATTTCATTTTGTGATTATTTATTATACTTTCATATTATAAAAAAATATTGATTTTTCAACAATACGTTTAATTTTTTTAAATCTATTTTTTTTTGAGAGAATTTTGAAAGTTTCTGATATTGATAAATTATAAATAATATTTGGTTAACATTAAATAATAAAAAAAACTATTTAAAATTTGTATTTTATTTGTTAAAACAGGTTCCGATTATTCAACCTAATATTTTTAATAGTAGTAAATTTGTGGTAGAAATGTAATTCAATAATTAAATTAGTGGTTATTTTAATTAAAAATAATAATAAATAGGGTATTATTATTAAATTGATGGAAGATATTATCCTTTCCCTTTTGTTTTGTAAAAAATGAAAGTTTCAGATTTAGGAAAAAAAATATATATTCTGCCGATCAGAAAAGGTTATAGAACACTATATTACATCTCACCGGAAATTGCCCCTAAAATATTTTAGTCTGTATAATCCCTATTATAAACGTATCTTAACCATGTTAAAGTCACATTTGAGCAATTTTAACATTTTAAATTTAACGATAGACGAATTCCTATTATATATTCAAAAAAAAAAAAAATAGATTCACGCACGAACTCACTCTTACGAGGTGTAAATCTCTGACAAGCATTTGATAATGAGTATCGCAATAAATAAAAGACCGAATAAATAGATAGAAGGAAAAAAATAATAATAAATTAGAAGACAAGAGCAAAAATTAAAACAATAAAAACAATGACGCACGCACCGTTGTATATTTTCTAAGTTTACAAGTATATATGGAATGGTAACCGGTTCTCGTTTTTAAAATAAAAAGCTCCTCATCTGGTCGAATAGACCGGAGGCTGTCGCGCTGTTAAATGTACGTAAAATGCCCTATTAAAAACGAGAATATCACTTCAATATATATATATATATATATATATATATATATATATATATATATATATATATATATATATATATATATATATATATATATATATATATATATATATATATATATATATATATATATATATAAATATATACGGACACACATACAGACAGACCGAAATATTTTTCCTCATTCTCCATTTTGCTATTTTGAATATTCGGTGTTGACTTTTCAGCTATCTATTTGACTTATAGTCTTTGAAATTTAAATTCAAGTTAATTCGCTTTAAAATTTTATCCTGATATATTTTTGAATTTATTACATGATATGATATAAAAAAATTGTTAATATTTATACAATTTTAAAGTATAAAGTATTTTTTTAAATTTGTGATCAGTTTTACATCGTATATGTTTTTTTTTCAAATAATAATAAATATAAAATATTTTTTTTATAAAAAAAAATATTTTATAAAAACAATATAATAAATTATTAATTAAATCAGTGCCTAGATAATTCTTAGAATTAAAACTTCTTTTTGAAACGACAGAACAGTGATCTAATCTTTTGCAAGGTCAAATAATTAATATTATATATAATTTTCAGATATTTTTTATTACTGAAATACTTTAAAAATCGTGAAATTTTAAACAAAATTATTTTATAATATTAAAAAATAAAATCAAAATCGTGGATTGGAATATTTGCGGTTCGCTCGATTTATAATAAATTCAATCACTTAACACATACAGTGTCCATAAAATAATAATAGATAGCGATCATTCTTCTACAATTATTGCGATAAACTCGCATCAAACATATACAAACAAACGTATTAATATTACCGTTATTATCGAACGTAATCGTCGAATATTTCGGTAGATCGATCGGCGTGTTGTACTTGTAATAAAGTACGGTGCGGTAAGTGTCACCGGATGACAAATGCGCGCGTTTCTCAGTCAATTAGTCAACATGTCTCGCGGGTATATTTTTCCTGTTGTTCGTTATGGACGAGAGAGAATCGCGGTAGCCGAAATAAAACAGATAGCATTATCAAAACTCGGCTACTAAGTTATAAAAGCCAGTTGTTAAACCAGTTTCAGACAACCTAATTTCAAACCACCGAGAGATTTATACCCGTTCGACACAAATATTATACGTATATAGATATATACAAAGAAGCATGGTTATAATTCCATATATGTATATGTTTAGTTTTGTGATCTGTAATCGTTGACTATTGTTTCATTATTTTATATTATATATTAATCAAAAAATTTTCTTAAAATATCGAAAATTTAGTATTTGATTCTATTGATATATGTGATAATTTTGTTTAATTAATCATTATTTAAAATGATCAAATTTTATTGTTTAAAATATTATAATTGAAATTTGATGAATTATATATACATATATGTTCAAAAATTATTCAAAATTAAAACACATGCTTATTTATATATTTAAAGTTTTAAGTTTCAATTCTAAAATAAATAAATGCGGAGTTAATCATTGACTTGGCCTGGTTAAAAAAATAGTGTTGAGAAATTTTTGGATTACACTTTTTTAATTTTTATTTTAACAGATATTTTGTATTTTATTTTTTTATCCCTTTTAACATTACTTTAATTAATAAATTTTCTAATACATTAAAATTATTATTTTTTTAGATTTTTTATTTATCAGTTATATTTTCAAATTTTGATATTGCAAACAATCTCAAATATTGTATTATCAAATTGCAGATGAAAATAAAATGAAAATTTGCCATTGATTTGGTAAAATTTAAATTAATCCATAGCTGTATTTACACGTAAAAGGTGAACTCACAAAAGAATTGCAAAGATTTTAATCACGACTGTGAGTCGTCGAAAAATAAATTGAAAATAATTACATACAATAAAAAAAAAACACACACACACATACAAAAAATATTGCCCGCAGCGAAAGTGGCCGAAAAGTACAACGGCAAATTTATAAAACGACCAGAGCCAATTCAGATTTCAGATTAATCGTTATTCTTAATGCAAAACGAGCGCTTTCTATTACTCGGTTTTTAATTACGACGTATTATTTATTAAATATTACTATTATTATTATTATTATTATTATTCGAGACATTTCGACAGTGAAATATTATTTATTAGAAATGGTAGAAAATCGGAGGTGGAATAGGCGAATTATCGGCCATGTCGATGTATGCAAATCAGTTTTTTTATTATTATTATTTTTTTCCACCGGTTATACTCTGTTGATTTTTGTTTGTTGACTCGGCGCTATGATTTATTATGTGATTTATAGAGAGCGAATGACTCGTCGCATACGGCTTTGAATATTAAAACGACTTTATTACGATTTATTTCGAACAAAGACCGGGTGAAAATCGAAATTTTCCAGATGAAGTCGTGCGGTTTTATTATTATTTTTTTTTTTTGGTGAATTTTTCGAATACACATTTTTTTCCTAATAATAATGCAATTGTATTGTTTTAGAAATGTCTATAGAATTTTATTTAAATTTAGACTATTTCATGACATATTCAGATTTTAAATATTGATAATATAAAATTTTATTTCAATTTTCTGAAAATAAACAATTTATATATATAAATATAAATATATATATAAATATATATGTATATATATATATACAAAAATTAATGTCAATGTGTTGAAATTAATTAACATTAATAGTTTATTAAATTATTTATTTGCAATTTTTTATTTAAAAAGTCGCCATTTTATTTCAGCTATTATTAACGAAGTGCAGCAATATTAACGTCATGTAAACTAGAAAAAAAAAACACGTCGCGTTTGAATTATAATCCCATAATAATTATTATATATGCAATATATTTATAACAGCAGTAAATTATTTCAACTATGTTTTATTTTTGTTGATATATGTTATAAAATGTTATCGTTTTGATCATACTGAAATTTCATTTAATTAATATATACATATAATATTTTGACAATTGCATATAATTTATAATTCTCAAAAAAGGCACGTGGATGCTTATATTTTTTATACATATTATTATAATAATAAAATTCAAGTGTACATTTAATATTATAAGCCACGTAATATTATATTACACTAACATCACCTGCGGGCAGGTGCAACTCGTCGCACAAACTTAATTTTCATATTTAATTTATTTTTTATTATTTATTCTACCGAAAAACGCCTATGTGTAGCCTTTTTTTTGTCTTAAGACGTATCATCGTAATGTTTTTTAAGTCGATTTCGATTTTGTTTTAAAAGCCTTCAAACGGATATTTGAGCTAGTAGCTTCGGCGATCCGGTAAAAATTTGTAGTCGTTTGTAAGGCGAGTTGCGCTTTAAAGAATATTCAAAGTCATGCAGGAAATTTGTGTCATCGTAAAGATGATGAATCGTATACATTATGATATTATTATCGGTTCCGTTTTTTTTTTCTCAATTCGGTATATGATTCATTAAATTATTTAGCGTTTCTCGTGTTAAATATAATGGACGGTGATTTATTGTGAATTTTTATGCGATGCTGCTCGCGAATTTCGAATCGTGATTTTATTGAGTAATGGCTCGCTAACGTATTTAAATGATGGTTGTTTTATTTTGCATATTAATAAACAGAGATTTGTAAGTGCAAATGATAATAATAATTGATAGTGTATGTGTGTAATTTGATTTCGAGTTCAAATTCCTGGATATATATATATATATATATATATATATATATATATATATATATATATAATATTTATTTGAATCTATTCATTTAAAAGTAATTATAAAATATAACGATAAAATAAAGTATTTAGTTAAAATATAATCAATATTTCGTAGTTAAAAATTTAAGTTTTCCTTTAGAAGACTTCTGTAATTTTTAATATTGATACATCGATAGTTCAATTAATTGTGAAGAGTTTTAGATAACTAATTTTTTATCTAAAATTAATTTGATATACAAAAAGGAGAATTTAATAATTAAAAAATGGATTCAAATTATAATAGATGATTTTTTATGTATAGAATTAATTGGTAAAACGTTTATTTTAGAATTAAAAGAAAAATTATTAGTATATTTTTATTTTACTTGAATCGTTTACTTTGATATAATATTTAGTAGATAAAAAATAAATGTTTATGAAAAAAGAGCATTGAAATATAATTAATTGACATTGAAAATCGTAGTCGTATGGTGTGTACGATAAATTAATTTTTACTTCGCTGTCACTTCGTACAATGATAAAAACGCCTTTATTGTTATAATTACTATACGTAATTTTTTATAGTACAAGAACGGACTTCGCATTGAGATTTATTAACGATTTCTTTCCATTATTATTATTATTATTATTTATAAATTAAAATCGAAGTTCCGTTTAAATCGTTTCGATTAAGAGAAATATATTAATATACTCCCATGCGGGTTTTATTTTTTATTTTTTGTTATGTACGTATATCTTGTATGTAGATATATCGCGTTAATATTTGGTGTTAATCTGAGTGTTGTTGGGCTTTTGTTTTTGGCCGAAGTCATCGACACCAAAAGATGGCCAGCGGTGAGAAAGGTTGACCATTTGCGCGGGAATCATCACACGTTCGCGCCATAAATCAAATTTTAAATCTGGTGGGCGTGGAGCTATCCCGCCGAAATATCGGACGACCCCGAAAGGGTTAAAATCGAGAAAAAAAGAGAACGAAACCTGTGTTCGATTCGATTCGATTGTCGTGTCGAATCGTATCGGCGGCAGCGGTGTAACGTATTTTGCACACGGGTTCACTTCATATTCCAAGTATCTCTCAAAACGATCGGTTTTAGATTTTTTTATCAGCTTGTTAACAAATTCACGTATTGATTGATTTCTATTGTATAAATTTTAAATATATTTTGTTATTAAATATATGAATGTCAATATAATTTAAAATGTATTATAAAATATAAAGATAATTGTTAAAATGTGATAAAAAATTCAAATGATAATGTCTCATCTATATTTTATATTCATACGATAACCGGTCATAATATTATTAGAATTATTGTATTAGCTTTCGATTTTTAAATTAATAACTATTTTTGATTAAAATTTTGAATAAAATTACGATAGTTATATAGAATAATTATATTATGTACTATATGATCAGATCAGTAATTGTTGACTGTACACAAACACATTATAGCTCAATCTCTTGCCGATGTCGATATTGCTTAATTTCATCCATCGGACAATAACCGGTGCACCAAACGTGTCATGTCATTGGCATATAAACTTAGATTATGTCAACGTAATTATTCAGCAAGTCTGGCGAAAACAAAAGTTCTTGACACAGATTTTCAACAACGAGCACTCTTTCACTGCATATATATATATATATATATATATATATATATATATATATATATATATATATATATATATATATATATATATATATGTAAGTGTGTGTGTGTGTATAAAAATATGAAATGCTCGACGTGGTCGAAGTCGAAAGTGACGAAGGCGAAAAAAAAGTCACAGAACCGTCGTCGTGACGGAGATAAGTCAATTCGAACATGACAGCGATGACAAAACTCATGACCGTAATTGAAATTACGCAAGTTCGTTAACGATGATAAAACGTTATCGATAATAAACAAAAAGAGAATTGCATTAAGATTGAAAAAAAAAACTCGACAATAATAATCGAACGTCGTATAGGTAAACTAGTTTTGTCGCCCTATGTAATATGTATACTTTTATTATCGTGTGATGCGGAAAATTGATATAAATTCTCGTTGAATGATATATTCTGAAATAAATGGAAAAAAATGTCCGACATGGAAGAAGAAGAAAAAGAAACAGAGTAATAATAAAATGGGCGTCGGAGAAAAAATAGCGCACCTGCTCATCGAACTTGATAACATTAATACGCAATAATTTATCACATATAAAACGAATTCAATCGAAATGTTACATTTAATTATATAATTAAATTGTTTTTGCATTAAAATTTTAAATTAATATATAAATTTAAACGTGGTTCAGAAAAAAAAAATCTATGGTGACTTCAACGAGTGGTTCGAAATTTTTCGCAACCCGCATAATAAAGTTTGCCAAATTATTGCAAAAATTGTGGATATTTTAAGAAAAATTTCTAATATAATTTATTAATACATATTAAATACACATATATTTTCAAATATATATAGTAGTATAAAATAGAATTACAATTCAAGGTGATTTGATTTTTTAATTCGTTTACTTGTGTTATGAGTCACCAGTTTTACAATATTTTTTAAAAGTTTTATTACGTTATTTTTTTTGATAAAAAATGAACGATATATATATATATATATATATATATATATATATATTTGCATATAAATATATCGATAATTGGATAAATTGCATAATAAATAAAAATAATTATATTAGTTGTGTGTAAAACGAAAAAAAAAACGCTTGAAATTTAAATACTTTAGTATTATTTTAACATATTCATTAAAATAATAATAATTGTAGATATTTGATTTGGAATAAAAAAAATTGATGAACTCAATTATAAAAAAAGAATTAGTATATTAAAATTCATATATGAAAAAAAATAGTAGTTAATTATTCGCAATTTTCAATTAATCACGTTATTGCAATATATATATATATATATATATATATATATATATATATATATATATATATATATATATATATATATATATATATATATATATATATATATATATATATATATATATATATATATATATATATATATATATATATATATATATATATATATATATATATTATATGAAATCATTTAAGACAAATTAAAATCAATGGAAAAAAATATATACGCACAATACAAAAGAAGCACGTGCTTTGATCGATATCAGCATGTACGCGCCATATTGAACTGATCGATGGGAGAAAGTTAAATCACGGATGTTAAAGAAAAAAAAACGAATATTTTTAAATATATGTATGTGTGTGTGTGTGTGTATGAATGTATGCAATATAAATTGTTATTAAACCCTTTTGTTGCTCTCAATAAGTAGATAAACAACTTAATTATAAACCGTTCGACGAGGCGATTCGATCGTGTAACGGTCCATTGTTTGCGGATTAAATTACGACGTAATTATTATATATAATATACATAAATATTCAAGAATTTGCGCGACTGTAATAAAAACGCGAAGCCTTCAAAAGTTTAAATTGACTTTTGTAATGTTTTATTTTCGAGCAAATTTATTGAAAAAAAATGAGGCGAATGCTTGAATTTAAAATTTAATATATTGAAATTAAATTAAGTAATAATGGTTAATGACAATTCATCAATTGGAAATGATTATTATTATTATTATTTTATTGTAATAATATTCTAAATGAAATACTATTGTAGATAAAAAAAAGTAATAATGTAAATCATACCTCAGGAAACCTATTGTATTTATTGTCTTTATTTTAGAATAGAAAATGTTTCAAAATAGTTATTTGACTATTTCAATATATACTATAGTAGTATTTTAGTTATTTGCATATGACCCAGGAAGTGCAGTTCTATGCGAACATAAATCCTTTCATTGAGTTGTTCGGTCGGTGTTGAAGTAACACCATTATTTTTTATTTGAATATATATATTTTTATAATGTATATAAATATATAAGGTAATAATTGTTAAATCAATCATATGCAGATGTTACATACGTTTGACGTAACAAAGCATTTTGTGCACGCGAAGAAATGCATAAATTTCTTAACGCCTTCTTCGGCAATTCGAGTTTTGACAACGGTAAATAATGCGAATCGCGTCAAATTCGCCGCACGGCTTTTGTCCGTTTCTGACAAACAAACAAACAAACAATCGAACGAAGGACAGCATTATGCGAGCGCACCTTCAAATTTAATATAATATACAAGCATGTGAGGCAATGTCTGTGAACACGCGGCCCTTTCGAGCACCTGCTCTCTCTCTCGAAGCGAATTTACAACTTCCGTACACTGGTCGACGATTACGACGAATGTAAACGTATAGATTCCCGTGTATCGAACGTGAATTTTTTCGAAAGTTGAATTAATTCGCGAATGTCGCTAAATAATAATAATAAAAAAAATATTATAAATATATTTATTATTCGCGACGACTAGTAGCGGCGCTGTGCTTTTTCGCAACAGGTTCGTATCGCGTTGCCCTAAGATACGCCAGGTCCGCTCTCGTAAAAAATCCCTCTCCGTGACGAATATATCACTTTGATGTCATAATTATTATGCACGTGTGCATATTTATTTATATGCATCTTCCGCACATTGCGAATAGTGCAGGTCAAAAACATTTCGCATTAAAAAAACAGGTTCCATCTAAAAATAATTATATTTATATTTTAAAAATGATATTTAGATTTTTTTTTAATTAGTAAATTCCATTTATAACACGATATTGCAATGCATTCTAAAATAATATTAATAAAAAAAACAAGTCATTAATTCATATGTCTTATACAATGTATTTTAAATTCATTATTATAGCGACAAATATAATATAACTTTTCACATATAACAGTTAAGACTTTAATGTCACGAAATTAAAGTTGCACGTTAAATGAACCGTAAAATAAATAATTAATTGCGAATTAATAAACCGCATTCGTCGGATAAATATCGATTTAAAATTTATTTTTTTTGCACATTTATCGAGTATATGAAAAGTTCCATATATTTATATATTTTTTATTTTTCATCGCAATGTAACCAATTTAACGTATGAACGTTTCATTCAATTGCAACATGCGAGCATTTTAATTAATTAACTGCGTTCAGATGTTCCATTGAAAACGTTATATAAGTAAACGATATCCTTTTTTTTTTAATTTAACCGTTTTGCTTTGTTTATGTGAACGCATGTGGAAAATTTAATTTAAATTTTGGTCTCGACTTACATTTATATATATATATATATATTATCTCGTGAATTGTAATTAAATTCAATATAAAGATCTTTTTTTCTCATTTTAATCCTATATTTAATATTAAAATTAGTGCGAAAATGATATAATAATTCATCTTACATAATTTTAAATTTAATATCAGATGATTGAGTATTGCGCGAATGACTCAATATTTGAAAATCTATACTCGTTGATTTGACCGTATAATATATTTGTTCATAATAAATAATCGATAATTATAAGAATTGTGAAATAGTTGATTAAAATTTACTATGTAGTAAAGTTCAAGCGTAACGAAGTTTATACATTACGAATTATTTTAAATGTTTTGTTTATCGAAACTGTATTCATTTACATTGAATCGGTCGATCTGTACTGATTACGGACAAATTTTCATGATAACAATCTTGGCAACTGCGATTCATTTGTTGTATTTGCATTAATTATACAGTTACATCGTACAATATACTATATATATATATATATATATATATATATATATATATATATACATCAATTAACTGCACGAGTTTAGAGTAAAACGGGTTAAGTTTAGGTATGCAAATTGTATACAGTTTCTATATATATATATATATATATATATATATATATATATATATATATATATATATATAAATATATACATGTATGTATAGTAAATATAATTTTGTATTCGGTACTTGCGTGTTTTTTTTTTTAAACTAAAATAGATGAAAATTTAGTTTTAGAATACGATGAATTTTAATCGTACATGTGAAAATAGGTTTTACGGCAACGTGTACGATATAATTATTTATAACGAATTATACAGTTATAAATGAAAAACAAAAAAAAAAACACGAACTTTTCGCGCCCCTGGTATCCACTCGAGATGCATAACTCGAATCCATCAGGTCGTGTAAATTGATTCGTTATGCTGCCTTCGTAATAAGCAACTTAATAGGAGCGACCGGCTTTGAGAAAACGTCGAATAATAATAAAACATCGATAAGCACACACACACACACACACACATATATATATATATATATATATATATATATATATGTCTACGTTTATAAAATAAAATAAATAAGAGAGAAAAAAAAAACGGCGACATCGACACATCGCTATCGACGTCAACGAAACGGATAACATACTGTATATGTGTAATAAATAATAAAATGGCACTACTCGGTGACGAGATAACTCGTCTTGCGAAAAACATGGGAAAATAATCCTGAATGTCTTCAAAATAGGATGGAATATTTTGAAATATAAATATGAATAATTTTATATGTAAGAAAATATGTTGATTCATTTTATTAAATGTAATATTTTTTAAAACATTCTATATGCATTTTATACAGCACAAAATCAAAGTAACGGATCGTCGTTATTAAACGGTATGACAACGTCGATTAATCGACGCCGATCCTCGGCCATTTTACCTAGGAAGACATAATTAATTTTATTCAAAGGATCGATTTTCCCATGGAAATGTGCGCACTATGTTATATATTCATAGGCGCTTTTAATAAATCGACCTCGTTAAAACTACACCGAGCGTATAATGTGATTTTCATATTGAATCATATTATTTTTGCCGTGTTTTTTTTTTAATTCTAAATTTAACCCGTATTATCGATATGAGTTAAATGAATATTATAATATTTTTATATATGTGCGTGCGTGCGTTTGTGTGTTAGTATTTTAAGTTTATTTCTAAGTGAGTAATAATACTTATGGCGGGTTGACCGGCAATGTTTGACTTTGATCGATCGAGTTGTATTCACTTCGTTCTGAAACGAACAACTCAACTGTGAATATTTCAATATAAAAATGAACGTGTGTGTGTGTGTGTGTGTGTGTGCGTGCGTGTGTGAAAATAAATATACATTAAAAATTAACCGATTAGACTCCGATGAGTTTTTGAAGTGTTCTGGTTTTAATAGAATTATATAATGAATTTATTGCATGCGAAATTTTAATTTTAGTTCTGTGAATTTAATGTGAGAAAATTGCTAATTTATAGTGTTTGATATTTGATTGTATTTTTTACATATTTAATCATTTAATAGATTTTTTAAACTATTTATTTAAATTAGATATATTTTGGAATTCAATTATTTTAATTTAATATTTTATAAACAAGTTATATTCCTAAATTAATTAATATCTTTTAACAAAAAAAAACAAATTAATACAATAATGTTAGTATATAATTAGATATTTTAAGAATTTTTAATTAAAATTTGAACTTTAATAATGTAATTAACATTGAAAATAATGCGAATTTTGAACCACTAAACCGTCAAAAATAACTAAACGTATCGTTAAATAATGAATGTCATTTAATCGATAATTTTGCACGATTTTAACAGTCATATTATTTTTTTTATCACTCTATTAATTTATTTTTGATATTGAAATTGCAAATTGCAATTCGGCGCACAATTAATTTACAAACTATTTTATAGTGGCATTTACATCGGCGATATAGATTCATATCGAAAAAACGTTCGAGGACCGCTTAACGACGTCGTTTGTCGGGTTTTTTCACTTATTTTCTTTTTTCCCTCTTTTCTATCTCCCCTCCCCGCTCGTCTCTCCGGTTTGTCCTTTATTTTGAAAACGTTTTTGTTCGTTCGAGTTTCGATAATTTTGCGCGTTTTTTTCCTCACTTTTCGTCTTTTTTCTTTTATTATTGCATCTGTTGTTTATTTATTTTTTATACGATTGCATTCAGATAAAAATCACGCGATTAATATATTTATGGTATATATATTGGAAAAAAAGTATTGTTAATTACACACACGTTATTTAATTGGTAATTGTTCGTTTTATAAATATTATGCCGTGTCTTTCACTTTAAACACAATGTAAAAATAATATGATAAAAATATAAACGTTACATTGTTGCCATCGTATTTATTACACTGTAACAAAAGTGGATTCGTATATTAATTTATATGCAAGTACAACTTATGATAAAATGAAATAAAATAATTTAATTGCTTATTTTTAATTCAATTAAAATTTCTGAATGTATTATGTTTTTCTATGATTATTTTATTTTTATTTGCCATAAGTGATTTTTAATAAAATTTAAATATTTAATCATTATAAGTTTCATTCAATTATTTGAAATGTTTGTAATTTTTATAAAATGCAATTTTAGTTGTGTAAATATATTTTTTTATTTTTTATACTAGTTCATTATTAAACATTTTTATAATCAAAGTTGAACTTATATAAATATATTGGGTATCAAAAAAGTAAATTAAGTTGAATTACAATATTTTTTTACTTTATTATATATTGAAAAATAAAATTAATATTATTTTTAAAAATAATTAATTAATATTATTTTTAATTTATATACAAAGTATATAATTTTATGAATATTGAGAAATTCTATTGTGAATCGAAAAATCGTTCACACTATTTATCATCAGGAAAAAAAAACATGAAAATTTGCACACAAGAATCCCTCATATCGAACCCTTGTTCAGTGGGGGGTTGAGAAAGTTGAACGGAGCTGGACGTGCGTGTTGTACGAAAGTAGAGGAGGCTCGCACCGGAGTGAAGATATTGATCGAAGCGTCAGGCGCTCGGGCAGTGACCGCTTTTCCGTGACGTCACCGGGAAAATAACGGTTTTCCCTAGTCGTGTGCCGACGTTGCGTCACTTCCGGTCGACGGGTCGATACCGGAGGTCGCACACAACCTACTACGTAACTCTTTACGATTTATATCGTTTTACTATTTTACCATTTACATGTCAAATACATCCTAAAGCTCTATCACTTTAAATATTATATATCAGCCGCAATATATAATCAATATTGCATTTTCTATATTGAGGATTGAATTCAGAATATATTTTACAGTAGTTAGATGCTTTAATCACTATGATTATCGAAAGAAAACTAACAATATAAAAACGATAAATTTGAAATATTTTTATATTGTAATAACAGTATTTCCCCCTCAATA
Organism: Leptonema lineaticorne; assembly: GCA_024500535.1. NCBI lineage: Eukaryota > Metazoa > Arthropoda > Insecta > Trichoptera > Hydropsychidae > Leptonema > Leptonema lineaticorne. The sequence continues at coordinate 8,500,947 of JANIJI010000017.1, forward strand.
ACAATTCAACTTTTTCATTGTAGAATAATTTAAACTTGTTTAACATGTGAACAACCCGTGATTATCTAGATAAAGAATTAATGTTTAAGTTATTCGTTCTTATCAAAGAGCGAATTAATTGACGTAATTTAAGATTTAAACTCGATTATTTACCGGAGCCGCAATAAAAAAAAGGTAATCGTAAACTTGACTTCTGCGATATCATAAAAAATAATACTGTTCGTTTTAACGCGGCTTTACGAGTGAAAATCCGGAAAATTCGTCGGAAAACGTACTTGGCACACGAATGTATACCAGTGCCGTTTATATATTAACCTTGGCACAATTGCTATTTGAAATTTTGTACCATTCAATTTTAGTACCCTAATAGCACAAAATTACCTTTTATGTTTTTGTGATTTTTTTCGACGTTTTAGTGAATATAAAATTTATGACGTAAGGGTGCATTTAAATATATATATATAAATATTAAACAAATGCATTTTAATATTAAATATATATGATTTTTCTAACATTAAATGAAGATAATATTATTCAAATATATTTAGTATTAAATTTTTTATTTATTTCATATAATAAAAAATATTTTTAATATTATTATTGACAATATATTAATGTTGAAAATGAATATTTCAATGAGAAATGATGAATACGTGCAACGTCATCGCTTCGAATTTTCCACGCGTCGGATACAGTTTTTCCGCATGCGCGTCCGATTTTCAAATATGGCCGCGGCTCAGCCAATAGCGCGATCGCGAAGCTTCACTCACCCCAGTTTCCCCTCGGTTCGTTTCCCGCCGTGTTTTCCCCCGGAAAGTCTCCTACCATTCTCCTCTCGGGTTCCCCCCTTTTTGGTCCGTTCGAACGGAGCGGAAATGACAGGAAACCGGAAAAACCCTTCTTCACAACGTTCGCGGGAGGAAATCGTGGGAGGGGAGGGAAGGACACGCGCGCGCGCGCGGGGGGTGTTGTTTCGTTCTCCGATACGAAAAATGGCCGACTTCGTTATCAGGTGCCATCAACCGTTATTTATTGACAATTTTTAATTACCGATTTGTTAAACTTACCGCAAGTTTCTTTAACAGTTTATTCTGACATATAAACGTTATTTATATACAATATATACTATTTAATAATTATTTATTTTATATTTATATTTTATTTTAAAATCACTTCATCTGACATTTAATAATATATTCAAAATAATAGTGATATTTATTAGTCAACTATCAAATCAATATATAATGTAAATAATATAACTGTATAAAAATATTTTTTTCTAAAAAACACACTATTATATCGCATTATCGTACTATCGCAATTATATCGTAAAAGCGATATAATTAATTACCACTAATTGGTCAATTATTTTATATATTTATTAATTGATTCTTGCATTATCATCGAGAGTGAACAAGTATGCAAGGTTTCAGCTCAATCGGATATCGGGAACTGTTTGAATAATTAATTACAATATTCCACCCAGACAAACAAATAAGAGAAACTTGCATAAAAATTGTAAAAAATCATATGAAACGCAAAGCTAATCTCATTCATACGCGTAACCGTTTCATACAATTCAACCCCGATTCCAAATTCAACCCTTCTCGGTAGTAAAACAATACGTTTTTTTTCACCTATTTTATAAACGTGCACATACACACATAAAATTTATATAATTCGAGATAAGATGCAAAACACGGTCGAAATTGCGCATTATGTATGTGGCAGTTGTGGCGCAATTCAGACGTAACAAACGCGCGGTTTACGGACTGTGTAATGTCCGGTTGTCACGGAAGCGTGAACCGACTATATATCTTACACATATATATGCACATTTTTATAAATATAAACGTGTGCATGTATTTGTGTAGACATCATCATCATCATCATCATTATCATCATCGATATTAGTGCAATAACCCTTTGAAAATCTTAAATATTTACAATATCGATTATTCAAATTATTATTATGTATTTTTATTAATGTCATTTTTATACAATATATAATAAATATTTGTATTACATTTTGCTAAAAATATCTTTATTAATGTATTATTTTTATCGATATTTTTTTCGCTTTCAGTTTAATTTGAGCTTAAAATTATATTTATTATTACTGTAAAGGTTGACTATCGCTGAAAATATTTTTTTCTTCTTCACGACGCCGCGTGACAGTGAATCTAGACTAGAATATCGATTTGTACACAGAGCGACACAATAGGCGTTTTACACAAAAAGCGTCAACTTGTAAAACGTAAACACTTTCACGTACGTAAATTTTCGCGTTTTTCCGATGAAAATCGCCGTCGTTTCGATTTAGCTATATAAATAAGACATTTTCGTGTTATATAAATTTTTCGATTCGGCCACATTTTAACCGTTTAATTCGATCTTATCGTTAATAAATTGTTGACTTTTATCATGAACATGTTCACATTGTCTTCTAATATCGCATTATATAAAGTGTCTAAAACAATATATACTTCTAATTGTTATCATGCAGATATTTTTTATTATATTTATATATTAATTTTGTTGATGAATCATCGTTCTAATAAAAATTACATTGAACAATCGTAATTAATAATTAAATATTCTATTAATAAATTTTCCAACAGTAATAAAAATTATGAACAAAATTGAATACCAGATAAAATCTTGATTTTTATTTCGATGTTTTATGATTGTCATATTTATATAATACTTTTATATAAAATTTTAGCTTATTTAAACAACAATAAAATTTCTAAACGAACCCTTACGTCTATTACTCGCACAAGGCAACATTTCGATCTCGTTAATTTCTCTATAGGTACACGTGTAATTTTTATTCTCTGAATTCTCTTTGTCTGGCGAATGCTCTATGCACATAGTATTAAAATAATATATATATATATATATATATATATATATATATATATAAGCACGTATACGTACACCTCTTTCTGTAACAAAAAAATAAGCGGGTACAAGTCAGAAACAATGCCTTTTTGTTTTTACCGTATATTTTCATACATTTTACGGTCCGTGATTCTGTTTTAACGGGCAAATTGGTCAGAATACACAGCCCGTTGAATATGTATGAAGCTTTCTGAATATATAAAAACACAACTAAAATCGTATTACAGCTGCATCGCAGAATATACGAGTATTTTTTTTTCATCTGTATGTATGTATGTGCGTTTATATATACAAGAAAAAAAAATGAATATATTTCAATTTATATTATGTATAAATATATGAAATATGTCTTATACAACAATAGAAATTTATTAATATATTATATATAACAATTCACTATGAATAATTGCGATACATTTATCGATTAATTCTGACATATAAAAAAAATAAGTGGACATATAAATTGTTATGATGTCGTTTTGAAATTATTACGCGACAATTGTCAATTTTTATCGCAAAAATTGCACAAAATATGGATGTCATAATTATTAATAATTCAATCAGATTATATCGTCTACTTGGGTAATAGTGAAATTTTATCATATTCCAGTTATATTTTTTAAAACGAATATTGCCAAAATTCCATACGTTATACAGGCGTAAATCAAGGACTAACCGACCGTATTTAATTTAATTATGTATAATATTATATATATATATGTAAATATATTTTTTTGAACACATTACTATTATTATTAGCGTATCGTTTTACAGCGGGGCAATAATCGACACGGATAAAAGGCTTTGTTGTAAAATCCGACCCGTTTATTTACGTTTTTTTTTTGTTGATTTTTTTTCTATCAATTTAAAGGTATTCACGGAAATAATGACGCTTAATAACAACGGACATAGTATTTGCCAATGATTACAAACAGTGATATGCATCGCTCTTTTTTTTATAATGCCGGTCGGTCGTAATGGAAAAAGGAAATTTACAGTTGTGAATCGTATCGAGTTGTTGACTTCTGAAAAAGAAGTTCTTTTTTTATTTAATAATAAAAAAAAACTAAATATTCTGAAAATTATCATAATTGCGATAAGTATGAATTTTTTGCATACCGTTTTAAATAATTCACATAAGAAAATGATAGTAATTATATCACTTTTTTTTACAACATAGAATTTTGATTATATTTTTTTTATTCATAAATATATTTATTCGTGTGATATTAAGTGCATCAATCACGTCAATTCGAGATAACGGTAAGCGAAGACGCGCGCCTTAATGGAAACGCAAAACACCATAAAAGGAATTTTCACTCGAGCAAATGTATTCAAAGAATGCATTGTTGGAAATGTGATGGTTTTTAGTGCCTTATTTTTTTTTTCATTCGCTATTATTATTTTTTCCCCACATATAATATATGTATATGTGTGATATATAAACTCGTGCGTTCCAAAAAAATATATTTTTCGAATGACGAATATCCAAAATTCTTTCTCTTGTACGAAAGAAAAAAATAATAACAATAAGAGGAGACACGATTTTTATCGCAAATGCGATTCAGTGCACTCAGTCATTCATGTGTGTACTTGAGAAAATGTTCGTTTTTCAGGCTTTTTTTTTCATTTTTCACCGCACTGTATTCATTATTATTACGTGAAAACTTTTTATCTCGAGGCAGATCTACGTGCTACTAAAAAGCTCGCTGTGTCGTTTATGTGCTTTTAAGGTTCATACTTGACATTCTTGAAGAATTTTAGTCGAAATGAATACAATGATGATATAATGTATGTATAAATATTAATTTTAATATTATATAATTGTTTGAAAAATATATTTTAACGTATTTTGATGTTGATTTTCTAACCTGAGTAATGTTTATTGATGTTTAAAATACATTATGGATCTTTTAAAGGTCAAAACTTTCATAGCTATTAATAAAGTATTATAAAATTTTATTAATATATCATTAGATGAACATCTAACTATTAAAAAATAATTTAATATTTAATAGTTTACATCTTTATTTAATTAAACTACAGTAAATATATTTATATTTTTATCGTTAATCATTTAACATTTTTGTTCTGTTTTATAAAATATATAAAAATATTTAATTACGATATTATGAAAATGAAGATACAAGCTTTACAATTATAAAAAAAATCTTATCTTAATCGAGAATATCCGAAATAATTTTTGCTTTATTGAAAAAAAATATATAAAACTCGTGTTATTTATTTAATAACGTATTTATTGTTTCAACAATGAATAATCCGTACGGCAAAAAATACTTAAATAAAAAAAAGAGCAAACCGACTTATCTCAGCATTAAGCGTTTAATGAGACACTTGATTTATTCGTTTATTGTTCAACACTTCCATAAATTATCTTAAGACATTTAATGAAATTCCAATTTGTTTATAGATATTAAAACGAATGCTTCGCTTTTTCACTTCTTTTCATATTTGATTTACAATATTTCTAATTAGTAGTTAATTCGAACTATATGTATAATGATATCGTTTTTCATCCTTATTCATCGAAAATCCTACAATAATAAGCTATTAATCGCATAGTTAAATATAACCGTGTAGCACTTTATAATTTACGATATAGTTGTTACTCTATAACTACAAATAACATGAGATTTTATTTTTCAATGCATAATAAACGTTTTGTATTCAATACAACGACTCATCCTCCCAATGTATATTTATTTATATTTTATGCGATTGTTATAAAAGTAATTCGTATATTTTTCATTATTACACTTTTATCTGTGCACATTTTAATTGCAGTACGAAACGACGTCACGTTATAATTTATCGAGTGTTTTTCTTTTGCATACAATGATTTTCTTCTTGAATAATTCATTGTAAATATAATTAATTTGCATTGTCTACACGTATTTGATAAATATACGTATCATATTTGTACATTAAAATACGTAATAATTTCAGAACTATAATCAAAAGATTTTTATATCATATTTAAACTGTATTATTTCATCGTAACTTTTAAAAGCTTAATTGCTTAATCATCGATTTAATTTAGTTAATTACAAAAAAAAACCTACAAAAACACAATCGTAATTAGTATATTATTATAATGCACATTGTCCAAAGTACACACGGAGCACTTGTATCCGTCGATCATCGTACACATCAACCTCTGTTTAAACATTTTACATACACATATTCGTGAATGTGTTCATTCGCGTATAACGAGCAACATCGTCGGGTGAAATGCGGTGCAGTTAATTAAGCCGCATGCAGGATATGCGGCCACATATCGAAAGTCATACGAATTAAACAATAATAATAACAGGGGTAGGGGGAGGGGCAGAGGGTTATTCCTGCTCCCTCTCAACCCTCGAATAAAATAAAATTTAATTGCTAGACACATGCGCGTATTGCTGGCGAAACTCAACTCACTCCATTTGACTAGGTTTAGTTTTAGACTCCCTTCGTATTCAGCGAGGGTTGAAACCGAGAGCATTTTGCGAACACGAAACGTGTAATAAATCTTTCACGATTAGATAAAGATCTAGAATGCGGTTGTTATAGAGGGTGTGAGGGGGTGGTTCGTTCTCTTGCGGTAATACCTATTTGCTTGTACTCGCTTTAGGTATGTTATTACGTTATTTAATACATATATACATATAGTATATATATATATATATATATATATATATATATATATATATATATGCGATTTTAGAAGCGCAAAGGGTAAATCAACGCATAATTTAATCCGATGATATTTATTCAATTAGTATGTAAAAGCTGCATTGGTTCAAGTTATGTAGTAAGAGATGCGGTTTTTGCTAATATTTTTCAACAATATTAACATTCTACAAGGTGCACACGTTTTGCATAATATGTGTGTTCCAGTTTTTTTTTTTGAATGGAATGCAAGTATAATTTTATCAAATCGTCATTAGTATTATCATAAATTATTTTTAGCGCAAATAATAAAACAATTTTTGCGGCCCGTAATCATATATGAGTTTTATACCGCTGTTCTTGATTATTATAAAACATTCTTACGGTTAAAGTAATTCCATGTCTTTCTATAAAAATTACGTGATTTATACGTAAATGCGCTTCGTTGCATATAAATTGAATAGACTTAGTCCGTTTCACACGAGATATATCCGCGTTTCGCTTAATTACATCTGGCTCGATACATATTTACACCTTGTTTACAAATCACCCTGTATATGCGCGCGTGTATACACACGCGCTTATATATTAAATATGAAAAATTAACATATATACAAATCACGTACGTTTACGTACATATTTTTATGTATAATGCGATGCGTGAGGGTGAACAATAAAAGTGCACGCGTGCGCAATTTATATGACGCTCATTACGTAGGAAAAATCGTAAAAATTGTTTGTTTCCTCGAGCGATTGCATCGTCGTTAATACGACGAATATGGGTATAATTTTTGAAAAAAAATGTAGAGAATCTTGAAATGGACCTGATTTTCCTCGTTCCGTTTTGATTATGTTTTTTTTTTGTCGAACTAGGCGTTCAGAATTTTAATCAATTTCAGAATAAACGTTAAAAACTTGAAACCGTGTGATATGTATGTATTGTATGTATGGTATATGTAAACATGATTAAATTATTTTATTTTAGAATTTAATTTCATTTTCTGATTTGTTATTTTACGTACATGAAAAATAATATTTACATATTTTTTTAAGTGTTTTTTGAAATTCTTTAATATTTCCTTTTACACGGATTCTATTTTCAAAAAAAGCGTTAATATTTCGTTTTGCTTACATAAAAACCGCCGTCTACTTACACATTTTCCGTTAATTTTTATTTAATCCTAGTTCAGAAAAGAGACATTTAGAAAAGATACTTATATATATATATATATATATATATATATATATATATATATATATATATATAAACCTGAATCATAAAGTTCCAATGAAAATTAAATATATTTAACGAAAATTCTCTTCAACGACATTTCCGAATAAAACTATTCGAATCATAAATATTTATTAATTCATCATGTTTTTTTTCATCATACGCGAAAAATTATCATAAAAATTAGATCGAGCTGCAAAATTCATCGCAACCACAACACAACAAACGCTGTTTCGATTAACGACGAACGTTCTAGCGCGCGAAATTCACGCTCCGATCGCGCGTTCTTCGCGTTTTAGCAGCGCGCGCGCGATTAGAATGTGCGCCCCCTTCGTTTTATTAGAATGTAAATGCGCGTCGTAACTTTCGAGATTATTTATCGTCGGTCGAACCGTTTAGCGTTATCGTTTACCGATCGCCGAATTAATGTCTTGTTTCGAGACGGTCGAAATGTTCATTATCGATTTTTATAATTTACGACGACGAATATTTATATGTGTCGAGCGCAAAAAGATACGCTCTCGCGTATGCAAATATCGACGGTGTGCGCGCTCTGTTTGTTTTTTGTAGTTGTTGCTGTTTTGAAAAAAATCTAATACATGTATATAGTACTTTGAATTTTTTTTACGATACATATATATCTTGTTAGTAATATATATATTTGAGATTTTTTTTAATTTAGAATAGTAATATTAGGAAAGTTCCCATTATATATATAAGCACATATTATTTAGTTGTCTCAATAAGTCTCCAGTTTGACACATAACTTTTAATTTTCCAAGGAATTCTTTAAAATTTGATTTATTATTGGACATCGAATCCTTCATTACACTTACAATACCACGTCTTCGAGCCTGAAAATGTAATCCTTTCTCAAATTATAATAAATTAAAGCCGTGCTCCGTTTTACGACACTTGCATAAAGGGCGTTATCCATTTATGCAAATTATTAAATTAAACAGGAAACACGTTGAATTGAAAGGGAAAATCCGCGACTGCGAACGGCTTAACAGCGATTTCAGGTCTGAAACAATTTAAATATTGATTTCACAACATGTCTGTTTCGGACTTGAGATCAGAGGCGCATAACCTTTATATTTTATTTATTTTCAATATATATATAACAGATTTTCTAAATATTTATATTTTATAATGTTTTGTTTAAATTTAATCACTTTATTTTCTTAATAGAAACGAGTCACTACCTTTTCACACGATCTCTAAATATTATTGTATTAATAAAAATATTTTAATGAATATGAAACCAACTTTTATTATCGATCAATTTTAATTTAAATATTCAAATTTAAAAGTTGATATATAATTTGAAAACGGTTGAATATTCGTGAAATAGAATACATGTATATATAGAATGCGACTTTAAAACGTTTCCTTTATAGCACTATGAAAAGTTGGTCACCTTATAGCACGGTTATTGTCGTAAGGCAGCTACTACAACCTCGCAGAACACGGTCGGCCGTATTTGCGCTCGTTGCTGTCACAGGATTGTCAGCTTTAATTGGATGGCGATCCTCGAAAGCAGATAGCGCTGGTGAAAGAAAGAGACGGATGTCTACATTCACGTTGTAAGGACGAAAAGGATCGTCGCATAATAATCGTTTTCATCGGAAGCAAAAGTGCGACAGAGACAGGAAGAAAGTCGAGGGGGGAAATTTCGCGTTATCTGTAATTGCCTGTTGGCGTATCTTCATGCGCGCGACTCGAATTCGAGACCTCGAAACGCCCTTTTTTCCGTTATTAAACTGGATTTTTTTTCTTTGCTCGCAAATATTTTACAATTTTTTTTCAGGTTGAATAACGAATAATAATAATAATAATACGAGCATCTTGCTGTGATTAGTCGAAATTGTTATATATAAATATATATTTGTGTGTGTGTATGTGTGTTTTTTTTTATTTCTGACCTGTCGATTTAATTTTTTTACGTTGTCTTCTTATTCGAGGGATGGTCGAACGGATGATGCATTAAGGCTACAATGGAAGATGGCGCATTCCGATTTTTGACGGGCTGTCTTTGTGCGCTAAAAGTGACTTGTCATTTTTTCACGTCAACTTTAAATTTAGTACCAAAAATATCGTGTATTTTTTATCCATAAGAAAAATTAAAAATATATAATATAAATTAAAAAAAAAGAATATTTTTATAAATACTTTTTAAATTAATCATTTATAGTCTATTGAGCTTATATATGAAAACAAACTTTAATATATATCTTCCATATATAATAACAAAATATATTTATTTACTATGATTTTCATAAGTATTTTTTTTAATATAAGATAAATCAATGCTGTTTTCTCTATTGCAATAAAAAAGTGTTAGAAATTTAATAATAATAATAGATTAGGAGTATTTATAGGATTTTTTTTTGTACAACATGTGGGTCGATTGCGTCCGTTATTATTATTAATGAGTTCTTAAGAGGATCCTATAAAAAAGGAAGCGTATCCATCTGAAGTTGTCAGGTGAATTAAAGTAGTTTTGTTATTGGTTGCTTATTTGTTGGATCTATCCGTTTATTTTATTTTATGGATGGTTATATATATATATATATATATATATATATATATATATATATATATATATATATATATATATATATATATATTTGAGGTTTGAGGATTTCGATCCTGCTCACGGTTCCAGGTGTCAAGTCCTCGTATATAGGAAACGTCGTGTTTGTAATCCTTTATCATTTATTAATGCGCTGGCACAAAAGGATTCCACTTGAAAAAATATTGTTCTTTGTTATTATTACTTTATATTAACCTTTTTTATGTGAAGTTATGTACGATTTTTATTAATGTTTCGTACATTTTGTGTGAATGAAACGAAGATTGAGAGATAAAAAAGCAACTTCTCGATTATACAATACTAGTATCGTATTACGACGTGATAAATTTTATTCGTTTTTGTTTCTGTTTATTTTATTATTATTATTATTTTATATATATAGAATTGACAGTTGTTTTAAAATATTAAATTTCAATTATAATTTTTAGTTGTATTATATGTATTAGATTTTTTAAGCTTTTTCAAAATATTGTAGCGTAGTTGTCTGTATAAATATTCATAATAAATAATCTTATATAAAATAGTAAATATGTAATTGAAATAAATAGGGTTGATTTTGATATTTTGAGAATAAAATTATAAATACGTTCAATTGCTAAATATTGGTTAAAAATTATAAAAATATATAACAAAATCCAATTTTCAAGCGAATGCAAATCGTTTCGATCGCGAATAAAATTTAATAATTTCCTTTCAATTACAGTGTCGCGCTTACGACGCGTTAGATTTGCATGTTAATGGACACGGGTTCGAATCCCGTTCGAAAATATTCAATTGGTCGACTCGACTTTCGTCGCAATTCAGGTCGTATTTAATTATCGCATCGTTCATATATCATACGCGATGTCATTTAATATATGTATAGATTATGGCCGTTGTTAAAGTTGCGAAAGCTGTCCCCCCCTCCTCTCCTCTTCTCTACTCCCTTTCGTAATTTACGGGGCTGAAAAGAAAGCGGGGTCCATAAATTAAAAAAAAAACGTCGTATAATTCTTTTGTGAAAGCGTTTTCATTTCGACATATTATTCGCCATAAATCGTTGATTGACAATTTATTTTTTTATTTGTTTTATTATTATTATTATTATTTATATAGACAAAGTAGTTTAAAAATAATAATATTATTGTAATAATCTGATTGTTAAAGTAATTGTTTCATTTTTTTTTCCAATGATGATTTATATTCATATAGGTTAAATAGGTATAAAAATATAAAACCGTTTAACAACTATATATTTACCTGTATTATATTTTTATTGATAATTATAAAGGAAAATAAACTGTGGTAATTCATAAATGATATTATATTAAAAATATATTAAAATTTTCTATTGAAATAGGTATATATATATATATATATATATATATATATATATATATATATATATATATATATATATATATATATATATATATATATATATATATATATATATATATATATATATATATATATATATATATATATATATATATATATATATATATATATATATATATATATATATATATATATATATATATATATATATATATATATATATATATATATATAGAACATTACATTAAAATCCATATTAAGGAATAATGTCTGAATGTTAAGAATATATATGATAATTTGATTGTTAAAAAAAATGAAATATATATTTCTATATTTCGATTCAATATTTAAAAAAAATGATCATTCTTTCACAACATTACTAATGTAATAACGATAAAAATCTGATTCGAACACTACAAAAAAAAAAATATATATATATATTATTATTATATAATTTTTTACACATTACAAGCATCATTGAACTGAATACGTACAACGAACAAAATAAATAGAATAATCGTTGATTTATTATTAATTGTTACAGTCACTACAGAGTGCGGCGAGACGAGCGGGCACCTCTTGTGCCAACTGCAAAACTACGACAACGACGTTATGGAGGCGCAATCAAAATGGCGAACCAGTCTGTAACGCTTGCGGTCTCTATTATAAACTACATAATGTAAGTACCATTCATAATAATTTCCATTTGATATACGATTGCCATTCTTCTATGTATATCGTTATTCGTGAAACTTTAAAGTGCCATCGAAATATTGTTGTCGTTGGTTTTATATATATAGGTCGTCGTTTGATATTTTTCTCATGCATATTTATTATATTTGATTTTTTTTTTCATATAAAGGTACATATGTAATATGACACTTTTATATTATTATTTTTATTATTTATATATTGTCTATCGTACATATTTATAAATAGAATGTAATATGTAAAACGTATCATTAATTATTTTAATTGATTGAACGGCAACGAACGTTCGACGTTTATTACGAGCGAAAATTATCTACGAAATATGCAAATGGCGGCAATTAAAAATGTCGATAAGTAACAATGGCGATATAATTCAATGTTGGACTTTTCTTTTATTATTACTGTTTAATTTTTTTTTTTTGCTCGATATATTAGTATGTAAATTTGGGAAAAAAACGATGCATTTTTTTGATTTTTGATAAGATTTTGATTTCTTTAATGTGTCAGTTGGATTAAAAAAAAACATCGCTTTAACGGTTAATGCGAGACATCTATTTGGGAAATTTCGAACTAGGCGCGTTATCGATTTTCCAAGATATACGTATTTACTCAAACATATTCTTTCTTTTTATTTTAATTTAATATTATATAATTCGGAGAATTATGTTATTTATTATTTTTATTTAATTTATAATATATATATATATATATATATATATATATATATATATATATATATATATATATATATATATATATATATATATTAAAATATCATAAAAATGTTATTCGCCATTTTGCGATTCACTCGATCGTTATCGTGCATATCTGATATTATCATTATAATTTAGTATATATCGGTCACTATAATAAAACAAAACTAAAAATTTATTACGTTGTTAATTAAGCCGTAATTACCGTACTATTTTATTACAGAATTAAATAATATTGAAAAACATCCCATAACAGCACATGATATTTTTTAATTATGTCAGTAATTATTATAATAAATAATCTAGAAAAAAATAATAAAAACTTATTTACACACATTGAACATTAAAAAACGCGTATATTTAGTTTCTTAATTACAATTTATTTCGTATTAAAAATATTTCAATATTTCATATTAAAATATTTTTAATACGATATAAATTGTACTTTTTACTTTTATATTTTATATATATATATATTCTAGCAACAGAACATTTGAGAACTATAGAATTAGTATAAAATATATGTATATAGAAAAACAAATCTGAAGTCGCATGGGGTTTAACCGCGGTTACACGCACAATCGATCATAGTGCTAGAATAGAACCGAGAAAAATCGTATTTACCAGTTTGTTTATTTATTTTTGTGTCCGAAATGCCTTCATTTTATCAACGAGGCCGTAAACGACCACGTCAGGGGAATGAGGGACAAGTGTGAGGGGTGTAGAAATTGGGATACAATTTCATTGTCGAAGGCTTAGCCGGTAACAGCGGGCGACCGGATTTTACTCGTGACTCTACGATGTCGGATATAATCGGATTTATTCACTCACAGATACATTATTATATTCACGCATCGAAAACGATGCTCATTTCTGACACGAAATGCACAATGGATTCAAGTGCAATGTATTTTAATAATAATAATAATAATATAACTAAAAAAAAAACAATAAATATTAATCGCCCCCAAAAAAATCATCATATAAATAAATACATTATCCAACTGAAAAATTAGTTTGAGATGATACGATGTAAATTGTTTTCATTGAAAGTACTTAAAATGTCAATTACATAATAATTAAATGAACCGAGACCGGTCTCATAGAACGTTACTGATATATTTATTTTGCATATCGGGTTTGGTTGATCGATTAGTTAATAATAACACCGGTTGTAAACGACGACCTTCACTCGGTTAAGTACAGTTATATTATGTTGTTTTTCAACAGATTAATTGTATGTCATGCGAATTAAATAGGATCATGATCCGGATTTTTTTTTCAGAATTAGTCGTATTTTTTGACATATTTAATTTCGTAAAAATATCTAGTTCTAATGCAAATATTGATAGTAATTTATAATCTAAGCTTTTCTTTACCTATATATGTATATTTTTTTTAATAATCCGCGGCACAACTAATAATCCTTCCCGAAACTCCGTGGCGTACCACAACTCAAAAAAAAAAAGATTTTTTTTAAATAATAAAATACTAATCTCATCAGATTAATGCCACATATAAAAACATATCGATCCGTTGAAAAATTGCAAACTTCACGAATCTGCGGGATTATGCGAATTTCACAATCGAGCTTTTGTGTTCGTTGTGCAGGAGGAGAATTCGATACGAATTTGCGGTAAGTTAATACGGTTGCGACCAGTGTAATTTTCTCAAAGGAACGACTCACGGGGGTACACTTTTTTTTTCAAAATTTGTGCCCTCTGCTCTTGCGTTCTACCCTCTTTTTTTCGAACGGTTTGTTCTTTTTTCTTCCCGCCTCTTGGTGTACATTTCAAAAAACGGCATGTTTTCATGCGCTCAAGTATCCGTTTGTTTGCACAATGTTATATTATATTTATTTATTTATTTATTATTTGTATGTATTTTTTTTTCGTTATTTTTTTTTGTATACGTCGCCGTTTCTTCCACTTGAAAGTTTGTCCAACGTTACGCTTTTATTTGTCGCACGAGGGGTGCTCATTGAATTTACCTGTTTATTATATGCATTGAATTTGTATCGTTTGAATATACTATATGCAACATTGAATTTAAAAATATATTTTATATTAAATAATGTATTATTTTTAATAATATATTTAAATAAATAGATCAAAATTTACTTCGAATTACAGCATTGTTTATCATTTTAATAAATCAATAAATATTCAAAATTGATTTTTTTTTTAAAGTATGATATTATTATGTTATATTGATCGCATTTTAATATAAAAATATCGATGTTAACTATAAATATTTTTAATTAAATTTTGTAATAAAATAAAATGTTACTGTATGTAATTTTAACCTCCCCTTTCCCGCCGACAACGGTTCAATCAAAACAATTTCGATACAATAAACGCCGCCAATTGCAGAGAAAAAAAAACGCAATAATAACAGAAAGGGAAAAATTGGAGATCTTTTCTTCGTTCTTGAGTTTCACTTTTACTCTTGACTGAAGCTTTTATAATAACAATATGTTTTGCGTCGCACAAAAAGTGCAGTTTTCTTAGGGCGGAAAGTGGGCTTGAAACGTTTGTTATTATATTAAAGTATGTATATGTTTAGAAAAAAATAGCTTAAACTGTATTCTTTTGCCAATCCGAGATACCAAAACATTTTTCTAATCGTTTAAGTTTTTACATCAATATTTTTGTATTATAAATAAAAGAAATATTATAATTTCAAGAGGTAAATTAAACGATGAAATATTTTAAAGGTTTTTAAGTCATATGAATTCTTAAATTAATTTTTGCACATAAAAAAATTACGATATATATATATATATATATATATATATATCAATTAAAAAGATTTGGAAACATTGATATACATTATGTCGAAAGCGGAAGCTGTCATTAAATACTAAAAGTATTTCTTTCGCGTCTTTGAAAGAAAAAAAACCTTAAATTATTTTTATAGATGATACTCTTTCTATTTTTTTATAGGCAATATACATACACACAAAATATTAAACTATACATTATACATACAGAATATTAAATGCTTCAACTCCATTTTTATTACTTCTACAATGTAATGCGTTAGCGTATCTATACGCACACGTGTATACAAAGCGAACACGTATAATTTTTAATTAATTAATTAATTAATATAATATATTAATACTGCATGTAGTTCACACGTCCGAGTTAATTAACTCAAACTAGCGCATTATTTATTTGACGCCATGAAAGCCGGTAACATGATATTTTATCACTAACATTATTTTTATTTGCACAATTTAATATATATATATATATATATATATATATATATATATATATATATATATATATATATATATATATATACAGGGTTATATTATATATTTAATACATTTTCTCCAAATGAATTGCATTTAGAAAAAATTAACGACCGTTTGTTTATATCGGTTCATCCGGATTTCTCTAGTAATATAACAAGTTTTGTAATTTTTTTAATTATTATTTTATAGAACAAAATACACAATACTTTAATGTTTTAATATATATATATATGTATGTATATATATATATATATATATATATATATATATATATATATATATATATATATATATATATATACGTGTATGCGATATAATTTAATAGAAGAAAATAATAAAATTCACGCTTAGTTTTAACGACTTGTTCCTTACGCGCCGTAAAAAGTCGCAATAAAATTTAATTAGACCAGTTCGAAATGGATTTATATATTATGTATTTTTATTGTATTGTACGATAATCGAATACTATTTTACAATGACATATTTTCAATGTCGAAATTTTTTTTTCGAACGATTTAACAACACAATGGCCCAAATGTAACCGTCAATCGGCCATTATCTCGCCAAGAGATCGGTCAGTATGAAACGTTGAAAAGATTTTTTCACTATATATATTTTCCTTATATATTTAGATATGTGTGTGTATAATAAAAAAAAATATACATCTATAAGTTTGTGGTGAAGAATTTAGATCGATATTTTGTATGACAATGTCTGAGCTTTTTGATAGTAACAATGACACATCCGCCATGAGCAAGTCGATATGCTGTATTTTTTATCGATTTATATGATTTAATTGAATGTACACAAATTATAGTAGAAATATTTTTCATTATTAAATTATATATTTTATTTATTTTTATCGATCTTTTTTTAGAATGTAATATTGTAGAAGAAAATTATATAAATATTACTTATTGTAAGCGATATTCGAGTAATCAAAAAAATTCGTGACGCACACACGGTCATAATTCATTTCGTCATATATATATATATATATATATATATATATATATATATATATATATATATATATATATATATATATATATATATATATATATATATATATATATATATATATATATATATATATATATGGTAGAATGTTTAATTTGTAATATAATCTATTTTTATAATAAAGGACACGTGACCTGGAAGAGATGGCTATCAAAATGTGTCTTATTATCGAAACGCATCTGTTTGTACGTTTCAAGAGAAGAAAAAAAATAGTAGTAAGAGATTAAAACGCCTCTTTGTAGATGAAACGATATATATTCTTATACATATTTTTTTCTCGTATTAGAATATGTATAGTAGCCGAAGTACGTACAATGTGGACCAGGGATGGCCAATGTGTCGCCCGCGGGCGATTCGGGTACGTGTTTGAATTATTATAATTGCCCATTATGTGGATGCAGTGTGTAATTTTTGTAACTATTATTGATTTCTTTTCTATGAATTCCGGTTTTAATTGTAAATTTGTTATTTTTATTATCCATTATAAAGTCACAAACTCGATAATAATTGCAATGATTATTTTGTTGTATTCAAATTTATATTTATTACGGTCATTCAATTAATTTATTTGTATAATATAAAACTTTTTTATCATTTCAATTATATCATATTTTAATACAAATATTTATATTATATATTATAGAAAATGAGTCTTAATATAAGTTATTATTAACTAAAATTTGTTAATATAATATAAATTATGTATATATAAATACTACTTTCATAATTTAGACTATCAAATCAAGTGTTTAAAATTATTTCTATTAGTATACCAACTTTTTCAGTCGTTTTTCTTTAATTAATTTTCATTATTAAATTTATTTTTTAAGAAAATTTATAAATACACATTTCATCGTTGTTCTATTCTCAAAAAAAAAAAACGCCTAAAAGATGTAGCAGAATAAAAACATGGATTTTAATTGTGCGTGCGATGAAAATACAGATTAATTAATTATATTTCTAAAAAATAGCACGAAATATATAAATATAAAAAAAATAATAATGGCGTATATTAAAATCCGAATATTCCGTGAATCGAACGTCGTCACATTTTAAAAATACACATTTTTATTTTTCATGTGTATATATTTTTCGACTTGGCAGATGTTTACATTGTGACATATTTACACATCGTACAATTTTTACAATAAAAAAAAAGATCGCTCGTTCTTATCTTTAACCTTTGCAAAAATTATCAATCAGATATCTTAGCTAGCATTTACACACATATATCACCGATTTTTGTTCAAGATAAGCATTCTACACGCGATCTAAGACAGGTGACGATTTCGATTTCGATGATGCACCTCAGATAAGAACACTGGACCCTATCTGCACTATTATTATGTCAGCCTCTCTTTCTTTTCTCTTTTTTTTTTTACAGATCTATCTGCCCTTAAAAGCCTACGAAACTTGCGAACGTATATCGGAATCGCGATCTTGCGATAAAACGTCGGACTATTCGATAATGCGACACTTTTTTTTTTCGTGCGCGTCTTTTCTTGCGTCCTTTGTTCTTTTTGACGCGTCGGTAATTCCCCAAACAATGCTTAAAAGCTCACAGCCATCTTTATTTTTGCCCATTTTTAGTGGTCGTCATTGTCTCTTCTTGTCTGCATGAAAAATTCAGGATTTCTTCATTTTTTTTTTTTGCTGTCGACAATTTTTGTGGCATATTTAGACGTTTGTCTAGCCATTGTTGCGACGTGTCAAAATGAAGCGACTAAATTTTGATCGTCATTTTAAATGTTGTACACGTTCTACAAAAATGGTTACGTTTTAAATAACACCGCTTTCCATGAAAAATTTATAATTTATATTCGCCGCGAATCATTGTGCAAAAAGTTTTATTAATTTTTTTTTCTAAGTAATAGATTTTAATGCTCGCTCATATAAATATTTTGGAATAAATAAATTTATTATAAACCGAATTAAATTTATGTATATTCACCGTAAATATTTATTACTATAATTAAATTTTATTTCATTTTCTGAATGGGAGATTTTTATAATTCTTCACCGCTAAAACTTAACTTAAAAATTTTATTTTTATTACTAGATTATTAAAAAAAATCCTCCATTTAGAAGCAACTTTTCAATTTATGATAACAATCGTTTAAATTGAAATACTTTAAAAATTAATTTATTTTAAACTGATATTAAAAGTTTATTATTACTTTTTACATAAAAAATTAATCGTCGTTTGTAAAAAGCAATATATGATATTTAGGTTTTTTAATTGTTTATATTATAATAATTGTTTGCTTTCATTTTATTACTTCTATAAAATTAATTTTTATTTCACAAAAAAATAAATTAATTAACGTTTTCTAAATTGAGACTTAGGTTTTGTTAAAGAACAAATAATAATGAATAAATAATAAATTGAATCGCTATATTAAAAATAAATAATTTTTAACTAAACATTACAGATGTTATTGTATAATAAATCAATATTTTTTTACAGTAATTTCTAAGTTTGTCTTAAGTATTTAGAAATTTTATAATATTGGGTGGTCGTAAATTTGATTAATATTTATAATACAATAATTAACGGCCACTGCTTACAAATTTCTAAATATATAGTATACATTTAAATATTAAATAAGACCTCATTTTATAATTTGTCAAAATAATCATCGATAAATTGATTAAATTATGAGCATGATCGCATAAAATCTGATTTATACCGATTCGGGCAATAGAACTCGTTCCCGCATAATTCATTCGGCGCTCATTAGTTCGAGATTAAATTCAATCGTTTATTTTTCTTTTTCCGGATTAAAACGCTTTTTTTTTCGATTTTTATTTTTCGACATTTTTTTTCCTCACCCCTCTCCGTTATAATTGAAAGCCTTACATAATTATATTATAACTTACGACCATAAAAAGTATGAAAATATATCATTTCTATTGTGCGATGCGGCGCAATAGGGATTTTGTATCTGTCCACGATGACTAATGTACAAAACGCCAGAATCGTCGTCGTAAATTATTACCACTGTATTTACATATAAAACTCGTTTATTATTAAATTAATTACGAATAAAATCATTTTTATTTATATTTTTTTTATACGTACACATATAAAATATATGAAAGAAAAAAAATTAAACAACTTCATATCGTTCCACGAAAAATGTCAAATATTGTATATTACACATATGAATTTCAATAAATTTATTTATATTTTAAAATAAATTAAAATAAACTATAAATACGACGAAATATGTTTTTTTTTTAAATAAAATATACCATATAGAATTAGCAACTCAATTTTGTATGGAATGCAAATTAACAACATAAATTTCGACCAAAATTCCTAGACATAAAGGAATAACAATGTAAATAATTTGTTTTATTTAAAAATATCAATAATAATTATTCAGCTCAATAGAAGTTTATTTTTAACATATTTGTTGTCTAAAATAAACAATAAGATTAAACCGTGATTTATTATTTATTAATAATTTTAAAATCGAAAAATGATTTTAAAATATTTAATTAAAAAAAAATTATATATAAAAGTTGCAGATCTGTTAAATAATGAAAAAAAAAGTCAAAGTCTTAAAAAATAATTTAAATTATTAAATATACAACGTTGTTGATTTATTTTATTGAATAATAAATGTAGAAAATATTTTTTTCATAATTATTAATATATTTAATATTAACGTAACATGATATATAAAAATTTTCGCTTGGAATATAAATTAAATTTAAATATATATAACTAAAATAAAATTTAAGGTGTTAATCTGCTAAAACTAATTTATTTTAAATGTAAAATATTTTTATTGTTTTGAATTTATATTAAAAAAAAAAACTTAATTCAATGCTTGCAATGGACGATTTCGCGCGTTCACCATTAATAATGTCATTAGACTCGGTAGTCTCTTTTAGATTTCGAACGCTGGCAATAAGTCGAAATAGTACTAGATTTCAGCATTCGATAAGGTCGCCGACGGATCCATAGATCATCATCAGCTAGATCTGGAAGCTGTCCATCTTATCCGTTGCGATCTACGACAAACACACTGGCTAAAATGTACCGAACAGAAGTCGTGCTCGTCGGATAAATTGTTTCACATTACGCGCCGTTACGAATTTATTTATATTTATTATAATGAAAATAAGTTATATGTGTATTAGAAACCGGAATTGTTCGTTCGTCGGGATGTGAGATCGTTTTCTTTTAGGCAGATATAACGATTACAACGTTGCTAAATAACGATAATTGTGCAATATCGATATTATATTAAAAAATATATATAAGATTTATATTATATATATATATATTGTATTATTGTAGTGACATCTGTTCGTTTAATATATAAAAAAATCTGATTTTTTTTTTGAAAATTGCTTTTTCCTTATTTAAAAATGAAATAAATCAGTAACGTGACAGCCCTTTTAGGGATAAGGTCTCTCTTTCGAGTTATATAGCTTCGATATATTTTTTATAAGATCAAGTCGACAACTCTACATCCAACTTAAATATTGCTGTTTAAAGGATATCATCTTTATTTATGAAAGAAGAACGTTTTTTTTTAATTTATTCTAACACCTTTATAGGTATATAAAACAACATTGATTCGTTGCAGATAATTTTATATTAAATTAATTTATCATTTTAAGTGATAAAATAATTTGATTCAAATAAATATGACAATCGACGATTATGTTTTTAAAATAAGAATCTTTTGTCAAATTATGAAAAATACAAAAAAAAAAAACAAGTACATACACATAGACGAGAGCTTACGCATAATGAATTTGACGAATGCTCACGGACTTTGAGTATAATTATTACGTTTCACAAAGAGACCTCGTTGTGGTGCAGATATTGATCTCGCCAACGACGACAACGGCCGAAACGGCAGCAACATCATCCGAATCGTTACCAACAACAACCGAACACAAGACTATCCATTCAGATCCTCGAAAAGAAGGGCAGGCAGTTTGTCTTGTCACGGATTTTCGGCGTCTCCGGTATGCCTCATCGTCACGAAGACATAACGTCTTCGAACCGGTAAACCGACCGTAATTTTTTTGTATATATATATATATATATATATATATATATATATATATATATATATATATATATCTGATGATGGAGCCAAGCTTCGAACCCGAAGGTATCGCATTCTTCGAACTTGTACGATACGAAAGTGATGCGATCGATTGTGAAACACTGATAAGTTGTATATACGTTTGTATATTCGTCTCGTCGATTTCAAATCGTAACGAGTTCTCACTGTACATTACCTTCATATATATTTATTGGATATATATATATATATATATATATATATATATATATATATATATATAAACATTTTTTTAAATATGATATGAAATGCGATTTATATTTATGTATTCATTCTTTTTATTATTATTATTATTATTATTTAGAATGTATAAATTAAATTATACTATTATACGAAAAAAAATTCTCATAATATAATTTTCATATGTAAATCGAGTCCAAATTTGAAATTAATTTTCTCGTATACTATATTCGTATTCATGAATTAAACGATTTGGTATTCAGATATTATTATTCGATTATACTTTAAAATTTTTGAACGTGGTCAATAGAGGAATATATAGTAAAGAAAAAAATCTTTATATTTATATTTTATATGCATTTTTTAATGGTGTCGCAAATCAATCTGGTTTATGATCGTTTTTAGTTTATTTATATTTATTATTTTTTTAACAAAATTTAATAAATTCTCATTAAATGAAAATATACAGTTTGATGATCAAATGTCAAATTTTATTGATTTAATTTTTGATGTTAAGGATATACAATAGTGGAAAATTTTCAAATATTTTTAACAATATTATTTTGATTTCAATATTTTTTTTCACAAAGCAAATTTAATTCTGATAAGTTTGTTAAGTAGATTTTAGTAAATATTTAAATAAAATATTAGAATGAAGAAAATCGTATTTATTTTTTATAATTTCTTTACATGCGTTCTGTGACATTGTTGACGTCAGAGTCGTGTAGAAAATGAAAGTATAAAAGGGCTCACCGTAAATGTACGACTTTCCTTTCAGCACAAAAAAAAGAATTACTTTGCTTTTCAAACGTTATGTTTACATGCGATTTGTAGATAATCCTCACGAAACCGTTTAAAAAACAACGAAACAGTCGCCTTTATTGTTGTTCCACAGTTGTATTCTTACAATTTCCTTTACAAAACTTGTCCTAAATCCCTTTAAAATCCCTTAATCTGGCGCCCGGCATCGATGTCCGATGAGAAATAGAAAAAAAGTAGAAGACACAGAAAAAGATAACAGAATAGAAGCGATTTGTCTCCGATGGACGTTCAAAGATCGACAGATAACGTTCTTATATATGGTTCGTCCGGAGTTTTCATGTTTCGCATAAGCAAACAATGTGGAAATTATGGAAATTATTATAAATACGAATCCGGTCGATTTGCATATTCCGATCACGAGACAAAAAGTCATGAATGAAACGTCGATGGAGTGGAAAAAAAATTGTGAAAACCGGTCGATTGATTCTATTGCAGCCGTCTTGTTGAATGTCCGCATGTATAATGCATACGAATAATATTATATTATTATTATATAATATGCATGTTTGATAGAAGAAAATGTTCGATGACGGCCTTGGACACTTGCTAAAAATCACGACGAATCATTTGATTGATATAAAGAACACGAAAGTGATAATTTGAACACGAATCGTTAATTAAATATCGAGATAGTTGTATAAAGAAAAACTTGTTTCAATATTGATTTGCGCTTTTGTCACATTTATATAAAATTAATTGTTCGTTTTTTTTCTGAAGAATTTATTTTAAATTTATCCAGAAAAGTTGTAAATTAATTTGAAAGCAATAAATATATTATAAAAGCTGAAGTGTCAAATAAAATATGTTGAACACTAAACGTTATAGATATGATGTAACATTGTGTTTCTTTTGATAATCTAGATCTTTCTCTTATGTTATTTAAAATTTATTTTCTATTAAATCAAATCAACTCTTTATTAATTTGTAAATATTTTAAACTATTTTTTTTCTTTTTTTTATGTAATAAAAAATATACAGAAATATTAATGTATGGTGTGAATTTAAATCGAACCTTATCGCAAGTTTAGCGCGTGCGCTACTTATATGGTCATTACGGATGTCGCGCCGAATATAAAGATACGAAAAATATCATATAGAAATTGAAGCCCTCGTGCCAAGTTTTGCGACCACTGTCGGGAGCCGCAAGTGCGGTAGTGAGCCGCATTCCCGGTTTTGGCCGATGGAGATGTTATCTTGCGAGTTTCGGTCGTTATGGCGGCGCGCATCATTCAACGGCCGGACGATCTAGATCTCCGATATGAGGGTTTATCTTTAGCCAAGACACACCATCCTAGTCCGACAGATAGACTATGATCTTGCTCCTCATCTTCTTCGTCTTTCGATTCTTCATCTATTCGCTCCTTATATTTACCGCGTCTTCTTCGTATTCTGGTAAGAAGACGAGCCGCTCAGAAACGTTCGTATATAAGTGTGTTTAGCGAAAATATCATCAAAATTTTGTTTATCTATTTTTCATTATTCATATATAATGATAATGATTTATCAAATTTATAATATTATAAAAATATAAGTGTTAAATATAATTTATTTATATCGCAATGCGGAGAATAAAGATAATTAATTGTTGGACTGATTGAATAAGTATATACAATAAATTTTAATTCATCTAATAAATAAAATTATATTTCAATTCACAGTAGATTGAAGCATAAGATTAAGTGATATGAATTTAATTTTAAATTAGTGATGAAAATAAAATATGAACAAACTGTTTGAAATATATAGTAACACGATATGTTTTATATGCAATTAAAACTATTGATAATATTGACTTATATAAATAATGTCATCATAATATAAAAATGAAATTTAATCATGAACTTGTATCTTTTGACTTTTAAACATCTCGCGTATAATATCTTCTTGTGTAACTTGCGCTGTTTACTTTAGATGCGAAGTTGGAATTATCACGTTCGATCGCTTGATGCCGCATAACAGTTGTATTTCAAAGAAAAAAAAAAAAAAATATATATATATATATATATATATATATTAAAAAAATATATATGAAGCGATTATTACAATAGAAATATATTCGACTAGTTGCTTTTATATTCGATTTTTTTCTTAAGGTTAAATCTGAATTGAACAGTGACAGAGGTGGTTAAGTGACTCGCATTGTGCGGATGTATGAAGAATGAAATATCTAGATACGTTATTGAAATGGTAATTTGAAAAAAACTACGTCTCAATCAAAAAAAAATCGTTCAATATACTATCTAAAATATAAAAACGTAAAAAAATATATAATTTTTTAAGGTCATATTATCAATTATCAATTGATAATGAAATAAAATATAAGATTTTCTATGATTTTTGACAACTATACAAAATTAATTACAAAATGAAACATAAACGACCCGTCGGATAATTTTTTTTATTATTTTCGGTTCCACATACAAGTCAAACGATCTATTTCGGACATAAATGTGAATGTAACAAGTGGGTAATGTACGAGGAAGCACCATCCCCAGACGATTTTTTATATGACGTGGGGGGAAGAGACCGTTTCTAAATAGATTTGTTCTAGGTCAAAAACCTAGACAATGGCCGAAATTAACTTGTCAACATTTCATTCCACGGCTAGATGAATGAATTCACTTCAACCGAACGCCGCAACTTACGCTTATTATATAGACACACACACACACACACACACACACACACACACACATATATATATATATATATTCCAATTTATATATTTTTACTATCTACAATTCTAGTTATAGTCATGTATTAAATGGAAATCCGAGTCGCTCTTCATATGGAATGAATCCATCATTCAGCTTTATGCTGTTTGAAAACTGGTGCATAAAAGAACTTGTGCGATTCGGTAACGGTTTGTTTGTCCGTTTCTAGAATGCATGGCGAATTAATTAAATCGAAAGCGGGAATATTTCTCTCGAAACGGATCAAATTAAGCGAAATTTTCTTGTTTACGTAAAATTGTTTGTTTGTCTTGGGCGAACCGCTTGAATATTCTTTCAATTTCATGGGATTATTTTCTCGTAAATTATCATGTAATTTGATTGTTACCGGCATACTTTGTTCCATTTGTAATTTTCTGTATTCAACATAGTATACTTTTATGAACTCTGAAATTAGGATGCATAACAATATTTTAGCATAGTATTTTATATATAATATAAAACAATTGAGAACTTTGAAAATATGCCAAAACTTAACGAATATTTTATACGTTATATTATATCATAAATTTTTAAATCATCATAAACGATAATGTTACGAGTAGTTGATAATATATCATAAAATTTAATATTTTCGATCACATTATATTTTATAGTTTATTATATGAAATATTAAAAATTTATATATAGGATACTTTGGGTGATTATTTTTTTTACTATATTTAAAATTGCCAAAATTAATATTTATCGTTATGCAAGATGTTCAGCGGAAAAAAGAACGATTGTGACGACAATATCAAAATATTTTCGCAATGAAAATGTGTCGATGAGCCTTTTGTGTCCTCGCATCGTTGGCAAAATGTTGTAACTGAAAAAAGTTAACATTAAACGTGTATAAAGTATATCTTTATATATATATATATATATATATATATATATATATATATATATTATTGTTGATAACAAAACGCGTCACGCTCAACGAAACTAACAAAATGGCTTCCGCGCATAAAATGCCGTATTCGGCCGCACTATGTACGCATTTTGGTACCAACAATTACACATTCACAATTTTCTCATTACCTCCAATTAAACGGCGAAAACAATTAAGTCTTTGTTGTTTGTGCAACAGTGAAAAAAAATTATACATACGACTAATAAAAAAAATAAACGTTGAAAAAAAATTGTTCATCCACAATGGACGTTACGAAAGTCCATTGTCGATTATAAACAGCGGAAGAAATCCGCTTTTTGACTGTCTATTTATAATTGTAATTATCGCATTTTTTTTTCATAATATATCGTTTTGCGAAATTATCGTATGTGTATATAATGCTGACAATTCGTTTGATTTAACTGCGTATATATAAGTTTTAGATTTATGTTTTAGATATTTTTGCACAATTTATGTAATAAATATATAATTAAAAACGTTAGCTACATAATTATCAATTTATACATTTAATTATATTGTAAATTTATTTACTTTTTATGCAAAAAATTCAAAATTGAAAAATATGTATTTTCATATAAATGTGGAAATTATTAATCTTCAAAAAAATATATATTTATTGTATTTTTTTCATAAATGCTAATAATTTGGTAAATTATACAAAATTTAAATAAATTGATTAAAAAATTTAATTGTGAATTATGGAATAAATTTTAATTAGAAGAAGTATATATATATATTTGGCAAATAAAATTTCTAAGTACGTGGCAATAGATTATAATTACGATTGTTTCATTCGAAAAATTTTATCTTTATATTTATATATTAATTGTTTTATGCAAGAATATTAATATACATACATACATATATAATAATAAAATAAATAAATTTCAATTACGAATCAATTTTTGATTGATACATAATCTTAAACATTTATCTAACGTATTACAATTACGAACGTATATAATATATATAATAGATTGCCTATAACGTATACATATTTCTATTGTTTGAATAATTGCTTATGTATATTTTAAACGAACGGCTACTTCGCTTACGTACAAGAAACAGATTAAACTTTACGATAATGTCAATGAAATGTTACTGCATGCATTAGTACAACATATGTGGTACCGGTAAAATTTCCATCTTACCGATTCATATACAGCGTGTGTTTTTTTTTCTCTCTCTCTCTCTCTCTCCCTCTTCATTTAATATAATAACGCTTACGTGTGACAGTTAATGTATTTACTGTAAAAATTTCTAAATTAATCTCCCTCAGATCGTCCATCAATGCCCACGCTCGTATTTAATGCATATATTATAAAATAATATGCATTAAATATGCCAATCCGACTTTAAAATTGAAAGAAAAAAAGAGTGAATCCGTGTTTGTTTTTTTTTTGTTCGTTTTTAACTTTAATTTTTTTCCCAAGCATTACTCATTAAATTTTATAAATTTTGTATGAAATATATTCGTATTGCAGCAATTAAAACGCATTATCATAAATTAGCAATATTGTTTACTTGATTGAAATATATATATATATATATATATATATATATATATATATATATATATATATATATATATATCAGATTATTTTTCATCGATCTGTCGGCACGTAGATCAGATAATTACGTGCTTATCGTAATTTATTGTGTTTATTTTTAACGCCATTAATGGAAAATATTTTCGGTAATTTATCAGCAAATTATCCGCATTATAATCTATTACATTTTCATATTGATAATGGCTCCATTAATTGCACATAAAATTTGTACGCGTATCGTTTCTTTTTTATTTTATAGAACATCGAATCTAATAAATTCACGATGAAAATATGGCAAGCGTTATTTTGATACTACGGTCTTTAACATTTTATTAAACTATAAAAATATTTTACCACCAAAAAAAAAAAATCCACTCAATGACACTGTGGGAACAATTCGTAAAAAAAGCCACTTTTATAATTACACTGTGAAGAATCAATCGCACCTTCGATTACGGGTGCCACCCACTGAACTCGTGTAATAAACATTCGTAACGTTGCGCTCCAATTTTCTATATAAATTTATGCAAATGTATCCTTCGGCCTCTAACAGTCGTGTATTTAATATCGAACGGGACATCGTTTAAAGCACAAAATCCGAAAACGTTTCTCACGCGTAAATTACACGAATTACACGGGAATTCCATCGGCATTTGAATTACCATACGGAATTCAAACGTTTCAAAAACCCACTACCAGACGTAGAATATGCGCGTTTATTTATTTATATATCTATCTACATATATATATATATATATATATATATATATATATATATATATATATACAGTTAATAAACAGAAAAAAATATATATTCTGAATATAAATATATATATATATACAGTGGAGAAAAACAATAAATCGGACGGCTCGTTTTCAAATTGAAACCGGCTATCCGTGTTGTGTCGCGACGTATTTCATCCAGTTGCTCTGCTACCGGTCCTCTACTGTTTAAAAGACGTTTATCTTTCTTCCTCCCCGTCTTCTCTCGTATTTTCTATCTTTTTTTGCCCCCTTTTACAGACACATACGCGTGTTTTTTCTGTATTTTTTCTGTTTTTAAAGCGGTCTTGTCAGTAACTGATTTACACTGATTAGATGCGGTGTTGCGCTCCACCATACATATTTACGTATATATATATATATATATATATATATATATATATATATATATATATATATATTTAATGTGTCCTTATATATTGAATGATTTTTAACGTATGTATGTGTAAATGACATATAAGTACAAACACCGGCTACTTTGTTCAATTTTATTGAACCGTAAAAAATAATTACTATTAATTCACGCGCGACTACTTCGCAGGATTGACGCCATTTTGAGCTCCTTACATGGATATCGTTTTACTTCTGTTTTTTCAATATTTTTTTTTTCAGTTTTGCTTTAATATTTTTTTGTTACATACATACATATATATATATATATATATATATATATATATATATATATATATATATATATATATATATATATATATATATATATATATATATATAGTATTATTTTATAGTATAACGTGTTTGAAAAAGACCGCTTTTCAGTCAATTGATTTTATATATTTTATACAAGTATGAAACGTTTTTAATCGCACCCTTGTTAGAATATATAGTATAAAAAAATATTTTAACGAATGTAATCATTTAAAATGCAATTTTATATATAGAAAAATGATAACAGATATAGCAAAAACACTCATTAAACATGAAGGAACTCTTGGATTCGATTCACTGAATATAC
This sequence comes from Leptonema lineaticorne, assembly GCA_024500535.1. Taxonomy (NCBI): domain Eukaryota; kingdom Metazoa; phylum Arthropoda; class Insecta; order Trichoptera; family Hydropsychidae; genus Leptonema; species Leptonema lineaticorne. Next base: position 8,531,428 of record JANIJI010000017.1, read on the forward strand.
GTGTTATAACTTTATTTTTAAAGAAATTTATACTATATTATAAATGAATGTAAGCATTTTTTATCGTGTATTGAATATATTGTAATTTTCAGATTACAATAAGTTTTCTCGGAATCATTTGCATTTATTAAAATCGTTGAAAATTTTAATTAATTCAAATCCGCAATTAATATGATCAAATTATAAATTTCCATCGCATTATATATACGGTGTACGTTTAAATTTATGAATATAAAAATATAACTGTCAAAAATGGATCAGCACAAAAATTCACAGTATTTTTTAATAAATTTATTATACGTAAAAAGCTTAATTTATTTCACGGTGAAAAATCGTTTATTCAACGAAATAAAATTATATCTAAAATGAGACATGAAACGTAATTTTAATAGCATCTCATGAAAATTACTCTTCATTTTCTCCCCCGTCTATTTATTTTTTTTGGAACGTGAGAATAGAATAAAACACACAAGACTAGACACTATTCAGAGTTACAAATTAAACGTCCCATTTTGGCGTTTTAACGCCAAAACGGAATCAAAGCAGGAGAAGACAAAAACAACGTTTTTATTTTCGAGTGCACGATTTGGAATTAATTCGATCGCAATTAAGTCGAACGGAAAGGTCGTTTTGCTTATGGCAAAATTTACGACGCTTTGTGTCGCAAAACTGCCATTTAATCGATCGACACGCCATTAATTAAATTAACATGCACATTAAAACGATCATAAATATATCAATACCATATTGAGAATCTGTCAACGAGATTTCTTACAATCGGTAGCCGATATATACGTTATATACATGAAAAAATATATTTATTACAATAGATATATGTTGGGACAGGTAAATATACGATTTTTTCGCAATGCAGTTCTAATTACGGCTCACTCGATAATTTAATATATTATTATGACATAATGTGAAAATTTAATATGGTCGTATATGCGAAATCGCGATAAGCGTAAGCGGATTTAAGGGGCGTCGTCTCACGGGGTCAATTTTGAGAAGCGGTCAAAATTTACATACAAATTGCTCAAATCAAAAACTCGACTGACAATAATAATAATGCGCGCATATGCGTTAACGCACTAACGGCGGAGAAGTAAAAAAAAAAGAACAAAATAATAGTAATAATAGTAAACGGAAAATAAATTCGCGTACACTACTTACTATTTCCCCGCTATAATTACCCATTGTTGCTAATCTATCATATGTTACGTACAAAATATTCGTAGTTACAATGCAGTCGTTAACGTTTACAAACTAATTGTTGATGTGTATATTTTATCGATTATTTTTATTTGAATATGTTTATATTATTTTTAAATATTTGGAATAAATTATTTTGATTTCAAATGAAAAAAAAATACATTTAATTATGTCAATTTTCATCAGAATTATTACAATGTTTTTATTAAATATGTACTTTCTTTTAAGTATATAATTAATTATATATGTGATTTTGGAAAAATGATGATATCTAGAAGCCTAATGTCAACTTTCAAATTCCTTTTGTATTATAATATGGAAGACAATAGATATATAAAAATACAAAAAAAATAATAAGATATATAAAAATATATTTAAAATGATAAAAAATGCTTATCGATATTAATTTAAATTCATTACAAAACTTGAGTTATTTCATTTTTTTTCTATTAATATTATATGTCGTTGCGAATTTTAAGCAAATAAAGTTTATTACATACATAAAAGCTGATTCTATATTTTTTGTTATCTATCATAAAATCTATTTCATTCTAAATAAAGATATTGTTTTAATTATATTTAATTCAAACCATATTATGATTTGGCTTATGAAAAATATTATACATAATATATTGTTATATGATTATAAATTTATTTGAAAAAAATCTACATATCTAATTAAATATGATAAGTTAAGCAAAAATAATATATATATATATATATATATATATATATATATATATATATATATATATATATATATATATATAATATTTAAAACATTTTCTCGACTCGATATCAGATTTAGTATTTTTTTATATATACAAAACATTATATATGAGATGCACTAAACGGTCACGGTAAATAATAATAAAATACACCCAACAATCACAGTTAATTATATGATAATAATGTGAATTTTAGAAAATTGAATTAAAATTCTTCTTTCGATTATCTTCGGTGAATAATGTGAGCGATTTTTTTTTTCTTCACCGACTGTAGTGCGTAAATAATGTATGCAACGCAAAGGAAAAATCGAGCGTTAATTACGAATTTTCGACCGGAAATACGTACGAAATAGGGGAGGAGATAGCGACCATAATATAAATATAATTATAATAATTTCGCGAATATGCAAAATCAAAAAAAAAAAAAAATTCATACGTCGACCTAATCGCGAATTTACAATGCACGATATCGCATCGGAAAAAAAAGTGGGGGGAAATTTTCCGACTTTTTTTTTCTCCGTCGTCAACAATGGTGTAGTTTTTCGATGGAAAGCGTGTAAAAGGAAAATCAGCGGTTCGTTAAGCTGTTAAGCCCGTGTACATAATTTATTTATTTTTTATCGTCGATGCAACACTTATTTACGACGATTATTATTATTAATTTAAATCGTACACAATTATGTGTCAAAAGTGTGTACGTATTTATTTATATTATAAATCGCCGTCTCTCGTTGCGGTTAAATTTTAGGGTAACCGTTAGCCACGCTTAGGTAATTTCGTTATCTTTTCACCATGTTCTATTCTATTCTATTTTTTTTATTTATATATATTTTTTATACATTACTGCTAGTGCGCTCGTTAATAATAAAAAAATATAATAAATAATTTTCGTGTTGCCACATATATTAGAAGCGTAAAAAATCGAAACGTGTGTCGAGCTGTCCGTCAAAAGTGCGCGTCCGCGAAATGCGCTTTTTAAAAAGTGATATTTACGTTTCATTTATTATTATTGTTATTTCGTTTCGGACGTAAAATAAAAAGTGAGTGGGAAGAATTAAGATTTTTTTTTTTTGGTTATTCTAAACGTCGGTAATTATCTCGATTAAATTAACCGTCAAGCATTGTGGCGAGTTGACTTAATAGTAGTCGTTTTTTTTACGAATTATAATTTTGCCCGTTGTGCTTCTACGATTCTTTAGTAATTTATGCTACATTAAGTGGCGAATTAAAATAATAGCATCAAAAAAAAGTTATTTTAACGAAAAAAATTTTTTTTATTAAAATGTTCTTTAAATATATATGAGTATTAATATAACATTGAATAATCTCTTTTTGAAAAGTATGAATATATATTTTTTTTTAATAATTTGCACAATTGATTTAAACGTATGAAATAATTAATATTTAAAGTTATTATAAATTTAAAATGAAATGATTTATTTATGTGCTGAAATAACTAATCATTTATACTATATTCTACCTATTTAAATATATTTAAGATATGTATTCATTGAGTAATTAAAAAATAACAATTAATATACAGATTATAATATCTCATATTTAAGAATTCGTATAAATATTTTATATAGAAATTAATAGAAAAACGTTAGAAATTTTCCAAAAATAAGATTATAAATAATCTAAATCACAATTATTTTTTATAATTAAAAATGGCACAAACGATTTGAAATAATCAAAATAAAAATAGTATAATTGTCTAAAAATCTAATTAAATTTTCAAAGGATTATTTTTCAAACATAATTACGTCTGGCATAAATTTTAACCATAATTCTATTCAATTACAATCGTACGTAATAATATAATAAAATCCGTGAATAATTGCGTGTAAAGTATAACACACACGTTTTTATTCTATTCGAACAATGAAAATGTTAATCTTCATATATATATATATTAAATTTATATTTAAGACAATGCATATATAATAATCAGCGTACGCACCAATTAATTCCGAATTAATATCCGTATATATTATAATAGATCGAGACCGATGAAAAATAAGAGACTAACATAGAAAAGAGAAAAAAAAATATAAAAACTCATTATGAATTTTTTTTTCTAATGTATATATCAACACATGTGCATAAATAATATTTTCACAATAATAATACGGGCAACTCATCGCATTAATTGCCGTTAATAATAGACACATTCAGTTGCGTATAATAAAATATATGATAATTACGTTTAATAAATTCGTAGAGCGATTCGACCGTATGCAATTTGGCTGTCATTTAATTTTCATTCTGAATAATATATATATTATATAGATAAGTGCGTATTATGATTTTAGATTTTCACCTTTACATATTTTGATTTAATAATTGTGTTGAGTAAAAAAAAAAAATCTCCGATACATATATAAATATATGCATATTTTAAACCCGTAACGTTTTAAAATTTAAATTGGCATCTTTTTGGCGCGGTTTTCGAGCGTTATTTAAAAATGCGCACAACAAAAGAAAACGATTAAAATACAAACGTTGAATATATAATCGAGAGTTTTGAACGATGTTTACGCGAGCAATTAATCATTTTTGCATTTTATTCACGGTATACGGAGTAAGTATGGTATGTAAGTAAGTGAAGTAAGTGCGCGCGAAAATTTATCGCTTAATGTAATCGTTTTATTGTTTTTATATATAGGAAGCGAACGTGAACAATGCAGATCAATAGTAATGTACTCGTATATGTGTGTAAATATTTTTTTTGCATTTTTTTTTAATGTTATATTATTTTGAAACTGTTCATTTTCAGCGCAAATTAAAAGTTTACGCGTAGAAATTAATCATATTAAATTGTTCATACTTTTTTTTCAATGATTTTCTTTTGGATTAATATTGTAAATTTTAATTTTTTTTGATTGTCCAAATCTCATTGCTGAAAAAATTAAATCTAATTTGTAATTAGATATAAAAAAATCATATATTTTTTTAGTTTTAAATTATATCTTTGACAAAGCAATCGGTCAATTTTATTGATGAAATGATTATTTTTTTTATCTATAGAAATTTAAATCATAGAAAAGAAAAAATATATCTTAGTACTTCATTTATTTATTTAAGATTATAAATGTGAATATAGTCAGTTAGTTTTAAATATTTCAATATTAAAAAATACAATTAATTTAATTAATTTAACAAGTAATTATTTTTAAAATATATTTTCTGATCCTATCTACCTTACGTTGATTTTCGAATTATTTACATAAATTAAACGTAACAATTATTATATTAATAATAATAATAATAATAATATATTTTAATATTTATTTTCATAATTATAATTATATCCGTTATAGAGCGTAATATATATTTATAAGACGGCGGCTTATTTCACACATGATAAAAATAGCACTACGGGGTGGTTGCCGCGGCCTTCCCGCTCTATTAAATAGTCACGAAGGATAACGTCCGAGTCTCAATATATCAAACGAGTCACGGACAAGTGCATTTTAGAAAACGCGTCCGTTTTTAAATGCATCGCTCGAGTTATTTATCGAAACGGCAATAATAAACACTTCGAAGGCCGGTTCGTTTCGTCGTTATAACAAGTCGAATGTTTTAAATGTCGACCGCCGCTACCGGACTGTCTTGTAAATCAGTAAGACGATGATGTAGAACTAACTGGCTTATTTATATGTATATGCCACGAGGTGAGAATTCTCGGTCCGTTTTTATTTTATTTTATTTTTTTTTAATGAAACTTCATCGACGGGTGCACGCATGAAACCTATCCGAAAAGTTGACGCCTACATATTTTTATTTCGATGTCATCTTATTTATCATTTATTTAATTCAATACGAATGAAATAACGTTTTTTTTTTAATTAAAAAAAAAAACGATTATATCGATCGCGCACTTTTCGAATCGTTTCAAAATGTTCTTCCCGAGAAAAGCAGGCGTACATAATTGAAAGAAAAAAAGATCGGTATGTATCTTTTCGTGTTTCACTGTCTCTCTCTCTCTCTCTCTTTTTGAATCGACTCATTGAAAACGCTCATTAGGTCATTAGCAATACAAATGACTCTCTGGTTTGTAGTATTACTGTGAAAATCGTGTGTGGGGTGCCGACAAGAGTGTGGTCTTCGTGTATTATAAAAAGACCACATGCAACCAATTAATAATGCAAAATTCGTATGTGCACATACAAATGTAACATATTCTACCAAAAAACTTATACTTATATATATATATATATATATATATATATATATATATATATATATATATATATATATATATATATATATATATATATACATTTATTTGATTACAAATACAATCTGAAAAATAAATATATTTTATACTACAATAATAACATTATCAATTATAATTGAAAACATTTTCCAAATTCGAAAAATGAAAAAGTGCTGATATGATCTATTATATTATATAGTACTAAAAATATCGGTTAACTTTATTAAATTAAAAAAAAACACTTTCATCAATTTTTTTATATATATATTATATATACGATATGTATGTTTAATATAGGAAAAAAGTAAATAAAGTTGAACGATCGAAAAAATAGTTCAGAAGAATTTTTTTGAACGATTTAGATAAGCTTCGATTCAAAGTGCCGAAAAATTCTTACTATTATAGCTAACGGTTTCGTTGTTGATTTATTTATATATTTTTTTGTAGCATATGTAAACATGTATAAAATAATAATAGTAATAATAATAATAATAGATTTAATAAAAATAACAATGTTATTTTTTTATTTGTATTTTTTCAATATATTTGATAGTAGTTTTTATGAAATTTATAATAGCGGAAATATTTCATGTTCTCACGATTTTTTTTCAATTGATTTTTTTTATATTGTATTTTAATTATAAATATACTGACAAGTTTTATATATTGATTGTTATTTGATATAACTTACAAAATAAATACATATATTTTTTCAGTATATGTAATATTATAATACAATTGATTCATTGAATATACAAAACTCTATGGATATATAAATAACGAATGACAATATGCAACAATGCGGAGGTCGCGGACCACACTTTGAGAACGCAGGCGCCGCTTTGCATACGTTTTGATTTACGGTCGGTTAATTGGCGCGCGCCTGTTCAGGGATTCAGGCGACTCGGGTTCGCGGACCATTTGCGGCCCTTCCGTAAATAGCCAGGAGTTACGGTTGACCGCACGACAACTGTCATACAACTGTTCTAATTACGCTTACATAAAACATAGTGCGTGAATGTGTGTATGTGTGTACACGGAAAAAATAACGCGACCGCGAACCTCGTCATTGACTTATCTGATGCGATGATCGCCCTATTAGCTGCCAACCCATTCCTGTGTTCATCGTCGGATATTTTTTAACTAATAGTCCAGCGGTTGTAAACCATTTAATTAATTTCACAATATTTTTATATGTGATTTTTTTTTTTGAAAGGTCATTGTTCTATATCGACAGATGATTCATAATTTCAGTCATCGATTTTTATTTGCAATTTTTTATTTTTGGATCGTTATGTTATTCATACCGAAGTGTGATATTTTTTTTTCTATCGAATTAAAATTCACGTTGCGATCCAAAAATATATTATGCGATAATATATCGCCGTCAAAATCGAAACAATGATAAAATCGGATACGTTACTTTAAAAAAATGCAGTCGTGATGGTAATCTGTAATCGCCGTTGGAAATTTTTCTATTTTGTTCACGAAACGTCACCATTTTCAGTGGGATATGTATGGTATACTGTATTTTTTTTTACGCCTTCTCTATTTTTACGGCGGACGCTCGCGCGAAATAATTCCGAATACAAAACGTGCGCCTTGTAACTTCGAAATCGAGTTACAAAATGGTTATATTTTCGACTCTGTTTTAATCGCGACCGTCGATCGACACGCGTCGAAACGTCCCCGGTTCGTACGAAATTCGACGATCAAACGTTTTGTTGTTTTCGTTAACGTTGGAGAAAAATTGCGCAAAATCACCACCCACAATGAACAAATAAATTAAAAACAAACGGATTGAAAAATTAAAAAAAGTCGAAATTTTCCAAAAAAAAAAAATCAAAACGAAAAAGCGCGCGAAATTGTGAAGTTTCACAATAGACGTTTCGCACCTCTGTTTTTTTTTATTATAATTCGCGCAATTCGAGGTAAACGCGTCTCGTTTTGATTGTTTAAATCGTGTTAAGGCGACGATATGCTGAAATCTGAACTTGAAGATTGTTGTTTCGATGTAGAATCACCTTTAAATTGAACATTTTTTTGTTAATTTCACACGTTGTATTAACGTCTTATATTGCATGTTCGTCATAATTTGTTCTATAACTTGGCGTGGGTCTTGGACGCCTCCGAATGAATATATAAGTTCTTTCTGTCTATGATGATGTTTTTCTAATTGCCCACGCCGAGTGTAGAGCAATCTGCCGTCATATTGTTAAGTCGGCGTTTCCGTAATGTTCACACTTTTCTATGATTTATAAAAATATTACATAAGTTTTCAGTTATATATGAACAAATCTATTTTTGAAATTTTTATTTCATTGTGTTATTATACTTTTAAGTTTTTTGTCTAATTACAAATAAATCATATTGTTCTTACTTACATAACAATAGAAAGTGAAAATTGTTCAAAAAAAAAACTCGATATAAACCACATTGTAAATTAAATATCTAGTAAAACGTGAAAAGTTAAAAACGATGCTAATTTTAAAATTATATTTAATATTTTACACGTAATTAAATTCAAGAGTAATTTTAATAAAATATTATTGTTACTAAAATACATATTTTTTCATATTATTAATGTATTTAATGATATTCTGTTCTAAAATTAAATGAAAATTTTACAATCATATTTAAAAAAAAAACAATATAAATTATTCAATTAATATGTAATCGAATACGGAAATTAATTTATAACACATTACTAATTAATATGATACCAATATATTCAAAAACAAAAAATCCGTATATTTATATTGAAATATCAACATTTGAACCGGTGCTGATGTGAAATTTAATAAACGTCGATTTTTTCTTTAAGCATTCCATCATGGCCGGCAGTTATTAAATAATATATTCAGTTTATTGATCGATGAGCACATAACTTATGGAATTTATGCGCCGAATAAAATTATGCTCTTTAATAAAGTCGCTTTATTGAAGAGCCCCGTCTCAAATTATAGTACAATATTTTATTTTATATACAAACACAACGCTTTTAAGTATCGATAACTCGAAATGGTGCCGATTTTATATCGATATATTATTTTTTTGGCCAATAGAATTTAATACGCAAATATTTTTTCTTTCGACAGATCGTAATTATCGATTTTTATCGAATTTTTATACGGCGCGATTTAAAATTGTAAAATAATACCGCAGCATAATGTTGACGATCGCTGAAAAGATGGGATACTTAACTGGAAGCACTAATTCATTCGGATATAAGTCAAGAAAACCACTGTATTTCTTTAATTGCCCATGAATCGCTTACCAAATATTTCCCAGTAATGTGTTTTTTACGTCGTATAAATGAGAGAAATTTAAATCGAGTATACGAATAACAAACAAAAAAAACAACGTATACAAAAATAATTGAGAAAAATAAATAAATAAATAAATAAAGGAGAATTCGGAACAAAGTAGTCTGGGTTGATTTTTTATTTCTATTTAAAACGATGGTGTAATTCGTCTAATATTATCATAATTATTATTATTGATATAGTTTATATTAAGTAGGAATCACACTTGAGATTGCTCTCTGAATTTTTTATTATTTTTCTAAAATAATTACTAATAACTTCAGTTTTAACTTGTAAATTTGCTTCATACTAATCTATAATAAAATTTATATTGAAATATATTTATATTAATTGAGAATTATGACTTTCGATCTTTATTTCCAATATACTTCTAATAACATATTCAGTATTTTCTTCACGCATAATCGCATTATAACAACACAGTTATTGTATTTGAGTCGAATGTCAAAATCGTCCGGCCGCCGCTTTACCGGTTGAACTTGAAAAATAAAATTAATAAAAAAAAATAACAATGAAATATTCGTGTTTATAATAAAATACTCAACAATATATTATATGTGTCGTTGTACGTTTATTGGTTGTAAATCGGCGCACTTTACGACGTTTCATCGCATCGACGACTCAATAAAATATGGCGTTTTATTTTTACCTTATAAGTGTACAAATTTACGACGCCGACTCGAAAACGGTTCCGTTTTATACGACATACGAAAAAAAAATAGCAATTACACTTTCATAATACTGTCAGAAGATAGCAATTATTTTCATCATATCGAAAAACTTTTTTTTTCCTCTCCAAAGTGTTGTAAAAAAATTGAAACCTCCGAGGATTATATTAGTGTTTTCCCCTTCGTTCTTCTTTCCAGTGAGGTTTTCGTGTTTTACGACACTGAAACGGAACAGTTTCAGAATTAAGTTAGAACATTATGTATGTAAGTCGTCGTAGCTTTGGGCGAATATAATGAAAATTAAAAGTTAAAGTTAACAAGTTAACGCGACGCCGGGTTTTCTTTATAGCGGCGCCCGAAGGCGCTTTTTGGATCTTTTTAAACTGATTTAACGAGACTTCACCGCTTCGGTTCAAAATTAAAATATGTACACGTATTAAATAATATTTTTATTTTATTTTTTTTACACGTCGACGGATAGAAGAAGTCAGATGATTTTACTCAGGTGTGTGAATTTTCTATTATAAAAAAATAAATAAAAACACGTCTCGAAACTTTTGTCTAATATGCGTATAATCCTCTTATAAATTGTTTGTGGTCAACGGTATTAAATGTATTAGTTATATTGTATATACAGTAATACAATAAATTAAATGATAATTTGCATAATCATAAGTCGGTTATAATCATAAAAATACGGCATAAAAATATAATCGTAAAATATGTAATGAGATATGTTGAAAAAAAATACGAATTAAAATCATTGTTAATCACAATCAAAGATTCTCAAAGTACACTATGGTATATAAAAATAAAAATTTTGATACATCGAATAAAAATAATTAGTAATACAATATATATATAATATTTTTGATATATACATATTAATATATGTACACACATATATTGTATAAAAAATGAAAGCGGCGGTCTTTAGCTAGTATAATTATTTTTAATATTAATTACTTGTTAAGCATTTGTAATTACTGTTCAAAATAAATATTATGGTACATGTTCTGTAATTTTTGTGAGTCACTATGCATATTATTCGAAGATTTCCTGGAACAATATTATGTAAGGCGATTAATTATTGTTTTACCGTTATTTTCCATTTCAATTCATACAAATAATAATATCTAATTAAAAAGTACTAATATAATATGAAACAATAACTCCAAAATATTTTCATAGCACTATATTATTTTTTATTAATATTTTGATTTAATAAATATCATAAATTTATAAAAATGAAAATAATACAAATAACCAAATTTTTATATATTCGTTTAAATCTAATAACACTTTTGAGAAATATCATTTTTTTTTATTTTCTAAACATATTAGAAAGTAGTTTGAACACCAGTGATATAAAATTTTACTTAAAAATATCGAAAGTAAGCCGTTTCTCGATTTTTAAATATAATTTAAATTCTCTTCGTGTTTCAGTTTTATGACGTTGGCGAATTTTTTTTATATTACTATAATTTCGCGTAAAATATGTGACTTTTACGCGTTGCTATTTTAATTACAATTTTCGCGAACTTCGGTTTTAATTAAAAAATTGCCAGTAATTGTAAATAATTTTCTATATTACGAATAAATAATATATAATATATTGTATGTATGTGGCCAGGCGTAAAAGTATATTATTTACATGCCAAATGTCAGTATAAATTAATGCACGTACTGTCTTAATGGCATATTTGTCGTTTATTCCTGATATTTATTCGGATTTCTCTAATTAAATAACAAAAACATATATTATTCGCATATTCAGGTAATTATGTTTTTATAATAATCATGTAATTTTAACTCTAGTGGAACTTATCTAATATTTATTTATTTTTTTTTGCATAATTGTAACACAGATATTCCGTATGATAATTTTTGTGTTTAAACAAATTTTTCTTGTTTTTTTTTAATTATATTTTTGATAATTTTTAGATTTGCAATCTACAATTTTAATCAAACTTTTTGAATTTTTAAGTTTTATGATCGTTTTTTTTGTAATGTGAAAATAAAAACGTCAGATTTACTAGTTAATAAATATATTTATATAAAAAAAACTATTACATTTTTTATAATTAAAATTAAAATGGCATCAATTTCTAAAATAAAATCTTAAAAACTCATTTGTATTATCTGAAAAGTATTCATAGGTATATAAAAAAGTTGTCATTTTTCATTTCATTCGAAACGTCTTTTTCTTATTTATAATGCATACAAATTCATAAAAGTTGTGATTGGTGAAATTATACATTTATGTTAATTAGATGATATTTTATAATACATATTTAGTATGGCATATTTTAAATAATTATAAGATACTATTTTATTATATAAAGTAAAACAAGTCGATGTGAAAATTTTATATAGATTTAAAAAAAATAAATAAATAAAACTTTCAAAAGAGAGGCCAAGGTCCTCGTTCAGACGATAATGTCACCGCTTTTTTTTTTTACTTTTCTCTTTCGAAGAAGCAGAAGATATCATAATTTTTTAATGACACGTAGCGTCGTCGGCAAAAGCCGCCTACAAAAAAGCGCCATATTGAGGTCAGACAGTGGCATATTTGTGCATTCGTCGTGCGTTTCTGTGCATTTTGTGCATTTCGAACACGAGAAGCACACACACGCGCGCACATGTACACACACACAAACACAAATATACAAATAACAATCTATGTATTTGTATAAATAAATAAATAAATATTAGTACGTGCGCATGCGCGTGCGTGACCGGAGACGCCATTATCTCGAGAATGCGCCATCTTCCGGCATTATTACAAATATTATATCAGTTCAGTTGAGACGACGTGAATAATGCGTTGGAATTTTTGGCGAACTATGATTTAATTATGCGTGTATTTTTAATTATATACTTTTTTATTTTATTTTTTTTTTTTTTTGTAAACGAGAACCATTGAGTTCTGTTTCATGGCGGTGACATTTTTTTTTCTATCATGAAAGCGCCCGTCTATTCAAACCATTTTTTTTTCTGTTGTCTAGCATTATTTGTTTTCTGTTTTAGTCGCGGTTTATTTAACTTGAACTCATGCAAAATATTTAATAATAGACGCGACGTATAAAAAATAAATATTTAGAAAATGTCGCCTGTCAGAATATTGTTTAAAAATCATTTTTCTTCCAGTATTGATAATAAATGATTTGTTTTTAAATTTTTACTTAAACTTTACCTGTTAAAAAATATAAATAATATTTTAAAGTGGGAAGTAAAATATTAATTAAATTTTTTATATGAAATTATATTTAGTACCATTAAATCAACTATGTATAATGAACATATTGATTTCTAAGTAATATTAATATAATTTAATTTCAACGAAATACGTAACGTGATACAGTTTAGATAATTTATCGATTTGACCTCATATACGATAAAACACCAGTGTCGGACAACTTAAAACGCAGACCACGAGCTCTATCGTACGTATTTTATATATATATTCTTCAGTATTTAGCCGCCCATAATATGATAATGAAGTTGCATTATCGATAAATTTGACGACAATCAGTCTGGTGGAGTGCAGAGACAGGTGCACGTATTATTGCACAACGGCTCTATGTGCAGGCAAAACAATGATTCACTGGTGTAATGTAATATGAAGGCACGTCACGCGCTCGGGATCCATCGAATAATGTTGCATCACACGGGTTTATGCGTGTTGCATATCGCAATTTGCACGAGCGTTTATATATGCGTGCCACATATCAAAATCCAGACGAAAAGCACAGACTGTGCTCCTTGGGGATAGCGATTATTCAATTTGTGTCCGGCGAGTCGTTAAACTCAGGTTCCGGGAAATGCCAGGAAACCGGGCGCCATCAAAGTGACTTCTTAACCCATTGCCGCCCCGTCGGGTTAACTCACGATCATCCATTGTTATCGAATTAATACCGGGAATGAATGTTAAATAATTACGTTTCATCTTCTTACATTTATCCCGAATACATTCTAATTTAATGAAAAAAATATTAACCATTTTCATAACTAAAAAAAAAATATTTTTTGAAATTAATATCGACACGTTGAAATGAAAAAAATAATATTTGTAATACGCGTTAAATTTCGAAATAAACGAACGAAATTTATCATGTTGTTTTGAAAGATCATTCTCTACCGAATAATTAACTGATTATCTGCGTTTTTTTAATGAAAACGAACGAAAAAAATGATGTACGTTCGGCGATAAACAGTGGAAAGTGTTAAAAATCGTGTATCTGATCGTTGTAATACATCGATAAGAAAAACGCGGTCGAAAAGTAAATTTCAACAATTCGCGCATTTAATTGATTAAATTTTTTATTTTTTATTTCTTGCTTTTTGATGAGCGCGCGCACACACACACAAATATTTATAGATTTTTATCAATGATAAAACGTAAAAATTTTGAAAATTCTGTTCACAATTCAGCATTGATCTCCGATACGGATCAAGATTACACGAGAACCGCAAGAGGAACATCCGAGAATTTCACGCCTTCAACAATTACAAAAATAAATAACCGAAATTACAATTGTGCAATTATTTCGTCAATATCTTCAAATCCTTATTAATATAATCTTTATACGATCGTATAAAATGAAAAAAAATCTTAAAAATTAGAACGTATACTAAAAACGTGACCTTATATAAAATGTGAAAGACGCGAACTTTTCGAAAGTCCCTCGCGTACGAACGGTTAAATCGACCGGCCGTTCCATTAGCGTACATTATGCGGCTTTTTGCATAACGCTTTTGTTTTTATTGTTGAAAAATAAAACAAAACGAATTTAATACAACAACAAAACAAAAATAAAAATAAAATAAGCGGTGAAATCGCATTTACTACTGGTTCGCTATAACTGAACGCGATCGTTATCAGAAGATGACTATTTCAATTATGCGAACATAAGTTCCATTTATCCGCACCGTGTTTACCTCTCTTTCCATATATATAATGTATAATATATGTATATACGTTTTCCGTTCTAACTGTTAAATCGAAATTCTATTGAATTAATTCATCGATCGAACGAAATATTGGCCGAACGTGATTAATTTTGATTTAATAAAAAAAAAATAATTAATTGATTAGTTATGTATTCTTCATAATGTAGATTCATCTTAATTCATAATGTATTTTAATAAATCATTAAGTATTATATTACACTTTTAAATTATATTATTATTTAAGATTTTATCAATTAATACTTATCTGCAAGCTACTTGCACGTACTATGAAAATTATATAAGCACAATTTTTGAAGTGAGATTTTCACACTTCTTATTTAAATCAAGATTTTTGATGTTAAAATTTTACAATACATATATGAAATATTAAAATGAAAACCACTTATATTTATGATATTGAATTTAAATATAATAAAATTTTGCTAAATTATTTTCTTATATTATATAAAATGTTTATTAATAATACGATTTAAAGTAAATATAGAAACACTAATTCTATTAACATATAACTTTTATTTAATATCGTAAAAATAATTTATATAAATATTTTATTAAATTACTATTTATTATAGTTTTTTAACATTATTTTTATTCAATTGTAATAGTATTATTCGTTGAAATGGATTATAAACGCTTTACCAATATAAAAAATTCACGATAAAAAAATGTAAATTTACATTTATAGCAATTTAATAACAAATAAAAATAATATAAATATTATTATATTTGCGTGCCGCGATGGGAATTTTCGATTTGCACACTTCGATGGGTTCGGTTTTCGTGTTGGCCGTGCGTTCATATCGAAAATGAAAATCGTGTTATTGTTTTTTTTTGTTAATATTTCGTTTTTTTCTATTAGTGTGTGTTTATATATAAATATATATATATATATATATATATATATATATATATATATATATATATATATATATATATATGTATATATGTATATAATAATACAATATCGTTGTTATTATTTTATTTTAATTCATTTTCGAAGATTGATCGTACATAAAAAAAACGAACGATAGCGATCTCTTTTGCGCGACCGCGTCGAAGAAAAATTATATAGATTACGCAAAAATCAAATTATAAATATGTGTGTGTGTGTGTGAATTTTGAAAAAATAGCGTTGATATATTTATAAACGTAGATGGTTAATCGTTTATTTAAAAATGTGTGAATTTCACTAGAATTTCAGTCGAGATTAAATCACTGAGAAATACTTGAAACGCATTTAGTATTTATATTTAATAAGAAATTATACGAGTTTACTTAAGAAACAGAAAAAAAATGTATATATATATATATATATATATATATATATATATATACATGCCAGCAAATCCAATTTAGCCATTTAAGTTTACAATTAAGCAAGTCTGACTTAACGCGGACCGGATTAAAGTTTTACTAAACTTCGTTAACAAATTTCAGCGATGGTGAAACAGTGATAACGATGTTAAACAGGGCGAGTACGTCGAGCTTTTAAACTACTAATGAAGTTAAATTTTCAGTAATAGGACAAGAAAATCTCACGTTGTACATAAACAATGCCGATAATTGATAAGCGACGATTTAAATTATTGTAATTTGCTGATAATTTACGGACCCTGTACAATAGTTAACATTCTGCATTTAACGCTATTACTTTATTAAAATTACAAAATATATACATTATTTTATATATATTTATAAATAAAATTTAATATGGGATAATTTTTTTGTTTATGTAAATGTATTTTTATTGTAAAATACTTGATCAAATAATAATTTTGATAAAAAATGATATTTTTATATTATATAGAAAGAGTTGGGCGTTTGAGAGATCTGAATATAAAAATATTTTTATTAATATTTTTCAAATGGTCATTATAAATGTATGTATATATTTAGTTATATTATTATTATTTTTAATTATTAATATGTATTGTCGATCTGTGGTATCAAAATTATGGATTGCATCCGTATTTTTTATTTTACATTATAACTGTATAATATAATTTTTACGATCTAAATATGGACGAATATAATAAAAAATATCCTTAATTTCGTTTCGTGATCGAAATATGCAATATCGCTATATATATATATTTTTTTAGTATAATAGAAATATTTTAGAATTTCCTCGAGTTCATCGTGTGTGTCGCTCGCCCATGTACAAATATGAATAATTTTGACAGGAACCACGTATTGCAACAATCAATCAGCCTCTCTAAAGCGTATGACGACTGCATTATAATATAACGTAATCATATAAATAAATTGTGTATTTTCCATTCTGCCTATTCGGATCACGTCGCGCATATCAAATTACCTAATACTTAAGCTATTTTTTTCCTTTTCTTCTTTTTCATTTTTTTTTTAACTGTCGACCATTCGCTCTTTCGACCATACCCCCGCATGAATAGGAATGTTCGAAATAATGAGGGAACATGTAACGAAATCGATCGACAATGAATAATCAATCGTTTCGATTGTTTATTGATGGTTAATGTGCGAAACGTACACGTTTTTTAATTAATTTTAAATACAAAATGAAGCCTTTGAAACGCGTCGTCTGCAATACGTAATTATTTTAAAGCTTTTTCTTCATTATGTCACACTATTGTGTAAATTTTAAATGTATAATTGATGCTTTAAAAAAACTTTTATCGTGATTTGGATAAAATATTATATTGATAACAATGTGAAATTATTGCATTATAGATATATGAATTCAATTTCGATAATTACGATCTTCAACTACCAAGTATAAACAATTTTTTATCTAAAAATAATTAACATTACAATGTCCTCGTACATTTTATAAAGTTAGACGACAATATTATTAAATATATGCACTGAAAGCCACAGCAATTTCGCAGATATAATGACGCGATAAGAACAATGCACGGATTGCACATTTCTAATTGCACGGAAATAGTATATGCATGTGCATTCGCCCTTGTCAAAGTGAAACTCACGATTTTTTCCAACTCACCCTTAAAAATATACATGTGGACTACTTTAAATTCAGGTCATTCGCGATAAAATCGATTGACGAATTATAAAAATCAACTACATTTTAGGTTAATATCGTTGAATATTTAAGATATTTTGATAAACTATCAAATATTATATATAATTGAGAATTCATTATAATTATAGTTATATATCAAACACTTGTTAAACATAAATAATATTTTAATCAACACAATTACTATACTATATATGGAAATAGTAATTAATGAATAAAAACACCGAACGATGTTTTTTTTAACAGTCGTTATTTTGTCAATGTCATGATTTACGACGTCGTACAAACGAACGTCGGCGTCGAATTCGCATTCGGAATCGTCAATTCGCAGGACGTCGCTCTTGTGCCTTCACAAAGAGCGTTACTTAATATAATTAATATGGCACAAAATGCAAATTATAAACATCCTCTTGCCTAAATGTGTGCGTGCGTGAGTTTGTACGATACTTATTCTTATTATTTTTATTTTATTTTAATTTTGTTTTTTGAATCACGCGCGTTAACTCTCCCATTCGCGGAACTAATTACTTACGCGCCGTCGCAACATGAATCGTAATTATTCGACGATTTTTCGAACATTATTTATTGCCATTTGCGGCGGACTCGTGTTGCATATGAAATCGAGGAATTTTTTCGGAATTATCTAATTTTCTCTCGCGAGTATGCGAATTATAATTTATGCTCGTATAAAATTTGCGACGTTCGTCGGAAGTTGATAGTTAATCGTTATTAATGTAAATAACGCACGAATCTATATATGAAATTTTAATAGCTTGATTTAATAAAATTATTATTTTTATTCAAGTAAAATGAATATATTTCAAATATAAATATAGCTATTTATGAAATTAATGAGTTGATTTTGAAAATTTTAATTAGTTCTTTTTGTGTTAGCTCGAAAGATGAGCATTAGTTTTAAAAATTTACGCCAATTATATAATAATTGCATTAAAAATATTTAATTCATGTAATAATAAATAATTAATTAAAAAAGAGTAGTTAACTCTAAGACTACTTTTAGATAAATATATATATTTTTTTGTTGTTGAGGAATTTGAACATAAGTATTTTATTATAATATTTCTGAGTTGAAATTTGGAATCTATTTACTGATCAATGACATTGTATATAAAAACTTTGTTAATATTTGTTGTGCTTACATTTATTAGTATTAATATATCTATATATTTAGACCTTTATTTTTTTATTTTTTATTTTTAACACGTTATATGAAGATATATGGTAAATAAAATACAATTAAGCAGTTTTATTACATAAAGATAAGACACATTGTGGTACGTTTCGACTTTCGGATTTTTATCAGCGCTTTTAAAGTATTCAAATGGGGTCCTCGTATTTCGTCTTTGCGACTAAAAAATTCGTGACGTGTCATTCGATTCGCATCAATCATACGATGGGTAAAAGCGAAATTCGTTTTTAATTAGTAATTGTTCAATGCGAACACGTTTATTTTGGACGCCATCTTACATACATATAGCGGTCATTATGCTTCCATGGCCGCCATTGTTCGCAAAAAAAATCGATTTTCAATTTCTTCGAACGTTTCGATATTCGAAAATATATCAATACGTAATCTGACCTTTGATAATCCGACTTCGCGCTTTTTAATTAGATTTTATTTTATTCATATTATTATAATTAATAACAAATATAATTTATGTAAAATAATATATACATCCCCTTTTTAAGAATATATCTATATAGGCGCACATCGGTAATTAAATCATACTAGTAATTGTAGAGTTAATACTTGAAGGAATAATAGGCCGACACGACAATAATTAATTTTAATTTAAAATTCGCATTCGGAAATCAACGAGTCGTATAGCATTTATTGTGCGTGAAAAGCGCGGCAATAACAATTAATTAAAATATTTATACGTTTAATATTTATAAATATATCGCTACGTACCATTCGTATAATCACACCTGAAAATATTCAGTAATTGCATTATATTATGTTTCGTCATTATTGTGTGCTCTTTTTTTAAGACATTAAAAATATATTTCAGTCATTTCCAGGCTATATAAAAATAATTTAAAGTTTTTGGAACTTTAAAAAAACTTTCTATGTATATATAATATATATATATATATATATTTAATATTTTTAACATTTTATAGCAAAAATTAAAAAAAATATTTTAATGTTGAATCGTTAAAAAGTTGTTATTTTTTTCATCGATAGAAAAAATATCATACATTCTGAACAATTTATATAGAACTTATAAGATCATAATTTATACATCCTTATTATTAATTTTACCGTCACTCCTTTGAAAAATAATTATTTTTTTAATTTTTATTTAAAATCTATAATTTATATTGTAAATATGTCTATTTTAAAAACAGTTTTGTAACATTTACTAATAATTATAATAAAAATCAATTTATTTCATGTTGCGCCTGAAAAACAAACAACACGGAAAATCGCATGGAGGAAATTCTCAATTTTCCGCGCGTGCATTTTCATCGACGATATGCAAAAATATTCCTAGTCGCTTTTACATGCTAATTTTAGCGCACTTGAAAAATTCACCGTTACGGCAATTTTTCATTTTTATCCACTTATTTGCGACGCGTGCGCTTTTAAAACTTGATTTACGACGCATAAATATTAACCGCGATACATTATTGTTAAATTATACCTGTAATCGGTTCGGGCTGCATTTACTTGACAATTCTTCATATTTCTTTTTATCAAATTCGCTTTATAATTGTGTATTATGTTTTAAAACGATTCTCGCACGAAAAGATATCGATATATTACACGAACGAGTCGTTAAGAATAAAATTAAGAAAGAAGAAAAATAAGCGAATATATAATATAATTTATCGTTGTTTTTAATCGATGTTTTTTAATCAATGTTTTGAATGCCGTTTCAAAATGTGAGACACGTCCGATTTTTTATTGCTTTGAAATATTGTTCGAATTTATTATTATTCGTATTGTAGTCATATTTATTATTATATCATAAACAATGTCTTATAATAATCGATTACATAATCTATTCTATTATAATCAAAATTCACAAATGTTTTATATATTTATAAGATTTTTTCAGAAAATCATATTAAGCCTATAATTATTTATACTACAATTGTAAAATTTTTATTTAAATTTTGAATTGGTAGAGTTGTATAGAGCTGATGATTCGCTCTCACAAAAACTTGAAAGGACATCCTCATTTTTTATAAATTTATTACGCAATCAATATTATACATCTATATTATTTATGGAATAATTCTTAAAAACAATAATTTAAATGGAAACTACAAGAAAAAATGTATTTACGGCGAGCTCTCAGAAAACCCCAGAATACTTTTAAAAATATGAGATTCACAAAAATTAAGGTTTTAAAACAAAAATATTTGAAAAGGGAATAAAAAATTATGCAAAAATATTTTTAGTGGATTTACAAGTCCAAAAAATGGGAAAAACTTTTCAGCAATTTAATATTATTTATTATAAAGTATTATATAATAAATATGTATTTTTTTAAATATTTATAAATATGATCAAGCATTAAAAAAGTTAAACAAAATGTGAATTCTGTATTAAAGGGAAAAAATAAAAATATGATAACGAATTTAACAAATATTTAAAAAATGTGAAATATTTACGAAAAATATCAATCTTCAATAATACAATAAATAGCACATATTTGAAATCGATCGATTAAAAAAAAACAAAACGGCGAAAAAAGAATCGTTTCGCCGTATCGAAGAGAGCGACGCTTTCGTCGAACGCTTTAAAAAGGGACCGATACGCGTTTACACACACACACACACACACACACACGTACACACGTTATAAAATATACAATACAAAAGGGTATTATAAAGAGACAAAACGCACTCGTATGCATCGTTTTATATGATTAATTCATGGCGTAAATATCGCAATTAATTGTAATTCAGACAAGCGAGTCGGCAGCGTGTCTGTCTGTCTGTCAGCGGTAAAGAGCCCGACAATTGTCGCCTGCATCCTAATCTGAGGAATCCATTAGCGATTGTTGGCCGCCGCCGTTGTGGTATTTCGACGGTCGCTCTTTATATATATATATATATATATATATTCTTTTCATTTTTATTTTTTTCGATGCACATGCACATACCTAAGACAATTCGACATGTCACGTACGTCATAAAGTGACTCGTGTGACCCGATCCGTCGTCGGTAAAGGGAATTGAATCGAACGAGTCCTACGATTGACTCTCGACTAACGTCCATATCGTATTCTTCAATATTTATATCGTAAAAGCGATATAATTAATTGCCGCTAAATGGTCGATTATTTTGTAAATGTTTGTTGTAAATTGATTCTCGCATTTGTCATCGAGAGTGAACAAGTGTGCAAAGTTTCAGCTCAATCGGACATCGAAAAGTGCTCGAAAAATGGATTACAAAATTCCACCCAGACAAACGGACAATTGAAACGTATATAAAAGTGTGTAATAAATCGCTTTTAATATTATATATAAAATATTTAAAGTCTCGGCTGATAATTTGGGATTGTTGAAAAAAAAATGTAGTAAAACCGATATAATAAATATATTTAGTTCAAAAGTTCATATTCTCTAATCCGATTAAAAATCAGCAATTTCTTGGTACACTAATTCTAACGTCATAAATTTAATAATTAATTCATGCAAATGTCTTGATTATGACGAACGTTTTTTTTTTATAATTTTTATTTTTGAGAAACGAAATTTTTCCACACCCGCGAACGTTTTACGGAAATTAAACAATACACAGCACTTTTTCCTAATTCAGAGATGCGAGATTATTAACCATTAAACTAAAAAAATAATAATATATACACATATCGTCGAAATTAAATCGTTAAACGTTGCTAAACGGGCCATTTTTTTCACGAATCATTTATCACCGGATAGCGTTTTTTAATAATTTTTGCGATAAGATTTTCGAAATACACATAAGGAAATTGCACAGGCAACATAATTAATCGACAATTATGCACAAGGAGGCGCCCTGCGGCGATGCCTGCAGTGTCTTTCGCGCTCGGACGCCTCTGTACACCGAAAGTGCTACTATGTTAATTTCCTCGTACTGATAATTATAATTAGTTTGAAGATGGCATAAATACTTTAACATGTAAGCAATATTGCAACATTTTATCCTATAATACTATTATATAGTTTATTATATATTAAATCGGTAATTAAGAATAATTAAAACATGTGTCATATATATTATAATTCTTTCAATAAATTTCTTATTAGTAGAAAACCATATTTAAAATATAATAATGATTTTAACTACGCTATATCTAAATATGTGCGAATTCGCTTATCGCTTCTGAATACTAAAATCGAATAACCAAATTTGAATTGCTGTAAAGTGACAAAAAAAACACAGTTATTCATTTTTTGGTCGTAACTCAAAGATAGAAACGTAATACTTATTTATATACGATTACCTACCCGTTTGGAAAAAAAATCAGGAACACACCAAGAATAAATAATCCGACATATTTCAATATCGTTTTGAAGAAAAAAAATAAATAAGGATATTTATATGCAATTAGATATCATTAATTTTATTATTATACAATGTTTATCGTTTGAGAATATAAATATATTTATAACATTAGTCATTATAAATCTGGGTCCTTTTTTATGAGTCTCTTAGTTACTTTTAATATCCAGTGCATTTATAAAACATTAACATTATATTTTATGTACAATATATTTTGTGAAATCGTTGTTCGGGTTCTATAATTTTTAATGATTCTTATATATAATACAGATAATCTCAATCGACAGATTTTTTAAGATAATAATAACGATCTGTCATAAAAATAATTTTGCTATAAAAATATTTAATGCGTATAAGAAAAGAAAAGAATGCGATGCGGGTAATTAATTGCATTCCGACGATTAATCGTAATTGCATCGCAAAAAAAAAACGCAATATATTATTATATCGGATATTTCATTCATTTTAATTTATAAATCACGTGATTATAAATATAATCTTTGATTATAATAATTAATCGGTGTGTTTATTTTTTTTTATTCGCAGGTAAATAGGCCTTTAACGATGAAAAAGGAGGGCATACAAACTAGGAATCGAAAGCTGAGTAGTAAAAGTAAAAAGAAAAAAGGTGGCGCATGTCTGGCTTTAGGAGGCGTCATGGGAGACATAATTAAACCCTTACAGGACTCCAAGGGTGGTTTTGGAGCGTCGCCTTTCGGTACGGCTATGGGTGATTTTGGTAAGCATATTTTTATATTAATTTTAAAATTTATATATTTTTTTTATTGCGTGTTATACTGAATATATTTTAAACCTTTAGGTCAACATGGTGCTCATTTAGGCGTTCATGCTGCTCATGCTCACATGCCCGCCCATTGGTATGGAGCTGGTCCAGCGCATCAACCCTTTGCTGCACCACCACCAGCACCACCAGCCGCTTACCATCATCACATGACTGGACTTACCTCCCTCAATTCTATGGTAATTAAAATAAATCTAATAATAATAATAATAATAATAATAATATTTTAAAGTTTATTTTTGTAAATATTGCAGTAGTACTAATATATAATAATAAGAAATACATTTATAAACTAGTTTAAAATTTTCTTTCATCATTTTCAAACAAAAGTTCTCCAGTATTCATACTTATTAATACTATTGAAAAACGAGATATCTTTTATCAGTAACGAGATGTCTTTTTATAGAATTTTCATTCCAAAATAAATCCTGGAAAGTAATATTTATAATTTATAAATTATTCTAACTTATTTTTTGATATAATAAAACAAATTGAACGCGTAATTCATTATATATATGATAGACTGAAATATTTATTAAGTAGAATTCGACATTTTAAGATTATATCATAGATATTAAAATCAACCTTGAATAGGCTTTAACATAATTAACAACAAATATCTTTATGTTTTTTTTTACAGTCTGGATGGAGATCAGAATATACGTGATGAGCTGACGACGACTGCTTTTCAGGGAACAACGTTTCGGACAACAACCAAACCGATGTAAATAGTGTTGATATGAACGGTTTCCGAAATTCGTACGATCCCTTTTATTTGTTGTATGCGAGCTGTGTAAATTAAATTAAAATTATATATATATATAAATAAATTAATTAAATATATAATTAAAAACAAAAAAAAACACCTAAAAATATAAAAACCGATTCGGTTAAATATATATATATATATATATATATATATATATATATATATATATATATATATATATATATATATACATATATATATTATAAATATGAATGTGAAAATTATCTTTTATTCTTTTTATTATGATTTTTTTATTTTCACAACTTTTATTAATTTTGCTATAATATCACTTTATTTTTTTTTAATTTCAAATTTCATTACGGACATCTGTAAAGTTCACGTCGTTTATACAACTTTTTTTTAGAATATATTTTATAATATATTTCACGATTCAAAATATCAAAAGTTAATTTTATTGAATCTGAATATATATATATATATATATATATATATATATATATATATATATATATATATATATATATATATATATATGTGAGAATAAAGAAGGATAATCTTACAATTATATATCATCATATGTTGATTTTTATATTATTTTATAACCTTAATAAAATAACATTTTATTCAATAATACCATGAAATTCAAAATCATTTATTTTCATTATGTATAAAATTTATCATAATTTTATATGCTTATTTAGTTTTTAATATTTTTCATAATGCAAAAAATAAAATTTGATTTTCGTTAATTATTAAAAAAAAACGTATATTATACATAATGTGAACTTATCAGATGACTTTTGCGTTTTTAACGTCTCTTCTTTTTTGATGAGGTTTAAAAGTACAAATACTATATGTAATAGTTAAAATATTAAATTTTCTTTTTTTTACCGATCGACTGTTTTTTTTTCAATTTTTAATTTTAATTTCTTTGACAATTCATAAATTATTCATATTTACATATAAATATATGAAATATAATATGAATATAAAGACTGGTACTCCAGCTTATTGTGTAAATAATGTTAAATCAATTTACGTTTGGTTTTTTTTTCAGATATTTTTTTAATATGTATAAATTGTTCATTTTTTTTTAAATCCAAAAATCGTGGCCATATTTGTTTAATAAGAAATATTAAAATTATTCATTGGTTAAATGAAAATATTAAAATGTACTGTGACCGCACACAACGTGTTAAACCGTGCTTAAAAATATTGAACGGATTTTTTTTAATTACTTCTATTTGTTCATGAATTATTAATGTATAAGTTCGTGTGTTCATTTTTCATTATATTTTACAATAATATTTATATATTTTTTTTATTTGACGTTCATCTTAAATTATTTTTTATATCGAAAGTCATTAAGAATGAACGTCTGATAAATTGTTTGTACTTTTTACATATATATAGATTAGTTAAAAAATTGTTTTCAATAAAATATAAAGAAATTTATCCGTTATTTACAAAATATAATAGGAAATAAAAATTCGATACATGTCAGTTGTGTGAGATCATTTTGCTTTTGCGTATAGAAAATAGTTTATTTTTTACTTCGAGATTGTAAATATGTGTTTTTATTTTCAAATCTTATATAAATAAATACAATCGGAAACAGCATTTTAACTAATTTTGTATGTATAAAAGAATTATTGTGAGGTTAAAATACTTAATCGTATATCACAGTTTTTCACGCACAAAAATAATCATTATTTTTTTCGTTTTCATTTTATTATTATGGTTTTTTTTCAGACTTTTTTTCATTGTTTTATAAAAATAATTAAGCTAGGAATCCAATAGAAAATAAGACGTTTTATTGAATTATTGAATGTAAAAATAAATGAATTAAAAAAAATGAGTATCTTGCGACTTTGATTAATATTATAATTAATTTTACAAAGTCGTCATATTCAACTATGTGAACTAGTGCAATGGGAAGTTTTAATTTATGTATTATAATTAATATTAATATTTTGTATTATTGTTGTGTTAAGTTGCGATCGCTCTGTAGTTTGCATACTTGAAATACAGGGTGTTTAAATTATAAAATGAATTAATAATTTTATACTTGTTCATTCTTCAACATACCAAATTTATATGCATTTTCTATTCTTTTTTTATATTGTTTCATAATTTGCAATTGGAACAAATAAAATTAGCAGTATTATTTATATATAATTTTCGATGTGATTTCCATCTTTAAATTCTTTTTTTTTTGTTCGCCACTATACTTATTTACGAATGGAAATTTTCACAACAGGGTCATTTTTTTCCTTATATTTTCTATAAAAATATTTTACATTCTTTTTTTTAATGTATTAATTCATGTTGCTCCTTTATCGCAATTGTAAAACTGTGAATGGAAATTGTTTCGCGAATATTACATGAAATTTGTGATATTTTTAAATATACTTTTAAAAATTATTTTCTGCAATAACAGCGGTGCCACTGGGGGGACAATGATGATTAATATTTTAGAAAGCTTATAGTTCCATTTTTTCTCATAAAATGATGCATAAACGCTTTAATGATTACCGACGACTTAATCGTCGGCAACTAGTCGACAGTGTATAATATATATTTTTTTTTAAAAGCACAGAAACAAAAATATGATATATACATTATAAAATAATATTTGATTACTTTTGAAGCGATCTGCATCAATATTTATCCCTAGTGACGCCACTGAGCGGCAGTATTAATTATTAAATATCGTGCGCACATCCCAAAAAACCTCGTAATTGCTGACTATCAGTTTTCAAAGAGAATTGATTATAATTGAAATTATTATTTTCATTCCTCCACGATTATAAAATCAAACCATTGTAATAATAATATTGACACATCATTGTTTTTGTAATTTGATATATTTGTATATCAAAAAAAATAAATAAATATTTCTATGTAAAAAAAAAGATACAATTTGGTAATCGAAGGAGTATTATAAATAAAAAAGACTATTATTATATCGGAATTTTAACGTGAGAAATTCAAAGGGCATAATTTCGTTAACTTGTAAAGCACCTCGTGTAAGATCAATATTATTGTCAATATTCGACAGTAATATTGCTCATTTGATATTTTATATCGAATACAGGTCGATTTTAATTATTTTTTTGCACCCAATATATTAAATAAATATTCTAATTCAAACATATTCCTATATGCAGGATTATTATTAATTGATATTAAATTTATATTTCATTAAAATGAATCGTTACAACGATTATGCCCGTTGAATAACCATTCTAGTTGTAAGATTTGCCCATCGTGTGATTGTAGTTATAATTTATAAATAAATGAAAAAAATTATAAATAATAATCTAGTGTATTTGATTTCATGTTAGTTATTGTATTGTATTGTGGATCGCAGACAGAAACTTGTATTATATTATTATATATATATATTATTATATGAACAATTGAATTATAAAGGACAATTATATACAGACATTCACATATGCGAAATGAAAATGACAACAACAGTGCATACAAATAATGATAATAAAAACATGATATTAAAAAAAGTCTTGTTTTTCTTTTTTCTTTCAGTTGAACCCTTCCATAAGTATTTTTCCTGTTTTTTTTTCTCAAAACAAAATTAAGTTAGATATATATAAAAAGTATTTTATTACTGAACTTATTAGATTATCAATCCAAATAAATCATTAATATTTAAAAGTTGCTCATATATTAATAAAAAAATCAAATCAAAATACGATAAAAAGTTTGAGAAACACAGATTTATTATTATTGTATTGCTACTTATTTATTTATAGGAAAACATTTCAAAAAAAAAAACATTGAATTTCGAATACAATGAATGCGGTTTCGACAATGTAAATAAAATTGTGTACAACGTTGCTTAGCTTTAAATAAAAATCTCTTATATACTGTATAAAATGCAATCGAAAGCACCCTTAAAATTATTTCCACTTCATATATTTTTATATCAAAGAAGCACAGGGATGTAAGTTTATTTTATAATATTAATTCAGTACAGCATAAAATAGCAATATCCAATAAATTGGTATCATATTAGAATTATTTAAAAAAAATACTATTTTATTTTATGACTCTGAGATAAAAAAATATATTATATAATTAAATCACTTTTAATACCGAAAAGTGAATAAATGACTATCGTCGAGGGTTGGTAAAATATGTTCATGGCATTCGAATAATAGAGGGAGATTATTGGCTAAATTGAAAAATCGCTCATGCGAATGATGAGGTTAACTTTAAGCCGAAAACAAGCATCCCCCAGATTTAACCACTAGTTTTCACAATCTTATTCGAACGCGAAAACGAATGTCAACCCTATTCACAATAGGGTAGTTCTATTATAATATGAAACGTATTTAATGAAAACGATGTGCATTTTTCCGCTATTGTGCGCTATAAATTAATTGATGCTTAAAATACCGTTAAACTTGCCAATTTACGTAAAAAAAATATATATTTGTGATTCTTCATGAATAATAATCTAATTATCGTATTCGATATATTTTTTTTTATATTTTAATGATACTGTATAAAACGAGTACATGTTGAAATAAAAATTAAAAGAACCGTGTTAAAGAATGATTACGGTACAGGAATTCTTTTAAATTCAGTGTTAAATATATAAAATATTAAATTTAAAATAATTATATGCTTTTTTTATTAAAATAGATTTTTAATACAAGAATATTTATCTTATTTTATGACAAGACATTAATATTGAATATCGATTATGTGTTTTTTTTAATTTATAAATATATATTTTTTTAAATCTTTAAAATCAAATATTAATTATTTAATTTGATTGATGAACGATCTGTATTTTAAAGAAACTAGTAATATCATATTTTTATAGCTGTAAGTCTATTTGAATTTTGATTTAGTAAGTAACATATATATATAATAAAAACTCTCAATTTTGGAAAAAGAATGAAAACATTTTAAAAAACAATGTTTTTTAGCAATCAATATTTATTGTACAATTAAATATCATTATACAAATATTTTTTAATATACAAATATATATATATATATATATATATATATATATATATATATATAAATGAGACTTGCGGCACATCGAATATTTATATCCTCGAGGCGAAAAATCGAAACAAACGCACCGAATTGTATAATATATTATTAAAAAAAAACAACAACAACGATAATAACAATAATAACGATGATGAAAATAATATAAATAATAAAAATAAAATAAAAGAATCGTACATGAAACGAAAGAATAATAAAAAGACAGCAAAAAAAAAGATAAGAGAGGAGAAAAGAGGCAGTCACACACAAAGTGCTTCTCTCGACGCTGACTATGGCCGTTATAAATCTTTCGGTCCCCAAAAACACACCCCCACCCGAAAAACGACCACTTTGATATAAATATTTATAAGAATTCTACGTGTGTTGTGCGTGTATATATATATATATATATATATATATATATATATATATATATATATATATATATATATATATAATATGATGATAATAATAATAGAAAAAACAGAAAGAATAACGACATCGCACACACGTTTTGTATACGAGAATACTCACCGGCATATTATTATGTGAAAGAATTTCGCTTTAGGGTTCATTTGGCCATAATCGGACACCGAACGGTGTGATGTATTAAAAACTGACCACCTATATATATATTTACATATACAGACTGTACTAAAAAGATGCGTACGTTTTTATTTTATTGTCTGAAATTGAAAAATATATATATAATATTCAGATGTTTATTACAATATTGTCATAAAATAATTTCATTAATCTTTTTGATGATGGATATTTACAATTATAAGTATTTTTTTTATTTCCATTATAATGGAAGAATCTAAAAAATATAGATCAATACGAATTTGATAAAATATAGAAGGTATCATAATTGTTTATTTTATATCTAATTAAAATTCATATATCATAATAAAGAATAATATATTTATAATTATATATATATATATATATATATATAAAGTACACATATATAATATGCATTAAAAACCTAAAAAAAATGCCGTTTAAATCATATTAATAAAAATAATGAATAAGATTTACGTACGCTTCTATAAATGTATTGAATTTACGTAAAATATTAGTAAAATATAGATATTAAAAAAAAAAGTCAAATGATTAAAGCTATATATATATATTTATTACAATATTAACATTTTTACAGAATAATAGCTTAGATATATTTTTTTTACATTGTTATTATTATGAAATATATAATAAATTTATTTTTGAAATAATAAAACGTTATCGTTTTCATATTTAACTACAAAAAAGTACGCATTTTTATTGCACAACACGTATACAAAAATACAATATATTTATATATATATATATATATATATATATATATATATATATATATATATATATATATTTATATGTATAAAATTGTTGGTATACCTTTGGCTAACCCGGGGTCTTACACGTATTGAATTATTCAAATTGGTGTAGTCGGTGTTTGAAAATGATAACGTAGCGATTGTTTATGGCCAACATTGACACGAGGTGTTTCGACTGCACTTTTATTAATGTTCCATACGGTGGTTATTATATTAATTTATATGTGTGAATGTGAAAATTAATTTTACATGTCGATTTCCAATCGAAACCAAATGAATACGAAAATGTGTTATAACGATTTCATTTTATTTTTCCTTCTAATTTTCTACGTTATAGTATAATTATATTTAAATATAATTAAATTTTAATTTTGCTAAATAACTATTCACTGAATGTATATAATACGATTAATAATTAATTGAAATTTAATTAGCGCAAAGCGGATGTGACACTCGTCGATGTGTATGTAAAATATTGCACCAGTTTATCGATTTAATTGGATAACGATAGAAATGTATCTTTTGACGTTGGATAACCAGTTAATGTTGCTGGCATTTCCTGGAAAAGTGTCTATATTTCATTTTTAATGCCGCTGTAAATTGAAATATGAAAGATGGTAATAGTATATAAAATATAAAATGCAATAAGTCATAAAGACGCTTCATATTTTCATGTTGAATGAAAACTATAAAAATTCAATTCTATTATATATAATATGAAATACGTATAAATTTTTTTAAATATAATATAATATTAAATTATGATTGTCTTGCGGATTCATCGCACTATTCACGCTATTAATTATATTGTATAAATTATACAAATTGCCCGTTTAATACGTATACTTGTATTATGTATGAGAAGACGTCTTTTGTTAGTATGAAAGCTTCAGTCGCACAGTATATGGTTATTATCATCGGTCGTATATCACGACACTTGCCACGATACAAGGGGGCGGAGGCGCTTCGCCCCTCGGGGGCTCCGATACAGCTGCCCGGGCCCCCATACCATCAAAATCAACGATCAAAAAAAAAAATACCAATCACACCTACAAAAATCCATACAACACACTTTTTACCAACATACTATTAAATAATAACAGTGAAAGAATTATATCGAACCAATTTGAAACGGTTCAAATCGAACGTGAATTAAAAAAAAATGATAATAAATATACGACTATATTATACATACATATATATATATATATATATATATAAATGTTATAAAAAATGTTTAATTATATATTTTTGTTATGTTATGGTAGTGAGTTTTGCTAGTACGGTTAATTGAGATGTAATTCCATCGCGATTACCGTGTGCCACATATTAATGCGAAAAATGTCTCAATATTCGACGATATTTAACGAAAAAAAAATATATGTATAATTTTGTAATTTCCCATTTAATTATGTTGCATGTAGAATTTACTTATCATATAATACAATCGTTCACAAAGTTTAATCATTTTATGTTATTTTATAATTATTTATTATTCGTAAATATTGAATTTTAAATAATATATGAACACATAAATAATATTATACATTTTAATATAATTGTATATGGGCGTATCTAGAAATTATTTTTGAATATTATATAATTATAAAATATTGAAAATATATAATATATAAGAAATATTCTATAATTTATTGAAAAAAAAAATCAAAAATATCTCAATGTTTCATCAGGGCATTTAAAAACACATTAATAAGCGTGCACAGTAGGAAATTACAAAAAATATATATATAAATATTATGTTTAATTTAATTTTGTTGTTATAATTAACACGGCGCATTAATCACGTGCGCATTATCAATCATTGTAGTTGTGTAATCTCTTCTTTATAAATAAGAACCGTTTCGGTAATATTTCTCATTATGTGCCACTTTCCTGTGTTTTTATTTTAATAATATAATAATTATATTAAAGCGACCAAGTTAACGCTGTTGTAATGGTTATGGCAATTTAATGTAAATAAATTAATATTTATACAAAATGACGACCGAGTGTAAATATATATATTGTATATAACGATTTGGAAATCGTTGCAAAATTGTATTTTGTAAATTTTTGAGATAATTTAACGCGTTTTATTGTAAAATTATTATATATTGACACACGTGTAATTATTTTGGAATCACTGATAATTTATAAAAATATTTTTAATATATACTTATTATTGGCAATGTGAGAATTTTTTGTGAAAAATAAAAATATTCAATCTTTTATTAGGTAAATTTCTTAATAATATTTGATAAAATTGTATTAGAAATCAATAAATTATCTTATAAAAACAATAGTAGAAGTATTAGTTGAATATACACAAAATAAAATAAAGTTAATAGTATAAAATTGAGTAAGAAACTAAATCCTTTCTTTAATATTAAAGACTTGATAATTCAACTCTTTTACTTAAGACGTTTTGCGGTGTTTTTAGCGATTTTTTTTTACACGAAATTCATAATTCATTTTAGTAATTTTCTTAGAAAAAAATATATTGTCAAGATTGTCAAGCTTGAACTAAAAAAAAAGTTTCAAATGCCAAAAAAGAAGTTCGGTTCTATTTAAAAGAGTGTCATTTTACGATTACACAGAAAGAGTGGGAAATTTTGTTACAAAGAAATAAATAAACATTCATAGTCAAAGAAACAATAGTTTTCACATTAATCCAAGTGGTGACCAAACGGCACCTCTCGCATGTAAACGGTTAAAATTGATATTTTTATAAACTCTGCCGATTTAAAAGTCTCTAATATAAGAAACAAAGAATCAGAAATAATAGTGAATATAATCGAAACAAGTATAGCAGAAAGAAAAGGTGAAGCCGTAGCGATAAGGGTCACCAGATCGATTCGGATTCGATTCAGAATCAATGACACATGTAAGTACGGGGATGCGACCGGTCGTATAAATGCGGATAAAGCACATCCACCCTCTCGGAGGACAATATTTATTTTGCCCGGGGGCGACAGGGGGCTCAGCCCCCGTACGAAAATAGATAAATAACCGGTCAGATAAGCGAAGGAAGACGGATGCCGTTGCTGGACACACGAGACACTAATGCCTCACAACAAAATACGAGTGCACAATTTTTATCCAACACTTAACTATAATCCATTGCTTGGATTTCGTTTATTTTATTTTTCCATTTTAAAAATTTTTCTACGTGAATTTAGTATACACCGTATTATATTTTATCTTAGATAAATATTTTCTATAGAATCTTAAATATTTATTTAAATTTATAAACGGATATAATTACATATATCCGATAATGGTAATCTTACAAAAGATTTTTCAATAAAATAGTAATATATAAAAATTATCTATTATAAATATCGAATATTTTTATGTTGGCACACATGTTCAAAGTTTTTTTTTTATATATAAATAAATATATAATAATAAAATATTCATATGGGTGGGCATGCACGCACGCATTGTCGAGATAAGCATATATAAAAGTATGCTTAATTCAAACTCCCAATTAAATTATTGTAAATATTTAAAATTCAACCATTAACGAAAAAAAAAGTATAACATATAATTACGGGCTGTCGACACTTGTGGCGAACAAAACACCAATAATTCATATCGATATAATTTATACACAAAACCATAATTATGTGCGCTACGAAAAGCCGCATTTTTCATTAAAAATATCTAAAAATCCACACACAAAATATATATCATTAATTTGTCTTGAAATAATCTTGTACATTTTTCACTCACCTATATTTAGTTATTGTTATAATGTGAAAAATTCATTTTATATTTATTAATCAAATTTATTAAATGTCATATAAATTTTATATTTATATATATATAAAGTCAAAGGTTAATCAAGTGAATTGATATATTTATTAAATTTAAAATATTTAAAAATTATAATGATACATTATAAATTGTATAATTATATATATATATATATATATATATATATATATATATATATATATATATATATATATATACATACATACATGATATAAGACAAAGCGTGTATAAGATGGGTTCAAAAGTGATCCCCTAAATCTCCAATATGTGATAAAACAAGTGTACTGCTAAATCGGCCTCCGGTCACTTTTATGTTGGTTCCGGGAAAAAGGTCGTTTTTCTTTATAGTCCTGTATATATATATATATATATATATATATATATATATACAACATGCTTATGTCGAAGGGGTGACATGACACCCTTAATATTATCGTTTACCTCCCTTTTCTACCTCCTTAAACGCTCTTATAAAATTCGATAATTTAGATAATGTCCGCCATTTATTCAAATATAAGTATGCAATTCGAATGAAACGATATCGATAATGTTTTATAACCAATTAGTTAAAAATATAGCTCGATCGTTTACATTTTTTTTTTTTTGGTAAAAATTTATTTCGTTTATATAAAATGATCATAAATAAAAAATAAATATATATATAATATTAATTAAAAAAATAAATTCACCGAAACTAATTAATAGAAATTATTACAGAAATTCGTTAACGTATTTACGAATACCTTTCGATAGCAATTTTACCACATTAAAATCGCAAGAGCCCTCAATTATTCGGAACAATTTCGAGTAATTTAATTGCCACGAAAACCGAAAAAACAATATGAAAAAAAAACTATATAATAACAACACTAATAATTTGGTCAATTGGAAGTCATGGTTGTTGACGTGATCCACCGTGTTTTTTTTTTACCATAAAAACGTGTAATTTGATAAATTCTTATCAAAAACCAAGCGCTAACGCCTCGTATATGCTTTGTTCCATCCATGGGCTCATTAATTACTTAATTTATATATAGAGAAGATGTACGTACTTTTTTTTCGATATTGTATATATTCGTGTGTGCGTGCGCAATTATGCTTAAGTAAATTCTAGACTCGTTATATTGGCCGGTATCTGATAAAACGATCACCCTGTATATAAAACGAATACACGTATGTATTTATTCGTTATATCTGAGTCGGATCAGATTTAACTATTGTTTCGTCGTTAATTAAACGATTCGTGATGATTGTATTTAAATTGTTGCTCTTATTAGTTCGTCTCGTTTGAGCCAATTTTCACTCTGATGTAATACGTGCTTCAATTATTATTATTAATTATATACTAATATTGTAATCTAATATAACACTTTATATTATATATATTTTTTAATTATATTGTATGGTGTATAAAATTTTATCTATAACTCGTTCTTTTTGGAGATGGAAAAAATACTTGTCATTTTTTTTTTGTTTGAAGATGAATTTCAACACTAAAATATATTATTCATATATTTGTGAAAAAGCATAATCTTCAATACTTCAATAATCTTCAATATTACAAAAACAAAAAATGTCTAAAATTTCTATCAGTACCGTATATCAAAGTGTATCAATTAGAATAGGAAATAAACAAGACTTTAATATTTTGTTTTGATCTGGAAAATTGCTAAATAGACAATATTGCGATCTTCTATTTGAAAAGAAAAAACAATTTTAAAAAGTATGTAAATATAATAAAACCCATCGAGATAGATAATCCTCGTGCTTTTCGTGTTACATTGTTATGTCTTAGAAGGGACAGGACATAATAATCCCGGTCATCATCCTTCCTCTCGATTGATCAACCCTTCGAAGGGACGATGTCAGTAAAATTAATCCTTTCCACTGATTCCAAACGACAATTTTCTAAAACAAAAAAAAAATGTATAAAAGATATAACGCAAATAAATAAAAAACAATTTATTTATTATGGAAGTTGGATAAGAAAAAACAACGAAGACAAAAAAAATACGAACGTGAAAAAAAGAACGCGAAATCAAGTCGAGTTTCTAATTTCGTAATCGTAATCAGTCAATTACGAATAAATTGAGATTGCTTTGATTTGTTATTAAGATTGTGCGACTTGCGCGTGCTACGTGAACAAAAAAAAAATGTAATTACTTAATTACGTTTGACAGATGCAAATCACATACGGTAATTTTCTAATTTTGTTTTTTTTTTCGTGTATGTTGTTATTATTTTGTAAGATCGTAACGTTACGAATTTTCCATTTATCCGCGCTGAATAATTATTTTAGAATATCGTTGTAATATATGAGTTGTATAATATTAACAAAAAAACACGTATTACAATATAAAAATTGAAATGGTACTAAATAATAGATTTATAATTATGCAACGGGTGTTTCAGGATAAAGTCAATTGATTTTTTAATTTAATTTATATAAATAATGACAAATTTTAGATATTTATTTATATTAGAATGCAGTATAAATTTTCATATTTTTTTAAATACCAAGTCGTTTGTTATTTATTTTAAATCAACTCCTATTAATTTTAGATAATTTTCATATGTTTTAAAATATATGCAATAATCTTATATATTAAAATTTTAATTCATAGTAAAATAAAGTCTATAAAAACATTAATTAAATTATATTTTGATTGCTATTGATCACATTTTTGTATAACAAATTGTATATCATAAAATATTGTTATATAATAAATAAAAATATAGTTCAAAATTTAATTTAAAAAAATATCATATTTTATTATAACATATTAAGAATTTTTCAATGGAAATTACTTATAAAAATTGTACTTCAATTTAATGATACAACTAAAAGAAAAATCAATACTTTAGTAAAATCAATTTTTTAGTGCTCAAAACAGTATATTTATATATATAACATATTTAGAATTTATAAAAAAAAATGAAAAAACAAAAAATAATATATAGGCAAGAAAAAAAATAGGTAAAAATAATAATTCACAAGGGATAATCTCGATATATTTATACGGCATTATGTATCGGATTCGGCATGAAAATATTCGAAATTCGTTTAGGCGACGATAAAAATTAAGTCAATTACCGTTTTGATCGGTGGATACGTGATTATAACGAGTGCGATAAGAGCTTATCAATCATACACTGTTACGGATTACAGAAATTAAATATTTTTTTTCGTTTCGCGTAGGAAATTACTCAATCCGTGCCGAAAAAGTCATTAGATTTTACGGCCGATAACGGTAAGTGCGTGATTTATGAAATGGAAACGTTCAAAAATATGTACAAATATATATATATATATATATATATATATATATATATATATATATATATATGTATATATATATATATATAACCTTCTCACTGTCTAATTTATTTCATATTGTGATGTTTCTAAATATGTTTGCGCACAATTTTGGCGAATTTTTATATTATATAGTGTTTATTGTTAAATTAAACAGGTTGATTCATGAATAATATAAATATTATTAAAACTAAATTCTGTTAAAAAAAAAATATTGATTAAAATATTAACATTTTCTTTTTACTGACGAAAGTATAATTTAAATGAGGTAGGTAGTAAAAAAAAATAATACACTTTTTATTTATAAAAAAGCGATGTTCAATTCTTTAATAAAATACGATTATTTGCCTTCAAATATTTTTTTTTTCAAAATAGAAAATTATTAATCCTTTGCTCTCGAGACGTTTCGCAGAGTTTTTGGCAAATTTTTTACTCTAATCTAAAAATTATTATACAAAAAATATAATAAAAACTTTTATATTTTAATATTTTACATATCTCTGCTGTTTAGTGGTTTTATATATACTATAAGAATTTATTGAACAAATTTCAAAACCATAAAAAAAATACATTTTCTCCACTATTTCAGTTTTTTTTTAAATTACATACTGACGTATATTGATCTACACAAATGTATTATCATTTCGTATTTATAAAGATTAAAAATTTTAACTTTAGTAATCCTTCTAGCAAAATTATCAAGGAACCAAAAAAAGTTTCAAACTTTCAATGTCAAAAATGCAGTTCGGTTTGTGGTTACTTTTTTAAAAATGATTTAAAAAAGTTTTATTTTATCTAAGTCGTAAATATCTAAGTGGTGACCAAACGGCACATCTAGATTGCAAAAGATTAATATTCGAAAAATATTATTTTATTATTCGAACAATTAATCACAATATAAATATTTTTAAAATATATATACATTTTGAAACACTCTATATTGAAAAAACGATCTGTCCATATATGAATAGAATTTATTTATTTACAATGTACAAAATCGTAAGACATATATGGAAGACGACATTCGAGAGTTATGATTTTTTTTATACTTTAGTGGAAGGTAAGAAAAAACATACACACAACAAACAGGTGAGTCAGCTGATTATTCTTCACCTGCCGATACACCTGTGCAACAAAATAAATGCTCCTTCGCGCAATTGATTGATTATTGTGCTTCATTTACTCGTTTCTTTTTTTTATTATTATTATTATATTATTATTTTTCAGTGACAATATATTTATTATTGCCTTGTCACAGTGAAAAGTGTACGTGTGTAAAAAATTCATTATTTTTCCATCTATAATATTTAATTGAAAAAGTTGCATCAAAACGAAATATTATTTGAAATATACACAATTTTTTTTAGATTATAAATTTTATAAACTTTCCTCTATATATCATTTAAAAATTTCTTAAATTTTAAAATGTGTCATTATAATAAATTATATATTTTATAATCATATCTATTTTTTTCTAAAATATAACTCTGATTTTATTTAATCGTCATTTTTTATCGTATTCCATATAAAATACTAAATTTCAGATCTCTATAGAAAATAAAATATTTAATAAAATTCATCTATCAATTTTATAAATAAACTTTAGATATTTAGGTATTTTTTTATTGATAGATTAAAAATTAGTAATATCATTTAAAAATATATAAATATGGAACAAATTTTTACAAACACACAATAAATGTTATATATATATATATATATATATATATATATATATATATATATATATATATATATATATAAATTCTTGAATTATATTGTATTATTTTATCATAATTATATTATAGTAATAACATAATAATATATTATATTTACATAAATAAAATGTTACTTAATTGTAAAAAAATATATGAGAAGTCGAGCAAATAAAATATTTACTCCCTTGAAAAAACAATTCGCTTTTATATACATTTATATTTTATATAAAAAATAGTTTTTCTTTTTCATGGATCGTTTTGCAGTCGCATTCGTGACATTCCTAAAGAATGCATACAAAAAAGTGATAAAATATATTCGTGCAAGTTAATAATAAATGCACATACACACATATAATAAATTAACATTTGTCCTTAAATGATATTTAAAATGTGCGAACGATATTTACATGTCATTTTTATTCGCGAGTTGTTGTTACATTTATAATATATATATATATATATATATATATATATATATATATAAATGCAAAATTAACATATTAAACAGATTAAAACGTTCGATTAATGTGTAATTCGCATGTCACGAATTTCGCGTATGGAAAAATTCGAGTCCTTCATACATAATTTGAATTACAATTATTTTTTGTCTATTTATTTTATTTTTGAAGAGGTTCGTTTTGTGCATGAGAATTGATGAAATTAATATAATACTTTATTATGCTATTTAATTATAGTTTTTATTTCTCTAAAATTATATTAATTCAATTAGGTTTTATGGTGCTATTTTGAGTTTATTTATATGAAATTATTTTGTCATAAGCTCATATTGTTTTTCTTTTCAAATAAAATTATATTATGTCTTGTATTTTATATATATATAATTTATTTATTTTAATAATACTAGATTTCTAATTTATTACGTTTTTCTTTTAAATCAATAATTTTAATTCAATACAATGTTAAATTTTAAAATAATAAATTTAATTGATACAGGTAAAAATTTTAAGCAGAAGTTTAATATACAATAATACATATTTTTTAATGTATCTTGTCGAATAAATATTAAAGCACATATTTCAAAATATTGACATATTATTTTATACGATTAAATCTTACTATAATAATATCAAATTTATATTTTTTTAAAAATAAAAATATATTTTTACAATGTTAAAAATATATATATATATATATATATATATATATATATATATATATATATATATATATATATATATATATATATATATATATATATATATATATATACATATAAAACAATAAAATGGTTGAATTATGATATATTTTGTTAAATATTAAAAAAAACATAATTCATTAATATTAAATGATAAATTATACGGTAAGCGAATTAGCGCTTTCTTTTAACAATTCCACCGAAGGGTTAATAAATTACAAAATGCATTCGGGTAATTAGCGCAAATTAGCGGTCGACTTTAAAGCAAATTATTTATTTAAATTTGGCTTCGTGCAAAATAATAAAAACAATGAAATATATATATATATATATATATATATATATATATGATGGAAAAAAAGTAAAATCTTGATGAAAAACCTCGCGTATGAAATGCCAAGTTACACGTGTACAATGGGCGATGATATATCAGTGTTTTATTTTAATGTGCACGCTTTACAATTTTGCTAAAAAAAAAAAGATGTAATCGTATTAAATACGACTTATTTCAGAAGGTAATAATGAAAAAAAATATATGTATAATAAAAAAAAAATTTATCCGAATGCGAAAGTGTGAAGAAAATGAAAACGCGAAATTATTTCATCGACGGTCGCGGCAAATTAAGATCTTAAATAGATTTTTCTAGATTGTACAAATTAACTTTCCATTTTTTTTATAATTCTATATTTTACTACGTTTTCCAGTATTTATATATATATATATATATATATATATATATATATATATATATGCATAATATTTTTTTTGTTGGAAAAGCCAATTTCGTTTTTAATAATACGTGGCATGTCGACACGCATATGAAACGAATTAATATCAAACCGTAAATAATAATAGTTATATTGTCGTTTCGGCTTTTGGTTTGTAATTATTGATAATGAAATAAAATTGTCTTTTAAGCATATTTTTTTATAGTTATATAATATTCAAGATTTACTGAAATGTTCGCAAAAGTTATATCTTATAAATTATTCTGAGCTAAATAAAATATATGATAAATTAAATTTATTAAAAGTAGATAATAAATATAAAGTTATTCAACGTAAAAATATTTAAAAATTCATGAACGAATTTTTTTTAACATACAATGAAAAATCTTTATATATTATATTATAACATTATATATGAAAAAATGTGGATAAATTAAACATATATCTCGATTTTATTCAACATACAAAAACCTATGATTGATTGTAATAATCAGAATAATAAATTTTGATCTGCTTCATTTTTAAATAATTTTATAAATTAAAATTATTATTATCTATAATATATATATTCACAGATATATTATTATTATATACACAATATTTAGATAAAATAATCATACTATCATAATAAGCATACTCATCTGAGATATGATAAAAATTGGCAACATTAAAAATTTTATTTTATAATAAACGGAATAATTAAAAATTAATTATTTATTAATTAATATGTGCACATGTGCGTGTGTATTATGCGGCTAAATATATGCAGGTGAATTATAATGATAAATTGTTAATTAAAATTCTATCACGTAATGCGGTAAAAACGCGATCAATCAATCTAAACAAACAACCCCAACGTTAATAAATTTAACGTCGTTTTTTCATTGACAACTTAAATAGGAAATCGTTACAATTATTTTTTTTTATAAACTAGAAAACAATTAAATAAATCTTTAAAATATTAATTATTATCGAATGCAGTGTTTTTTTTTTTCAAATCTAAATTTGCATTATTTTGGATTTATGAAAAGTTACAAAAAGCTAAGTGGGTTGTTGACCGACTTCATAGCCGGGTGTTCGATGTCCAGTGTTTGGCTACCTGGTTTTTGGGTACAGGTGTATCGGCGCGTGCCAAGAATACCCCCATTTTACACACACACATATAAATATTACAATATATATATATATATATATATATATATATATATATATATATGATTATGTATTGAGTGTACTGGTAATTATGTGTCCGAAAACTTTTTCCATCTTCACGTGTGACAGGTGAAATTTCACGTACGTGTCCCAACTATAATCAGTAAGAGGAAAAAAAAACGTGCAATTTTCGACGTTAAGTTACATATTTGTTCGTTCATTTTAGTCGGTGTTTGAGACTCTTGCGACGGGTAGTATAGATGAAAAAAGGTTTTTTTTTTCTATCGCGGTACCTTTGGAAATTTATGTATTTTAATGGATATAAAGTGGTGTTTGATATCCTCGTGAGTAATTTTCCATATTTACGAATGACTATAATCATGAAATATTGCTTTATAACATTTGTGTTTTTTTTTTTTTGTATATGTATAAAATTACAGTTGAAAACAAAAAGCGATTATTTTTTCTACTAAAATAAAAAAAATGCATTTATAAATATAATACATAAAAGTAGAAAAAAAATATTAACATATTTATGAAAATTATATTTTTTTTATCATTAATATTTATATTATTTAAATGTCAGAAATGACCATCTAATTTTTATCTCTTAATAATTTAATGCAAACTTTTTAAATTATCTCCTCAATGAAAGTTAAGGATTCTTATTACTGTTTGAGGTATTAAAAATCAATTCTTTCCTTATATTTTTTTTTTATAAAGTTAACATTTTTTTAAAAGTTTTGCGCCAAACTTTTATCTATTTATTAATTTAATTAAAATTGTATTAAACAAGTAAATAAAAATTATTTCTCTTACCAAAATATCCTTTTACACTTAATTAAAACAATCAAATTTACTGAAAATTAAACTTCTTAAACTAAAAACACATTAATTATAAAAAAATATATATTTGTTAAAAATAAAATATATTAATATATTTTCCGTAAAAATTTATTACCGGAAAAAAATAAAATTTTAATAAAAAAAAGCTTAATACTTGCAAAAAAAACTAAAACTCGCTCATAGAGCCATCTATTGAAGAAAAATAAAATCATACAAAAATAAATCATTTTAAAATAAAACAAAACTATTTCAATGTTAACTAAAAATACATTTTTTTA
Source organism: Leptonema lineaticorne (assembly GCA_024500535.1). Classification (NCBI taxonomy): domain Eukaryota; kingdom Metazoa; phylum Arthropoda; class Insecta; order Trichoptera; family Hydropsychidae; genus Leptonema; species Leptonema lineaticorne. The sequence goes on from JANIJI010000017.1 coordinate 8,575,979, forward strand.
TAACATATACTATTATATAAGCAATAAAATAAATTGAACCGCATCACCGGTTACATATAGTTATCATTGTTACAACTCGCAGTTAAATTAACCTTTAAACTGCTCCCGTCGAACAGCGGGGGGAAGAAATTCGTTTATAATGAAAGGAAACAAATTGACCAAGGACGATTCGTTCGAATCCTTTTTTTAATTCACACACACACATCAAAAATCATACAAAATATTCACGAGGCGAGCAGTGGTTAAAGATACGACTTCTTCGGCAAGGTGTACGAGGTACGTTCGTGTCTTAATAACACATTATTTCCATTATATTCGGCGGCCATAATGACGGACAGGTGAAAATGTCGAGGCACCCGCCTCAACACACGCTCATTTTCATTTATACCGATTTTAATGTTTATCTATGTGTTTGTATTAAAATAAATATTAAAAAAAAAATACCACACCCAAACTATAAAATTTGAAATCGCATTCTATAATGAAAATTAGAGAAATGATTTCTAAAAATAATAATCTCACTCAATATTATATTTATTATTAAATATTATAAAAAAAATAAAAAATATATTGATTATAGTTTTATCATAATAATGAAAATATTTTTAATTATATTTGATATTAATATATTTTTTTTAATTTTTATATGTGTAAGAAAGTATAAGTTATTGCATGAAAGGACTGTTGGCGATTGCACCTGATTCCTACTTCCGGTCTAACGGTAATACTTTACGCGTTAAGAACGACGAGGGTCTTTCTTAATCTCGAAAAAAATCCCTTTCCATAATCAAAATCCAACATTTGTCATTAGCGCAGTCCAAATATGTATAAGGATTATTTTTTTCCCCGTTCAAAATATAAATCATAATATAAAATATTTACTTTTATAAATCAGCTTTGAAAGTTTGTGCAATTTTTATCATTTTTTTTTTATAAACAGCATAATAAATAGCAGATGTACTCTTCTAATTTTATAAGAAATTTGATAACATTGTTTAAGAAATTAAGATGTTTATTTGTTATCCTATTTGGGGTGGAATGAAAAATATGTTTACTTCCCTATTTTTAGAATATCAGACCAGGGATAAAAATTTATAATTTTTAATTTAAAATTTCTTATATATATATATATAGTAAAATTATTTTATAAAAATAATAAATTCATTACACAAAGTATTATATTATAATAGAAATAATGTAAATTACATTCGTTGCGGTTTCTTCATATTTCTACACCGATTTTCAGCAAAAAAGATTCTTCCATAAAAAAAACTGAATGCCTAAAGAAAAGAAAAAAAAAGAAGAAGAATATAAGAAAGAACACTAATCTAACCCGTATATAATGCGATGTGAAATTCCAATTTCACGCTCGTCTCATCACAAACGACCATTACGAACCGATACCGGAGCGATTGAAATGTTAATTTATTTATTAATTTATCATCTATTTTTTTTTATTATTCATTCTAAACTCGCACGCGTTTATAAATAATAATAAATATCGAATAAATGAAATCTCAATAGACATCAATTAATTTTCACCGAAGCGATTGCATCGCGAAAGCGCAATAATAAATTCATATAAAGCCGAATGCGAATGATATATCAGAAATTATGTTGTTCAGTCTCTAAAGTGTAACGTGACGTTGACTGATATAATTATTGTATAAATACTGAACACCGTTACATCTCATCAAATTTAATATCTAATATAATATAAGAGACAGGGGTGATCAAATTTTATACGAATAAAATTGAAATTCATATTAAAGTTTCTATATATCGATTTCAATCATCCATTATTCATTGAATGTCACGTATAATAATTATAAAAGATGATAATTCTGAACTATATTTTATAAATTTACCTTTTTTTAAATAATATTTTTTTTAATAAATCAAAAATATAATTTATTATCGCTTAAAATATTAAAAAAATATAAATTCAATTTATTATTAAAATTTATCAACTACAGCTATTGCAATATATAAATATAAAATAATATTTTTTTTTATAATTTGATCACTTCTGATACTTTTTTTTTAATATTAAACGACGTTGATCAATAGCACAATAATTAACGGTAAATTTTTCCGCGTTACGCTCAGTTTTGTTAATATTATTTTTATTTTATTATATTAAATAAATTCGTCAGTTGTGAACATTAAAATATTAAATAGTATTCAAAGTTAATGATGATAATAATTATTACTCTAAAGTTGTTCTGCTACTGTTCTGTGCTTTTTTTTTCGTAACAAATTAATTATGTTGATTTTTATTATTGCGTATGAATTATTTACATGTAACACAACTGCCGTGCAATTGAGTGAATTATGACTTTATTTTCACAGAATGATAATTAATCATTTTGTAAAATGTATTTTTTTATTTAATAATATTTATGTATATGAGCTAGATTTAATATTACTTTTTTATATTTCTATATTTCATTAATATATTTTTATTTTTTTAATAAATAAAATTTACTAGAGAAAAGTGAGCTTGAAATATTTTATATTAATATATATATATATATAATAAATTAAGAGATTTTTTAAATTAAATATCAATAAAAGCAGTTTTAAGATTAAAATTAGAAACTTGTTACATAAATAAACATATATCGTTAAATTATATATGGAATAAGAAAAATATTGCGAATCATTCCCAACTTTTGGAAAATAAAAAAATCGATATAATTCGCATAAAAATATAATTAAAAATATCAAAAAAAATCATAAAATTATTTCGCAGTTAATTAATTAGTCCCTTTAACGCGGCAAGGTGTAATTTCGTCATTAATGACAAAACACAGTTTTTGCCCGATTATTACAGCCGGTTCGACGATAAATTCAGTATTTGCACGAATTTATTTTTTTTCTTCTTTGTACAGCCGGAAGCGGTTAAGGGGTTGAAATATGTGCGTTTTAAAAATTAATGACGGTGATCGAATTGCATTTATGCAAATTTTTGAACGTTATTAAACATGCATTAAGAGCGACTTGTCGTGTAGTAATTAACCGAGAGCTGTGTAAATTTTGCGGCGAAAAAAATATATATAATTTTTCATATATCGTTTATTTTTTTTTCACTCTTTTATGATGTGTATCCGTTCTTTTATGTTTATAATAAATTTTGGTTATGTTGCTTTTATTACATAATACATGATAGATATTTTATCTACTGCTTTTTTATCTATCATATGCGTTTTTATATATACACGTACTTTACAGAATTTTCAAACTGTATAACGAGCTATATTCGTAATTTATGAAAATTTTTAATATTTTATATTAAAAAAATGGAAATTAAATATTATTTAATTTTATTCGAATAATATATTTTAAATTTAAAATTATAAATTGTACTGGTCGTTTTTAATGTACCATAAATTTAATATATATATATTTTTATTTTCAAATATCTAGTTAAGTATTTTATATATTTAAAAAATATATTTATATATTAAATATTTAGGAATTCAATTTAAAATAAATAAATAAAGAATAGATTCATTAGAAGTATCATCGTTGATTTAAAAAAAAAATGAATTTAATTGTAATATGTAAACACGCTTTATGTATGAATGGTTATAAATTGAAATTTAAAAATTCGCATACATATAAAATATTATGCGTCATAAAATTGTATAAAAGAGAAATTTATAATGTACATTTATAGTTCTTTTATTATAATTAATTCGTTTTAAATTTACGATACAATAATTGAAGCGAATATAATTGAAACACCCTGTATCTATATAAATATATATATATATATATATATATATATATATATACATAGCAAGGTGGATGGACTTGATCGTTAACGTCGTGTCGTGTCTACGTATAATGAGCGGTCGTAAAGAGACGAGCGAGCTTTTCGCGATCGCTGCGCTTTTCCATTAACGTTTTACAACAGGCAAACGCCTCTTCGGCCGAAAAACCCCGGGTTCGGGGTGTGCGAGGGACGGCGGTAAGAGGAATGAAAAGCGGGATAAAAAGCTACTTTCTTTGTCGTTCACCGTCGTAAATCGGGACGGTCCCGATTAAAGGGAAATTGTGTTTACCGTCGCGAACGCGAAAAACTGCGACCGAGATGGGACAATTTCATGCCTAATCTCGTCTCCGGTGAATTTCAACCGTACACCCGTACCCGTTCCTTGCCCCTGTCCGCTTTATAATTTTTTTTTTAAACGAAAAAAAAAAATACGCAAAAATAACGGGTGCCCGCCCGCTTTATAATGTAGCATTTTTAATAGATTTTTCGTCGTGATTTAATATATGCGAACCGGTGATGTGGAGACGATGCGCTTTTACATTGCAGTTTACACTCGCGTAATACGTTTTACATTGTTGACACAGAACTTTATATACACACATGTCGCAGATGTTCAACCTTTTCATACTTAAAGCATTTTAAATTAATATTACATATACCATATATACAACAATATTAATTCTCATACATATATATTGATTACAATATTTCAATATGAATATTATTAGAAAATAATTATATATATATATATATATATATATATATATATATATATATAAACGATATAATTTCTTGTAAACAAAAAAGTGTATCTATATAATGACGCCCAAATTGAAACCGTATTATCGGTTTAAATATTTGCACGCGACAGAAGAAAAAAATAAGGCGAAAAAAAAATATATATATATAATACGGGTGAGAAAACGAAGGGAAGAAATATTATTAAATTCTTAAAGCTTTCACCCTTATGCATACAGAGTATGATATTACAATATAAATATATTGCGATGTAATATTATAAATTTTCGTATTTAATACGCGTTTTTACACAAAGCGTTTTAATACATTTATTATCGCGATCGACGATATGGGGTATCGTATTTTATATATTCATAATGTTTTTTTTTTTATATTAGTATTATGATAAATTTTGATTTAAATATATTTAAATTTATAATATTGATTATAGAAATGTCATTTGAAAAGAGCTTAAAAATAATATTAGACTTACAGAAGAAGAGTACATTTAATATCGAAGATTAAAAAAAGTTATTAAATTTTAAATCAATATAAAAATTAGATAAAATCTAGATAATTTCCGTCAAAATATTAATTTAATAATGTTTATAAATCTTAGTTCATTAATGAACTTAATCTAATCTTCCATATAGAAATAATTTATATTTATATAATATAAAATTTAAATAGTATCGATATATATAAATATGATTATCGTTATTATTTATACGGAACAACAATATACGATTAAATATACAAAGGTTTATGTTAATAATGGTATAGCGGCCATATTTATTATTATTAATGTTAACATTATATATATATATATATATATATATATATATATATATATATATATATATATATAATATTTGCATCGTTGTTAAAACGGGCGAATCATATGCGTCCATCTGGGTCGTTATATAAGTATGGTATTTTGTATGACGATACGGTCTGGTTCGTGGGTCTAAGGCGTGGATCTGAACCCAGATACGTATTGAGATTCCATGAAATGGCTCAGAAATTTATTCTTCGGCCACATTTGAATATCTCTTTAAATTAACACGACATCCCCCCATCGCCGGCTCTCTCGGTTTGCTCGTACTTTTATTTTTTTTTTATTATTTTTATTTTATTTTTTTTTTAAACATCCTCATCTACTGTGCCAGGTGGCAGATACTCCTCTTATTATCTCGGATTTTCCACTCGCTTTCATTTTGTTGATGCTCAAATTTTGTTTTTATCGATATCGATTCGTATATATTATATATTTATTTTATTTTATCGATGCGTAACGAAAACTATTCTTTAATTTATATATTTGATGAAATATCTATTTTGGACGGAATCGGTGATTATAACATATATTAAATACTTAAACACTGTGTATTTGAATAATAAATGAAAATTATTTTAAAATAATCATTAAAAATAATTATTAAAAAAATTAAGCATATAATTATAATATAATATTAACAATAAAAAAACCATTATGACAAAGGAAAAAAGTACATACAGGTCTTTAACGCGAATCTTGAAGAAGCGAAGGTGTTAAAGATATTCGATTTAAATAAAGAGAAAACACACACACACAAACACACGCCTAACTAAAATATTCGTTCTGGGAATATTTTAATTGCCGATAGCCTAGCGTGTCTTACATGGGATTCTGTGGCGAACGATTTCGATTCCGAGTCAGTCCCGGTTCGATACCGGGATCGACATCATTAATTGGGAACACATTCGATTCGTTCGAGAAGAGAAAAAATAAAAATAAAATTTTCGGGGGGGGAGGGTAGCGGACGTTAAACGACGGTCGAAAAAATGAACGTGAAAATAAGAAGAAAAACGAGCTTTCCGACGGGGGGACAAAAAGTGGCACGCATGCATTATACATAAAAATAAAATCAATTTTTCTTTTCTGTTTGAAGGCACGCGCTAATGACGATTTTGACCCACTGTTGTCCCTTATCGTTTTTCGATCGAATCGTGACTTTTTTTTTCAAATGTAAAAATGCACTAATAATCGTTTATATATAATTTTTATTATTATAATATAAAATAATTATCGGAAAAATAATATTAAACATTTTGTTATAAATATGTCACATATAAAAATATCAATTTAGTCATCGGAATGATCGAGCGGTTAATTCACATATAAAGAAGAAAAATACTGCATCTTATAAAATAATTATGAATGAGAAATAAATTTTAATATTAAACCAAAAAAAAAATTTGCATAATTATATATTTTTTTAAATATTAAATTTATTTAAGACTATCAATCAAAGGTAAATTAACACCGTCGACGTGTAAATAGATTGAATAATTGCAACTGTATGCAAAAAATAAAAAATAAATAAAAACGCGCGTACAAACTTCAATTATAAATGGTAATGAATGATTTATGCACATTGAAAGTTTTTAACCCGGGGAAAGTACGAGTAAAATGTAAATAAGCATAATCATAAAAACGGTTAAAGTATTTAAAACGAAAGGTTTAAATTAAATCACGTCCAACGAATGCGAGAGAACACACGTATTATAATTTAAAAGCCTTTTACGCTTTTGATTAATTTTATGTCTCGGAACCCGAACCGAGAAAGTTTATGAACGAATTCGACGAAAGCCGACTGTTTTCGTTCGTATCGATGATCTTCGACGAAAGCTAGCGATCGTCAACATTTTTATATTAAAAAAAAATCATACTAAAAATATTCATGGATATCGGATTATTAAAAATAGTGTGCGTTAAATCATTAGGTGTACATGTTTTTATCATATATTTAATAAAGATAAAAGTAAAAGTTTAATTTCATATGTTTAGCGTAAAAATAGGTACATCTGATTTTATCAAAATTTATATAAATTGAAAAATAGTATAAAAAATCATATATATATATATATATATATATATATATGTGTGTGTGTGTGTGTGTGTGTATGATATATATATAGTTTTAATAATCGTCAAAATTGAAGGAAATCAAAGAAAAATAGTCTATAATAAAAATAATTGATTTAATAATAATATGTAAAACTATATTTTTCTTACAAAATTGATAGAAAAAAAAATTCAGAAATCGTTCAAAGTTTAACCGGCGCTCACCGTACGGTATTTTTAATTACGCTCCGGGTATAACCAACCCCGCGGGCGGATCAATCTCGTACTCTCTCATTACGACCACACCCACCCCCGTTGCGGGTTAAAAAGCGGTCAAAAATATAAGACCAAATCAAAAAAATAAAAAATAAAAAAAAATCGAGACCGCAAAGAGAACCGAAAGCGCACGGGGCACAAATACCGTACAAAATAAAATAAAAAAGTAACAATAAAATCCGACGGTTAAAAACCAACACCCCGATAACAATACATATATATATATATATATATATATATATATATATATATATATCTTCGACAATATTTATCGGTTTGTTGTGGGAACGAGACGTCCTAGCTTGATCTATGGCCGTTGACCGAGGCCGATGTTACTTTAGCACTTTTGTTTATTGTTGGCGACTTGCGCAACTCGAACTTCTTGCATTCCGTTGTCGATGAAATATGGCCGCGGTTCGATTCACTCGTCTCTAGAGTGCGATTTCAACGTGTCATTGCTAAAAAATTAAAAAAATCCGTCGAATGACTATTCCGAATGCGAAACATCGCGAACGAGCGATTGCCGATAATATAATATCATATTAAAATATTTATTGTTCGCAAATAAATATTTTCAATGTCGAATATTTGATTTAATTACAATAAAAAAAAAACTGATTACTCTAGTAGAAATTTGTTTAATTTTGTAATGATTCTCTCAATCATAGTGTGAAGTCTAGCAAACCTTTTTTTTGAAACTTCACCAATACAAATAAAAAAAGCATTATAAAATTAGATGAATTTCTTTTTGAGTAGTACGAGATAATTTAATTATAATATATATTATTATAAGAAAAATCAATAATATATAAATAAAGATTTGCTTTTGAGCTTCTTTGAATGGATTTAAATATTAACAAAATTATAAACATAATTTAGAAAATGCTAGAATTGTTTCGATATATGATTTTTAAAAATAAATAATATAAGAAAATTTAATATAGAGTCTTTTTATATTAAGACTATTGAAATATCATGAAAATATATTTTAAACTGATTTATAAATATTTATTTACAATATTCAAATTCTTCTACAATAAAGTATTTATTTTAATATATAATATAATAGAATGAGCTTTTTATATAAAAAAATAGAGTATAAAGTTATTTTATATATATATTCAAAATAAAATCTCTTTTATGATTCAATATCAATGTGTTACTATTTTTTTAATATTTTATTGTAAAAAAGTCATTTTTTACTGATAAAAATAAATTTTAAACTGCAGGCATATAATATTTATTTTCACACGATCGGGAAAAATATAAAAAAATATATTAATTTTTTAATTTACTAAAACTTATTAAAATTCTAAAAAAATTGAAAAAAATATCAACTATTTCTTTTTATTATAAAAATTGTATATTACATTTTTTATACAAAAATACATTTTAAAAGTATCATATATTTCATCGACGCCTTTCATCTAGTTTTTTAAGAAAGATTTTCCGATATCAAACGCTCTTTTTAAAATTTAATATTCATATTTTTTTGTAATCATGAATTATTTTCAAAGCTTTGTTCCCTCGATTACATTATATTTTTTTTCTGATTCACAACTTTTTCCACAAAGCCGAATTGATGAAATTAAAAATTAATACGTATTTATAATTGGAGTAGACGGCGTTCATCAAAATGGATAGTACTCTTGAAGAAGTTCAATATTTATAATTAATACCCACGATCTTTAATCACTTAAAAACCTCAGACGAGATAACTCGTTCTTTGTCTTATATATATACTACAGTGATTTTCAAACCAAATACTAGAAAGTGCTTACATAATTTTCATCCTAAAAATTACTTTTTTATCAAATTTGAAATATAAAATAATAAATTCAATAATAATATTTTTTATTAATAAATTAATTAAATTTATTTAAAATTTTATGTATGATATAAACATCATTTTTAATATTTTTTAAAGGAAAAAAATAACGTCTTGCATTATATTAACATCAAATTATATTTCATTATACGCTACCATTTGATAGTTAAAAAAATAATATTGAAATAAGTGAATCGTCACGATAAAAACTTGAGAACCACTGCTTTCTTCGAACGAGATACACAGCTCGTCCTTCTTTTTACACCGATCGTTTCAATCTGTAAACGAGATTAGACTTTGCGAATTATTATTCCGCAACATTATTTTCCGATCGAAATTAATAGAACAACTTAAAAACACACATACACACACATCTATTAACCATTGCGGTGTGTAATTACTGGGAAAAAATTATCGGACAAAATTAATTAAAAATCGCCGACAAAATATTTGCCCAATTTATATAGATTCTTATTAGGTGAAGAACTCGTAAAGGCTGTTTGTAAATTTTTTTTTTACTTTGCTCGTCTTTTGAATCTTTCTTTTTATATAAAGAGTCGAGAAATAACTCGCATGAATCGATTAGATCATCGATCGGATAATTCTAAATCAACGAGCTTGCTAAACAAGCGAAAACTCGATAAAACCCACCGATCAATATTCATGTAGATTTATATGGTATAAACTATGTAAATATTTTTATGAACGTTTTACGTATAGCTTTTTTGAAGCTAGTTCTCGTAGTTGATTTACTAGTTTTATACTTCCTGTTCAAATTATCCATTTGAATTTAATTTTTAATAACAAAAGTTATTATCCGTACGTTTATCGCGATGAATTAAATTTTAAGATTTTTAATCACTATATAACATATGTTTTAATATCAGATCGACGACTTATTGAGTGATATAAATTTTAATATATTATTTAACAATAGTAAAATATGGATAATATATTAGTAGAGTGATACCTTTATATAGGTCAAGATTGTTCATTTGAATTTTATTGAGCTAATTTATTTTTAAGGTATTTTACATTAAATGGTTAAATTTGCATATCATTTTACATTTTTTTTAAATATATTAATTATTAAATTAATCATCAATAAAATTTTTATAAACATGTTTTTTTTAATTTTGGACCGATGTTAAAATTAAAGATGTATTACGCATATTTATTATGTCCTTTTTCAATCTGAATATATATATATATATATATATATATATATATATATATATATATATATATATTACTTTTAATCGTTTTCTTTTAAATGAAAACAAATTCAAATTTTTATAATATATTATATAATAAAATATTCTAGTTTATAAATTTATATAGTTCATACTAATATGAACAACTTATTAAAGAACAAATGGTAGATAAAATATAATAAGGAATATATATATAAATACGTACGTGCATACGAAAATATTAAATGCACCATATTGTATGTGTACATTTATTACGAGAGTTTTCATATCGCATCTTTCCGATCTAGGTTTATATATATATATATATATGAATATTTTTTTCTCATTTTAGTATTTCGATTTTGTAGTTTTGGTATTCTTTTAATATATATAAACGTAGATATAATGTACTATATAACGAGTCAGTATGGGTTTTAGATCGTTTCTTAAGACACGGAGGTGTGTGGTACTGTTAGATCTCGGTTAATCTTCACGCCTGTTTTCTGTGGTCTGGGCGGGTAAACCCGACAGCCCGATACGAATCTTCGGGGCCGGCCCACTCTCATACCGGACCTTGTTAACTCTTAAGTGGCCCCGTGTGATATCGGCCGCTGTTTCATGCGTACATACATACGCGTGCATTTTTATTCCGGTCTTTTTTTTTATATTATTATTATTTTATTTTATTTTAATTTTATTGGTGTGCGAATTCGTTTTTTGTAATCGTAAACACTTGTATCCGTTGTCGCGTTTGTTTATTTTGTTTTGAATTCATATAAAATAATTATTTTTCGAGTGTCGAATTATTAAAAAAATATTTCAAATAATTTGATATTTTTTATACAATTAGAAAGAATTTCAATTTTTAAAACTAATTAAACATAAAGTAATATTTTTTGGAAATCATGTTTAATTTTTAGATTAAATTTAATATCTAACAAAGATTATAATTTAAATAAGAAAATTTGTATTATTAAAAATTAAATAATACATTCATAAAAAAAAAATAAAAATTATCCATAATAATAATAATAATATAAACGTATTAAATTATCTAATTCTTTACTTTGAATAACATATTAAAAAATTAATATAAATAAATATTTTTAAAGAAAAATCCTTAGTAAAATTTTAAAGAAACCATATATGCTTTTTATATTACTATTTTTATTTTATTTTATTACCATCATATTTATTTGTTAGTTATCAGAATTATATATATTTCAAAGTCGATAGATGATATATCTTAAGAAATCCGACAAGATTATCTATCAATATATTAAAGAGAAAATATACAGTATAATTTATATATTTTTGTATTAATTTACATAAAAATATATATATATATATATATATATATATATATATATATAATTCTGATCGCATATTCGTTGAATTCGCCGCCGTCGAATCGCAAGAAAACCGTGTCGTATCTATACTGCTTAAACGTTGCGCGAGAGCAAAATTGCAAATTAACCACGTAATTACTGTTAATTTCCGACGGGCGGGGTATATGTGTGTGTGCGTGTATGGGGGTGGTTGTTTTTTATTTTTATATATTTTTTTATTTTTCTCGATCATAGTTCAGTGCAAAAATTAAGGGGAGTGAGCACGCACGCCGCTCATATTTTACTCACTATAACGAGCTCGTGCCACCTCGCGGCCAACTCGATCGACACACCTCCAAAAAACTTCACACACACACACATATATATATATATATATATATATATATATATATATATATATATAAATAGATAGCTAGAGAGAAAGAGAATGAGAGAGAGAAAGAAAGATTATAGAACATATTAAAGAAATATTGAAAATTTTAACCGATAATCGAAGATAAAAAGAATACATAAACCATATCAATATAAAAAATATTATATATATATATATATATATATATATATATATATATATATATATATATGTGTGTTTAAAAATAACTACATATTTTATTTTTAAATAAATGTATGTAAAGTTTTTATTTTATATGAGATTTTGAATATTAAAAAGAAATATATGAAATAATATACTAATAAGATTTTTTTTAAAGCCTATACATAATAGTTTAATAGGATATATTCTTTTAATTTATATAACGTTATTTTTAATCAATAATAATATAATTTATCATAAAAAATAGTAAATTGTTATAAATTTCGATGTATTTCTTTAACCAATAGCATTTCATTTTGACATATATTTAAGTAATGAATATACTGAAACACGTTTTTGAATTTTATATTATTGTTCCATTTTAATATATAATAAAATTAATTAATTCAACCTTAATTTTTATAGACTTTTATTTATAGATAAAATATCATTACATTTATTTAAAAAAAAGGAAATATTCATAAAATTTTTGAAAAAAAATATTTAAAATATTTGAAAATATACGCCACTGACTTATTTAAATTTATAATTCATCATATCTATGCATACGTGTTTAATTCATTTTTATAATTCTTATTTTGAAACATTCGTATTATGATTGTAATTAAAATGTTTCGGGTTATTTAAATTTACCGCATCGCATTAGTATTAAAACTAGTTTGCCATTTTTTTTTTATTACCGACAAGTTAAAAATGATATACATATTTTTTGATAATAATAACTGTAATATAATTTCATTAAACAATTTTTCTATCGTAATATATGCAAAAGTATGAATATTTAAATAATATTGGCCCACAATGCATTATAATAAAGATGGCGATTGAACGTTACACCTGCCTATTTCTATTGCTAATCTAGCACATTTGCAACGACGCAATGAAAATAAATTAAATTTATCAACCCTATGAATATTTAATGCATAATTAATTTTCTAGATTAGAATACGGGGAGTGTTTAATTTTTATTACTGTATAAATAAACATTTGTTTAATCAGAAAAAATTCACGATTTTTTTCGAACTAAAATTAAACACGTATTTATATTGTATATTTATTTAGTTTTTTTTTTAGTATCGACCATTATTCAATATGACGTGTAAAATATTTAGATTAAAAGCTTTGTTTAAAATTTAGTTTATGGACTGAATAACGATCGATACAAAACGATTTCGCCATTAAGTTTTATCACATATTTGTGAGAAAATTTCTGTAAAATTAACAATGTACACATTTAATTTTATATATATATATATATATATATATATATATATATATATATACATATTAAAACCGTAAAAATATATGAGTTAATGTGGCACATCGCCGTTTTAGCGGGGTCAAAAGATGAATAAATTTGCAGTAAAAAAAAAGATCGAAGTTTTCAGTCAAAAATTGCGAATATCAAAATCGAAGATACAAGATTTTTTTTTGTTTAAACCAACTGTTATACCGTTATTATGATTGTTTATATCGATGCCGGCCTTTATAACAATTTGTTCTTCGGTTTATTGCCTGGAAGAGGCGTTCTAAAACGCAATAATAATAACAGCGATCATATTAATAATAATAATAATAATAATGACGGTAATAATAATATACGAAACGATAATAATTTATCGATACAAATTAGATTTGCGAACGGTGTGAAAGTGTTTAGATGTCGAGGACGGTTCCGAGATGAAATATGGCCGCCGATCCAAGATGGCGGCTCCAGATATGGCGGCCGTGGCCGTAACTCATTCCCCGTTTCCGTGACCAGATACTAAAGCTTCGGATGTATATAATATTTGCTAAAAAAAAAAAAAAACACATCACGATTACGACGTTTTGTTTACGTATTATGGCCTCATAATCGATACGGGATCATCGAGCTCGATTATCGAATGTGCCATCGAAAATGTGAAAATTTTATATTTATATATTATTTTTTTTTATATTATAAATTTCTTTTCTCACAATAATTATCTTTTTTACAATATATTTATCGGGAAATATAAGAATAATGTTTGTAATTTTCATATTCTATCTTTTTTCATACACCCAATAAATAAATTAAAATTTATAACATCCAAATTTAATCAATTTTTTTTTATAGTAAAATACCACACATTTCAATAGTCATTGAAATTACATATAAAAACAAAACTATTGATCATACTTACATATTTATATTAAAAATAATATTTTTTAAACTGTGATATTATTTATATCAAAGTACGGTAGATGTATTTGTATAATTTATTTTATTTAATTATACATATTGATTTTTAAGAATTATAACTTTTTTCATCTTTTCCTTAAAATAATTTTATTCTTTTGATCATTATTTATTTTAATGCTGAAACGTTATAAACTTCAGCTGTAAAATATTCTCATTTCAATTAAATTTAATATGAAAAAAATTAAAAAAAAACATTGACACCATTTTTAAACAAAAGAATTAATTATTTATGTAAAAAATAGTCATTAAACCAATAATATAAACACCAGTTCTTCATGAAACGTAATAATAATAAATACTACATAAATAAATAAAAAAACACACTTTAATTATTAAAATTACCAGTATTTTAATAGCAGACTATAACTAATTAAATATACTTAATGAAAATGCATTAATTTTTAATTGGTCGATAAAGTTATATAATATATTATTATTTACATATATACATCTTTAATATACAATATAAAATATGTATATAAAAATTATAGAAAAAACTCATTAGTGTAAAATATTTAAATTGAATAGCTTTCAATTCAGATTTTTTTTATATCATTATCTTCATCTTTCGAATGAATTGTAAAAAAAAACTAAATAAATAAATTGACAATGGCGCTTTTAATTAACCGAAAACGGATTCCGTTCATTCAATTGGAACGTGAAAATTCCGATTTTCCATCGATTCTAACGGTGCGCGAGATCAATTAGAATAAATACATCGATTCGAAAACACACAGGGAACATGTACAAAGAAAGAAATGAAAAAAAAATAATAATAATAGAAGAAGAACGATTAATCGCACTTGGCGCACAAAATAAATACGCGTATAATGCGCATTTTACGAATCGTACAATCTATTGATTTTTCTGTTTGAATTCGTCGTTATAAAAATTTCGGGTATTGAAATGGCGCGATGTTATCTATTTGTAAAAGACGGTTTTGTAATTAGATCAGACCCCCTATCGCCGTTCACAATTAAAGGCTAATGGACGGTTAAATCGTTATGTCTACTAACAATACTGTCTGACTGTGATTCTCAAACTGTTTCGTTTACATTTCTCAAAAATTGATATATATTATATTATGTCAATGATACGTCATTTGATTTACAAATAAGATAAACGATTGTGTATACTATATTATATTATTAATCAATTTAATTATAGTGAATACATAAATTAAATTTTCATGCATGTCATAAAAAAAATATTTATAATAAAAATCTTATTATTTTAAAGTTTTTTTTCTAATTTAAAATAATATTAATAATATTTGCATAATATTATAATTCTCAAAAAAAAATTGAGTATCGTCGAATAACTACTTCGTATTGTTATTTTCTCTTTCATATTTTTTTTATATTGATGTATAGCGTGGTTCAGAAAAAAAAAGCGTATCTCGTTTGACCATTGTCATGGTTCGTTTAATGGTTATGATAGGTTAAGGGATTCTCGGAAATATCAATCGGTAACTAGTCTGTTACCGGGATTGACATCGCTTTTTATATTATATTATACTTGTTTAATGTTACCGTATTACCATTGTTATTTATAATATCACGAAATGCATCGTTCATTGAAAAATATAAAATATATTAATAAGCATGATCTAGTAAAAAATTATATTGATTGATATGTATTCAGTATTTAAAGTTTGCTTATATTTGAAAAATCTAGTTAATTTTTTGACTTGAAAATAATGGAAATCTTGAACCAGCTGAATGGAAGCACCTGGTGAAGAGGATATATATATATATATATATATATATATATATATATATATATATATATATATATATATATATATATATATATATATATATATATATATATATATATATATATATAGGTATATGTTTATGGTGCTTCCCTCGTGGGAGCAGACTCCATGTCTGTGGAAGCAGCATGAGCATGGCTCGAAGGTGTGCATAGTCATTCGAAGCTCGTTTATCAAGCGCATGATTTTCGATGACGCACCAATTCCTTGGCGCATGTGCCAGACTTGATAGTCGACTATAAAGTCACATCTCACATTCACCAATAATAAAAACTTCGTTATGATGACTTAAAAAATGTTCCTTGATGTGTCATTTTTTTTTTGTCATTATTTATGAATATATAATAATCATATTATATATATATATATATATATATATATATATATTCAAATTTGACGTTTTATAATATAATTTTATATCATATATATATATATATATAATGTTAGCATAAGTGTAAAGTGGTGGTGTAACGTTTTTTTCTTGTCAAATACTATAATAAAAGTAGTAGTGTTTAATAACGTTGTTTTTTTTTCAATTATTTGTTTATTAATCAATATTAATATATAATATATATTAAAAATACATATTAATAATTCAAATTTTATTTTTAAAATTTCAATATTAATATGATTTTTTTTTAATAAAATTATATATTGCGTAATAATTATGATTTATGCCCGTCTTTGATAAACATTCTATATTATGATAAATTTATACAATTCTAAATATAAAAACAACAAAAAGTATTGGTCGTATTTTTGATAAAAAAAACATATAGATCATAGTTCCAATTATTCATATATATATATATATATATATTATATGATCAATGAACGACGGTCGGAAAACCAATATTCAAAATACGCACAACACATTGGAAATTCGCAAACAAACATAACGAACAACTGATATTGTAATGAGTGGATTCGAACCGTTTTATAAAGCTATATACATTCGAATAACGTATTCGATTTTGATTGTTACGAACCTTTCCACCTACTGCTGTGTGTTATTGAAGTTACGATGATTGTATGCTATTTATTGACTCTGCGGCGATTGTTATACACCGACCATCTATAAACGATATCCGTATATATATATATATATATATATATATATATATATATATATATATATATATATATATATAAATATATATACAATACAATTATATTTTATGCTTAATTATTATGAAATTTAATCGTAATTGTGTTGTATAATAGTTAACTCTGTTGGAAATGGTATATTAATATTTTTGTATGGTGTTTGATATCGATTTTTTTTCAAATTACAATATATGAAATATATTAATTTTGATTAAAATATATGAAACATATATATTAATTTTGAATATTAATAAAATAAAATGATACAATGTATTATTTTTTATATTTTTATGTATAGAATTGTTGAAATTATAAAGAATAAATCGGCATCCTGACAATGATTTTTATATAATTTTAAATATGAATATTTATTTTTTTTATTTTAAATATACGTATATATAATGAAATTTTAATTAATAAGTTTATTGTGTTAAAATTTACATGTTCAATCTTTAATGTCATTTTTACATTCATTAGATTATTTTTTTAAAATTACTATCGATAGCTAAAAAGTTGATTTTGAACTATAAATATACAATATATTTATATATTATATTGGTGCAATAAAATATTAGTGGAATATTTTTAAATAAAATACTCTAATAATTTCAATATAAAAAAATCAACAGCATGAAAATTAATATTAAACTAAAACCGTAGAAACATCAGTCTATAATACAATTATATCGAACGTATATATACGTCATCAAAAAAAAAAAAAGATACTTAATAATAATATTACTACATAATCTAATATATTTTGTATCGTTATTTTTTTTTCTTATTATTTCACATAAATCGTTTCAACATTCTCCGGCATCTTCGTCGAGATATACTCATTTATTAAACTATTAATTTGTTCAAGAGTTAATTAGAACGGCCGATATTTCTACGGTGCAATACACGATCAACACAACCCAACATCACAATATATAATACTTAATAATATCCAATTTAATTTTTTCCACTCGCCCACCCCTCACTTCCCCTTTGACGTCTCGATTCGACATAAAAAAAATAATAAATAAATATATATATATATATATATATATATATATATATATACCTATATATGTATAAACGTAATAATTTTTATTATTGTTATTATTATTATTTCGTGTCCGTCTATTTTATTCTTATTATAATAATAATATAATAATTCTTTATTTTTTGATTTGTCAGTGCGGCTCGTTGGTGCTGCGGTTAAAACAATGACTGGCACAATTCGCGGGCCGCGGGTTCGCCATCCCGCTGTGGCGTATTATATCTAATACTTTACTCGTATAAAGCCCGACTTCGAAAACTTTATACGATTATAATTATATATTATATTAATACATGTATATTATTAATATATTTTTCTATGAAATAAAAAAAATTCGATCGATTTTAACTAGTAAAAAGTCATATTTTAATATACAAAATATTTTATAGATAAATATAATTTATAATTCGATTGAAATATAAAGATAATTATGCAAAAAAAAATCACGAATAAAATGCAATATAAAACTATTTTAATCATTAAAAAAAAACCGCTTCCGTGATTATTTTAATATGCAAATTGCTCTATGTATAAGTATATAAAAAAAATATTGCATAAACCGTTTGAAATGGAAAAAATATTAAAAACTAACATATAATTTAAAAATAATTTATGTTAAAAAATTTTAAATAAAATATAAATCATTTAAATTTTTATGCATTTTTTAAACTTTATAGTCTGATTGTGAATAATTTGAATATTTTCTAATAGAAATCTTAGTTTTAAAAATTTTGAGAACGATCGATCTATATAAACAAAATTTTACATATTCCTATACATTTTCTTATTATATTAAACGTTTGAATTATTTATTTTAAATATACAAACATTATAATTATAATATCAAAAATTAGATGGTTGTCAACAATTTTAAAAAATCAATATAGCCTCTCTTTTTATGAATATATATATGTTAAAAAATTTAAATGTAATATATATATATATTTATACATTATATACTAAGAATATTAAATTTTTAACTTAATGCAGTAGTGTTTTAAAAATGTGACAATAATTCAACTTTCGCACGTTGAATTTCGATTTAGAGGACCTCGGACAATTGAAGCACGCAATGTTTTCTTCGATAGAGGATAATTTTTTCTTTTTTTTTTTTTGCGAATCCAACTCACAACCTTGTGCCCGTAATTTGAGAAGCGTTAAACGGCACGGCACCATTCAAACAAAAGCCGAGCTATCTTTTTCACAATGGGCTATCTGTTATGTCATCGTGTGATTACAAGACTTGATTATTTACAAGCGGATGCCTCCTCTCTGCGTACATGAATACATACATACATATACACACATATAAATATATTTCAAAAAAAAAAATACATCCCCGACATGCACAAATTTAAATATATACAGTATGTGAAAAAGAAAATTACATTTATTCAATTTTTTTTATGTATCTTAAAATTTTAATATCTAATTCTATTTTTAGTTCTAAAAATTGAATACATTTGTTTAAAATATGAAAGTTTATATTAATCAATTCAAAAAGTATTTTAATTTTTTTTTGTATTGATAATTTTAACTTTAGATCAGACTATAAAATTTTAAATTAAAATATTTTAATCTCATTTATTTTTAAATTTATATATTTTAAATATTATTTGTAATTGATTTATATATTAAGAAGTTATCTCACTTTTAAATTATATTATTGAAAAATCTTTAAATAAAAATTATAACAAATATGATATATACCATATACATTCACATATACTTTATATGTATATAAAATTTATTTATTTATTTCATTTTTTATATACATTTGAATTGAAATATAAAAAAAAAATAAAATAAAAAGCAAGGAAACCAAATGTAACAATACGAAGTATTTTAAGTTGTAGTACATTTTCAAACCAAAAATTTATATATAAAGCTACATATAAATGAACTTTTTTTTTTTATAGAAATAATCCATTTTAATATAAATCTTGAATTTGTAGATAAATGACTACATGTCAATGATAAAAAAAAATCTATATAACTGATAAACTAAGTGTACGAATATTAAAAAATAATTATAAAGGTATAACTATACTCATATCTATTATATAAAAACTTGAAAATATTATTAATATTATCGTAACGTTATTCATGATAAAATTTGATATACAATTTCAAATTTACAAACCCAACTTAAAAAAAATAAGTAAATAGATCAAAATCAACACACTTTTGATTTCAATCCACCACTCATCGATAAATAGTTGCTGTTAATTTTTTTTTTTTTGCACACACACTGTACAATAAATACATACGTGCATCGAACACTTACACGAGTACTTTATAAATTTCTATATACGCGTATACTTATATAATATACGAGTTAAGTTTGACCTATTCTCACGCTACTAAAACAAATTTTCATCTTTTAACGTTCGGACACTTCTAGCCGATCTATAAATCATCGCTGTATCGCGACTTGACCTATTGCCTACGGAGAAACCCGTCGTCTTTGCCAAAAAATACTTAAAAAATAACATACACACGCGCATAGCGTATATTAAAATAATTTTATGGTGCGATGATGTGAAAAATTTCCCAGACAATGATCGTTATGGGTTATTTACGCCAGTTTCGATAAAAGGAAAACATGTGCATTTTCCACTTTTTACTATATATATATATATTTATGTATATATATATATATATATATATATATATATATATATATATATATATATATATTGTACTATTTATGTACATTGATATTTTTAAATTTATTTTGTATATTTTCTAGAATTATTTGAAAAATCTTTTTATTATAAATTAATGCTAAAATTATTCTTTGCAAATATGCAACAATAATAGTATTTTGATTAAATATTATTTATATATAATTTATTAAATTATTATATTGGTAAATCAAGTGAATATATTAATATTTTTAATAATAATCTTATATTAAAATATGTTATATTATAACGGAAAAAAAAAATATTTTTTATTTTTTTTATATTTTATATATTATACGAGAAATTATAGATAACGAAGTGTATTTTATAATTTATAGTTCACCATTATATGCAAATAGTTGCAATTTAAATAAATTGCATTTAAATTTAATAATATTCAAGCGCACTATTGAAAGATATTAATTATGCAGAAGCATATTTTTAATCTTAATATAAGCAATTTAATATAATATATATATATATATATATATATATATATATATATATATATATATATATATATATATATATATATATATATATATATATATATATATATATATATATATATATATATATATATATATATATATATATATATATATATGCAGTCTGACAGCGGAAATTTTTAAAAATAAAATATTACAAAGAAACCGCGAACACCGATAGAAATTTTATCGTTCAAAAATGATCTTACAAAAAAATATTTTCGTAAAAATAAAACAAAACGGCACCATAATGAAAAAAAAAAATAGAAAAATAAAATGAAAAGGAAGTCGCATATGCGGCAATTTGTCAGCGTCATATTTGTATGTGCCGTTTGGCGCGAAATGTAATCAATTTAAATTTAAATTTTGCTCTGTGCGAAATTTGGTCGTAACGTGCGAACAAACGACCATCACTATCTATTGTGCGATGCAAATTAAACTAGCGTAACTATTGACCTCTTCGATGCGATAAGTTAATTCGAAAACTGTATGTAAATCTAAATATTTTCAATTTATATTATTTTTATTTATATTCATAATATCATATTTAATTTTCATCAAAATTCGGTAAAACTTTTCAAGAAAATTATCGATCATCAATAAAAATTAATACCATAAGATTATTTCAAAATAAATCAACTCTATAAATTTAATAAGATTAATATAAAAGTCGTTGATTTATTGATCTTTCAAAAAATTAACGAAATTAATATTACAGTCAAAATAATAATAAAAAAAACGAATTTATATATACATAATTAAGCGTAATATAAATCATTCGAAATTTAACGTAAATTTTTATTTTTTAACAATCCAAGTTTAAGTATTAAATACGTCATATTAGTGCAACTAAAGCCTTCGAATATTTAATAACTTCACGTGCCGCTTAAAACGACATTACTTATAAACGCTGCACATTATATTTCTATCAAAGATTAAAATTTGATATATGGCTCCATTTTTATTTTGGACCTTTTATATTGTTATTATTATTATTATTTTATTTTGCCCGATTTAATTACATATTTTGCGCGCCAAAAAAATTAAAAGAGTGCAGCGCGTATTTTAAATAAGATTTATTACTAAAAATATTTAACAGAATTTCGCTAGAAAATTAAAAAAAAAACAAAAATGACTCCTATTTCTTCTTCAGTTTTTTTTTGCAGTTAACTTTAATGGTCGTTTTACGATTTATAATAATTTACGTGCGAAATTGACCGTCATTAATTAGATTTTTCCGCTATTCGTTATGTTTTTTTTTTCATATTTTTTTGCGTTCCCGCTTTTTTTCGCGATTGTTTTAAGTGGATTTTTTTTTTTGGTAATTTTCTGCTTAATATTTTGTAGCAGTTTTTTTTCGTTACTTAAATTTATGTAATTCACTTATGCGACTCTTTCGTCAAGGCTTGTTGGGTTTTGCATAAAAATAATTACAGGTTTTAATTTAAATACGAATTTTTACTCTAAAAATAATAAATGTTATTCTCTATAATAAAAAAAATATGTCGCTTCAAAAAAAATACATGAATCTAAGATTACTTATATTTTTTTCTTCCGTTTTTAAATAGAAAATAATTAATATATAATTGATTAATATTTAATTAAAGTATTTTATAGATTTTTATTCAGAAAGTATAATAAAAAAAATCGAATTACTAGTCTATATAATAAAAGATTATTTTTTTATTTTCTATAATGAAACAAACTTATAATGATTAAAAAGGCATTTGATATAAATAATAATGAAAAATATAAATCATTATACTTGTTAAAATTCTAGTTGCGGGTTCGATTTCCATTACATTTTTACGAACGCATTCCGGTTAAGTTTTATCGTGCGTTGTAATAAAAAAAAGTTTACACCTTTGGACGATCAACGTCTACCGCTTTGATAACACAATTAAATTCATCACGCTAAACAATCAGAGTTTTTCAAACGTCCTGTTATTTTTCTAATAAATATTCATATTATATATATATATATACAGTGGAATTGAAATCTTATGATAAAATAAATTATTCTATTTTGACATTCAATTCTTACGATTTTGAGCGAATCAAGTTCTATGCACATATGCCGTTTGTACTCTAACAATTTTATGTTAAATACATGTGTGTGTGTGTGTGTGTGTGTGTGTGTGTCCAAGGTGTGCATTAGTCATGCAGAAAGATGCAAAGATAACACGAGTGCGCCTCGTTACTGCCCGCTCGAGTTCTCTATGCAAACCGGACGCAATTCGACCACCATTAAAAATCATGCACTGTGATACGACGGGTTTACAATTATTTTAAAACTAAGATATCAATGACTTCATATTTAAATATATTATAAATTATAGTGAACATACAATATACCATCATATATAATAATATTGCATCTTTTTTTCAATGATATTTTTATTAAAATTTTGTATAAATTTCATTATATTATACAAAATAAATTTATTATAATTCATTTTAAATTTATTGATATTGTAATGGTTTTTGGAATAACAAATAGATTAGATATATTTTATATTATGTTTAATATTTGTTCAACAATACACGGTACAGGATGGGAATGATGATGATTTTTAAATTATATAAATAAAAGGATTTATACTATAAATTTTTGTGTAATATGAAAAGAATGAATATAAAAATAAGTTCACATTTATTTTTGTACAAAATTCAAATTTGATTATATTTAGAGTAATTACTGTAGTTAAAGTTGCAATCGTTACAATATTATAAATCTAATTCATTCTACAACATATATATTCAGTAAGAAATTATAAGAACATACTTCGAATAAAAATATTTATATTTGAAAAAATATTGAATATCATATAGAAATAAATCAGTTTTATAATAATATATAAAAACAAATCAAAATTATTTATATATAATATTATAAGTTATAAAATTTTAATTTACAAAATATAAATAAGTATATAATGTTAACGAAGAATATGTGTGAATTTCTAAAAGCGTCATCGGGCATTTTCCCATTGTTGGTGTAAATGCGCGTTGATGTCAAAGTGCGCATGCGCGCGCGCGCTCGCGTTCACAAATGCGATTCCGTCTCTTTCGCACCGACGCATATCAACCGCGTTTTCGTATATCCGTCTCGCTCGCAGTTTCCGTGTCGTTTACGCGCCGTTTCCGGTTTTTCGTTTTTATTTACGGCCACCATTTTCGTACGGCTTTCCAACGGCGACATCACTGCCGGTTTTTTTTCTCTCTCTCTATATATATATATATATATATATATATATATATATATATATATATATATATGTATATATTTATAATTCTTTAAAAAAATACAATAATAATAATAAAACGTCACATGAACGTACGTAATTAAAAGCGCTTTTTTTAATAGTTGAATTTCACACGATCTCTGTCGCTTTTTTTATTTTAATTGTATTTTCGCTATTTAAAACGACATATTTATGTACGTTTGAACTCTAAATATATTTAAAGAATTTTTTTTTCATTTTTTCTATTTACTTACGATTCGTATTTAACGCAAGAAAAGTTCAAATGTTCACTAATAATTTGATTATTATTATATTATTTTATAAAATTATTTAAAGTAATTTTATTGTAAATACTATTTTTTCATCTGATTTTTTTTAATAAATTAATATTTTATGTCACTTAAAAACTATGTTACTTTAGATCAAAAGTGTCGTAAAAAATAAAAATTCGTTAAAGAATGTTATTAAGAAACTTTCTAAATATTTCAAAAGTATTGTTTCTAATTAAATTTATATTTTTTTTACTATCAACACAAACAAAAATATACATGTTTTTAAACACTTTAAAATTATTGTCTCATATATGATAACTCGATACATAATATAATATGATATTAATATATTTTTTTTTTTTTTATTTTCGACCATGAAACATTGTCCAATATTTATATATATTTTTTCACTAGTATCTACAAAATTGATATCGAAGCAAAACGTCGTGCGGTGTTTGTAAATGCAAAAGAGGGGTTCCGTGTTTTGACTGCACCCCGCCGTTACCCAAATTAAATTTGAATATTAATTGCGCGCACGTCTAATTTACGGGCAACAAGTACGCACGATTCGGTAACACCGGGCCCCCAAAATTACCCACAATATATATATATATATATATATATATATATATATATATATATATATAAATATATATAAATATTTTTTTCACATTTTACACATTGTGCATGTGTTCGTGTGTACAGTTTAAAAAATGGGGATCCTTCCTAAAGTCTCAAGCCATCTGTCTTTCGTATTTCGACTGTGTAATGTATTTTTTTCTTTAAACAGGAAACGGACTTGAATTTTGATTCGTCCGTTCGATGTAATATTACGAGTAACATACTTG
This sequence comes from Leptonema lineaticorne, assembly GCA_024500535.1. NCBI lineage: Eukaryota > Metazoa > Arthropoda > Insecta > Trichoptera > Hydropsychidae > Leptonema > Leptonema lineaticorne. Next base: position 8,602,277 of record JANIJI010000017.1, read on the forward strand.
TAAATATATATTTTTTAATTAATGCAATACTTGTTTGGTTTGCGAAAAGCGAAAAAAAAAATTGGCACGTTAAAAAAATTAACGAAAAAAACGACGCGTACTTAAAAAAAGATTTGCAATGATAGCCGTTGGGATTAAACGGTTTTTTTTTTCGTTATTTTCTCATCATTGAAATCGTTTACATATAATTCTTTGTATTTTTGAGACTAATTATTGCATTATTTGTTTACACGTTTTTAATATTTTAAATAATCTCTTTGAATGTTGTAATCTTAAATTTTATAAAAAATATAAATTTTTCAATTATAGTGACAATTATTATTTGATAGTTTAGTTTTTAAAATAAATCATTATTATAAGGAATATAATATTTATTTGAAAAAAATATACCAAAAAAATAAATCTAATGTTTAATTATTTTCAATTATAAATTTATATTTATAATAATTAAAGGTGACATTACAAAAGGTAAAATCTAGTAGGTAATTTATATAAACCATTGTAACATGTACGTTGCTTTTAAATATATTCAATAGCAATGTACATGTCATTATAAATTAAAACTATTATCTATTTCAAATATCAAACATTTTAATGACATATTTAGGGATAATGATAAGAAAACAAGTGAGCTTAATTTTCATTGAGATGATCGTTGATAAAAAGTCGAATTTTCATTAGTTCTATTTATTCAAAATAATTTCATATTATATATAATTTATTAGAATCAAGAAAACGTCAATTTATTATATTTATTTTAAGTTGTAATTTTCATACTTTACGATAATTATCCGAAATGTATATATTTAATATATTATTCGTATTTTAGAAAATGCGCGTAAGTTACGACGTAACACGCACTTATATATCACGTTGTACGTATGCGAGTTTAATTTATTGAAAATGCCTTTAATGCAGAAAGAAAAATATTTTAAATTATAACGTAATAAAAATCCGCCGTTGATTTACGAGCATACGAAAAGCGTAAAAATATTTTTTTTCCATTCGAAAATTCATAAACAAAGCTTTCCTAAACTGCGCTCATAAATCCATCGAGAAACATTAATCGTCCGATTAAATGTGCCCCGTTTTAATTATTTTCCCGTTGGCGAACGATTTTAATCCCGTTTGTATTTTTTTTAAATAGTTTTATGCAATTATATAAAGTAAAAAAAAAAATTTGGAATAGACTATCAAAAAAACCGTGCCATTTTTTTATTTCAATTCGCTTGTTATAAAAGTTTTATTGCGTTTTCATTCATCATTTCTCTTTATATATTAGCATTTAGCTTCGTATAAAAAAAATTCATTAAATTAAAAACTATATTAGAGAGCGGTTTTAAAGTAATTATTAAAAAAATAAATAAAAGTGGTTTAACATGCAATTTTTTAATTTAGTTATGCAAATACGCAAATATATAGATATAACAAAAAAACATTTAAAATGTATATAAATTTGCACGATTATAAGAAATTAAAAATTTTATAATTTAGTGCACTTTTAATATATTGAAACGAGTCATGATTTTGAAAATATATTTTAAGTAATGTTAATTTTTTTATTATTACTTTAGCCTACTTTATTTGTAAGTATTTTTTTTTTGAAATACATTTAAATTAAAAATATTTTATTATAATATACAAATTAATATAATATTACAAAAATATAAATGGTTAATTATATTTTAAAGCGATCTATATCGTCGTCGAACACGATACGAAAAAAAAAAATATGCGAAAAAAGCGCGACGAGAAAAAAGGAAAAGCGTCCAGAAAAATAAACTGAAAGTCGAATAGCGGCTCGCGTGTCGTCCGGTTCAGCGCCCCTGTCCGTAGCTTTCAATCTTAATCGCTGATAAATTAAAGCTCGAGACCCGACGAAGAATTCCAAGTCGAAAATGGCCGATCAAAGCGCGATCAGCTCTCTCTCTCTCAAGTCGATGCAAATAATGGCCAATTCGTGACATTTCACACTTCTCGGACTCGAATATTTATTTTATTTATTCGTCCGTCTGTTTGTTTGTTTGTTTGTTTGTTTCCACACACGATAGAACGCGCGAATCTTTCTATTTTATTTTTATATTTTTATTTTTAGTCCAGTCGCCGTACACTGAAATGGTTAATATATATTATATGCTCGTGAAAATATTTTTAAAAAATATACTAAATAGTATCTAGTTATTATATTCAGAACAAAATAACTATTTAAAGATAATAAAATTAATTACATACTATCTGTTAGTTATTCATAATGTCTTTTGAATAAAATAAAATATAAATAGAATTATTGCAAGTTTTGAATGCAACACTTTCTTTTCTATCGTTATAACAAAATCGCATTCGCCTCGGGTATTCATCGACATTTCGCTTTAATAAACGGATAAAAAAAAATCGTCTTACAAAACCGCTTACAAGAATCATATATTTTATCGTTAAAAACGTTAGTTTTTCAACATACAAAACGTGCAATTTACACATTATGCTAAAATTATTCATCTCTGTCGAACGGGCAAATAAACGTGACGCAATCGAACAGTTTACATCACAATGCAAAAATTCAAACACAAGCATACATAAATATATATATATATATATACAAATATTAACAAATTTAACACTTAAAATAATAAAAATGCGACGAATTAAAATCATTCATCGCGTGTTTAAAAAATAAAAAATATTTTTACATCGAGTCGAACGGCAAACGTTGTTCGTTTATTTTATTTATTTATTTTTTTTTACATTAGATTGCAAAAGTGACTCGTTTTGCCATTGTTGCGGCTTATTTTGAAAATTCCTGTAAAAATGCCAACGGTTTAGGAATTCTGACTATGTTACATTGTAGGTGTCAACAGGAATGCATTGGTTGAAGGCGCGTGCAACGATCAGATCAGTACACATGCAAACTCCATACAAAACGATATGTGTTTGAATGCATAACACAAATTACGTCTGAAAAGTTCCCGCCTTTATATACTATTATTATTATTATTATTGTATTATAAAGTTAAACATATCTCTATAAATATTTTATAAACTTCACTATATATTTAATATTATAAATATCGTTTAATCATGATGAGTAATCTGATGAGTTTAGCTATAACAAAATATATTATATAAATATAATCGAAATAATAATAAAAATATATACGAAATCATAAAATCGCAAAATAAATATAAATAATACAGTATTTTAATGTAATATTTCATATGAAACTCCCTCTGATATAATCGCGGCGCAAACTGATGCGATCGCTATCAATATTTTTTAGGTGTGAATTATCGTTAATATAAAATTGATTTACGTTCACGCATTCAATAAGTCGTGTTTGAATCGATCAGATTAACACGTTCACGCACAATGTGAATATCGGAAAATGTTTATGTGTTAACCCCTTAATCGGCTCGCGCGAATAATCTAAACCGCTAAACATTTATATATCTATTACTTTTTCCATGTGAAAAATTTCACTTACATATTAAAATGTTGTATTTTTAATTTTATCAATCAAAATCATAATATTTATAATTAATTTAGAATTAATTTTATATATGGTAGTAATTGATATTTTTAAATTTTTATATGTAGTGTATTTTCTCAGATAAAATATTAAATAAAATATAGAGCTTTACTTACTCTGTAGTTATACTTAATAACAATCAATAAAAATAATTTAATATATTGTATAAAATTATTTAAATTATTAATAAAATATTTTTATCAAATTCTATATAAAAAAATAATTGAAATTATCAAAAAAAAATTTTTTTTCTTTTGATATAAAATCTTTAAAAAATTATTCTTCGTTGAAAAACAAGTCAATATATAATTCAAGAATGTCATATAAATTTTCACTTTTATCCAATATTAAATTTTTATTGTATAGAAATATAAAAATGATAGTTTCACATTTAATACTAACGATATAATCGCACTTGGATCGATATTAATCGCTAAAACCTAAAGTGATCATTTTGAAATATAAAAATAATATTTATTTATGTAAAATATAATAAAAATATTTTTATTATAATACGTGTAATCGGCATATGTTTATCGTAATCGGCGAAGAACCGGTCGGTTCTCACACTTTGACCGGTTCCCGTGTTCGCATAAATAATTCGCCGGAAGTTTTTGGCGCCCGCTTGAATATATTTAAATATATATATATGTATATATATATATTTTATTTTCGGCGAAAAAATGCATTAAAAATTATAATTACACACAAATCGTAGCATATCATTTGTTCGGTGCACATTACGTGCAATTAAACGTTATTATTACCTTGGAAAGCGCTTAACGTGTGTATCTTTCGTTATATGCGTTTTAAACTTGTTATATTTTATATTTTTATTATATTATATTATAGAGACATAATTCTTTCAAAGAATTTCTATTATTATATGTTTTAAACCAAAATTATTTGTATTGTTTAATAAAAATAATTATATGGTACACTTTTTTTATATATAACACTCATGCAATTTTTATATAAAATTTTCTCATATAAAAATTTATATATATATATATATATATATATATATATATATATATATATATATATATATATATATATATATATATATATATAATATTTTAAAAGTGAAATATATAAAAAATATGAAATAAAATCTGACACTATTTAATTTATTGTAATGTGACATTTTTTTTCTCATATAAGTAATTCTTTCATTTCAAAAAACAATTCAAATAAACTGAAGAAATTAAAAATATACATTTTATAAAATAAATAAATAATAAAAAAAATATTTTATTGACAATTTTATAATAAGAATGAAAATAAATAATATTTTTTTATAAAATTTAATATGTATATTTTTGTAAATAAAACAGAAAACTCTATAAAAAAAAAGTTAATATTTTTTTTATTATATACACTCGTAAAACAAAAACCTAACTTTCCACACTTTGACAGTATAACACATACAACGAATATATAATATTATTAGAGCATACAAAATATAAAATAAAATAACTAATAAATTTGCCAAGTCGAGTGTGTGTCTCGTGAAAAGCGATTTTTCCATCCACCACCACCGTCATCATCCCCGTTACTTTATAAATACGTATATAATGCGGCATGTATAGCGACGACGACCACCCCTTTTTTACCAGTCCCAGTTTGCCGGCGATTTATTGCCTCAGGGCGCAAGAATTTCTACTGAAAAGATTTGGCGTGCGCCGAGATAAAGTCACCGACGAGTGAGTTATGGTGAAAAATAATAACATTTATATATGTGTTTTCGTGTATACCTACATCTACATTTGCGCTTTTATACCTATTCATACATTTAATATTATATTATACATAGATATTCATAAAAAAAAAAACATTGAATATAACCTTTATACACATCTGAAATCAAAAGTTTTTGTAATTATTATATAAGTCCAATCTAAATATTTAATATTTCATCATGAATTATGTTTTATTTCATTTTTTTTTAGAATAAAAGAAATGATAGAATAATTACTATAGAACGAAAAATGTTCTTTATTAACGATAAAAAAAGCGTTATTATGAATTATATGAAATGAGCATAAACCGTATTTATTATTATAATGTTCATTTCAAAAGTATTTTTTGCTTACGTCACAAAATAATAGCTTCTATTATAAATTGACGTATTTTTTATTTATTGTATTTAAATTGAAATCTAAAAAAAAATGAAAAAACTGACCTACATTTTACAGAATAAAATAGTTGAAACTCGTGTCTTCTAATAATAAAACTTTTTATTCACAAAAAATTGACAGAAATTATCTTTTTATATAATCATATATAAATTTTTAGATGAAATAATATCTAAACAAGATTTTAAATAACAACAATTCTCATAATTATAATATTTATTTAATTTAAATATAATAAAAATAATTATAGATTATATTTCGAAATACCTTCCCACTTTTTTTTTATATTTTAAGCAAATATTGTATTTATCACATAATATTATTTTTATATATCACATATAGCTTAATTCTTATGACCATAATAAACACATTTTTCATCGAGATAATTATTTTCGAACGATATATACCTTCCATATAAAAATAAAAGTAAACTTTATAAAATTTTATGCTGAAATATTAATGCAATTAAAATATAATAGTATTATTATATAGAAAAATAATACACCGATATTATTATAATTCGATCGTTTTTTTCTTAATAATGAAATAAACGTCGTACAGAAACGATCCTTCTTATATATAAAAAAAAATAATTTAATATCGATTACAGGGAATAAGTAGGCGAAATTATTCATAATATAAAAATGAATGTTTATTCTGACATTTACGATTAAAACCTTCATTGTGTTTACGACCAAACGGAAAGTAAAGCGAAATAATAATAATAATATTAATAAAAGAAAGAACTCGACCAACGACGTCGTACTTTATAATATTTTCACGTGCGTATTTGCACTGAAAATCAACTCGAAAAAAAAAATATTACCAAAAAAATAAATATATAATATGTATATATATATATATATATATATATATATATATATATATATATATATATATATATATATATATATATATATATATATATATGTTGAGCGCAAAAGAAAATCGTTTTTTTTTATTAAACTACGGAGGTTGTCGTAGAACAAAATTTGGGGGGTCGAAGGGGTTGAATGGTTAGTTTGCTCGAACACGACGAGCATTCGTAAAATAAAGGAAAAACGACACGTTTTAACGGCGTTCGAAAAATAAATAAGGCTTTCGCCGTTCAATCTCGAGGAATTTTCAATAAAACGGTCGCATGCCACAAGGGTATTTAATGCTGACCGTCTCTCCCCTTCCCTCCCCCCCCTTTGCCCGCCTTTTTTATTTTTGTTTTTGACCCTATCAGACTGTATTAGAGTCCGAGGTTTCCCTTGGTCGTTCCACGACCTCTACCCTACCCCTCACCGCTCGCCCGGATTGGTGAGGTCGAACTCATTCTTGGAATCCTTCCCATTCCACCCCGACTCAGAATTTCGGTATCAGGGGAAGTTTAACATTTAATTTTCGGGTCAGATTTTCGCCCCCGATAAGGTCTCGAAAAACTTATCCGCCGCAACGGCGAAACTGCGATACATAAATCGTGAATTATTTACTTGGCCGTTTTTCTTTTTTTTTCGCGTTTCTAGTCGTTACTATATTTCTTTATATTATTTTTATTTTTAATATTTATATATATATATATATATATATATATATATATATATATATATATATATATATAATGTGTGCGTGCATATGTACTCTTGAATATACATTTTTTGAATCTAACTCTTATAAAGATTAATAAACTAATAAATTAACACTTATAAATAATTGTTTAATATTTTACTTAAAAATATATTTTATTAATAACTTATATTTGTTTTTCATATGATAATTTTAAATAATATATCCTATAATATTTATTAAATCATACTTAAGTATATACAGATTTCACATTCAATTAAAAAAATGCCGTATTTAAATTTTATGTAAATAACTTTCATAATTTTATAGTCAAAAATTGTATAGTAATTTCTTAATTATAAATTTAACTATATTTATACCGAAAATTGATTCAGTATAAATATTTTTTACATTTTTTCTAAATTTACACTTATAATATTTTTAAAACATTATTTATCATCATAATTTTAAACATTTTCATTAATTATTATGAAATAATATATAATTAATCAAATTTATAAAAAAAATCAAAATAATTATTTTTTAATAAAATTAATTATATTGATATTTTATAAAGCGCACACTCATTTTTACACATGTTCAATTATATAAAACGTATATTTATCGTGTATTTAACTCGTATACATGTAAATTTAGTAATATAATTGAAGATTAATTGTACAAATGGCGACCGACATCTGATACATACATTAAACATGACTAATTCAACTCTGCGATTTCAATTGCAAATTAATTTCAATTTAGCCGATTCTCGTCGTACTTTCGAGCGAAAATTTTTACAACGGTCGACTGAAAAAAAAACGCACACACACATACGTCTGTCATGAAAAAAAAATATAATAAATGTTAAAATATATATATACACATATTATAATAATTTTCCGTGAAAACGGAGAAAAACAAACCGCGAAACGATATAATTTATAATTGTCGTCGTAATCAGATATGCGAGAAACGGCGGTCATCAAGATCGAACTAACCCGAACCTTTCAAGAGCGAATTTAGCCAGTGATTTATGACGAGAAAACTTAATTAACCGACGTATTTATTATACGTGTGTATGTGTGTGTGTACATGTATTAATTCATATATAGATACGTCACGGATGACGTAAATCCTCGTCCGGATATGTAATCGAATCGTTTGATAAGAAAAATTAATCGTTCAATCGTTAACCTCTATAAACTAAATCTAATATAAGACAAAGCATTTTTTGATTTATTTCCAAATAATTCAGGTTAAAATCGTTAATTTGCAAAAATATTTTTCTTATCTATCCGTTTTTTAAGTGTTTTTTTTTATATTATATAATTGAGCTTTAAATATTCAGCATTTGATTAATTTAAAAATCATATAATATATTTCAATACGTCTATTAATTTATTTTGTTAATGGCAATTTTTGCTAATCTGATTTCGTTCTCAAGATTCATAAACATAATTAACTATTTTAAATATTTTAATTATATTGATTTGAAAACTTAATAATAAAAATATTAAAATTATAACTTAACGAATTTTTGTAAATTCATGTACAGTAATAAAAAAAATGTTTCCAAGATATTTTATATTATGAATTGTTTGTAAAATAAGAAACATTGTAAATTATTCCATTTTTTTTTTAGTATGTTATGAAATGATATTAAAAAAGTAAAAAAAATATATATATATTTGTGAAAATATATGAGAAAATTGTTAAAATCTACATTTTTCAAGGTTCAAGCTATACGAAAACGAAAACTTTAACCCTTAAGGGGCGGGCGAGCTTATGTGTGTCTATCGATATCTACGGGTCAAAATCAACATTTTTTTGACATTTAACTTTTGCTCCATATATATATATATATATATATATATATATATACATATATATATATATATATATACATACACACACATATATATGTATATGCGTGTATAGCAAATAAGCCGGTTCGGATTCGAGTTCGCGTTTAACAAACCAACACCCCTCAGAAACCCTTAAGTTATGGTTATTGCCGCTCGTTTTGAACGGCCGCCTCCTAAAACACTTTCGTCTGAAAACACCTGAAATATGTAACGAGAGGGGTGAGCTAAAGGGGGGGGAGAGAAAGAGAGAGAGAGAGAGCGGGGGTTTCGAGGCGAGATGGAGAGCTTTATGAAAATAACTGTTATTACTGTATAGCCTGCTGAAAGACCACTCGCAAAATAAAACAAATAAATTATGTTTATATTGACCGTAAAGCGATATATACGTTTAAAACGCGCGCGACCGCTTCAAATATTCGATTATATACAATTATGCGTACACAAAATAAATTAGGCTTAATTTACATTCAATATGTGATTTTATATGCGCGGCGTACGGTAAATAAATCCGCTGTGAAAACTGTAATTATTTTAATGGTCTCGCTTGTTATTTTACTTGTTTATTGTTATAATTATAAATCAGCATTTCCAGTCGCTGATGATTTCCGATTCATATTTTTTTTTTTAACTAATTGTTAAAAAATTTTCAACGATCATCATAGATTTTTAATACTATAACAAATGTGAAATATTTTTTTAATATTAGATAATTTCACTGAAAAATATGATATTTGTATTTAATAAATAAAAATTAAGATACGGTATTCTATGAGTCGAAATTCAGGACATTTTATTTAATAATTAAATTGTCTATCATTTAATTATTGTAGACTGTTTAATAATTTATAATATTAATTATAATCTTTATTTTTAAATATTTATTATCATATTATATAAAAAAAATAACAAATAATTAAAATATCATCGATATTATTATATATAAAGAATCAAAATTTCATTAAAAAAATTATATAATGCTAAAAATATTGTTTTCACAACATAGTACTGTAATTTTAATATGGAAACTTTTGCATAAATATTCAATATATTAAAATTATTACACAAAATTTTAAATTCACTATATTTATAACTAATATAAATTTTAAAATAAATCTAATAAAAAGTGACGTGAATATTTTTATTATTATTATAACACAACACAAAAGGTGCAAATGTTCTCGAATACCACTATAAATATAATTATTATTATTTTTTTTTAACACCCTCTCATTATTCACGGTGATGAAGTGTAATAGTTTTTCCTTTTGCTTGGCTCGAAAACGAAGAAATATTGTCACGTATTTTCAAGGGTGTTTTACGTGTCTTTTTAATTTTATATTGCAAGGTGAGATTGTCGGACATAAGGGGGGGGGGAGTTTAGCCTAAGTGTCAGACCTCGGTGATGTATGGGGTAATTAAAACCAAATGGTCAATACGGGGTTGGGCATGTGCCCTCCTATCGGAGATTATACCGCGATATCTTACGTGATATATGCATACCTATTACATTATACATACGAATATATTCTATATAAACGTTTATTTATAGATATTTATATTTATATAAAAACATAATTTTCATTTATTAATTAATACTTACAATTAATAAATTTTCATATAGAAATATATAATATATAATTTAATGTCAAAATATAATGTAATATAAATAATTAAAAATTAATAAAATAAATAAAATCATATTTTGATTTTTTATATATATTCCAAAAATTTATTAAATATTTTTTTTATTTATTATAGTTGACATAAATTTTGGTACTTAATTTCATACAAAATATCAACTCATTATATTGTCATTTCAAAGCTCATTTATGTTAGTAATAATAATAAATATATTTAAAAAACTAAATGATTGATAAAATAACACGTTATTAATTTATATTTCAAAATATTCAAATTAATTATTTTTTTTAATAAAAAAAATTATAAGAAAATTGAACGCTTAAAATGAACATATGAATATTCTATATAAATATTAAAAAGACAATATTTCAATATTATAAATTTTATAAAAATATATATTATAATAAAATTATAAAAAAAATAATTTTATTTTTTTTAATATAATAAAAAAGTTGATTAACGATTTTTATTAATTAATAATTATGTTTTATTTTAATAATAATAATAAAATTGTACGCGTATATTGAACACTGTCTGTATATAGGCAAATGCAAAACGCATAATACAATTGATGCTTGATTAGTTAACGTTCAATAATACGAACGTTTAAATATCATCGGCGCCCGTTTCGAATTTAACGGATTAAATCTAATCACTGACGGGGGATCGAACCGCGGATATAATAACCGATGTGAACGCCTCATTTTACACAAATTCTAGAAATATATATATATATATATATATATATATATATATATATGGTATAAATCGAAAAAAAAAGCGAACAGCGGTAACAAACCTTAGGAAAATCGTTTCGTGTACACGATCAGATAATCGCGGTTCGTAATTATTTTTTTTCCACCCTCTCCGCCGAATTGTTAGTGTTAAAACGGTCGTTATCACGGTTCGGTTCTAGCAATCGAAAATCCCGATTTTCAACGCGCTACCGGACCGAAATATATATATATATATATATATATATATATATATATATATATAAGAGTAAATAAATAACGAAAAAGAACACCCCCCCCCGCTAAACGGACGAAAGTGAAACGAAAATATATAGAAGAAAAAATAACGATCAATTTTCATTAATTACGCGCCGTTCGCGAGATTAAGCGCCGAAATAATTTGATAATTTGCGAACGGCGGCTATGTGTTAATTGCGATAATTGTTTCGTTGCGCTTGCGAATATAACAAAATTGTTTAATTGAAATTCTAATATATATATATATATATATATATATATATATATATTAATAATTTAATTATTATTATATACAGAAATTAAATAAATTCTGAAAAATTATACAACATATTCCAAGGTATTCATCAAATCAAAAAATAATTCATTTTAACTCATAAGATTGATCTTACTAAGAAAAAAATAATATGACTTTTCTTAAGTTAAATACTAAATATTAATATTAGTTATAAAATTGAGTATAATTATGCTAGCTGATTAATTAAGTTTCTAATATTTATTTTCAGTTTTAAAATTCACTCAAATTTGTTAATGTATTTAATATATACATAGTATTATTTAATTTTCTTCTTTATCAGCAATATTTTTTCGAATTTGTTAAAAAAATATTATTCAATGAATTGTGTACATACCGTTAACCTCAATAAAAATATTTTATGTTTAAATGTTTCATATTTTGAATCAAAAAATAAAGTACTAAATATATTTAATTATTCAAAATTAATTATAAATATAATATATCAAAATGGTTTGTCTTAAGACATATATAAATCTTAATAAAAGTTTAAAACAATACGGAACAGTAAAATTAAAGGAACATAATACGTGTTAACACGTATATTTTATATAAAAATCAAAACAGAGTTATCTCATATTTTACAGACAAAATTTTAGACGTTTTTTAATATATTTTTTTCTATATATTCTAACAGAAACTTCGAGTAACCAACGTTAATTTTGACATTTTTACGTTTTTTTTTTTTTGGTTCACGAATTGAATCTAATCGACTAGTATTTTGCGATTTTTCATACAAAATTTTCATTTTCGGTTTTGAAATCGCGATTTTGATAAAAAAAAAAACGTCATAACTTTACTGAAAAAGTTACGTTTTACAAACAATTTTCAGCAAATAATTTATCTTTGACGATGCGTAATTTGATATAGCATCTACGAATTATCTAGATATTTTGAAAGTAAAAAAAAAAAACGACAAGTTCATTTTACAAAATTTAATCGTTTAAATATTACATATATAAAGCATTCGCATAAGTGTCGTCTTATATATGCTCAAATAAATACCATCAATATATATGTGTGTGTGTGTGTGTGTGTGCGTGTGTGTATGTAAACAGGCTATTCATGAAATATAAGCATTGTGCAATAAATAATATTTTTAATTATTGAAAAATACAAAAAAATATTTTTTTAAATTGAAAAATATTATTTAGGGTTAAAAGATTAGATAAAATTAGTTTTAATTTATTTGAAGTGATATGAATTCACACGTTCGATAGACGAATTTGAACGCAAAACCCTGTATGTGAGAATACACACACACACACACACACACACACACACATATATATATATATATATATATATATATATAACGGTTGCCGAGGTCGCAAACGTTCGGGGTGTTTTAAACCTGACAGGTCGCAGTTTATAAATGGTTAATCGGGTAATTGCGTGCGCCGAGGGCTTTCACAACCCCCTCATACCAATAATACAACGGTTCGCACAGAAACCCGTAACCAAAACACTAAATGTGTATTTAAATATAAAAACATCAACATAAATATACATGTATAAGTGCGCGTATACACTAACACAAACACAGACATCGGAAAAACTCGGATTTTCACGAAAAATCGTAGAGCAATTGACGCGCGTTTTCTGAAAATTCTTATCGATTCACTTAGATCTGAAAGTAGAAATATTTATTATACACAACTATTTATTTTTACCGTATTTTTATCTGAAAATATTTTATGATTTTTTAGCATTATTTTCGTGTATAATATATAAATTTATTAATATTACAAAATTATATACTTTGTTTATATAACTTAGAAAAGATGAGTACAAAAATAACTCAAAAAAATATTATTAAAATATTATTCATATTAAAAATAGTCACATATATCATCCATAAAAAAATCAATTTATTTATTTAGAAAAAAAAACAATTTTTTCATGAATCATTCTACATATAGAAATTTTTGATAGAATTTTTAATCGAACCAGTCCGCATTGATTTCGATTTCAGAACTGAAAAACTGAAAAAAAAGTAATGCAAAAAACTACTATTTTTGTCGCGACCGAAGTAAATTGAACGCCGGTCATACACGATTGATTCAACATGGCGGATTCTAAAATCGACAGATTTCCATTTTTATCCCCCGCCCCCCCCCATTTTTTTTCACTTTACAAAAGTATCATATGTGTTATTTTTTTCAATTCGTTCCTTTTATGTTTTACGTGTTCTATTTTATTTATTTTTTATTTTTTGCTACTGAAACGTATACCTAAATATATACGTGATACATTTGTATTAATATTTACCGACAAAAGTTTAAACGAAATATATACTTTGCAACAGCAATATATGTATATTTAAAATATTTGTGCGAATGTGACGAAATATGTGACAAATAATTTTTATTGAATTTATCGGCACACAGCACAAACAAAGTGCAGCGATGCAATGAAATTGCAACGTATTGTTGTGCACGGAAGCCATTTTATCTGTTGCAATACAAAAGTGTTGACAACAAAACCTCCATATGGCAAACCCCTCACACAACCCTCATACAACCCTCACACAACCCACCAGCACCACCCGGCTTATTCATACATATCACGAAAATCCGCATTGTAAAATTTTGAAAAGCTCTATTCGTCATAATACATGCTTTCAGTCATGTACTTTCAAAATTTATCATATCAAATACTATATTATAATTTAATAATACAATTTCGTTTGATTTCATCTTATTTTTATTTATTGTTATATTTATTAATTTTTAATACTATAAAATTATAAAGAAGAATATTATATATATGACACTTATTTTATATTATATATAAAATATATTGAATTTTTTTTATAATATAACAAATTCTTATTGATTTTTTACAAATAATTTTTCATAAATAATTAAAAATTTGATCTCGATATATTTTTTTTTATTTTTTTCTAATTAACAATGTATTTAGTTATATGGAGTAATTTTCTATTATAATTTAGATATACTGTAAAAAAATCGTTCATTTAAATATATAACAACACATATTGAATTTCAATATTTTGAAAACAAAATTTAATCTAACTAATTATATAGTTTATAATGCATTTCATTAAAATTTAACACATCACAAGTCGACCGCATAATTTATTTATTTAAACAAACTTGTAAACATTTTTAACTGCAAAAAAAACGAAACAAAATATATATATCATTAAATATATTTTAATCACGCTCATTAACTTTAAATTATAAATATCTATATTATATATATATATATATATATATATATATATATATATATATATATATATATATATATAGACATGAAAATTCATATTTTAATACATTATAAAACAATGCAAGTGTTTAATCTACCGATTTATTTCGACTTTTACAATACAATAATAATAATGCACAACGCATATAAATATATGAGTAAAATTTGCAATTATAAATTTATCATCGGCATTTTATCATCATTGTTCACGCTTTTATAATTCGTGCACGTATTTTTTTTCATATATATATATATATATTTATATATTTCTTTATATATAATATATAATAAATTTATTTTTTTCCATGTAAATCTCGTTCGATTGATAGCATTCGAAGCCGAAAACAATGCCCGAAACGTATCATATACATATTTAAACAATAACTTTTCGTACATATTATTATTTCTGCGGATTAATTGCACTGCACTAGTTAAAATTTAAAGTGTTGAAACGATCGTCCGATAACAAATGTTTCGTATAGAAAAAAATAAATAATAAAAAGCTTTCGATGCGAACGTGAAAATTTCGTATGCGTATAATATCCGATTTTTTTTTATTATTATTATTTTCATATCTTTTTTTTATATATATAGATGCGTACGAAGGGAAAAATCAAAATAAAATACGATATTCCGGTTTTTTATTTTTTCTTCTATTTATTAAAGCGTAATAATTAAAATAACAATTGTACGCTGTAACGAATCGAAGTCATATTTGACATATCTCGAAAGCGTGATCTTTCTTTTTCTGTTGAAATTTTTATTTGTTTTAAGCGTTGCCCGTTTCGAATTAATATCTCATATTTTATACGTGAATCTGGATTGTGAATAAAATATAATGTTAATTTTTTTTTCACTCGTATAAAATTGTGATTTTAATATTAATGGAGTAATTAGATATTTTAATGCTTAAATAAAAAAAATAAATCGTCTCTGTTATGACTTTTTCCAGTTTCTTAGTGTTAACATATTTTTTTCACGGAGTTTAACCTTTAATTGTTTATTTATACTGAACTCGACATATCAATGCATATTTCATTTATATAGTAATAAAAAATGTATATTTTTTACGAAATTATTAATATTTACTTCATCTTAAGTAAACATATCAATATTACTACATTATTTTATAATCAGTGACTTTTCTATTATGAATTATTATAAAATATTTCTTTCGAGTACATATGTAATAATCATTGTTATTAAAAGATTTTAATCACTGTATGAATTAATAAACCACAAAGATTATTACAATATTTTATAACGTGTAAATACTTTATCATAAACAATGAATTGTTGATGATTATCTAGTATTTAATTATTTCACATATTTTATTATAAATAATAATGCAGTACTATTTTTCTAGAACAAAATTCATGATTATAATATATTATTTTCTTTCATAAAATTTTGTATTTTATTTTATTATATATATATATATATATATATATATATATATATATATATATACAAAAAGTTCTATCTGAAAGCTAATTGAATAAATCGCACGAACGATCCCGCATTGTGTTGTTCGTTTTTCAGCGAATTATGCGTTGACTTTCAGCGATATGTCGCATCAATTGTTTTCAGCATGTCGACTGTGTCGCGTCGATATTATTTACTGAACACTCGTTATACAACGTCGATTTCAGCAATTCTATTTTCATAAAATATTTTTTCATATACACCAAAAAAAAAAAATAACAAAGAAAAAAAAACAAAGCGTACAATCATTTTTCAGTCATTATACGCATTCATCGTATGTCGTATAAAATAATCCAATTAATATCATAAATTATTTAAGTGCGAAATTTTTCAACATTGTAGAAAAAAAAACCTATTGAACGTTATCATAATCATTATCTTTAGATATCGTACTTGCATAATTTGAATATAACAACCATTCGATTATTCGTTCGTTTATTAACCCCTTTCGAATCGCTAAACAAAGAAGCCCCCCAGTAATAATAATGGCGGTCAAATTATGCAAAATAAAAAAAAATAAATAAATAAAAAACCTCTCCGTTACAAAACCACCCCACCGTGAAACGTAAACACATTTTAACTATGTTCCAAACAAAGAAATATTCACTATGAATTATGTTCAAATGCGAAATATTTCACGTCTTGCACGCGCACTTATTTTTTTTTATAATTCGATTATAAAGAAAAAAAATTTCGCATATGAAGATGATGTAGAAAAAAAAATATTCTAAAAATGCATCTACGCGAAAAATCTTAATATTTATTATATTTTTGCGTTCATTATTTATTCATTATGCGATATATCAGTGTGCGCGAAATTAAACGTTTTAATGGTCGAATATATTTTTTTTCATTATTATTTTGTTCGCGGGGGTCGAATTAAAGTGCCGCCATTAAGCCATTTTTATATATAATTATATGAATATTTTAACGATAAATTTGTCCGTTTTGTGGCGTAAAATGAATTATAAATTAAATTTATTGATATAGTTTTGATCGATTGAAAGTAAAATTTGTACGTCATAATCGTTTATTTCGGTTCAGGTTCGTAAAACGACGAGATTACAAATAGATAATATTATTAATTTGATTGTTGTCGGTGAAAAACTTAAAATTTCCACACTCACTTAACTTCTTATAATACTGATTTTTTCACATTCATCATCATCAGTAACGCTACAAATTTTCCATATATAATAAATTTTGCAAAATTTACGTAATATTATTATAATAATATATTCTTCGATATTTCATTTCCGATTTAATTTTTTTTATCCAAAATATAAAATTTTTCGTCATATATATATTTTTATTATATTCAAAATAAAATATTTTTTAAATAATAAAAATTAAGATATAAAGTTAAAAATTCACATTGAAAAAAATATTTATGAATACATAAAAATTTTGCTATTTATTCAAAATGAACCATTTTATTCGCAAATACATACGTGTAATCGAGTCATCATTTATGTGATAATAATTAAATTGCGAATAAATCACATTAATTATTTTATAAATCATAGTTTTATCTATAGAATGCAATCTTAAAAAAGTATTTCATCAAATATAACAAAGAAAATATGCATAACGAATGAAAATTTTCACGGCGTTTTTCCACAGCAATTTTAATATTGCTCAAGCTTCAATGCAACTGACTATTTATCGTGTTGTGCAAAAAAAAATAATTATTATTCGCACTTTTCATTACTGTTTATTGGTAAATTAACTGTATATAATTATAAAGCGAAAGAATAAAATTAAATTTCAACAATAGAATAAAACGGTGATTTGCATTGATTATATTTGTGAAACCGAAAACAATGCTTATTAAAATTTTCACATTCGTTCGCTTATTTACTTCAATCGCTTGCACAACATGACAGCATATTTGTATTAAAAATAATATAAGTTAAAAAAATGTACATATAATTAACACGATTCCGAATATTATTACTATATATATATATATATATATATATATATATATATATATATATATATATATATATATATATATAATATATAAATATTTGTTTCACATTACTTTCTCGTGTAATGTGTTTTTTTTTATTTGTTCGCGCCGAATTAACACCTAATTAATTATTTCCTTAAAAATTTTATAAATATTCAATTACAACTATATTCGTGTGGCTTTCACTTGAAAACGATTCTCATACAATTTGAAAAATATCTGATCACATTTCAAATACAACGAATATATACAATATTTAAATATTATTTTATTAAACTGATAAATAATGGTCTTTTTCTCAACTAAAAACATTTTATATAAGCGAATATGTTTATATTTGAAAATTTTGACTTAAATTTATTTCTATAATTCAGTTATCGATAATTCAAGTATTACTGCATTAATTAGATATACTTAGATTCAATATCAGTATTTAAAAAAATATTTAATAATTATGTATTTATAATGAATATAAAAATATATACATATAAATTTGAGAACTAATTGACAATCGCTAGACAACAATATAAAATATAATAGAATAAGACCGACAATATATATATATATATATATATATATATATATATATATATATATATATATATATATAAAATTTATATGTAAAAATATAAAATGGCGAGGGTGCGTCATAAAACTTATCGCAAAGACTATGTAAAATATTGCATACAAGCGCAATTAAATTCGGTAATTAAATTCAACGTTGAATAATGAAATCAACGACACCACTAGACAATTATGATATATATTCGTCGCTATCGAATTTTTTGATCGGGCCTTTTGAAAAATTCTAACCATTAATAATAATAATAATTAAAAATATGTGTGTACATATTCGTGTATTTAATATTTAGAATATGCATATAAAAAACTCGTGTATTTAATATTTAGAATATGCATATCCCATAAAAAAAATGTAGAATAAGACTATTGTTTAATGTTTTTAGCAATTTACAACGTACAACTAAATGTTTTTTTTTTTTTTTTTTTTGGCGGAATAGAAATTGCTTTAATTCAGTTATTATTGTTCATGCATAATTAAAACAAAATTTTATGTCTATTATAAATATTTCACTTTGCTTAGTACATTTTTATTTATTTTAATCACTTGAAAAAGACAGGTTTATATATTGTAAAAAGTTAAATTCTGAATATCTTTTCGTATTTAAGAGGTCTGATTTATTTTTATAGGATCAAATTGTTTATTACACGTTTAACTTTACGAATATTTATTTAAATTACAGTTTTTAATGACGATTTATATCTATTTTATTACAGTTATAATCTTTAATATATGACAAATAAATTTCAAAATTTTTTTTATCAATCATATTCATATTGAATTTATAAACTATTTTTTTATCAAATGAAATATTTTTTTTAACATTTAAAAATATGCAATTTTAATACTTTTCTTCATATGAATGTATTTTAATAAAGTTTAAATTTAAATAATCTTTTTAAAATAAATAAATAATATATACATCGAATAAATAATTAATTCAGTTATCTTCAGAACAATAATCAATAATTCTCAGTACGATTCGCATATTTTAAATTTGCAATAATTTTTAGAATCACTCTGGATATTTAATTGGTTACCATTTCGTATAAATTTGCACACAAACAATAGAAGGCGTTCCAGTGGCGTTCCCCCCTTTTTTTTCTTATACTCATCATAATATCACACGCGCAAAATATTAAAATAAAAAATCATATAAATATATTAAAATCGTGTGTATGTAAAAACGGTTTTTGCTCATATAATTTTGGGCTGTTAAATTTTCAAATAGGCAAACTCCCGTGTCGTCGCCAAATAAATAAAAGCGATTTACAACTGCGAATAATACACGTTAATTACTATGTACCATGTAACGAGGGATTTCATTATTTTTACTACTATTTTACACGTCGCGCTCGATAAATAAAATCGATAATTACGCTTCTTCACCGCTCGAAAGTTAATTAAACTTTGTACGTTCAAAAGTAATAAATAAATCAAATTTCAGTAAGAAGAAATGATGTGGATATTTGTAAAAATTTGCCCCCACGCTCTTATATATATACTTTTAGTAATAAAAAAATTATTTTTATAATAGTTGAGATAAAATATTTTAAAGAAACACATATCTATTTATTATATATGAAATAAATTTATTATAATAATATCATTTAATTGTCATACTATATAAATATTATAGTCCATGAATTAAAGTTTTTTTGTAAGAAAAAATATAGAAAATAGAGTACTTTAATTATTATTGAATCCAAATCTTCAAATTGGCGAATTTTTATTAAAAATAAAAATCTTAAATAATAAAATAATTTTCTTCATCAAAATCACCAAAAAAACTAGTTGATATTATATAATTAAAATTATTTATTTTTCGAAATATAAATTTAATTATATTTAAAGACATAATTAGATTTTTAGTTTTTTTTTTATTTATTATTTTATGAAACAATCAACTTTTGCACGTACGAGCTTTCATATTCACATACGCACGCTTTTAATCGAGCTTCCGATCGAAGAAATAATTCTTATTTTCTTTTCGTTCATATATTTTTTTTTTCATTTTATTTAACTGCCGTTCAGTTGAATCCGCCGGACATTCGTTATAATTAAAGACGGCTACGATGAAATTAAATTATGTGAAAACAATTGTTGTGCGTGCTTGCATCAATATTAAACGCACGAAATAATAATAATAATAATAATAATATTGTATATATGTATGTATGTATATGAAAAAAAAAATATCGAAAATAAAACGTATGGGAACTCTCATTGCAAATAATAATGCGAAATAATGGGGACGCGTAAATATATAAATTTTGAAATTTTTTACACGGCAATTAAAATAGTAATATAAAATGAGCGGGTTTTTTTTTATCGCGTTCAATATTTTTATACGCCGATTATTCTGTTATCGAAACGGTTCGTTATTGAAATATAATTATATTGTGTATTCTGGGCGTTTTATGATAAAAAAAAATAATAATATATTATGTTCTTATCAAATGTAATATTGATATACTTTTGAAAGTTTTGCATATTTTAAAATGAAGTATTATTCTAAATATTTGAAGAAAATTAATAAAACTTATATTTGATGATTTTACATTATATTAATGTCAATTAATTAGATATTATTATGCAGCAAAAAAAATCACTTTAAATTTTTATTTTGTTGGAATATAATATTTATCACTGTGATTTTTTTTATTAAAAATATGGTAAATATATGAATATAGAAATAAAAATAAATTAAAAATCATATAGCAGAAGAGAACTATAAAAATATTTTTTCTCTTTATATTATTTTATATATTTATCATATAATATTATATTCAAAAAATCAATCATTAAAGATATTGAATGTAAAACTTTATATAAGTCATACTTTTTGCTTTCCATTTATATGATATTTTTTACAAAAATTAAAAATAATTTGCATATAATGTAATTAAAAATTACATGTAAAGTATAATCATATTATTAAAAAGAACTAATAATTATAATCAACTTATATATATATATATATATATATATATATATATATATATATATACAAATATATATATATATATATATATATACAAATATATATATATATATATATATATATATATATATATATATATATATATATATATATATACAAATATATATTTTATGTAAATTATTTACATGTATTTTAAGTAATTTCTTATTATTTATCAAATTATCATAACTACACATTAATTAAAGAAAAACATACATTTTTTTTCAAATATCAAAATATATACCATATATAATATAATATAATGAAAATGCTAATTTTACAAATAAAATATCATTCATATAATGACCGACAAAATTTCATGGTAATTTGTGAGATAAAACGAAAAACTCATTTTTTTTAAATTTATACCTAATGTGGAAAAATTGCGTTACAATTATAAAAAAAATACTATTGCAAATATTGACATAACGGCCGACATATAAAAAAAAATCCTACATATCAAATATAATACAACCCTCGACAAAGTACAATATAATATTATATTGGCATACACGACTTTTTTTTTCTACTTCATACACGCAACTTGGCATGACTAAAATTTAAAATAAAAAAAAAACACACACACACAATATGAAAATATTGCAAGAACAAAACACTTTTTAAACGTGCAAAATTCCTTAAAAAATTGAGCAATCAACACGGCATCGATGAAGGGAAAACGTTACAAAATACGCAAAAACCGTGAACACAAAATCGATAAAATCTCCCCCCGAATCGCTCTTATAAAATATAAACGATCACAATAAGCGGCGATCGCGAACAAATGACGAAAAAAAAATAATAACGATTATCGCGTGATAGTTTATGCACGCGTTTCGCTATCATAATTATCGCGATAATCGATTTCGCTAGTTGGAAATAATAAAAAAAAAACAAAGTATAGTATAAGCTCATCATCATTATCATTATCGTTATCGATTGCATGATGGTGATGATAATAATCGTGATGATGTGACGTGATGAAACGTCAATTTCCCGTATTTATTTTATACGAATGCATTTTAACGAATTTTTTTCTCCGAATAATATATATATATATATATATATATATATATATATATATATATATATATATATATATATATATTTATTTATTTAAGTTAATGAGGCCTCGATTTTTTATATCGGTTAGCGAATGTTGTACGCGCACGAAATTCGTGCACGGTAGCCGATGAAAAAATCATCAATTTAATATATTACTTGAATTTTAACGTTTTTATTTATGTGTATATATAAATATATATGTGTGTGTGTGTGTGTTTTTTTTGGTTTTTGTTTTATCTGATGATTATCGAATTGAAAGATTTTTATCGAATGTTCGTCGTTAGCAACATGTTGCGTTCGAGTTGTATTGTGATTTTTTTTTTTTTGAATAATTAAATTTAGTTTATTGCTTGTTTTTAATGGTTTCTAATTTAGATTAAAATTCATATAACTATTTTGATTTTGGTGGAAAATTTTATTTTTATATCATCATGATATGATTCGCAATTATACGATAAACTAATTGATAGTAAAATTAGTCTGAAATTCCGACTACAATTCCTATAATATCTAAATTATATTAACATTGCATATTAATTTTGAAAACAAAATTGTCGACATTAAAAAATGAATTAAAAACTAAAATATAGTACAATTAATTGAATTATTTATATTATTTTAAATCGTTTCATCCATTATATTCTTTAATATAATTTAAAAAGTTTTTATCGTAATCAATATATGTAATTATTGTTATATATTAATTGTTATGAATATGTCATATTATATATTATTTGAATGAATTTAAAATTAATTATAAAAAAAACAATATATCAATTTATTGTATATTAGTAACTTTAGATTTTAAAATATTCTGACAAATTAATCAACTTAATAACTGTCATCATTATGCAAAATATCATTGCAAATATATAAAAAATAATAATATAACTGTAAAAAAATCAATTACCATTACCTACTAAAACATTATACACATACATTTTTATCGATAAAAATCAATAATTTCACGTCACTATTGACAAGAAACACTAGTTGACATACTATTTTTTTACATAATTATCTGTTTTTTTTTCTTTCGTTAATTTTAATTAATTTTTAACCGATGTTTGTTTTTGTGGCCGGCGGCTAACGTGTTTTCGAACATTAAAAGCGAACGCACCTGTCGACGAAGAATACTTCTTAAGTTCCTTGAACGACTTCATACAGGATTCAAAAAATACCATCTGCATCAACCTTCCCTTTCACCCCCTTAACGAATAAATAATAAAAATCGACCGAGTGTAATGAAAAAAAATCTAATAAAAATAAATAAACCGCAAAAGTTGGGGGCAAACACGAAAATTTCGTCGAACGAGTGCTAAACGGACCAATTACCGGTCCAATTTTCAATTATTAAAATCGACCGAATTTTTTATATTTTATATATTTCTTTTTCTTCTCTCTCTCTCTCTTCTAAATTGACGATTGACGTGTTGTTTAACTGTTATTTAAATTGGCGATTTAACCGCAACCAGAAAAAAAAAGGTTAAACACTCACAAATTTGAACCGTTAATCCGGAAGCTTTTAAGTGCATTAAATATGAATATTTATATGTCGATCTATTTCTATTTTTTTTATCCATATAATAAATATTTTGGATTGACTGTGAAATAAAATATAAATAAATAGATTTTTTTTAAGAAAATTTTAAAAGATATATTTCAGTTTATAATACGTTAAATTATTGGTATCTTTAAAATCATAATTTTTAAGGTTTTATAAAAATATAACATTTATATTATTACATATAATTATTTTGATAAGTTATTTTTTTGTAATTGTAAATTTCAACTAAATTTTTAGAAGACATTTATTGATAGCAAATATGGATATATTCGATTCGTTTTTTGTATAGAGTGCTATTTATTACATTAAAAAAAACTAATTTCCATCCGTGAACATATCTATTTGCATTTTGTGAATAAAATTATAATTAAATATACAAACGTCAATTAAAATACCGTTAAATATTCCTGCATACAATTGTTTTTTACAAAAAAAAACCTAGTGAAAATTTAATCAATTATATCTATTTTTATATATAAAATAATATTTACATATTACTTCGTTAATTTTGCAAAAATAAATTTTAGTTAAACACTACTAAAATATTATTATTATATATTAAAAACTCCAACTATCTAGTTTTAATCTCTTTCAACATAAATATTGATTACAAATCTAATTGTTGTCCATTCGTAATTTATATACAATTAAATTTATTTCTTATCATTGATTTATAACAATAATATTTTAAATTTTATTATATAAATTCAACACTATTAATAATGTTATATATATATATATATATATATATATATATATATATATATATATATATATATATATATTAAAAAAAACATTAAACAACCGCAGAAAAGCCACACATTATACGAACAAAGCTCGAACGAAAACGTCGTTAAAACAAAAACCGAAACAAAAAAAAAATAAAATAAAACAGTAAAATAGTTAAAAATCCGTCCATATACTAAATCACATCGACACGTCGAATAAGTTTCGATACGCTGGCACATAAATTTAATTCGATCGATTTATTTATAACCGGTGTCGTGCTACCGAGAAGAGAGTGCACAGTGGCGCAAAGTCGCACATATTTTTATCCCCATTATATATGCGTATTATATATCCGAACACGGATTAAATATATTTATTTATATATTTATGTGTGTATGTATTTATGTAATAATAATTTACGTCGATAGTCGTACGGCTAGGTTCGGTAATAATGTCGTGAATTAAATGTTTACGGCGACGGTAGCAAAGTCGGGAATGTTAACGATGACAAGTGCCCGCGTGGGACGATAGACTCAACTATCTTTTCGTCTTTTATTTTTCATATGTCTTATACGTATGTATATATATATATTAATGTGTGTGTGTGTGTGTGTGTGTATGTTTAAAATGTCAGATTTACGAATGTTTCGAAAAAAAAATTCGTGTCCTTTTACGGTCGTTCAATACTCGTGTTCTGTCAAGTTTCAAAATTTTCAATGCTTATTACACATTTTTTTTTGTCGATGTACGTATGTGTTGATTATGTAAATTTAGTTTTTATCGCTTTTAAAAATATTCTATTGAATATTTAATTCTAAATGTAATGATAATTTATATTTTCATAAAACATAGAAATTTGTGTATTTAATATTTGGACGACATTTACATTTTTTAATTATAAAAATATCATCTTACATGAAAATATTTTAAGCCTTTTATTTTAAAGTTAAAATCATTCAATAATAAAATAGAAAACATAAGTGTTTTAAAATATGCAAAAGTTTTCATCAATTTTAAAAATTAATATTTATCTCCATATAATTAAAAATGATGTATTTCTTATTAATGATATTATGCATAAATTACATTAATTTATTTATACTTAAATTATGCAATTATATTACCTAGGATAAAAACCAATTTTCCCAATAATTAAATTAAAACGACAGATGTCTCATAATTAATTTAAATTACACAACATTTTTTCCGACCGATAATTAAATTGATATATCAATTAAACAACAATATAAAATTGTTAGAATTAAACATCGATCAACCGACGTCCGTTAATCCAATAAACAAACAACAATCGTGTATAGAAAGTCAAAATTCTTATTATACGTAAAAAGTTTTAGATTGTTTCTAAGGATTTAGATTTGAATCATGCTCCTTTTTATCCGTTCCGATTGATATACGATTATTGGCAATACATTCGCGTATATAATAGAAAAAAAAAGAAAAACGGCATTTTTAAGATAAACGACCGTTCGATCCATGAAAATTAAACGCGCAGATCAAACGGTGATTTATTGCGGCTCTTTCACTACCAGATCGGATCGAAACACTTTCGAATTTGTTACGAAGGTGGAGAATAATATATATATATATATATATATATATATATTTTTTTTTTTTTTTTGGTAGGGAAATAATAAATACGCACGAGTGTTTGGTAATTCGATATTAAAATTGCGAAATTTTTGTCGATCGCGATTTTCTTGTCATATCGATACGGTTCGGCGACATTGCGATTGATGTATGGCATTTGAAAGCTTTTTCTTTTATTCAATTAATGGCGAAACGAAGAGATCGCGATTTTTTTTTTTTTTTTTGGTTACCGCGATATGAATCTGTTTGACCTGATTGTGTCTGAAAAATATATAATTTATTGGGTCTTGTTGAAAAATTGCTTTCTTTATTAGGATAATAGAAATGTGTTCATGTATCCGATTTCAGTTTCAATCACACATCTATAACTTTAATTTTTTTTTTTTGAGAATATTTTTTTTATGTTGAATTTCTATTATATGATTATTAAAAAATTGACAAAATACTATTTTATTTTAAACGATAAAATGAAGTACAGTTTTATTTATAGCGAAATATCTTTTAAATACATCACAATTAATAAATTAAGATTATTAAAAATGTATTTATTCCTTTTTTATCAGTCATTAGCACAAATTATCAGTCTATAAAATATAGATTTTTTAAGTAATCTGAATATTTAATATTTATGTAATATAAAATCTCAAAAAAAAAATTGAAAAATTAAATCTAATCTTTATCTTTCCAATTATTTTCTTCTTTATAAGTAACACATCAACGCAGTTAATATTTTATAATAAAAAATATAGATTTTCTCAGAATATTATTTCCCATTAATTATTTAAACAACTTAATTGAAATTATCCGCTATTCGCAATAATATAACTTTTTAAATATGAAAAAAAAATAGATTACAAAAACTATGTATAATGCATATAAAACAATTATTTTAATTAACTATTATATTCTCGTGCAATTAATTAACTTAATTAACAGTAAGAAATATTGAACAAAAAAAAAAAATTGTTCGTCGAACAAAAATATGCACTAACTGCATCGTGATATATAATAAGAATAATAATAATATAAAATATATATTCTAAATATATGTATATATTTATATGTATGTGTATACGCTTTTAAATATATATTTATTTTATTTTTCTCATGACCATATCGCTTCGAATATGATTTTCGTGGTAGGCCATGCTTTCCCGAAGGCACTTTGCCGTGGAGTCGTGACCATCACGAAATATGCATAACATATTGACGATACCGAATCTCGCCATAACTTATACAAAATGGACAAAAAACATGGCGAACGACCAGTAATAACGCTTTATAAAACACACCTGTCCCATACGTACAAGCTTGCACACGTTAACGATTTATTACGAAGGGTAAATAATAATAATAATAATAATAATAAAAAGGAAACGACTCGATCTCGTAGAAGAGAAAGGGCGTAATGATGTGGATCGGGAAAAAAGTTTTGACACAACTGAAAGTTTGAAATTCGAGAAAAAAAAAAAAAAAATATATATATATATATATTGTATATATTCTAATGATTTTTTTTATGAAAAATATGTACAGAAATTTTTATAAATACTTAATGATATTTTTTTAATATTGCATTAAAATGGTACAGTTAAGGAAAAGGCAAACTGTGGTTTCATATATGGAAAATATCCCTTTCATAATTCAAGATTTACGACCCGCATTTTCACATGTTTAATTTTAATTAATGTTTTATCTCAAATTTAACAATTACTTGTACCAATTTAAACTAAATTGTTTGATATAAAATGAAATTATAATATAAAATATTAAAACTTTGTATATAAATAATTTAAATTAATATGAAAAAAAATATTTTTAAAAATTCCTAAAAATTATTCTTTTTCATTTTTTTGTACAAAACAAATTTTATTTTTTTCTTATAATAAGACTAAAACATTATTTATTTTTATATAATAAAAAAAAATATTATTGCCTTTATTTTTAAAATATTCTTTCATAAAAATAATGCAGATGTTTAAAATCAAAAATTAAATTATAAACATTGGACTAAAATATAAAATTTGAAGAAAAAAAAATACAAAATAGTCAAAAATAATAATACAATAAATTAAATTATTTTTTATTAATTTATTAAAAAATGAAATTAAATATAAAAATCCTATTTTATAGTACAAAAAATAGTAACGTTTACGTATACAAATTACGTGCAAAATTAATTTCATAACATCGTTCTTTAATTTAGCTTACTTTGCAAATTTTCATTCATAATTACCCACAATAAAAACACTACTAACAACAAAAATTATATATTTAAAATAATCAAACTAAAACGTCAACTTTCTAATATAATAAAAACGTACTCTAATATCACGACGCCGTCGAATTACGCATGTACGACGCCCGAAATGATTTATTATGTTATTAATTAATACTTTTTTTTTTAGCCGCTTACGTGTTAACAAATTGTTGATATTGTAACCGTTAAAAAAAAAGATTTAAGATAATCTTTGTAATACGTGCAGGTATACTATACGTGTGTATGTAAAACTGTAAGTGGAACCGTGAACGTGCATATTGATATTATCAAGGGAAAAATGAAAATCTTCATCGCATTCGCTTTATATAACGAATGAAACTCATGCACAAACGACGATTATTTCGAAATTGGAAATTCAGATAACGATATATCGGCGATTCGCAACCTTTTCCTATTTATGAATTATTAAAATTATTTCTGAAATTTGTTTAATTAAATATTATATAAATACATTAATTACATTATAGTTTAAATAATTCAAAAACGCAAATTTTAGATTAAATAAATCTTAATTTTATCAATTTTATCGTATAAAATATTTTGATTTTAAGTATATGCATCTAAAATTTCATACAAAAAATACCGTAAAAAAACTTATGACTTTTATTTTTGAATTTAAATAAATAAATTATGAAAATAATATCTTAATTCAAACAATTAGTATGAGACAGTTGATTTATAATATCATCACACAATACAGCGGTTGCCAAGCACTGAAATACACCAACCTAAAGCACGAAACAAAAAGCTAAATCTAAAATAATAATAATAATAATAACAATAATAAAAGAAAAAAATAACGAACGCTGACCCAAAGACAAAATGTAAACGATTTCAATAAATATACAAAGTTAAAATAAAATAGATGTATATAGAAAAGGTATAAAAAAATACACAAAACAAAACAAAAATTCGTCGAGAACAAAACACTCATACGCCCAATATTAAATCAAAGTGTCACTCCGAATTCGGTGAACCCGGGAGTTAACTATAAAAAGTTGTATCTAAAACATACAAAAAAATAAACAACAATGGACAGTCCGAGAGACGAAGAAAAAATATATCTAGAAAAAAAATGAATCGGAGGTTCCGACAGGTGATTTATAAAGATAATTGAGTGAAAATTTAATTCACAAGACCCCACAAAATACTGTCAATTTGGAACATCTTCGCTTCGAAGCCACGAATCACTACGGATTTAATATGATAATATAATCGATTAATTCCGATAAACATTTATATTTCAGTATAATATATATATATATATATATATATATATATATATATATATATATATAAAATAATATATATTATACTGCAAAATTTGCATGAAATTGTTCTATAAATTTGATATTCATTTTGCATGACGCCGTATGAAGAAAAAATAATTTTATTTTATAACTGCTACTTTATTTTTATGATGCAATAAATCCTGTCATTTGAGTGTAGCGTTCACTTTGTGTGTATTAATGAAAGTAATAAAATTACTAATGATGTATTTTTTTTTAACTTACCAATTTTCGTTTAATTATTGGACAATTAATCGATTTTTTTTAACAAATTAATGAATTAGAAATGGTCTTTTATGAATATTGACGTTATTTTTTTAATATTAATATTATTTTTTCCATTATAACTGAAAGTAGTTTTTTTCAGTACACATATAATAGAAGCTATAAATAAAAAATTTTAATCATATTCTAATTTAATTCAATAAAAAAAATGTGATTCCGATTGTGACGAATCTAAAAAATGTGACCGTACATATTGAAAAAAAAAATAATGTGAAATATGTACGAGAAGGAAAAAAATAAAATATACAACGGCACAATAATGGTATTCGAGGTCCAGACCAGTATTTTTATTGGACTCTAGGTCTGGACTGGAAATATATGGTAATGCTTCGACGACGGTAACTCGAAACCTGTGCGAGCCTTGTATATTTTCAATTAAGAGAAAAAAATACACACATATTCACACGGAACACATTACATTAAAAAATAATAAATAAACTGACGAATATTGTTCTCGCTTTTCTCCATAATAAATTAATTCTATTGTCGCGCGTTAAGACTAAAACGAAAATAATATATATGGAAATTCTAAGAAAGAGCGGCGGATGCAAGTCAACACGCTCGTCGGATTAATGAGTGTTTTAATTTTTCACACGCGTTAAATCAATATTCAGACGAGATCCACAGGATGTTCAACGAGCCGATGAAAAACTACGGTTCAATGAGTAGAAGGAGCATTTTTACGGGGAAATATCGCCTCTCTTGTAACGAGTAAATGCTCCTGGCAGCTTTTATTACGAGCCGGCGACGTTATCTCGATTCGATGATCTCGAATTCGGGGAACGCTCCGTGACCCGTGTTCCAACAGGTTGACAATTTTTTCAAAAGTGGGTGGTTCTGTGGCGTCCCGTCGTATAAACGTTGTATGGGACACGGATTCGGAGTCGTTATACGACGTTAAAAACATTCGTTTTACGCCGCCGTATACCAGATTAGTAGTAACAGAAAAAATGTCAATTATAAAAGACAAAGGTTTTCGGGTTGTTGTTGTCTTTGGTGGTGTTTTTGTTGTTGTTATTGTTGTCGCGGTCGCGGTCCGATCCTCGTGAACTGAAACAGGTATAGTCAATTCATCATCGCTTTCATGCAAAATGTCGAAAATCTCGTATTTTTTCATTTTTTATACTTTTCATTGCATTTTTGACATTACAAACTACATAATCATCCCATATACAAACTTTTTTATACAAAATGAAAAAGATATATTTTATGAAAAAATATAATTCTAAATATAAATATAAAATCAAAAATTTATTATACATAAAAAATCCTTATAGAAAATATTTTATTCTATTTCACTTTTTTACATCTGTAAAATTAATGATCATTTTAATATTGTAAACATTCTTATTACGGCATAGTCGAATAAATCCAAAAATATATCCCTTCCAATTTAAACTAAACGTTTACCTGTGACATCCTATATTTTCACATATCAAAATGACAGATGCATGCCTGTTTTTTTTTATTGCCTTTTGTTTCAGTCACAGACAAAAACTATTGTCTATCCGCAACTTAATTGTGTTTTTTGTCATCATGATGGACGGTCATTGACATTTTTCATCTTTTTTTTCATTGACTTTATTATAAAGACAAAATCGCCTACTAAATCAATATGAAAGATTGATATACGTGGTCGTTGACAACAGTTACATTTTAAAAGACGAGGGTCAAATATTAAATAATAATAATAATGATTTAGTTGTCCAAAAATTTTAATAGTCATTCATATAGAATATTTAATTATATGTATATATAACAAAATCAGTAAAAAAAAATATTTAAAATTGTTTAAGCTTATCATTTTCAGATAAAAATATTATTTTTAAAAGAAAATGATACATTCTGATTAAAATAATTAAAAATTATGTATATTTTTAGTAATCATTAAAATAAGTTAATACAATTAGAAATATGTAAAATATTAAAATTATAAAATAATGAATATGAGCATCACTTCATAAATATTCAAAACAAAAATAATACAATTAACATTTTTAAAACATTATTTCGTGAAACAGATAAAGAAATATTTACACAAAATTATAGCATTACCAAAAATTATATATTTTTTATTATAAAAAAATATATAATGAGAATAATTGTGCAAACTAATAAATAATAAAATTTATTAGAACGAAAAAAAAGCTCATAAAATTTAAAATTATTTTTTAACATTAAAAAGGTGTTTTTTTTTTTTCGTACGAAACTTTAAAATTAATTTTCATACAGCGTGTAATTACGAATCAGCTGACGGCGAAGCAATTTTTCTTTATAGCGAGCTCGTACTAAACGGAGAGTGAAAAAAAAAACGCGATACAGAATCGAGTTTTACGTACGCGATGAAACGGCCGCCGTTGTGTGCGAGAGCAATCTCGCGACCGATTGGTGGACGCGATCGATGGGCGTGGCCGCCGATTTCTCCGATTGGCCGATTGTGAAAGCTCAAAATCAACAAAAGAAACGTTCAAATTTACGAATGAAACGACATATTGTACGTTATTTCATATACTTTATGCTTAAATTTTGCCATAAAATCCCGCATAAATTGAACATTTTATGTATACAACGTGAATTTTTATAATATTCGTGTTATTATTGTTATTATTATATTTATTTGCATACGGTTCAATGCTCGGTGTATTATTAAAGTTCACTTCGAAGAATTTTATCTTCTTTTAAAAATTTTTAAGCATTAAAAATGTACACCTTTATTTTTATATATATATATAGAAAATGATATAAAATAAAATTTTCATTAATATATTATATTTAAAGTCGGGATAATTATGTTAGCAATAATCCATTCTTTCCTATTTTGACTTCTATAAAATGTAAAATAGTAAGATTATAGTATATTTATGTCATAAAAAACTAATATAAAATTTAAATAATATTTTTTTATTGTTAACACGATTTAATCGGCGATATTGGTTTTACTACTAAATATTCTAAAATATGTAAAATTTTATTTAATTGTACAATATTGATCATTTTTGGATTTAGTATAATAAATATTTTTATTATTGTAAGAAATTGTCATAAAGTTACTCATTTAGCTTTGCTTTCCATTTAAGAAGATTGTCGTTTTATTTAATATATTATAATATTAATATATATGTATTATAAATTATTCAATAACACAATATCTGATAACAAAATAACTCGAATGCATAAAAAAAATCATCACCTTTAAATTTGAAAATTATATATATTTATCTTATTTTTTATTAAGTATTTGGTAAGTATATATTTCACAAATAATAATAAGTATCTTACAATTTTCAAAAAACGTGTATTAAGCGTATCTTAGATATTTATATTAAGACCTCGTAATTTAACTCGGTTAATATAAATATTTTAGTCAAAAAAATGCAACAACATACAATTAGAAATATCGTTTAATCAAGATCCGTATCCTTCCACACAAATCAATTACTTAATTAACCGATAAAATCCGACAGAACTGGAAGAAGACATGCAAAAAAAGGAATTTAATTGTTTGACTTTTTTTATTAGCGCAACATACGAATAAAGATTTGCAACAACTTGTATAACTATTAAAAAGGCGTTAAACGTCTACGAGATAAACCGCGATATAAACAACACACACACACACACTCACATAGTGAAGATAAAAAGTAAATGAGGCACACAAAAAAAAACGTATATAATGTACGTTAAGAACGTTATAAAGGGGGTTAATAAAGAAGACGAAGTACGAGAAAAAAATAAAACAAAATAACGACGCTGCCATAGAAGTCGGCCTTAGGCGTCGTAAACTAGTCGAGAACAAGCCATAAAAACCAATAACTACCATAATATTATTCAGTTTTTATACATAATACCTAGGCATTATGATTTAACAAGGGCGTGTAGCGTTAGAGCATATCGGCCCAATCGCGCAAGGCTGTTGAACCTCGAGTTAGGGGAAGTGCGCTCAAATCACGTCAGTGTTAACGTGTCACAATCAAAATAAATGCGATAATGTCATAATTACTATGCTCAATATTTTTTTCCTTCATTTTTTTTAATAAAAATTTCATTCTATTCAAATTAAAATTCTAGATTTTCTAAATCGATATTTTATATTTCTCTTTACATATTTTTCCCAATTTTTATGAATGTTATATTTTAAAATGTGATATGATTTTCTTTTTTCGTTTATTTATACATTAAATCAATAAAAAAATACTCTAATATAACACAAATTATATGAACATTAAAAAAATAACA
Source organism: Leptonema lineaticorne (assembly GCA_024500535.1). Taxonomy (NCBI): domain Eukaryota; kingdom Metazoa; phylum Arthropoda; class Insecta; order Trichoptera; family Hydropsychidae; genus Leptonema; species Leptonema lineaticorne. The sequence continues at coordinate 8,637,601 of JANIJI010000017.1, forward strand.
TAATTGTCAAGTCTTTTAAAAATTAAAAAACAATTAAATTAAAACTTTATTTAAAGAAGAAAAACATAATTATAAAATTTTTAATTCGCAATTTTGATCTTCAAAAATATAAAACATAATGAAATAATAAACGTTTCAATATAAGTTAAATTAATTAGTATTATAATTTTCTATTGTATAATAGAAATATATTTAAATTTATATTTATATTACCAGTAATCAAATTTACAATTAATAACAATCGTTTAGAGTTATGTCATATATTTAAAATCATAATTTTATTAACGCTACAAATAAAACGAATAGACAATAATTAATTACTAATAAAATAAATTACATTGAGCATAATTGACGGGCGTCTGAAAAAAAAATATTAATATTTTTTTTCTTATATTTATTGTTATTATTATAATGCAATTTTTTCTATATCATTTTTTTTAATATGTACGTGTTTTTTTTATCGTTTTGCTAAACATTATTTATGCACGCAGAGTGTTCTCACGACGGTTAAGTGAAAGGTGCATATATTTTGTAAGTGTGCATATAGACGCTTATCTAATTAGCATATAAACAATAAACCTTTTGTTTAATTATAATACGCGTAAACCTTCGAAATAATTAAGAAATAAATTCAGTAATTATCATAATTCGGCGTAAAATAAAATCGATTTTTTTTTTCATTTTGGTTTCAATTTATAGCGTAATAACTAGTCATTGTTCGCTATCGACAAGCTCCAAAAACTGTTTTACATTATAACGTGTTATTATTAATGTAGAAAAATTTTTCATGTATGCTAATTACGTATTTACGCGTAATGGTATTTTTAATTATATATTGTCAAAAAAAAATTGAATTAATTTAGTGACTTCTTTAAGCATTGTGTTCTATATACTTTACAGATTAAATCGAGGAACGTTGAATTATAATGTAAATTATTTCGATATGAAAATTTTAATATTTTTTTTTATTTACGTCATAAACTTTCCAAACGAGTATTCATATAAATCATCTTACTCTATAAATTGCGATTTTTTTAATTAATTTAAATTATTGTTTGGTATTATTTTAATAATATAGGCATAAAAAACAATAAATTAGTACCAAAATAACATTTTTTTACGAGAGCTCCATTAAGTTTAGATTATTTGATGAAGAAATTAAGTTTTCTTTTAATCAAAATCTCTACAAATAAGTAATTATTAAATAAATAAATTCAAATAACCATTATTATTTCTAACATTGAAAAATTATTGAAATCGAAAATTCAATCATTATTATTCTAACATTAAAATACTTTTTCAAACTTGATCGAAGGATAAAATAAATAAGAATATTTTCGATTTCTCAATCCTTTCAAATTATTTTGAGAAAAAAAACTGACTAAGCTTTCATAATTAAAGAAAAAATATTTGTTTCATATTTTACAATTAAAATTTTAAAATAAAAATGTCTTTTAATTTTTCAGATATGCTATGTTATAAATTTAATTGTTAATTAAATAACGCTATATATCTTATTATAATTATTATATTTGTTATATAATCACCTTATTATAATATTTATCTGGTTTATTTAGCCGCTGGCGATTAATCAGCAGTGCGTAACACACTTTAAAATACCAATATCAAAGATAACGAACAATACACAGCTGAAACACGATGCAATAAATTATAAATAAATTTAATGTCATCCTTATTATAATTAAAAAGAAAACATAATTCATAATATTTTGAACGTCTAATATATTTATTATTTCTAATTTATCACGGTAGAAAACTGTATCTCGTAAAAATAATATATTTATATATATACATATATATATATGTGTGTGTATAAACAAGTATTCAAAACTAACGATTTATGCATTAATATTTATAATACACATTATGTGTACATAATAATATTAATAAAAATAATAATAACGATCGGTTCGGGCACGCGTTCGCCACACTATAATTTCATTCGAAATTTTTCACATCGTATAAAAAAATAAAGACTAAGCGACCGACAAACGAACAAATATTACGCAAATCGTATCGACAGTTTGAGAAGCGTCGAGATCGACAGCAAACGGCCACGACGACCCGGGGAAAGACGATGATGAAGATGTGTGGTGAGATAAAAGGGTATGGGCGGATCTCACCCCGAGGCAATACTCGAACAACAACTTCGAATTAACGAACTCGGAAAGAAAGTTCTCTTTACGAAACGAAATATCGTTAATACGAATTTATTTATTATTATTATTATTATTATTTTGGCTAATTTTAACTTGTGTTTTACTTATTATGAATATCAGTTGATTTATAATTTGGTATATAATTTCATAATAAAAATTAAAACTGTTTGATATTCACTCAATTTTTTTTTCTATAGTCTTTTTTATAATATATAAGTCGTTAAAATTAATATAGGAACTGCATAAAACAAAGAGAATTCAATATTGTGAGAAATGGTTAAAGTATTTTGCATTTTGTCAAATATTTCATAGAAAAGGGTAATTACAAAAATTTTTGTAAAACATAAATACTATTATTTAATTTAATTTTAGAATATTTCCGTACTTTTATCTTTCTAATAAAGATGAAATAAAATTAGTTCTTATAAAAAAAAGAGAGTAAAAGTTCTTAATTTCTTTCAGATCTATATCAAGTATTATGTATCAATTTATTGAATTTAAATACTTTTTAAATGTATTATAAAAAAATATTTTTAGTAATCCAAAAATTATAATAATTTGTATTAAATATATTTTATTAAAATAATATATATATATATATATATATATATATATATATATATATATATATATATATATATATATATATAAGTGAAAAAAAATATTTCTGTATATACATAACACAAATAATCACAATATATAATTATATGAAGAATAAAATTAGTTTAGCGATTAAAAATAATAAAAATATATGATCAATAATACACACAATGAAAGATAACACGTGTAGATGTTAACAAGCACAGTTATAATATATAATCAGTTAATTTTTAACACCTCGGATAGAACGATAAGAATCGACCGTTTTTAAACGTCTTATCTTCGTATCTTAAACCATGTGGAAACGCTATATAGAAGCTAGTTATTTTATTTCCATTTTATTGTTTTAATTTTTCGACGATTTATCGGATCGAACGACGTTTTTTTTTATTATTTTCATAAAACTGTGACGATTATTAATACGAAAAAAAATATTTCATTGAAATCTTGGCATTATATATATATATATATATATATATATATATATATATATATATATATATGGTATATAATAAGAACTTTATTTTAATGCGAAAATAATTGAATAATTGTAACTATTTTCGTACGCGTTCCAGTATTAGATATATATTTTTTTCTCGATTATGAATTAATATAAAACGTGGTTATGGGGTGTTTACATAATATCTATCGGATCAAACACGTCGAGAATCTCATAAATCTCAATCGATCAGATTATAATAGCACGTTATTTCGGGATGATTATATGTGATAAAAAAAAATTATAACAATAATCGACCGGCGGGCGATCGTCTTTTTATGAAACATTATAATTTTATATATTGTGTGTAGCCAATGGCGCGGTGTGGTCTTTTTATTGTATTGGTTCAAATATTAATGCCTATTTTTTTTTCTCGTTAATATATAATATTACATATTATAAGTATTATTATACAATGCCTAATCGAACACTACGCCTCTAATTTTGAATATAGTTCTTATTAAATTTGTATAAATATAATGCATTATATTTATGCTTTGAATATAGATAACTGTATGCATTAAAATAATTCTCAATATATATATAATTCATATTCTATACATATTTATTTATAAATTTTATTTAATATTATAATTAAATCATACAATAATTAAATTTATTATATTTTTTTATATGCGACTTATTTTGAGAATATATATCGTATATATATATATATATATATATATATATATATATATATATACAAAAATATGCATAAATACAATACGCCTACCAATAATCGAATGTAAATTATAAAGTGGGCCTAAACACGATAATTTTATTACAAAATACCACCGTAAGCGCACGAAATATCCAAATAATTATCATTAAACAATTCGAAACGTGCTTTATTATTAGAAAACAACCGGTTTTTAGAATCACCGGAATTCCATGCCACCGATGCTATGCACAATCCCGGTTGTTCTTATTTTTATTTTATTTTATTTTTTTTTGTTCATCTTCAACGACCTTTATTAATTTATTTATTATGGGATTAGAGATATTTTCACGAGGCGCACAAAAATGGCCAACTGCCCTTTAGTGAATTCAGCGAAGACCTTTTGTCGAAAATTTTACAAATTTTTCGTAGGTGTTAAATCTGGCGACACTCTCGATTTATTAATTTATCGTGCATTTTTGTGTCTTGAATATATTTTTATATATTTTGTTCCTTTTTTTTTTCGTGTCAAAACAGCGATTCTTATCGTCGAAACGTGAAATTTATTTGTGTCGTAAACGCGTTTGGCGCTTCTCATTATAATTTATTCAACAGTAAAAGTTCACAATATAACTTTTAGTACTTGTTTTATAATCGTAATTCCACTCCTCAACGTAACGTAATTCTGCGTCATATAAAAAAAATAATATATGATAATCGATAATTAATTTAGATATCTGTTTTTGTTAAGTTTTTATAACGGTTCATTATGTCTAATTTATTTTGATAAGTATTAATGCTGATTATAGATAATACAAGATTATCGGCAAAGTATTAAATTATTTACAAATAGTTATAAATGTATTGAAGAAAAAAAAGCTTTACCACCACCTGCTATCGGCTCTTTGATATTTAGATTTTTTTTTATAAAATAACTATAAATTTTATTTTCATTCTTATCATGATAAATATTTTAGGAAAAATCAAATTTTTCTTCAAAAAGTTTTCAATTTAACATTTGTATGATTCACAACTTTATTATCATTTAATAACAATCTAAAATTAGCCATGATAGAAAATCAATAACTGTAAGTTGACCTTTTTAAAAGTTAAATCTAGATATATTTTTTTACAAAATTGAATTGCTGGTTTTTCGCAAAAATCTAAAAGAATAAAAACTTAGTTAAGATATAAAATAAAAGATTACTCAAATAACCTTCTATAATAATTAAATTGTATATTTTTAATCTATAGTTATGACGTATTCGTGATACGAAATTCTATTTCAAATTTAAAATTGGTCTACTTTTTGTAATAGAATAATATTATATATAGCCTAAAATAGCTGATAATTTATAAAAATCTTAATAAACTTAAATTAGCTTATCAAAACCAAAAAAGGTCAAAATCTTTGAATATATCATCAAAAACTATAAATAATAGTATCTACCGATTGGTGATAGATATTAGAAAATCTAATAGAAAAAGAATATCTTGGATGCATTATCTGCCCATGTAATTCAGAAACAATTTAGAATATCTTAATGATCACATCGTTAAAAACAAAAATTAAAATAATGATCGTCAACCTTCGAACACGAAGAAGAATCACATTTAAAATAATCTAGCACAAATAATAAATGAACCTATTTTACTGTGAATATCTATCTATATACCATATATCATAAATTTAACATTTTATAAATAAAAATATATTATTTTCATATTTATTGCTTTTTAAATGTTTTTTTTAAGTAATTATCATAAACTATTTATAATAAAATTTAATATTAAGACCTTTATACTAAATTATCCTTACAATGTCCTTAATACAATATTTTAAAAAATGATCCATTTTTTTTTGATATACTCGAGTGAAATAAAGCACTTTATTGAACCATTGTTGAAATAATGATCCGATGATAAAAAAAACGGCATCGTTTATTTTAACGATATTTATTTTATCTTAAAAATAATACATAATGTTTTCGCGTAGCCCGAAGGTGGCGCTGCGTTTTCCTATCGCAAATTACACGTTTCAGGATCAAATTAGATTAAAGGGTCCGAACGAAAGGGTCCCTTCGAAGGATTCCCTCGTTTTCCCGTCGCAAAAATCCGGCCCGGTACCTTGAGGTCGTTTTGCAAAACCTTAACAAGGTACATTTCATATATCTACTCGAATTATCTATCACGAAGTGGCCGACTGCGGGTGGAAAACTCACCATGTTCGCCTCTACAACAAAACGACGCATAAACATATATTTATATGTCTACATATGCTTCTACAGGGTGTTTATTTTTTTATAGCGGATGCTTACTGTCAGATAAAAAAAATATATGAAAAAAGTTAATACGTGAATACTATATATAAATTTGATATAGTTCATTACCAAAAAAACTAATCATCTACAATTCTTAATATATATATATATATATATATATATATATATATATATATATATATATATATATATATATTATAAATCAAATTCAATATATCAATGCTTTTAATATATTGGACTTTATTTATCTATTGAACGTTTTTTTGTTATGAAAATTAAATTTAATTAACTTTCTTCAAACATAATCAACGAACAAGATATATATAATTTTATTATGTAATAAAATATATATACGTATAAATATATATTTTTAATTTAAATTAAATATAAAATTCGCGATGATGATTAAACCATATTTTTAAAACTTAATTGTCGATATGTGAATTTTTTTAATATCGTCTGATATTATCGAGTAACATTGCCAAAAATAAGAATACGTATAAAATTATAGAATTTATTAGCCGGGTGACGTTTTAAAAGGAGCATCCTGTATAATATAAAATATTTCAAATATTTGCATCGTTGCCGAATGCGCGCGCGTAAAACTCGCTCGTGTATAAAATATGAAGCTTTATACGCTAGGAATTCACATTTTGAAAGAAAAAAAGAGAATTATAACATAAATATTTAACATTTAAAACAATAATAAAATGAAACTGACGTCGATATCGACGTAAAAATAATGACAATTATCTTTTACGATATATTAAAATCGAAAAATAATAAATAATACATAATTCAAAGACGTCGGTTATAAAATTTACAATTAAACGTGAATGTTAATTAAACGAGCGTCGACATATTGAAAAAGTGTATGCAATAAAATAATTTATACGTGTGTTGTATAATATATGATTTTTAAATTACATAAACTTAAATTATTCGTTCAATATATCTTATCTTATGATTTATATGGTTTTATATATCCAATAATTATGTCGACATATGTTAAATATTTTTTTTATTCATTAATACGATAATAAATATTTTTGATATCGATAATTTTAATTTCAAAAATGGTATATAATCAATTTTATATCAATTATTATTTTATAAATAATATATATAAAAAGTAATTGATTTTATTATTTATAGTACAGTTGATTCAAATATCTAAATAAATTGTTATATTAACTATTTGAAAGAATGTGTCTCTTAAACTATCAATCGATTTTATTATTATTTAGTATGTATAAAATAATAATAATTTGATATATTTCAGAAAATCGCATTATAAATTAATATATTAAAATAATTAATTCATTGATTATATTATTGTAGTATTTTTTAATTTACTCTCTCAATTATTGATAAAAAAAATTAGATCAACGTCTTCAAATTTTGATATATGGTAAATAAATTTATTCATTTCTATTACATAAGTCCTTTAATTTTAATATAATTTTTATTAGTAAATAAATAATATAAAAATTCAAACTTAACTAACAATTCTGTATTACATAAATTGGACAATATTTTTTTTAATAAAATATAAATTATTATAATATTAAATTCAAAATCGATCTGAATTTTGATTTCAATTACAACTCGTTCAGTTTGAGAATTGTACGTTTGTTACGATGGCAGCGATTGTAAATCCGTGTTAATTAGCAGTCGTAAAGTGGCAGGTTCGACAGTCGACGGTGGCAGTGCGTGTCAACACGTGTACCGCAACCGCACAAACGGCGGACCGCGAAACGCATTTTAATTAGCGTCAATATGGCGCTGCAGAAGCGTAACGCATCCCTAAAAAACTTTATCGGCATCGTTATCATCAAAAGCGTAGCCGGCCTCATTGTTAACCGCTTATTTGGTACATTATTTCGTACGCGACCGGCACTTTCAATTATATGACCAATTTTCATAATTCGCCATTTGTATCCGAAACGGCTGTCGTGAAATTAATCGTGGCCATTTATGAAATTTACCGTGTCTATATAATTATTATATATTTTTTTTAATTATATATATATATATATATATATATATATATATATATATATATATATATATATATATGTGTGTGTACTTTTCATCTATTCAATGACTTACGAGTGAGAACAATGGTTTATTCGCTTTTCTTGGAAAATTTATTTCCTGCCGTTTATTTTCAAACAAATCATTTTTGATTATTTTTCACGATAATCAATCGATTTTTCATCATAATAAAAAAATAAATAAATGCAAAAGTATTAAAACATTAAACGTTAATATACTTACTATATATTTTTTCATTTTCATATTCAGCAATTAAAAAATGTGTTTTTTAAAATACTTCATACTAAGTTACCATTTTTTTTTCTTGTTTTGATATGTATAATAAGTCTTTCTTCAGAATTTATTTTTATATATAAATATAAAAATATTTATTTATAAATTTTAAATCACGTTTGATAAAAAAATAATTGGTCAATGCAAATAGAAATAAATTTAATTTTCCAAATATGACATTAAAATAAATATGTAATATGTAAATACTTATATTAAATAAAATTATTTAAATTATTAATTCTGTTATTGTTAATATCCACATTTTTTTTCTTTGGTTATTACTTATTTCTAATATTTATAGAACAAAAAAAAAATTTTTATATTACCATATTTTAATATTATAAAATATCACGACTTTTAAAAAAATCTATTATTAAATACAAAATATTAACATTAGATTTTAATTTAATTACACATACATTTTTCATTATAACTTATACAATAAATCACAAAGATTTAAAAACTTTCTATAATAGTTATATATACAAATTGAACACGAAGCAATACTTCCATAAAATATTTCATAACTAAATCATCGATATTTGTATTGCATCAAAAAATTAACAAATACTTTAAAGAACATATTTACATTTAAAAATCGTTACTTTTATAAAAAATACAATAGTTTAAAATATAGAAAATGTGAGGTTTTCACGTGTGAATTTTACAATGCAATTCGGTTAATGGCGATAAATGTAGGTGTCTGTTGAGCCGACTCGGAACACTTTGCGATAACATCGACCGCTTCGAAGACGTGTCTCCAAGACCATGTTTACTTAATCATCACCCTCAACATTATATTTAAAATCACCACCGAGTCTTATTATTAATTTTCTTATTGCGCATAAATTATTAACGTTAATATATAAAGCAATATTTAAAAAAAATATATTTTCATATCGGAAATCTACTATCAACACTCTAAAATTTTATTATTCTATATGATTTTTCATAATAATCTAATATATAAATTTATTATATATATTTTTTTAATAATATACGTTTAAAAATATTTCGCATTCTATACATAAATATAACACAAAGAATACGACGTCGTGTGCACAAAATGCATAATGTGACCGTCGCACATTTTTAATTCGTCTCAAAAACACCGACTCGTACATTAAAAAAAAGAATTAAGCATATTAAAAAAAATAATAATAATGAAATTCAATGTGCATCGTAGAGAAATGTGCAAATTTCACACGTGCACACGTGCATAATCTTTAAATCTCATACGACTTGGTGTCGGACACGCGTATTTAATTAAAATTGTTCACATACTATTCATATAATATATATATTTATCGTATGGTTAATTAAGATTCATTATAATGGTAATCAATATAGTTAAAAATTTATAATATATTGTGCATTATATTAATGTTTTAATATAACTTAGTATTTAATTTTACATATAATTTAATCTAAAATCGCATCATATTGTTGATTTAAATCTTAAATATCGATTCAATTTTTGATAGTTATTTTTATTCGATAAAAAATTTAAGAACGTAATTATTAGTAAAAATATAATATATATAAATATATTATAATTGATTTAATTTGATATATTTTATTTTTTATTGATTAATATATACAAATTTATAATGAAAATAAATTCTATTTAACTTTGAATTATTATTTTTAACAAATTACTTATTGATTTAAAAATATGATTCCTATTTTTTATTATACATTTTTATAATACATTTATTTTAAAACTATAATATTTTTTTATATATTATCATTGAGTTTTAAATTATTTATAATAAAAAAAAATAATCACTATAAAATCAAAAATATGCTTCGTAAAATTTTCCTGCGTTACTCTGTTATATATATATATATATATATATATATATATATATATATATATATATATATATATATATATATATAATTTTTTTTTTCATTTTCAAAACCTAATATTTGTGACATGTATATCATACGAAAGCATGTGGGGTCGGCAAGAAATAAAGAACATTCTAAGGTATAATAATACAAATGTCTCTCGGGTCCGGAACGTGATGAGAAAACATGTCTCTCTTGATGATAAATGGAATTGTCCTATGAATGCGTTCACATATATAAACACTCATATAAATCTGTATATTATTATTATTATAATAATAATATTTTTATTATATACATGCGTTTTTTTTATTAAACAATAATATATTATTCTTAATAAATAACGTGCGTTTTTCTTTTTTTTTAAAAACAATTTGTCCTAACGTATTTTTGTATGCGAATTTGACGAAAAATAAAAATATTTTGAACTCTGACTAAAACGAGAGGTTTATTCGGAAAGTATATTTAAATATTTAAAAAAAAAAAATTAATCAAAATATTAAAAAAGGTTTTTTTTTGTATTATGAATATGAAATTAATATATTTTAAATAAATTAAAATATTTATATAAAATATAGAATTTAAGTCGTATATATATGGACGCAAATTTTTCGAATGTTCCTCATATGAACAAAAAAAATTATAAACGTATTCGTTCGGCATTGAAAGAGAAGAAGAACAAAACTTTTACATTTAATGTGAATGTCGTTGTATATATATATATATATATATATATATATATATATATATATATATATATATATATAAATGAATATACCTTTATAAAATATTTATTTCTCCCGATATGAAGAAACCATATTTATGGCTTCTTCGTTCGTAGACGCAGTGTCTCTGCCTCATATACAGTCGTCGTGGAAAAAGCGATCGTTTCAATAATTATTTATTAATTAAATAAATAATTTATCGACGAAGATCGTCGCCGGAATTTATTGGCAACATATTAAGAATTCAATAATTCGAAATATGAATACGATTTAATTGCATATTGGTTTAAAGAAAAATGTGATATTGAAAAAAAAAAGATAAATTTCTGAGTATGTCATAAATTTATATGAAGAGTTGGCATCTTCATATAATTTCAACTTTCGTCTAAAATATAATATATATATATATATATATATATATATATATATATATATATTAATCAAAATATATAAGATAATTTTAATATAAGATTTTCAAAAAACCGTGATATGAAATTAAGTTTATAAAGTAAAAATGAAAAAATCAAAAAAATTCTTTAACTACTGATTTATTTATTCAATATGAAACAAAATCTTATTATAACTTCTTATAATCTTCAATACATTTTTTATGAACATGAGAACCGAAAACTTTTCACGGATCTCAACGGACTAACAGTTAACATTTTCCCGATTTTCCGAACTTTTAAATTAATTTCAATAAAATATATATAATATTTAACACTCGACTATAATGCTAAAATATAAATATATACGAAATGTGTCAAAAATGTCTTGCGATTTCGCCCTAATCAAAACGCGATGAATGTCACACGTGGCTAAAAATTCGCGTGTTTACCGAAAACGCGATATTTATCAAACTGGATATCGGGACTCGACTTTATAACACCTATTTTAAACTGTTATAAACGACGCGAACTCGTATATATAATATTACAATAAATTAAATTTATAAAATATAATCAACCTTTCCCCCCCCCCCCATTTCCACCACGCAATAAGTATTACCGTTTTTCACGCGAATAAATAAAATAATATTATGACCAGCAATTATTCAGAATTTTATAAATTATTTTAGAGCGCACTTAAGCGAAATTTTTAAATACTACCCACCGTTAATTTTATATTATTTTTTTTTATTTATTTATTTAATGTTATTTGTGGTCAACAATGTATAATGTTTTGCGATCACCATAGACATTGTGCCGCCCGATTCAAAACGCATGCAAATTTTTCGTCCGAATGAGCATATATATATATATATATATATATATATATATATATATATATATATATATATATATATATATATATATATATATATATATATATATATATAATATGTATATATGTAAGTAAAAGAAAAAGCGCAATAAAAAGGAATAAATTCGAATCGAATAACGCAAACGTAAAATAAAAATGGAAGAAAATACCGGTAAAATAATGAAAACAAAACTTCGGTAACAATTCAACAGTGCAGCCAACGTAAAATATTCAAATTCATTGCATACAAATAACTCTCTTGTTTGTTGCCGTTTTCGCATTCGATGCAAGAATGTGCACTCACTGCTTGTAAAATCAATTTATTTCTTCAATTTATGCATGTATTTATGTAAGTATTTGCATGTATGTATAATACATGTGTTTCTATTAAGTGTGTATAATATATATGTATGCTTTTTAATTTTGACTTTGACTTTATTTATAATAAAAATACTAAATATTTTAGAGCATCAAATTCAATATTTACATTAGCCATACTGTATACAAAACGACATAAAATTGTGCATAATTTTATTTGTACTGTTTACTTTAATTCTCCAGTGTTTCGTTTTATCGACGAAAAAAATCAAAAATTTCAATTCAATTTGCGCGTTTTACGTACACGAAAAAAAAATATTGTAATGTCAAATTAATCTGGGAAAACACGTCATTTCATTTTCAAAATGGCGGCAAAAACAAACATACAAAACGCGGTATAAAAAAAAAATCGCACACACCATTATGGAAATGCCGGCATATCAATTGTAATATTTTCCCATAAATGAGAATTTTATTTAAATATATTTATATATTTAGCAGAATCAATTCGAAATATCTAATTTTCAAATCTGGCGGTTCTTATTAGCGTTTTTCTCGTTTATATTTCTCTTAATTTCGGGTGGTCTTTGAAATATTTTATATTTGACAAATCGTCAAAAAGGTTTCGTGAATGACCAATATGAAATATTGAAAAAAAAACAACGGCTTCAACGTGGGCAGATAAATTGTCATTTTTATGTCGATAATATAAAAAAGTTAAAATATGTTAAAATTATTTTATATAATTATTTATATACGTATATATTTTAAACACACCTGTTTTCAATTTGTATTTTATATTATAATTTATACTTTGAAAATGTGAAAAAGAATGAAATTTTTAGTGCAGCTGTTCCTAATAGCCAATTTGCAGAGCCGTCATAAGATTTTTGGTATTTATGGAAAATAAATAAAATGGCCGACCGATTGTTAATTTTATCAACGCTTAATATGAATCGCTCTCTTGCCAAATTGACCAATCAGTATTGTTTTTTTTTTAATATAAATATATAAAATTTTGATGATTAGATAAAATATTAGAAAATAACAACGATATTTTTATAATAAAAATATATTATTTAATCTCTGCATATGATCAATTCTGTTCCGTTTATTAAATTAAAATTTTATTTAAATAGATAGAAAAAATATTCAATTTTTAATTTTAACCAGAGTTTCTAAATCTTTTTGTAAATTGTAAAAAAAAATGAGATGAATATGAAACAATGGTAAGCGCAGATGTCAACTCGAGGCGCCGACGGCAGTAGCCTCCGTTGGTCAAAAAAAAAAAACAAAAAATGTCAAAATCGCCATTGTCAAAATAGCGACCATCTTTGGACCACCGCGGCGAACAAAAGGATGACAAATAGCGATCGATCGCCATATTTATGTTTTGATCATCGAAAATGATATTAAAAAAAATCGCATGCATACAACGTTAAAAGAAAACGAACGATAAATGCATTCGAAATGGACTACTTTTTACTTATAAAAAAAAAAACAATCGACCGTTAAATTGTATTAACAGTTAGAATCGACTATTTATATTTAAAATATAATTTTACCGATATATGTATAAAATATTAAATAAGATGTCAAAATTTAAACGTGTAAACATAACGAAATTCGCTATCATCTATCGATATCAAGTTTCGATAAAATATTTCCACGAGCGTATAATTGAAATATTTACATATTCGATTTTATTTCATTGTTACCAACCAAAATTATATCAGATAACATCTTATAAAATATTATAACAATTTCAATTCATCTTATCAACGAATGAAATCGAACGTATAAACTCGTGATTTAATTTATATTGCATAAAAATCTAAATATTATTGAACAATTCATCATATCGGTAAATGCGACCATTGTAAGAGGGTTCGGCTACTAAATTTGCAATTTTTATTTTGATTTTTTTTTTGTATATTTTTGTTTAGGGAAAAAGGGGATCGTCCCAAAATGGAATAGGACGCGAGGTTCTGAGCCGCCGCCGCAAGCGCCTGACAAATTGGCCAAAACATATCTCATATCAGATATTCAACACTTATTTTATTGCTCAAAACCCTCTTTCTTTTCCTTCCGATTTCTATCTTTACTCCCTTTTTCATTCTTTTGAATTCATATTATTTTTTAACTTGATTTTCATTCAACATTTGACTATATATAATTTTCCTAATCGCGACGTGTCTCATTTATAAAAATATACATAATTTCATTACTATATATATATATATATATATATATATATATATATATATATATATATATATATATATATATTATATAGGATTTTTTTTATTTTAATATATAAATTATTACAATATAAAAATAAAAATCACATCGTTCACCGCAGATATGTTTACCGAATGGTCATCATAATAATTTTGTATCGATTTTTTCCCTCGTTTTTCTCTCGTATAAATACGTATGTTCGACTTTTCGACCATTGTTGTTCGTCCAGAACGAACAGCTGAAGTGTCCTTTTTTTCTCGTTTTACATTAAAATCAACAATAAATGCATAATTCATCGGGGGGGGGTTAAGAAAACGCTCGCGCAATAGCGATATTATTAAATCAATCTGTCGAGTGACGTACCCGCCCTTCATGTCGATTGTTCAATGCGTATTCAATTTTATTATATTTATTTATAATTTTTAACATTCATATATTCTATTTAAAAGTTTTGCACTGTAAAAATATATAAAAATATTTTTTAGATTAAATTTTTCAATAATTTCATAATTTAAATTGATAAATAATATATATTCAACTGATGAATAATATTGTTATTTTAATTATCAACTTTCAGATTATAAATGATTCTGAATAAAATTTGAAGAAATATATTGAATAATTACCTAAAAAATTTCGAATCAATTTATAAAAAAAAAATATTTAAATAAAAAAGATATACCTTTTGCATATAAAATTTAAAATATAATAAATATTCAAGAATTCAAACTTAAAATCAATCGCATATCAAAAAAAAAATATTAAAATTAATTTTTTCCCATTTTAGAAACTATAATAAATAGATTTATGATTTTTTTTTATTTTAATAATATTATATTTAAATAAAATTCAGTAATATTAATTAAATAACAGGCAACTTAATGAAAATGTTCATGAATATATCTAAAATCAATTTTAATTTGTATACAAAAATAAAACATTACCACTAGAATATTATTTTATTACATATTATTACAAACAGTTTTCGACTTACGACGAGACTCGGTTCTTCAACTTTGGATGTAAGTCGAATTTTAAAATAAATAAATAATATAATATAATAAACACATATATTATATATAAGCAAATATAATGGTTTTTATTTCTAATTCTTAATTATTATTATTTTAATTGGTTAAGTAAATAACTATATACATAAATAAGTATATGTAAGCATTATTCAGGCTTATGATAGATTATAATCGGAATAATCGATTGCAAAAGCGCGAAATCAATAATCAAAAGCGTGCAAGATTATAATAGATATATATGTAAGTAAAATGATGCATTTTAAAACAAAATATTTTTAGTGTAAATGGTAACAAGTCGTGAACTGACTATATTTTATTACATAACATATATATGTAAATATTATAAATTTAATAAATAAAAATATAATATTTTTTTTACCATCAATTGTGCCCTTTGGCCTGTTCGATCTCATCTTCGTCCCCCCATTCAATAATAATAATAATAATAAAAATACGGGAATCACGTATGACGAGTCGTCGACGTCGTCCCGGCGGGTGTGCCAGCTCGCGCTCGGAACAATCGGCCGATAAATTAACCCACTCCTTACCAATGACAAATGTGCGCTGCTCTAAGGATAGCCGCGTCGTGCTCTTTTTCGTTCAATTTCACCGTACGCACGAAAAGGACACAAATATTGGTTCCCGGCGCGAAAACGTCAGCGTCAATTGTCAACGTTGCACGGCGAAGGTTCGCGATTTATACGAATTTTCCGATGAAATTATGTACGGCGATGGAGAACGTTCGCGCGAGCGCATATATGCCCGTCTGCCATTTCAATATTTACGAACGGTTCCATCCAATTATTTATTCCTTTTTATGTTTTTTTTTTATATATTTATATATATATTGTGTGTATGTTATTTTGCGAGAAGTTTGCGAGCGCGTGCTCGAATTCTTCCCACGATCGTTTTCGTATGAAAATCTTCGATATGTATGATGACACCATTTTGAATAGTGAACTTTTATAGTTGGACACAGCTGAACTTTTAATCAATATAATTCATCTAAAATATTTTACATTTTATTTAAATTGATTTTTTTTTGAAGATTTTCTTATGTGAATGATTGTTTCAAGAGTGATCATTTTTAAAAATTGTCCTCAAATAACAAATTTTAATTCTCAATAATATAGTTTGATTAATGATTAAAAAAATATAAATATTTATATTGAAATATTTTTTTTTTTTATTATATTTTAATATAATTTATCGTTAAATATTTATTAACTTGTAACGTGTTATATAACAAGTATGCAATATAAAAGAAAATACATAATGCAGTAGTCAGAAGTGTACTGCAATAAACATTTCAACATTTACATTGACTAACCAATTATAATACAGTTTTAAATTGTTTCGTGTAATAAAGAAAATTTTTCCAGCGTTCTTGTGACGTGCGCGTCGTAATAATGCGAATCATGTTTTTCAGTCAATAATTCACAATAAAACTCGAAATTCCTACCCCGCACTGATGATGGAACACAGATATGATGACGATAAGTCACCTGAAATGATCGGCGATTTTTTATTTCCTGCCGTAAATACGACAAATGAGGCATTTATGCGCTAAGAATGGAAATTATATCGATGGGAAGTTCACAGTGACCAAAGTATATGAAAAAAATTAAAAACGTAACTCGTATTCAGAGAAACTGACAGCAAAATAAACTATCTTCTATAGATTCTCTTCTTTTTCAGAATTTTTTTTTCATACTACTATCAATTACCATCTCATATTTCTCAGATATCAGATTTACTATTATTTCAAATAAAATATATAAATCAACGGCGCTTGCTATATTTATATAAAATTGTTATTTTCTTACATTTTTTTTTAAAGAATGCGCAATATTCAAGATTTTTTACATACAAAGTAAACTCGCTACTTTTATAATAATTTCAATAAAATGATTTTACTGCAATAAAAATATTTTTACTAGCGTTGTATATTTCTTCAATATGAAAAAAGTAATGACATATAAATTAATTAATTGACATTAAAAAAAAAACCTCTGTCCACATTGAATATTTTGCCATAAATCAAATGCTGATTCTAGCTTCTGTTTATACACGAACGACACCGATAAAAGAAAATACCGTAGACGAATGGGAAAGACTGATGTGTAGAAAAAGATGGAACGATATAAAATCGTAAAAAAATGAAAAAGGCAGAACTACATAGTGAAAAAGAGAAATTCGACTACGATTCTTTCATGACATTGTTTTATAATGGTAAATTTTCTTACCGGTAAGTCACTACTGGCTAACGTGAGAATTTTCGATGGTAAACCGAAAAACGGTTACCACCCGCGGTTTCAGATAAACATCGCAGCTTCCAAATACTTGGTACCTTTGCCCTTTTTTTTTTTATTTCTCCCGTCCGCCATCTCATTTTTTTTTTGTCTCCCCTACGCATTCGATCCCTTTTTTAGTTTTTAATAAATGATCGTCTTATAGAGACTGCGACGATTCGCTCTTGAAATATCGAAATCGTCAACGACATTCGAAAACATTCATAAAAATCAATAATATTTCATTGTTTATTTATCATTCATATAAATTTATTTTTTTTTTAATTGAAAAATAATAAAAAATTAAAAAATAATAATTTTTCAATCTATTATTAATATTTGATTAGATACAAAATTATAATTCATAAAACTTAATTTCATTATATACTAGTATAAAAAAAATAATAAATCCCATAAAAATATTTAAATTTTAATATATAAAATATTCAAATGGAAATAAAATACATGAATGTGCATCATAAAACAAAATATATTTTTTCTCTTATATATACATATATATATATATATATATATATATATATATATATATATATATATCACAAAAATGTTATAATATAAAATGACACTAAATGCATAAATATTTAGTACAAATTTATGTAAATAATATATTGCTAATTTGTGTTGCAAGTTATTAATATAAAGCACAATTTATTAATTAATATTCATTTTTATATATATCCGGATTTAAGTGTCAAAACGTATTAATATCTCTTTAAAGAATCCAATAGAAATCTGATATTTTTCAGTAGAGGATTATTGGCATTCAACTAATATAATATAACTTGAAATTAATATTCATTGTTTTACGTCGACATTTCACGATGATAAATTATGATTAAAAGTTAAAAATTCCATAAATTTTCGAATCCTATGAATATTTTTAACGGTGTCGAATATCAACCGAGAGACAATTAATTTTTTAACCTTTTATAAAAATTATATTTTTCGCAACAATGCTATCTCGAATATGTATGCGAAATTAAAAATTTTGGGTAATTAAATTTTATCTGCAGTCAAAATATTTTGGTCAATAATAAAATAAAGATATTTATGAATCGGCACAGCTGTGCTTTTTTTTCAAGCCTTCGATTTTAATGATGGAAAAAAGCAACAATAATTTGGTAGAGTGCAAATATATTTATTTCTTTATATATATATATATATATATATATATATATATATATATATATAATTAAAAAAAATATTAGGGCAAAGGTCTTTCAGAGTTATAGAAGTAAAGAAAAAAAAATAGATTAAAAAATTATTTCATTTTAGATAAAAAGTAAACATTTTAACGCCTTGAAATCTGCAATAATTAAAATGTCATTATTTTATATTTGAAGTAATTTATATAATAATTATATCAGTGATTCTCTATTATCATTTTAACACGGAAACGACCCGAAAAAAAGCAACAATACTGATAATATATCGTTAAAAACATTCAAAAATCTATAATATTTTTTTTTATTCTCCTACTAAACGTCCATCCATTTATTACGAGAATGACTGTTACAAATTCGGCATAACCGATCGAATCGCGAGCATTAACCGCTTTCAATTCAACAATTGAAAACATCAATCAATTAACGTAACTTTTTAGACATCAATCGTTTGTATGTCCGTCGGTTTGTCCGTCTGTGTGTCCACCGGTTTTTATCAACGCTGTTACGATCTGTTCGCGTGAGAAATTCGTACGTCACATTAAACGCGCACCACAATTATTATTATTAATTTAATTTTATTTTTATTTTTTTTTTGAATTATTATTATTTTCATCTTCTTTTACGCACGAGAAAAATGACAAATGCACACCCGGTCACGGCTGTCATTAATTATAACCGGCTGAAGAATGAGCCCATTAACGGGGTGCACAGTAGCAAATGCCCCCTCAGGCAAAACAATGAGACGATTTATCAACGCAAATATGTACGAACAGATCAAGATTGAAATGTATCCGATTTAAATATTATTTTTCGTATATGAGGGACTATATCATTTTTTTTTTATGTATATGTATTTCATTTCTCGTGTCACACAAAAGATTGCGCAATTGAAAAAAATAACGTACCCGGGTTCGAATCCCGGCGAGATAACGCTCGTAACTAATCCATAATCCCTCATTAATGCGTGTCATAAAAACACCGGTAGCCTATCGGTCTCTCATCTTTCGATCGGACCACTAAGTGGGAATCGAGCACCGCACTAAAGAGGGACATCGCTATAGCGCGACAGTGGACAACTTTTGAGCCTGTATTACACGGATGTAATCTCGAAATATTAATTATAATGCGATAGTAGCGAAGAAAAACCTTTTTATACGAGCGAATCTTCCTCTTCTACAAAAACCGGAAATGCCTATGAATAATCGATTGAAATGATACGCTCTAATGAATATTATTATTATAAATATATCTTAATTATCCAGATAAAGATTAATATTTTCAAAATTGATATTATATTTATAATGATTCGGTGGTAACATACATGTTTCCATGTAGAAATCATAAATTTGGACGCATATCATTCATATATATTATTTCCATTTGCCTCTAACAAAAAACTATCAATACATCGACTTAAACAATATACGCCTTCTTATTTAATACCATATAAATATAAAGAAAATTTTAATTTATAAATTTGCAATAATTCAATTTCATTAACTGAACAATAAATATTGTTTTATAAGACAGCAGTTTAATGCTGCGTAAAAAAATCAATTTTAAATTATATATTACCGGCAATAAACAACGTAAACTGCAATATTTATAAATTAAAATTCACATATATTTTACGGTAGGCGATACGCCGGCCATTAAAGGAAAGAAAAAAAGAAGAAGAAAATAAGACGATAATACATAAAATATCCTAATAAATCTCCCGCTTTTAAAAATTAGATCGCTCTGCCTCTGGACACACGATTCGAATTTATTTAATATTCTAAGTGGACAATTTGACTAAGATATATTGCTAGCCAGCGAACAAATAGTGGAGCTTAAAAATCTTCGAGATCGAAAAATGACCAACGAAACAGTAGAACTAAGAAAACCAGAATCTGTCCATCATCGACGAAGAAAAATCGTTTTCAAAACGAAAAACGTTCATTATTTATATTTCCATCTTGGAAAAAAAATGTACACGTTTCTGTCAACGTAATGACAAATTTAAAATATAAAAAAAAAGTTGTTTGGTTCATACACAATTTTGTTGTATATATATATATATATATATATATATATATATATATATATATATATATATATATATATATATATATATAAATATTAAAAAAAATGTGCAAATCCATTCTTCAGGTGTTGAATTGTCGTCGTCTCCGTCCTTGGAGTTGTGTCTTCGTGACTTCGGATGATGATTATTGTTGTCATACATTTATGCCGATTCGAATATTTTATTGTTTATTATTTTCGATGACTTTCGCGTCCCCATATATGGTCAGCAGGACATCGTTGACTACAATAATATAATACAATGAGCATGAGC
Source organism: Leptonema lineaticorne (assembly GCA_024500535.1). Taxonomy (NCBI): domain Eukaryota; kingdom Metazoa; phylum Arthropoda; class Insecta; order Trichoptera; family Hydropsychidae; genus Leptonema; species Leptonema lineaticorne. The sequence continues at coordinate 8,659,399 of JANIJI010000017.1, forward strand.
TACAGAGTGGCGTATTCACTACTGATTACATTATATATAATAAATAAAATAAATTATTAAAATTATTTTTTTATTTAAAAAAAATAATAATAATATTCTACATATGAAATTTTACAGCGCAATTACAATATAATATTGTGGTATTTGATTTAAAATGACCGACGAAACTCTCGAATTACACGGAAATGAAATCAAGTCTTTTAAACTAGATCTTTTGTATTCATGTGCAGAATGCATGTTCAAGACATTCCGACACACGACATTCCTGCACACGGACATATAATCACGTACTCTAATCATCGTACATCATGTAATCACATATAGTACTTAAATGCGATCATAATCAAAGATGGATTAAATTTGAACAGTTTTATGAATCTCGAGAACAAAAGGTTTTAATGTACATTTTTTCTAGCGAATAAATAATTCGACTTTTTATCGGAGTCAAATAACTTTAATATTTATAATTATTAATAGTTTTGAATCTTAAATGAGTCGATAGCTCTTGATTGTATACACTAGTGATTAAAGTTAAATAATTCTATAATGACAATTTTCATTACAAAAATAGTGCAATGATTTTCCAATACTTTTTGAACAAACGTGTGTTGATTTATAATAACTTAACAATTTTGTTCATAAAATAGTAAATTTTATAGAATATATTTTTATTTTTCTTCAAATTAAAATATCTTAGAAATACGTTGTTAGCGACATCTATAGGATATATAATATACAATATATATATATATATATATATATATATATATATATATATATATATATATATATATATATATATATATACAATCTATTAAATATTAGGTTTTCAGTGGTTTGCAAAATATTTTAATTGTAGATTGCACTATAAAAATATGATTTTAATGGTTGATTTTTATTCGGATTAGCGATTAAACGAATGAATTTTTTTTAATGGTTCTCAGTTTTTACGGTCGATGACAAAACAAATACGGAGTCCTGTTCTAAGGATTTTATCTTGAGGTTCGATCGGCTCGCGCGAGGATTTCTCATAAATAAAATCAAATAAAAACATATATATATATACATAAAATATGTTAGTGTGTAATACGAAAATAAATAAAAATAAAAACATAATGACGTATCGTCCTTCATAGGAATGAAAACGTTTATTTATCGAATTCAATCGGATGCTTAATTGGATTCGAATCTGGCGTCTAATTGGCATCGACGTTAACATACACATATCGGTCCTTATGTAAAGCGGCCATTACTCATTTTTTTAAAAACTTGAAATCTTGTTCTCGATATGTATGTATGTAAAAAAAATAAAAACGTAACATGTGTTATGTCCGGACTAATCGAGTCGGCGATTGGATTTTTATTTTTGCTTTTGCCGCGTGAAATATTTTATCGCTAAATTTTTCTATATCTAATATTTTAGTTTTAATTTTTGTAATCGCTATGAATTAATAAAACTAGAATCGTTTTTAAGCTAGAATTATACATTCAACTTAGAAGACAAGATTGAAAAAAAATATTTTTTAATTTATTTTTTTTTTTAAAGTGAAATTTAAAATGATAAATTGTATGAAATTATAACAAAATTTTACGTTTCACCTTCAACATTTATCGCAAATTATTTACCGTATACTCAAAAATAATTTACACAATAATTCGTATATTTAATTTATATTATTTTAGATGAACATTCATCTTTTCATATCAAAAATTTAATCTGTCATTCATATTTTTATATTTCCCATTAATTATTAGAAAAATACAAATTTTCACAAGAGAGAAATTCATAGTAAAATGACGTTATATTTATATCACTCAAATAATACAGAAGTATTTCACATAAATTTGTAATTTTTTTAATCTGAATAAAATCTCAATATACTTACAAATAAAATCGACGATTTCTTTTAATAAAAAAACTCCTTAATTTTTAATTTATACAAAATAATTCATTATTACAATAGCCGATTTATTTTCACAATAATACCATGAAAAAAAGCTAAAAACTCAAAATTTTCATCAACAATAAATTACTTATCAATTAATTGAACACAATATCAAAACATATATTCGATTTTAAAAGGCTACCCGGTTTTCATGATTTATTACTGCCTAATGGTCGATGCGGTTTACCATAAAGAAAAAAAAAAGCAACGAACTACTACTGATTGATTGTAAAACGTAATTGATAACATTACAGATTACACCACTGCGTGTCAGTAACAACGATGAGAAGCACCAATAATATGTTTAAGTAACAAAAAAATAAATAAATAAACAAACAAAATAAACTACAAAAAAAAAGCCAGTATAAATAAATGAATAAATAACCGCAACAAAATAATGATAAACGAACAGTCGCAGTAAATCGAAAGACTAATAGACTAGCGTATAATATAAATATTTTTTAACCGATTCGTGATTCAGAGATGGTAAACATTTTTTTCCGCGTATTTTATATTCGGTATTATAAAACGTATTGTTGGCGAAATATTATAATGCGATGTTTTGACAAGCTTAAATCCTATTATATTGAATCTTAAATTTCCGGGAATGTTTGTATTTGTTATAGAGATTATTATTACAATGATACAACGTTTTTCATTATATATATTTTTTTTTTTTTTGCTTTATTTTAAAATATGTAAATATTTTACATAATAACGTATATTTCCAGTTTTATAACATCGATTTTTTTATTAGGATATAAAACTTCATTTCGCTTTCATCAATGTTTAACAGTGTTTCTCTTAATTTAATTTAAATATTTTAATTCAGCGTTTTACTATCGAATTTTCGATAGAAAAAAAAACATATGTAGACGTTAAAACTGAAATAAAACAAATTATATTAAAGTGTAAATATCCATACAATATACTCAAATGTTTTTTTTATTAATTGTTAAAACTTTTTTTATTGAAAACATTTAAAAATAAAATGAAATTGTATTTCGAAATTTTGAGATATTTTACATTGATATGAATAAATATTAGGATAAAAAAATAACTATTTTATCTTCTAATTTTAAATAAAATTATCTTTTAAATTTTATTGTTTTTTTTTATATTAATACATTTTTTTTACATTTCAACATTGTTCACATTAATATACAAATATATAGAAGAAATCAGAAGCCTCGTTCAATACACCGAATTAAAAATAAAAAAAATATTAAAAAAAATAAATAAATAAAAATCTCAGCAACTGATGGTTTATTAACGATATTTTGGTGTTATCAAAAAGTTGTGGGAGTCGGACCCCCTGCAACGAGCATAATAGTGAATACTCGAGCTTTCGGCATAGAAGTATATTGCTTCTGCATGAACCCGGTAGCCGATCATTTTAAACCACCTGCGGATCGTGTCTTTGAAACGCTGACTGTTCACGAAAAATGTCTGTGGTTCAAATCGGAATTTAATGCCGTACGGCGATTTGATTCCTTAACACTCCCGAATATTACCGCTGTCAGATGCGTGCAGATATCGTACTACGACGTACGAATTATAAACAGGCGGTAACGGGCGTTACCATAAATCGTTCGTGTAAACTTATCGAATAATTCGTTTTCTTCCGTTATACATTGAAACATTTACAAAAATATTTTTTTTTATTATCAAAAAATTCTGCTTAACAATCTATCCGATGTAAATCTAATTTAATTGTATTGTTGAAACCATTATTACAATTTTATATAGTGTTTTGAAACAGTCATCGTTTCGTTCGACGTTCAATATTAATATAAAAATAAATAAATAAAACTATCGCTTAAAAACACACAATATGAACCAATCATAAACCCAATTTTGTTCCCGTTAAATGATAATATTATTATTGAAAAAAAAAATCGAAATATCCCGCAGTGATGGGGACCGGGAGGCGGTCGGAGGTCTCGTCGCATCTTCGACTCCGTCGTCGTTTATTAATTATTTATTTATTTACTTATTCGTGTATTTACGACGAGATTATCGCTAACGAGCTGGAAAATCGACGTTTTTATACACTTCGTCACTTCTGGTATTCGCGGTGAAAACGTTCGAATTAAATTTTAATACAGCGTAATAAATAAAACGGACGAACGATTGAGAAACAGACTGTAGTATTTTCAATAAAATCTTTACATAAAAATAAAATTATACGAACTAAACGTTTACTTAAACGATATATATAAAACATATATGTATAAGAAAATAAAATTATAGATATTTCTTTACCAATATATAATTTTCATCGGTTTGAATATTCATATTATCTCTGAAATTTCGTATTATAAAATAATTCAAACAATTATTTTTATTTTTTTTAATTATCATACTATTATAAATATTTTGAATGAAAATCGATATTCTAAACACTGAATAATATATTCTTATACTTATAAAATTCATCATATAAAAAAAATTCTCGTCATCTGTAATTTAATTCATTTATAAATTATATATTTTAGTTAAATCTTGATATTTTCTCAAAAAAAAAATATTTTAATGATTTACTATATTTTTTTTTATATTAAATATTTTATTAACAAAATTTATACTCGCAAAACATACTAAAATTTTTAATATTACATTAATTGGATCTAAAACAAATAAATATAAATATATATATATTCATACAAATTCATGCAATTCCGATACGACAAAAACGTTTCATTCCTTTTAAAATAATCTTTATATATTAATCTACATATTCAAAATACATTATAATAAACCGAATACAATAAATGCAAATTTCAACTTTAATATGTATATATATATAAAAAAATATTATTGTATTTCGAATGGTAGAAACATTTTTTAACATTTTCCTCTTCTACGCCCACGTCTATAATTACACGTCAAAATTTCGACTGCCAGAACTTCTGATCGCTCAAAGCGGTGCGAATAATAAATAAACAAACAAATACATATATATATATATATATATATATATATATATATATATATATATATATTTATAAATAAATAAACGGGCAATGGAAAATATTGTCGTATGTTAACCGCGATCGGTCGTGAATAAACATTTTTTCGGATCAACGAATTCCGATAGAAAATGATAATAGTCAATTGCCGTACATTTTTCTCGGAAACGATGCGTTTTTTTTTTTCTCTTATTTTTCGTTCGAGAAGAAGAAAAAGAACAGTCGCCTGATTTACATATATCAGTCGTTAATAATGGAAAAAACAACGTTTTTGACCACTGAGTCTCGAAATATTTTAATAAATAAATAAACTCGCGCATATAAATACTGACGTAATGAAATTGTATAAAAAAAATCTACCATACATGTGAAATTTATTTTGCATTCGAATTTTTTAGATAAATATTTATTTATATCAAAATATATAAAATAATTGTAAATATTATAACTTTAACTTTTTGATGAATATTTCTTTTAATTGAAAATGTAGTTTTTAGATGATAGATAATATATTTACTTAATTGAAAGAGTTAATCTTAAGTGTTAGATTCAAATTTACACAAAGATTAATGAATTTATTTTTTAATCTCTGATATAATTATAAATAAAATGTTTATAAAGTAATATTAAATTATTGTTTTTTTTTAATTAGAAATAATATATATGATGTTTGTATATAGAAATATTAACAACCTAAAAAAAAATAATCGCAATACTGATTTAATATTTTTACGTTATCAAAATATATAAAATATATAACATTCTTAAAATCATTAATAAATTATAAAACTAAGAATATATATAACATAATATACAACGAAAACCGCAATTGATATTAAACTGCAAGACGTTTTAAATTCAATAACATTTTCAACACTGATCAAACTAATAAATAGTGCAATTTTTTAACCCTCTACGAATCCTCTGAATATCTACATTTCTTTCCAATCTATTTAATCTCGTATGTAATAAAAATTTCACACAATAACGACTCAAAACGAACACTTTAAAGGCGGTAAAAAGACCCGATCGGCTCGTTTCATTCGAAACGATCGACTAATTTTTATCGTTCACAAATTGTCCGTCGGTTTTGTTTCATTCTTCGTTTTAATATATAAATTTATATATTATTATTTTTATATTTGATTTTCATTTCGACGTGAAAAACCGACATAAAACGTCGCGATGCGATAAAAAAAATATATATTTATATATAAATACATACATACATAATACGAAAATTATCTTAGAAATGAATCGGCATTAAAACTTTCCCTAACAAGAGTGCGATAAGATCTAATCTCTTTTAATTTCATTATAAGCCGCGCGACGATAAAGGCGTCTATAAATTTAAATATATGCATAAATAAACCGTTCGATCGATCCATAAATAATTCATATATTAAATTGTTTATTTACAATTTTTATATAACGATAAATGACGATGCTTCTTACGCACAATTTTAGATATAACTATATAAAGTTATTTCAAAAATGTCGACGACGCACGCATTACAAATATTGATTAATTAAAATACATTATTATATATCTAATAGATATATTTTTTACATACACATCTAACTTATCATATATTTAGACGAATTTGATTTTAAAAATAAAATTAAATTCTATATATTATTCATATAAAAAAAATTATTGTGCATTAACTATGAATTATCTCTTATTCATCTTATAAATATTGTTCGCTTATTAAAACATTTTTTTATTTTCAATAATCAATAATAATTTATGCTTAATATACCTAATAAACCGAATAATAATTAAAAAAAAACATAATCAAAAATTGTAGAATGCGAATGGAATCTGAAAAATTCCAATCCTCTCTGCATTTATAATAAAATATTCGATTTTTTTTCACCTCAAATTTTGGACTGTCAATCTTGTAGTTCTATTAAAATTTGAATGCTTGTCTAGCATATATTCCATTTACGTTTTCAACAAATTAACGATTCGAATCTAGCTGGATAACCCGACGAAATAAACGGAAAATAAAACGAGAAGTCAGAAAATCCACATCTGGAACTCTGAGAGATATTAAACGGCGATAAGCAGCCGTAAGTAGAGGAGAGAAAAAAAAAGATATAGGGGAATCCTAAAGCCGGCCTCACATTATTAACATTTCATTTTAGATTGTCCTCATTATAGTCGAGTTCGTATTATCTTTTCGTGTTCTACAATGCTTGTCTTTATAGAGTTGGTTCGTTTTTGTTGTAGTTTATTAGTAGCCGACGGATACTATCGGTTGGTATCATTTTTTTTTAATTTTGTGTACCCTATTATTTATAATATTTATTATAATAAATTGAAAAAAAATAGATCATAATCAAATGAAAATTTATCATTTTTAATATATATTAAAATATTTTTATCAATCCTATTACAATTTTAACGATCTTTTAAGGTCTTCTTTAAATTATGAAAATTAGAATAATATAACATTTTCAATTATATATTCAAATACATGATCAATTTCAGATTAATTCTTTGAGTATTTTTCATTATATCAAATCTTCAGATTGACTACCTGCCTTCAAAAGACATATTGATATAACATTTTTATATATATAGATCTCGTTTATATTTTGAATTATAAATGGAATCTCATTGTTAAAAAAATCAATCTGACTGCCTAATAGCATTTTATATTTCATATCATACAATAAAATACATTAAACTCTCGTTTTACCGGGCCCTATTAAAAATCACTTTTACAAATAATATAATTCTCGATTAATCCATATTTATATAATATATAGATAATTTTTTTTCTAAAATAATTAAATAAAATTTTCAATATCTTCATATAAAAATGTCATTTCAAGTAAATATAATTTATTATATATCATTTGATAACCTTTAATAATTTTCAATTTTAATAAAAAATAAATAAATATATTAAAAACTACGGTAGTCGTTTTTTTTTTGTTTATTATGCTTATTTGTTTTGTTTGTATCTCGTTATATTCTAAAGATCCAAGCGAGCGTATGCAAAGCATGGATCAGGGTTATAGTTCGAGGTTGGGTTAGGTTGAGGTCCACTCGTCGAAGACGTCCCATGGAATATTACGGTGTTTTTTCTCCTTCCATCGTCTTCTTCTTCAGCGTGAGAGAATGTCCCCGGACGATGTCTCCGATTCCGAGAAGGAGCAGTCCTCGGAGGCGCTTTAACGATCGCCCCCGAAGACAGTAACGATCGTCCCACATGTATATATATATATATATATATATATATATATATATATATATATATATATATATATTTCCCATCCCGCTTTCCGGCTAGAATTTTCCCAAAAAAAAATTCGTCTTTACGACTTTTCTAAATTATTTATATTTATTATGCTCGTCATCAGCGACGATAATAAAACGACTGCTCGACTGATCTAACGACACTTCTGTTTCATAGTCGTAAAGACATCGTCGGTACCCTTTCAAAGAAAAATATATAAAATTTCCATTTTTTTTCTCTCTCCGAAAATTGTATATTTATTAATGAATGCAAGAATAAATATGATTTTCTATTTTTACAATAAAATTCAAAATTTTACTAAATTTCTTTAGTTACATTTTATTTAGTAATATAATTTTACATACATTATTCTTTCAAAATCTTAATATATAGTTTATTTTATTACATAAATATTACTATTTTCAAATGTAAACTTAATTTTCATTTTTTTTATAAATATCAAATAAATACGTAATATAATTGCTGTAGTAAAAATAAACTTTATTTTACATCCTATAAATAATAATAATAATACCAAATTGTAAATTGTTACTGAAACTAAATATAAATTTATAATTGTTAATCATATAAATTTGAAATTATTCTAAAATAAATAAAAATTTAATATGCATCATTTTATATGCAAAACGTGTTTATGTTTTTTGTTTCTCTCATAATATAAAATGTTAAAAAATGAATTTCCAATTAATTACATATCAATAACCATTGAAACAGAATCCGATCGAATCACTGTATCTCAAACGGTGATTCTTTCGGTAAAATATCAGATTTCAATAGAGAATCTCGCGCGATTAAGTGGAATTCGTGATTCGAAAAAATTCACTGAAAATTCATATTAGAATGCCACTGTGTAATGCCGCGTCCACACAATTTATCTCATAATATATGAATTTTATTAATATTATCACATGCATACGTTATGCGTTAATAAATTACACAATTTAAACCGATTGAGGTATTGAATAAACATTTGAAGTATGTAATACTTCAAAATATTATCTCAGATTATTTATAATCATGGTTGATTGTGTAAATATTGCTAGTTAAATTATATTTTATATGCTAGAAATGATAACAAGCTTCTTATTTAACAGTAATAGAAAAATTACTACTTTTCATAGTTCACTTATATACTTATTATAATGTACTTTTTAATTTTAGTTTAATTTCCTATACATGTCTGATTTATACTCATTATTGTATATTTTAACTTTTATAGATCCCGTATATATTATTTTTATAAAAAAAAAAAAACAATAATATGACATCTCTTTTTCAATGCTATCTGACATAACTAGAAAAATAATTGATGTTTTATATTAATAATCTTAATTATCATATTATAAAAATCTATATTTCACACATAATATACTCAATAATCATTCAAACTATAACTAATTAGTATAAAATTAAACAAACTTCAAAATTTTATTTTTTATCTCAACTCATTTAACATTATCTAACTTCAGAATGCACAATTATGATTGAATTAATAAAAAAATATATGAAATGCAAATCTTTGCAATAAACACGACCGATTTCTATTTTCACAATCACAAAATGACCACATTACACAAAATGCCCGATACATGTACACACACACACACACACACACACAAATCGCTGTCAACGTGCTATGAGCATTTAACCCGTTGACTTTCATATCTTCGTGTCCGATCGACAACCGACATTTATATGATAGATGCGCAAACGACACTCAACCATCGGATCGATACGGCTTTACCGTCTCGTGTCAGTTAAAATAATAATGAAAGGATGATGACGAAAAAAAAAAAAGCACACGCACGCACATATTTGGGACAAAAGATTGTACCATAAAGAAGTGGCCAAAAAAAAAAATAAATAAATAAATAAAAAAGAAAGGCGTCCGTTGAATGGGAATACGATTGACTAATGCCCGCCCCTTAAAAATATAATGGTCGCCATTACGGTAGCAGCGCTGATCCAACGATTAAACGCACACGTTTATATAAAACACAACATAAATATAACTATATATAATATATACATAGTACCGATTTATTCAATGACCTATGGATCGCATTCCGTACGTGCTTTGTCTCTACTAGATTGTACCTCGTACACTTTTTCTATTTTTCCAACGTAGGGCAACGCTCTAGTCAACCCTCTTTACCCTATTATGTTTTTCAGTATGCTCATTATTATATAAAAAAAATCATTAAACATTTTTTTTAAATCATATTATTTCATTATTGAAAAAAAAATCGAATTTATTATTTTTTTTTTATTAAATTATATAATTATATACAATTAATAAAATTTGAATAGCCCTGAAGAATAAAGCAACTGTATACACGCATTGTTTTCACATTTAGATCTGAAAAAATCGGTTCAGTGGCGTACTTTTTTACTCAAAACAATCGTTTTACAACTGACTGACATTCAAGTATGTACTTCTCTTTTTTATTATGTGGTTAATGATTTTTATAATTTATTTATATCAAATAAATGTTTTATAACAATATGATTTAAAAAAAAAATCGAGAAAAAAACACAAAGGTCCTAAACCTTCAGAGACGTCGTCGAAATTTCGTAAATAATGAATAAGGCTCTATGAAAATGCATGTATACGTTTTGTTTTCCCACCGTGTCGAGTAAATTCTTTTGACACAACAAACTAAAGCAAAAAAAAAAAACCAACAACAACATCAACAAAAAACAAAAAAAAACAAGTACCATTTTATATTTGTATGTATATTTTTGTTGTTGTGGAGGAGAGGATGAATAAAAAAAAGAGCGATCGAGCAGGGACAAAATATTTGTCCGCAAGATGGATGCGAAGGTCCCAAAATGTGACAAGAGAATCCCGGGCGTTCTCACACACGGCGCAAAGGGAACAAATACGTGTACCTCATAACGCCACGATGAATACATTAACTTCCAAAAACCGATCACTTACCATACGAATTCAGCATAAAATAATAAAATAAGTCTCGATGAAATATCGACGAAACGTTCGTAATAGGATCCTTAGTTTGATACAAAAATATATCTTCATATAAAAAAGTATCAATTGTTTATATAATTTAATGCATTGATTATTACAATAATTTATATTAATTATGACTGTGAATATTAATACATATCTTTTACTCGTATTTAATTTATTTTTTTATCACGTCTACATATCTTCAATCTCAAATATTGTCAACAAAAACATAAATAACCAAACTTCCGCTATAAATGTAACGTCTATATATTTCTAAATCATCCTGTATATTCATCCGAAAACATTTTCTTATTAAATTACATGAAAATCCGAGACCCTCGATCCGTTTCTCGGTACTATTATACATAATTAATGTTGAACATAAAGCGATTTTAAGGTAGCCAGAATTAACAAACGCCATAATATACAAGTAAACATCGTCGCACGATAAAGTATACAAATTATGAATACATCGGTATCGTCGTTAAAAAGCGAATATTAATATTGTATTAATTTTTCCTCGGTCTTGACGACTGTCGCCTCATCGGAAATGTTTAATTCGTTTATTTTTACTCGCCCCCCCCCCCTCGCATATTTATTTTATTTTTTGCGCGAAACAACTCAATATTGCGTATTTTTCTTGTATTCGTTTAAGAACATGTTCGAGTACAAATCAACTGAACGACGACCCTTCCCCCCCCGTTTTTTTTCGCTCGTTTTATTATCAACTTTTTTACCCCTCGAAAAAAATGTCCGATCGAACCCGGGCGCCTTTTTTTTAATTGACATAGTCGAAATTCCTACATGATTCAAACGTATAACCGAAAATAAACGTTCATTAATCCGACGATAAAAACGAAGAAGACATGTCGAGGAGGACGGAGCGGGGGGTTTAGAATAAAATGTCCACGACGCAGCGTCGCACTAATTATAATGCGATTTTTATATACGCGAATAAATTCCGCAAAAATGACGATAATTTAATTTTGTGCCGTCCCTGCGACGGCCTCACCATGGAAAAAGGACCAAACGAAAAACCAGTGTCCCCATACATTTTGTTTCAAACACACGACAATAATAAATTCAAGGATGCTGTTCCCGCATTTCGAGTGTTGGAACGGCATCTTTTTCATACTCTGCGGCGGGCGCTTACGTCCTTTGCAGTCGGAGACGATCACCATTAAAGAAACATTTTAAATGGTTAACAGTATGTTTGTTGTTCGCTGTACACGCAGGAAGATTTCTGGGAATCGCTTTACTACGATTGTCTTTTTTTAATGTCACAGGCAATGTTTACAAAATGATATTAAAATTATATTTATTTTTTTAATTAAAATTATCATATATCAAATACAGATTTAATTTTGTTAACAAAATATTTTTATGATTAGTGACATCTATTTGTTATATAATATTATACATCTTTTTTTTAAAAAAACAAGTATAATGTACAAATATCTATTTTTTAAATATTATCATAATATTTTTTTTATATAAAATAATTGATATTTTTATATAATTAGTCTGTTATATAACAAGTAGACCCGTGTAAAAATTCACTCTTGACAGAACATTTCAAATTAAATTAATTATGCGATAATCTATTAAAACAAAATTTTACAAGATTCATTAGCTTATAAAAGTATACTTCTTTTTTTAATATAATATTCATTTACAATGTATCACTAATTCATATATATATATATATATATATATATATATATATATATATATATATATATATATATATATATAAACGTTAACTAAATTGCATTATATTTGCATGGAAATTTAAATAATTTCATTTAAAATATTTTTATTAAATATCAAAATATTTTTTCCGATATATTTAATATTTTTTTCATTATTTATCGACTTTATGCAGTGTATTATAAAAATGTTAATGAAAAAAAAAATACAGATATAATGATTTTAAAAGGTTGTAACACACAACAAAATCGGTAGGTATTTTTTTTTATATTTCATTTAAAATCATAATAAATCACAATTCGTATAAAAATTATTACGTTACACAATATAAACAACGTTATGTTATATTTTATTTTTAATACCAGAATTTAATATAAATTTATATATATATATATATATATATATATATATATATATATATATATATATATATATATATTGCACGTAACCGAATAATACCTACATACGGCGGACCGGACGTGTACATTTGACATTCTTTAATACTGTTGTTTTCGCGAAACGATCCCGGCAATCGCTGGTAGCCGACGAAACATGTTAAACAATATCGCATTTAATTACACAACCCGAAATAATATATATATATATATATATATACATATATTTTATCACGTTATCGCTACAACGCCATTTTGCCGGACGACCAGATCGCGAGACGAGATCGATACATCAGCGAACCGGGTCTGACAAATGGCGGCCGACTTATATATATATATATATATTTACATATAATAATACAAGCGCCATTTGCATACGCGCGCACATACGCACGCACTAATAAATAAAATAAATAAATATTCGTCACTATCGCAAATTATCCGTTAATTAATTGGATCGATTAAACGGGTGTAATTCGTTTTTTTTATATATTATTATTATTATTATTATTCAACTGGATTGCGGTATAGAAGTGAAAATGTTTGTCGTGTAATTTTATACGTGTAGTCTGATAAGTTGAAACACTGTAATCGAACTACGATATATTTCTATATAATGAATAACGTAATGGTTGACAGTGAGCGATGAAAATATATATATATATATATATATATATATATATATATATATATATATATATATATATATATATATGTATATATATATATATATATATATTTATATATATATATATATATATATATATATATATATATATATATATATATATATATATATATATATATATATATATATATATGTCAAATCCTTGAGAAATAAATGTTGTTTGAATTTTGAACGTACGACTGAAAACTTGACTCCGTGAAAACTTAAAACTAATTCTGAATGTTAATTTTAAAAAATATATTAAAATTATTATTATGATAAATAAACATTTTAAAAATTAAAATACATGAAAATAAAGGTTCTCTATATTTTCTTCTATAGTAAATTCACATTAGAAAAGTATATATATATATATATATATATATATATATATATATATATATATATATATATATATATATATATATATATATATATATATATATATATATATATATATATATAGGAAGTGTTGCTTGTTTTAGTTACAAAGATTTTTTAGACATTTTATTCTTCATGTTGAAATATTATATATTTTACTTTAATTTATTCTATAAATATTTAATTATTATTGTCAAATTAAATATTTTTTGGAAATAATATTACATAACAAAAATAAAAATAAAATATATACCATATATATATACCACAAATTCAATACTAATATAATATAATATATTCCTAATTAATCTGAACTGATTTTTTTTATATATAATAAATAAATATTGAAAATCTAAATTATATAAATGTTTTATAATATTAATATTTCAAACGATAAATAAACGAAGACTTATAACTTTATACAAAACATTGTAATACAAAATGTTTCATTTTCATTTTACAAGAATCACAGCAAATTCAACTTTTAAATCGCACTAATCACAAAATTTTACGATCGACCACAAAATATAAAATTTAATTCACGTCATATAAATTTATAGACATTTATTTTTATTTTTATTTTATTTTTTTTTTTTGTTATTCGTCGCCATTCTTCAAACGTTTATCGAAAACGACAAAACACCGGTCCAGTCAATGTGCACAAAATAGTAAAACAATTCTTTCACGGCGTACATATTTCAGAATGAACGACGACGCAACGAACGCAGTGGACAAAAGGCGATAAGTACACAATGGTAAAGACAACCGAGTAAATATAAATTTTATATGTGCATAGAGAGGCACGAATTAATTGATACATAGTCAAGCGGCTCGGGCGCGAATAAATCCGAACAGATCTAACACCTGTATCAGAGTGATTTAGGTAAACCGACGCTTGATTTACGACTCACAAACGTACTAACAATATATATATATATAAATGAATATGTGTGTGTGTGTGGAAAAAGCTTCAAGTTTATATAAAGAAAGAAAAAAGGCTGAATTACGACCCACGTGTCGAATACATCTTCGGAAATCGTGAGACAACTGAATACTTCATCTTGAAATAAATTATCTCAAAAACAATTGTCACAATATATTTTCATATAATTGATACACGTTATGATTATAAAATAATAATAATAATAATAATAATAATGATTAATTGATTAATCATCGAATTTATTTATGATTCAAGATCATATTGTGCTACTGAATATATGCATATTTTCATTATTGAATATTTCAAACGGCATATTAACATTGATTTAATCTAGAATTGTATATGTAATAGCATTTCAATTATAGAAACTGTTCAAGATTTCAGATAATTCAGTAGTAACGTACATGTACGCTTACCTGTTTTATGTCTAGATAGCGAAATCAAATCACAATAACGTTAATATTTATTTTTATTTTCATGTAAAATATTTTAAAATTAACGAACACTTCAAATATCGATTAAAAAATATATTTAAAAAAAAACAAGATATTAGTACATTTCTTAATATTCGCATTATCTACATCAATCAATAATTAATACACGTATAAACACGTGATGATTTTCTCGGCATAATAATAAAATACATTTCCATATTTAATATTGTATTAAAAGTAACGTGACTATTATTATATAGAATACATTATTTACAATAAAAACACAAAATAAAAATGATAACATTTTTAAGCGTTTTTTAGCACAATTTTCATATCGCATCACCTGTGAAATGTGAACGATCGGTCCTATATATACCATATATATATATATATATATATATATATATATATATATATATATATATATATATATATATACATATTTATGATGATCCATGGTGAGTGTTTAAAGGTAAATCAATCTATAACTATCATCGTTCATTGGATTCAATCAGTCAAAATAAATGAATGCTGTCCGACAACGAGAACTGCCAACCGACCATTTATCATTTAACGCGGCCACAATGCCCACTGTGAATCATCATATATTATATCTTAAGCGCTCATTATAAACAATATATGCATGCAATATTATATATATATATATATATATATATATATATATATATATTTAAAAAAAATATGTATTGTGATCCATATTATAATTTCTATACTTAACAGGATACGCTTTAATGATACAATAAAATTTGATTGTAAAATATTTCACTTTCTTCGATCATATTTATATATGAAAATATTTTTAAATAATCAAAAATAATTTCAAATTTTGTATAAGTGTATATATTCAATATTATATAATATATAATAATTACAATCGTAATATATTTCGTTTTAAATCAAGATTAAATTTTGATTAATATTGCATGTCAATATGTGATAAGATAAATGAAATTTTATTAACGTATATTTTAATACATCTTCAAGATTTATATACAATAGAGAACGGACCACTTTTCAGTTATTTTTATTTATTAGACCAGGGCTTCTTAAATTTTTGTCATTCACGACCCCATTTATGATTGCGAGTTTCTTGACGACCCTATATAAATATAAAAGAAAAATAAATCAATATTTTTTGATGATTTATTTATTAGGTAACAATATACATATATATAGCTTTAGAATTCATTAATTATAAAATTAACATTTCAAGTCCACTGTATTCCGCCAACTCTAGTGATGTTATAAAATGATATATATAAATATTTGACATTAAAATCTCTCGCGACCCCAGATTTTTGCTACCCGACCCATAGTTTAAGAAGCCCTGTATTAGACCACAAATTTCAACGTTTGTATTAAAATATTTAGATTTTATATATAAAATGAAAAAGTATTTAATATAAGAACATAAAAAATGTTGCCCTAAAATATATTATAATATTAAATATAACTACTTTATTTATTCTGTGACATTATATATATATATTATATATTTGAGAATAATGACTTTTTATATATGACATGTATATCGCATATAATGTCATAAAAGCAAAATTTGCAATGTTACAATACAACAATTGAATTGAATCCTTTTTTCAAGCTTAAATATATAATATCATCATAACAATACGACTATGTGCAATATAATAATATGCGAGGATAACAATTTGCATGGACGAGATAGGATGTGGGTGCGACTTCAGAAGTCAAAACCCGGTAACCATTCTTCATGTAAAAACCATTTGAGGCTTTTGGGGGTGTGGTTGACTACCGCCCTATACATATATATATATATATATATATATATATATATATATATATATATATATATTCGAAGAAAATTCTCCATTCAAAAGATTATGATCTCCTCAATACCATCAACCGAATGACAGTAGTGTTCATCATTCACGTATCGGACCGTGTAAAAAAAAATACTATCGCATTTTATAAATGCCACCCTTTAAAAATAAAAAAAAATAAGGACGTTGAAAATTCTGTCTTTATTTTTTATTTTAAACATCAATGGGACATTTAAATAATGGTTTTTTGAACTATATGTCGTATAAACGATGGTGATTTAGAGTACGCTATATATTATGGTTTGACTTGTTCATGATAATCAATACAAGAATCGCTATATTATCATACATTAATTTAATTTTAAATTATTATTTATTTATGATATACTTTTTTTTTAAATAATATTACGGTTGAATAGTTAAAATAAATATTAATGAATTTATTATAAAAATATTTCTTCTAAATATGTAGAGTATATAAAATGAAAATTTTATAAAATTTAATTTATTTTTTTAATGTTCATAAAAATTATTTTTCTTCATTTAAATATTATGAAAAAAGTATAACACGTTCTAATTAAAATTTAAATTAATGATTATAATAGTAATAAAATAAAAAGTAATTCGAAAAACATGTATTTAAAACATGTTTTTTTTTATAAAATAAAAAATTAACAATAAATAGATAATTAAACGCAATTCAGAATTGTCGTTCATTAGCTAAATCAAGTCGACATACGTTTATTATCTTCGAAAAACATGCGCATACAATTAATTATTTTATTTAAGACCGACCATAAATCGTCAAATCCTACGCCATTGTTCGATTGATCAAAAAAAAAAACAGAACAAATCCTTATAAGAATCGATTCTAATATCCGGTCATTTTTTAATGAAGAAATTTAAATATTTTACTATGTATGACGTTCGAATTCAATCGAGTCAATTTTTTTTATATATTATATAATACGTATATATTTATATTAATATTTTCATCTTTGTCATCTTCAAATTATATACATTCATATATTGTATTATCGCTTTTTCATCTAAGAAAAGTTTGAATGTTCAGAAGCAAAAAGATGTTTAGATAAATGGTTATAAGACGACAAATATTTTTTTTCTTATAAAAAAGGATATTGATTTATTAAATGAAATTTATTCTATATTGATATTTTTCGGTTCATTTTATCAGCTCAAACACTAATATATTAAATTTTAAATCATATAATAAATTAAAAACAAATCACTTAAAATATAATTATTTCTAAAAAAAAATAAAAAATTCATATATTATACATAAATTGTAACACTATTTCATTTTTTTTCAATCAGAACAAGATCAATATCGTGAAACACTGTATAAAATTAAATTACAATATTAAAAACGAACAACAATTTTTTTTACAACATTTAACATCACAATATTATGTAAATTATAAAAATAAATATAAACGATTTCTAGAGACGAGATTTGAAACCCGGAAACATCAATCTAATTATAAAATATATAACCGTAAACTCTTTAATAACGGGAAAATTAACAAAAAAATCAATTCTTTAATTAAATATGAAATATAAATATTAATATTAAATATTAAAAAAAACTGGTAGCTATACGATCTTTATTAGATAATAATCTTATGTTAAGATTCACAGTGTTGATTCATCTAATTATCAAAAATAAATTTATATGCTAAATATTTTTATATATTTATATGCCAAATAAAGATCAAAGTTAATTTTATGTATATTTAAATTGATATTGAAAAAATTCTATAAGTGTTGTAATGACGACAATTTATTTTGATAATTAAAAATTTGATATAGAAATAAAAATGATCGATATTAAAATTTAAAAATGAGTCATCAAAATGCTAATTTATTCATTCAAACATTAAGTAATTATTATTAAAAATTTTAGTGGCGACCGCGTCGACAGATCTAAATTTCAATTTAGACGAATAAATAAATAATTAAATAAATACGAGCGAATAAATCGGTTACATTTTTAGCACTCGTAAATTTTATTAATTGACGTTTTATTATAATTTCAGCGCCGAAGATTTTTATCGTAGCGCCGCCGTTTTGTTTATTCGTTTTCTCAATTTTATATATATATATATATATATATATATATATATATATATATATATATATATATATATATATATATATATATATATATATATATATATACTCAACCCGTTGAGGTCGCTCTTTTTATAAATATATTATATTTTTTTATTTTTTCCCTCTCCTCCTCCCACAAGCTCGATTCTTGTGTCGTTATTATTAATATGAAAATAAAAACGGTAATAATAAGTAATAATAAATATTCAGGCTTATTATTCGATCTTGTTCATAGCGATATCCAGCTGTGAGCCAAATCGATTTGGCAGTTGCTCGAGATGTTATTTTTTTTTTTCAATTAAAAGTAGCCAAAAAATTAATTTATATTAATACGAATTAGCCGACCGCGAATGTGTTATAATAAATGGTAACGTTTGCGATATCGTTTAACATTTTTATTGTTGAAGAAATGATGTGTTTATTTTATTTTATTTTATTTTTTTGTTCGTGTTCGGTCTTCTTTTTTGCGTTTCAATACAATTTCGAGGTAGCGTCGGCGTCGAGTGTGTTAATTAAATTTGTCCATATTTAATACACGTGTTTTAAAAATTGCTACACGGACACATTAATAATTAAATGTTGTTCTCTGTCAATATCATAATTGTTTTCATGTGCATTTTATCGATATTTTTTCTATTACAAAACTAGAGAGGTATATTTTTTTTTCTTAAATTTGACATAATAAAAATAAATATTATATTATTTTAATTTCAAATATAGAAAAAAAATATATCAGTGGCAACGTATTTATAGATGTTGATTATTAACGACTTACATTTTTGTGAATATTTTTGAAAATTTGTATTTTTTTTTCCACGCTTGATGTTGCTATAAATTAATATATGACTATGGTTTTTCTTTAAAAAAATGTTAATTTTTACTATTAAAATTTATATTTTAAAATAATATTCTGATACTTCTTCAATTATTTTATTGAAATATTTTTAAATATACTATTCTAACTATGTTAAATGTATTATAATGAATTAAGTAAGACTAAAAATTATATATTTTTTTTATTAAATTTGCCTATACAATAACAATATAGTTTTCAAATAAAAGTATCGAAAATTTCATATATATATATATATATATATATATATATATATATATATATATATATATATATATATATATATATATAAAGCAAGCTCTATTTAGGAATAAATGCAATGTGCAACAACTTCATGCTACCTATGAAAAGATTAGAAATATAAAAATGCATTTTATTATTGAAGAATAGAGCCTCCGGACGATCGATTCTTTCTTTTCATACGTACGACCGGTTGATTATTATTAGAAAATTACTATTGGTAATAACAGCGTATGTCGTCAAACGGCCGTAGGATACAAACTCGTGAACAACGACGGTGGCTTCTAGTGCGTTTTAAAACGTTCCTCAATGCGATCAGAATATATTTTATACAGGCGAATAGATAGATGTAACGCCGTGTATAAAAAGCTCGGAAAGCTCGCGGAGCGATTACGCGAGCTTTTCGAGTCATAAATCGCGGCCGGTTCGCATCCGATCCAGTTATGTTAAGGATACATAATTGTAGGCTGCGACCGAACAGCCTTCGGGGCCACTGCGAAACTTCGACCAAACATAAGTAATAACTATACTATAATATATTAATAATTATACAATATACAGTGGGATCTCGCTCGTTGAATAAAATTCGTACACAGCGGCGGCTCGTTTGAACGAGACAAAATTGTGTCTACGTAATTAGAATTGTAAAATTCTCTACTTAATTCTGTCGTGTTTGAAATGTTAGAATATTTATTATATAAACTTTTCGACAATGTGTATATTTTTAAAATGATCATATTGAATACTAATAAATCGAAAAACCATTCTTAATTATGAAAAAACGCATTTCATATATAATAAATATACCACAGGACATATAATTCATGATTCAAAGGATTAAATACTCTTCCCTGTCACTATCGAATTTAAAATTTCACTTCAATTATCACAAAAATATATAATTATATATGAACATTCATATTTAATTCCTAGCAATTTTGCTATTAGTCTGCTAGTAATCAATAAAATATTCCAATATTTTTTAATAACATATTTTAAGTTTAAAATATATTTTATGTATGTATGTGTGAACGTTTAAGAAGTTTTAAAATAAACAAGTACAGTACATATTCAAAACAGTGCGAGAAATGTTATTAAAAGAAATGAAAAGACTTAAATAATATATAACTGATAAAATAATGTAGAAAAATATTAAAATTAATATAGTATTCTTACGTTGCGGATTTTCACTTATCACGGATGTTTCTGGAATGTAACTCCAGAATGAATGATTACTGTATTTGTAAATATATATATATATATATATATATATATATATATATATATATATATATATATATATATATGATAATAAAATGAATTTTATATTTGAAAAATATAACTTAAAAAAAATGTATTTATTAAATATTAATAATATGTTTATGTAATAGAAAAATAAAATTGAAAATGAATCGTTGTATTGATGATATGCGTGACGCTTATATGTAAAATGGCGAGTATTGGTCTCCGGGTTCCATTCCCAGCATACATCATCTAATCAACGAAGTCCATCCTCCTTTCACCTGATCGTTTGACCTGTGGCATCGGCAACACCTATTCTCTACTTCGACTAATGACCGACTCGACTGAATCAATCACCCTGTAAATAATATATACGTATCATATATATATATATATATATATATATGTTCAACACGTCCACATATGTCGCCGACAATGATATTTTATTTATTATTAAATTTTAATTATGCATTAATATATATATATATATATATATATATATATATATATATATATATATATATAATTTTGATGATGAAAACTTATGTTTTGTTGCGTTAAAGTCGTACAGAAGAAAAATATGATACGATGCGTTAATAACCGTTAAAATCGAAGCAAAATTCGATTGCAAATGCTGAAATATTTTATACGAAATCATATAATAATAAATTGAATTTCGGCATGACAAAGATCTATATTTTAAATTGTAAAAATCATTTAAGATTATTAAATTGTGAAAATAAAGTTACATTTGACGAAAACAATGCTACACCACCATCAACCTTGCACCGGCGCAAGCATTTTCTATATATATATATATCATTGAAAGATAATTTTATTTTATATATATATTTAGATTAGTTAAAAAATGAAATTGCCTATAATACATATATATCAAAGCGTATTATTTTCAAATTACCTAACGTAAAAAAAAGAGGTAACACTGATGAAGCTTCTCATCAATATCCACAGCCCGAAGTCTATTTGTAAATGACTTATTACATGTTGAATGTTGTGCTTTAAATGTCTATTAAACACCATTCTGTCTCAATTTTGATCGAGTCACTATCATATATATATATATATATATATATATATATATATATATATATATATATATATATATATATATATATATATATAATGTATATGTATTTTTTTTAGTAATTGTCTATTATTATTATTATTATTATTACTGCAAAAAAAAATATATCACAACTTCTTGTTTGATGAGTAGTGTTAATGATGGTCGTCCGTCTTTTTTTCATATTCTATTCTCGTAGCTAATAATTAATTGATCGTTTAAACGTGAAGAGTATCTCGATAATTAAATCAAGTACTCATAATCGAAATGAAATTGGCTTTTATATTCACTTTTTATCTTTATAATATAAAAAATAAATATATTATGTATTATATACATAAAAATTATTAGCTTATTTTTCGACATTTTATTATATTTCTTTCTTTAATACTATATATATATATATATATATATATATATATATATATATATATATATATATATATATATATATATCTGTGTGTGTGTATGTATAATGTTTAATAAAATATGAAATTATTTTCAATTCATTTAATTTAATATCTACCGACATAATGTTACTTATATATAAAAATATTTTTTATTATTTAGTAAATTATTATTTATTTGCGAATTATATTAAAAAATATATTAGTAATAATACTTGATGATATTTTTTTTTATTTTATACAGAAAATTTGTAGACATTTTAAAATTTGGATACCAAGTGATAATCAAAAAAATTGTCAATTCAACAAATTTTAACAAAAACTCTATTATATTTTGAAAAACAAATTAATATATCACGATAATTAAATATTTTTTTAAATCTGATCAAAATTAAAAAAAAACAAACAAACAAAACGAAATCTGTATATAGATAAAAGTATGAAAAAATCATGATAATCATTCAATAATAATTATTTTTGAAAAAAATATTTATTTTTTTCCATTTTTATGATAATATATGTATATAAAAACGTTTCACAATTCAAATGTAAATCCTCGACTTTAACATCATTCCTATAGTTTATCGAGACCATCATCACTAATGTCCATCGAAACCATCGCTCGCACCCTCCCCCCCCATTTCCCCACCCCTGCTCCCCCGTAATATATGTAAATAAACTCATTGCATATGGCGTTTTTTTTTTTTTCAAAAGCGGAGGATGTTTTTCTTCGAAACACTGCGTCGACGTGTACCTTATCTAGATCGATGAAGTGTTAAGTCCGAGCTACCCAATAGCAAAAAGAGCTTAATTTATTCGTATGGCTATTTAATTTGGTGTTGGTGGAGTCGAGGAGTTGCCGCGTGGGTGCCGAAGCTGCCACAACTGATGAGCAATGATTAATGATCGAGCTGGTCTCCCAGGACGAAAACCACTTAACAGCCTCAACGCCGTTTAGCAACAGACCAAGGAAAAGCGCCGGCAATGCTAATGTGCCACACCAGCTGTCGATAATGCCTTATTAATATAATCTATTACCTATAAATACCATTGCACGACTATGCCGGATATATTATCGTGTGTGTGTGTGTGTTTGTGTTTATGTGTGTGAACCTGACACAGTTCTATTCGTAAAAATCATGATTTTACAACGTTAAACACGATTTCCATTTCAATTTTTCTACTTGTATTTCAAATTCAGACAAATTAAAAAATGTGTCATGTTATTAAAATTATTACATCGCCTATTTATATATGGCATATATTTTTTTTTAATAATATTTTAATATTATAACTATATTGGAATTGAAAATACTAAGTAGAATATCGACCATATAAATTACAATTTTTTATATAAATATTATTGTAATATATTACGATTAAATTTAATTAGTATGACATCAGTGAAAATTAAGTGCTGTATAATATTAATCGAAATATCACATTGACTATAAAAAACATAAATTAAAAATTCGAGAATGCTAGATGTGTCATATTATCCAAACTGTCACACTATCTGGATTCAATTTTACAATAAACAATTATAAAATACATTTTTTTTCTAATATGAATCTTGTTTAATATTTAATAACCATACATATACAGGAACAATTTTCAATATATTGGCATTTTTTTAATTAAAATACATTTTTTTACTAATATTTATTTAATAAAGTTGTCACAATCATTTTTTTATATACATTTTTTAAAAAAAGTTTCTAAATAATATATTTTAAAGCGTGAAACACTCCGACGACAATGACTTAAAATCATATTATAATTAATTTATAAATACGTAATAAATAATATAATTAATATAATACAATTTAACAAGTTGTTGCATTATATTTTTGCGCATAATAAATAAACAAGCATATTGCGAGACACGACGAATATTACCATCGAAAAGCGAAAGCATCGCATCTTCATCCAACAATGACTTGCTCTTTATATATAAAATCGGCGTTCATTTTTTGTTGCGAGATGCTTTTTATTATATCGATCAATAATTTTTATTTTCTTCTGTATTATGATTTTTATACGATGTTACATTGCGAACGACGGCGACGTGGCACAGTGGAAGAAAATCGTTAATAAAATTTAATGCATCATTAGCCGGTTCCACTTCGACCCTAATATGATTTATTTTATTTTCAATACATTATTACAATACAAAATTTTGATCTTTATCTTATTATTATATTATATGAATTCGTGTATAGAATATTTCAGCGTTTATGATCCAATTTCGCTTCGATTTTGACGACTATTGATGCGATATATCATACTTTTCGTCATCATATTTGTATTTTTAATATACGATTTTAAATTTAATATTTTTTTTTCTATAATCATCATTTAAATTAATCGTAATTTATTATTTTTGATTTGTTTTATTTTTAAAGTGATTTTTTAATTTTTTTTTATATATATATATAATAAAAAAATATATGAAAAATATAATTTATTATTTGATTTAATTCAATATGAATTTTAATAAAATTTATATTAAAAAAAAATAGAATGATGATACGCAAACACGTAGTCGACTATGGCGAAAATTGTCGGTTGGTGCGTTACTTACGGTCAGATCCAGGTTCGAGTTCCAACAGACCAGACTAACGAGACGTTTTATTAGAGGGGGCGGGAATGCATCAGACACCACCCTGCAATGAGGGCTCGTGATGACAAATTAAAAAATATTATATATCGTTAAAAAAAAAAGATAGAAAGCTCTATATATAGTATATAAAATTCATGACGAATATTCAGTATTTTCTATAATGAAATTTCACGTCTACTACCACTTTCTAATAAAGGTTCATTATGGTGTTTTAAACGCGGTTCCGTTTTTTTTTTCTTCTTTACGAGATCGATTCATTTAAATCCAAAAGATACGGATCTGAAGTTGATGCATTACAGCGGCTGAAAACTGTGTCGGCACTTCCGCCACACGTATTAAAACCTAGCACACTGATAAATTGTTTATTACCTATTTATTATTATTATTTCACCTAAATATATTATTAATTGAGTTTATAACAACTTCAATTAATTATGAATAGAATGATAGCGCACAGTGATGAATATGAACTGTTAAAATAAAAAGTGTTTTTTTTTCTCATAAAATGCAACACTAACAAATATATACATGAATGATGATCAGATTGAACAAGTAGCGTTCTATAAATACTTTGAAACATACATTACAGCAACCTATAACTACATGAAGGGGATAGAACAAACCAGAATGCAATTCATAGCGTGGAACTAAAACTACGTATACTTAGATATTAAGTCTTTCCTGTATGGTGTTGAAACATGGACACTAGACCCTGGAACCGAAGAACATTTCGAGATGTGGTGCTAACGGAAAATGCTAAGAATATCTTGGACCGATCAAGTATCAAATATGGAAGTTTTCGATAAAGTTAGAAAAAATGATAAATAATGAAATCTTGAAATGGTAAATATAGGTTATTTCAGATAATTTTGTAAAGAAAAATTCAATAAATAAAAACCAATCTTCAATGTTGGTTCAATTGTTCATCAATACAATTCTTTATCGAAATTTTGTTAGCTGTGTAAATTGACAACCATCTTAAGGAGAAGGCATAAATTAAGCTTTATATCAATATTCTATATTTACATATGAAAAATATTATAGTATTTTCCATAATCTTCTTAAAAAAATCCTATATTATAGATATAAATTTCTTTTATCTGAAACGAATTGAATATTTTTGTTAAGGTGATATATGATAAATAAAAACATATTGAAAATGAGCTCCGTCACTGTTTTCGATGTGGTTGTCGAACATAGTAATTATGCCGCAGCAAAATATTGCGTCACGACGTCGAGCTGAACCATCGGAGTATCAGTGGCCACCCTGTGCATATACCGGCAATCAGCGTTCGCCTCGGACCGAGACCAGGATCCCTTATTATTGTGATTTTCGCCACCAAACAACTTCTACATTTACTTAACTCGGCTTATTATTACAGTGCTCGAATCACAGTATACCCTTTTTTCCATTGTTAAAGAAGA
Organism: Leptonema lineaticorne; assembly: GCA_024500535.1. Taxonomy (NCBI): domain Eukaryota; kingdom Metazoa; phylum Arthropoda; class Insecta; order Trichoptera; family Hydropsychidae; genus Leptonema; species Leptonema lineaticorne. The sequence goes on from JANIJI010000017.1 coordinate 8,686,920, forward strand.
AACGTCCAAAGATGAGTTCAACTGATGTATAAAAAAAAATTGAATTTTCTGTTTCACATTAGATATTTCATTGCTAAGATCCAAACATACTTTGAAACATTTTATCCTTAGTAAAGGTATTTTTTAAATTAATATATTATATCAAAAAATACAATTTTCAAAAAAATTATATATATTTTATAATTATATAGTTAATTTAGAAGAATACTAACCATTTTGTGTTTATTAATATATCTTGATATCTTTCATATAGCACATATTTTCCTAGAATATTGCAAATATTTGGTTATATTTATAGGAAATGCTTATATTATGTAAAAAAAATTAAATGAGTATGTCTTAGAATATAATTCTGATTTTACATAATAACCAATTAAAAAATCCTGTTGTCCTATTATTGTATACAAAATTATCCAGAAATAAATATTACATATAATTTAAAATGAATAATTAATTATCAGATATAAAATCTGAAACGATTTAACTAAAAAAAATGGAATGAAAACAATATAACAAAACGATTTACAAATGACTAGTTATGTATTTCATTAAATATCGGTACTTCATCAATACAATTAATTACAATATTTTTTAATACAATTCTGCATCAAAACACAATACTCTTCGAATATATTTCATAACTATTCAATGCTGACAAATTTCTTAAAAACAAAGTACTATATTTTTCATTATCAATTTTTTAAAGTACGAAAATAACGCATTCACCACACATTACGTACAAATGAGCTGTATTTTTTTTTATTAATCAATTATTCTGAAGAAAAGTGAGCATGAAAAACTCGTGTAAAAACTTATCATATTTTTGAAAAACTTGTATAATATCTGCGAAAAAATGCTTTAAAAATACTCGTTCAACAGCTCTCTGTGTACATAGTCAAATGTGTGTATATTATTTATGCACGAGCGTCAAAAATATGAAATATTTATTTATATTAATCAATAATTATATATATATATATATATATATATATATATATATATATATATATATATATATATTATATATATATATATATATTATATATATATATATATATATATATATATATATATATATATATATATATATATATATATTTATAAACTATTTTTAAAATGAACACAAGTTCCACATACCAGAAATACAAATAGTCTATCAATCGAATATGTAAAAAGTCAAGCAGCCACCTTAAATCTATATTAATAACAAACAGCAGTGTACAGTTTAACAAATGTAGTTTTTTTTTTTGCATTAAACATATTGCCATTGAATAGTCGAAATATAATAATAATAGTTTATAAATAAGTGTAAAATATAATAATTATACAATCAGATCTCTGCATAAGAAAATAAATTGCACTCTAGAGACAATAATGCTATCAAGAATTACAAAATGTATATATTTTATGTATAATCTTTTTTTTTATTTATTTACTCAATATAAATCTATTAATCTTAATAAAGTGTGCTTTTTCCCTGATTTATCGTACATTATTTACGTTATTTTAATACTTTATTTTTAATTTGGAAAAAAACACACATATTACAATAAACCAAAATAGGGGTGAAAAGAAAGGGGTCGAAATACATTCATTTATTCGACATTCACAGCTTCTAATGCTTAAATTTTTTGTGACATCTATTATTTAATTATAAAATATAAGTATGGATCTTCATTCAGTTATACCAAAATTTAAAATGAATATAGTATTTTGCTTATAAACAGTCTCATTTCAGTTAAATATAATATATAGTACATTGACTTTAAGAAATACTATCAATGTTTTGAAAGAAAATTAAAATATCACATTAATTTAATCGATCAGCTATTTTTTTTTAGTTTTGTCAAAAATATATATTTTAAACAATATATTTAACAAACATGCCTGTAAATTAAATATAAACTATTGAAATAAATCTTTTAAAATCAATTACAAAATTATTAGATAAAATAAATTGTTATTATTTAATTTCAACAGATTGATAGTTTCGTCTTAAAGTTAATACCATATTGTAAAAAATGTAATTCATAATAACACTATTGAGACGTCACTTAAATACAAGTATTAAAAGATATGATGTGCCCATTTACACTAAAATTACCTACACATTAGTAAAGAGACGTTTACAATACAAAACTTAATTACAAAATACGTTTTAAAAGGGTAAATACATATCAATAATAATAATAATAATAATAAAATAGATTGAAAAATGTTCTAGGATATACATACATATTATAATAATGGTAAAAACTGGAGTAAAATTACCTATAACGTTTAAAAAATACTTTTAATTTCAATGTAAAAAAAATATAAGTTTCCACAAATATTCAAATTCACTTTAATATACTGTGAACATATTAATTTTACTTTCTTTCGTTAATGTAGGATGGTCAAGTATTGAAAATATATTCCTATGTACAAACGTTTTATAATGAAAAATAACCTATCGTACATTATTACTATTACTGTTCAAATATATTGTTAATCATTACATTAAATAAAAGTAATTGGTTCGTTGAATAATTGTACCAGCAATTAAAAGTTGAACTTCACGTATTAAACGTGAAAGTATCATTGAGCATTGATCTCTAAATTTGTATACATCATCATAAAAAAATGTAGTGAACTCTTTATAATACATTATTTATTGCAGAGTTAACATATCAGTATATAAATATAATAAAAAAGTGATATTTATTATAGAAAACATTCGTTTTATCCATATATTAATGTACTAAACAACAAAAAGAACAATGAATCAATTGTGCATGAAAAACAAAATAATAAAAACCCTTAAGATCTAGATAATGAATATCAAATAAATCACATCAAAAATTTTTCACATCGATTCGTTCGTTCAAACTATACCATATGTGTGTGTATATATATATATATATATATATATATATATATATATATATATATATATATATATATATATATATATATAATTAATATATTAAAATCACAATTATAATAAGAGAAAAATACACATACCACAGCAATAATAATAATATAAAAGTATTAATCAAGAGAAAATATTAATATTTGTGAATTATAATTAATTTAATGATTAAATTTTATAATATACGTGATATGTGAATTATATATATATATATATATATATATATATATATATATATATATATATATATATATATTGTATGTTTTTGTATGAACAACACAAAATTAAAAATATTAAATAAAACTTAAAATTCGTAGTCTAGTTTTCGAGATTATATAATGAAACAGAAAAACATTATAGAAAATAAAAATGCACCACATAATTGATTCACAACCAAATTTGAGAGTTCTTTAAACCAATACTTCTCAACACAATGTTATATCAAAAACAAATTATTAATCATATTAAAATTAATTTATTTTCACTGAGGCTTCCAAAACACAAAATTTTTAAATTAAAATACTAAATCTAATTATTTTACTAATAATATATTTAATAATTTTCCATTTTAATGAATTACCAAATTAAAAAGAAATTGTTGGGAAGGTTGAGAAACATCGGTTTAAGCGTAAACATTTCACAAAGCCTTATCAGGGGTTTCCTTGCTCGAGCCTTTTTTTGTTTAATTACAAGATAAAAACATTTATCACACTATTTCTCATAATCTTCTACAAAAATTGATGCAAACGTGTTGATAGTCAACATTTAGATGCTATAGTATCTGTATCTATAAGATTATGAAGTAAATATTTCACGATCTTATTAATCAATCAAAATTATTAGAATTATAATAGTAACACACAATTCAGATCTTGTAAAATAAGACTTAATTTGATACACGCTACGATATATGAAAATCTAATGATTCGTTTATATTTATCAAAAATCCATCATCATTGGCACATTTTTTTCAATAATGCCACATACAATATGCATTATTTAAAATAAATTAATATATAATAGAAATCATAAACTCAATATTTTAAAATTTAATATAAGAAAAATTATTACAAGAAATATTTCTGAATAATTAAAACCAATAAATGAGATATATAAAACAATAATTAATAATCAATAAATTTTTGATATCTAAATATATAAGAAATAATATATTTTCCTATAAAATATTATATTTCATAATATAATCTATTGGAAGTCATTAAAATTCATCAGTCGAAAAAATTATCCTTAATTGAATATTCTTCAATAAAAACAAAATACACCTAAAAATCAACTAAGCATTCATTAAGTTAAAAGATATAACACTTTAGAAAGTCGTCATATCATAAAATACTATTACGTAAACCATTACATGCATATGTACGTAAAAAAATAAATTGCTGATTTAAAAGAAAAATGTAATTTTGGAATGATTTTATACTGATAGAATAAAAATCTTTCTTAAACAGTATCAGATTCATTACTTTCCTGCATCTTTAATTTAGGTGTAACAAAACCATCAGGAATGACAATACCGTTCTCACTCCTTTCCATGGCTCCTATTTTAGGTGGAATTGGTGGAGGTTCGTCTTTAATATCATCTTCTGAGTTAAGATTTATATTTAAAAAGTGATCCAATTTAAAATTAGAGTTTAACGTTTCTGTATAGGCAAAACTACCATTCAAATCGGATTTTCCAAAATCTAATGAATCTGAATTATAATGGCATGAAGATGGATTATATTCTTCATAAGAAAGATTAGTAAGTGCTCCAGTCAATTCACTTAAACTTGCAGTCGATATACCGGAATCTCTCAAATCCGGTGTAACTGACGTTGAACTATTATCATCAGGTTGCTGATATTTGTGAGTTCTCTTTGGTATATTAGGAGGTACATTATCCATAGAAGCCCTTTTATCTACAAATTACAATTATATTAAATAAAAATTAGTATTAAATACATAATTTAAAAGTTAAAAAAATGACAATTACCACTACTTCTAGGAGGCAAAGGAGGAGCTGGTGCATCAGGAGGAGGTGACATTGCTCCATTATCAACTTCCCTATAATAAATAAATTTTGAAATATAAATTTTTATTTAATAATAACTTAATGAAGCTTTAAATCTCGAATTATAACAAGATAAAAGTCAGACGAGAAATGACAAATTAATTACCTCGAATGCCTAGCAGGGGGACGAAGAGGAGGCGATATGCCTTCAACTGGTTCTGAATAGTACTGCAATGAAAAGTTATATTAAAACCACATAATATCATATAAACAAACTATACGATAAAATAAATTCATATTTACAATTGGTCTGGTATAAACATGCGGTTCATCAAAAGTGATAGTGCTACTATCAGTATTATCTGTTTGAAGACTTTGAGCTCTTCTTTCAACAGGAACAGGTGGCAAAGGTGTGCTAAGAATTTTTTCAAATATTGAATAAAACTGTATTTCATAAAATAATATTTATATAATTATTACTAATATTTTACTTACTTAACAATACTTTCAGACTGTTGTCGTTTTACTTTAGCAATAGGTCCTAAAGATTGTTTTAACTGACCAAAACGTTCCAATAAACGTCTAAAAATAAAAAAATAAAAAATATAATACCAAAAAATTTATAAAATTTCTAATAAAAAATATTACTTATGAAGAGGTTGAACGCTAGGTGGTGCAAGCTTCCCATGTAACACAAGAGCAGCCTCTAAAAGTCGTGCCTGAGCTGCTAGTAAATTACGAAGTCGTGTTACTTCACCGTTCAATTTTGGCCACCTTTTCAGAAAATCGTCGCACAAAAAAGCTTCTTGATATTTACTTGGCCCACCCATAACGTTAGCATCAATAATTCCCTAAATATTTATGAATAAAATATTGTAAAAATAATAAATTAAGGCTAATTAAAATTAATTGAATCAAACATAAAATAATATTACCTGAAGTCTCATTGAAAATGGATTAATGTTGCGTGTAGGTTCAGCGGTATATAGAGCGACTAATTGTCTTAATTCCTTCTCCACAGTTTCCATTGTTTCGCATGCATACTGTTAACAAATTATTTATTGGATAAATGTAAAACTTAACACATTTAACACATTTGTACACGTAATAAAAAAAAATTAAACCTACTTGTATAGGTGCAATTTCTTCTACAGATCGATGAATAACCTCTGACCAACGCAAAATTCCTGGAAGCTCGTTTTCTACTACCAATGTACTTCGTTCTATCCATAAACTCTACAATAAGCATTTTTAGAATATAATTTTTACTAATAATTATTAAATATGTATCAAACTCTTTTTCATAATAAAAAAAATAACCTTAAACTCATTATCTTTATCAACAGGTCCCTTGTGCTTTGGTCTATCACAATAAAATGTTTTCAAGTGATGGGCTTGATAATGACGAGTTAATACTTCAGGAGCTGTAGGACCTAGACCACCAGCACCTGGTGCTGCTACACCACGAACGTTACATATTTGAATATCTAAAACAAAATAAATATTCATTAAAAAAATGAAATCTATAAAATATTTAAAACAAAGATGTTATTACATTGTCCATCAGAATTTAAAATATTGTCATCAGGAGGTGAATTTTTAGTCAAAATTTGAGCTGCAGGAAATTCAGCTTGAAGACGAGCTGTAAATGCTCCTATTCTCTCATATTCAAGTCCACGATAAACAAATTGTTTATTCTAATAACATAAATAGTTTTACATAAAATATAAACCATTATACAAATTTCAAATAAGTATAAAACAAAAAAATATACCCTAACAAAAAGAGGAAACCCTTGTCCATAATACCCTACTCTGAAATATTCTGGATCGGGTCGAAGTTGTGTTAAAATATTTTCATGAAACCTTGCTCTAGTACGCAATACGTGAGCTAGTTTCCCATAATCATATAATTTTGTTTCGTATAAATCGGCTAGCTCTTTACATAAAGGTATTCCAGCTTCCCAACACTATAAAATATTAAAAATAAAATTATTAAAATTATGTTGATTTAAATTCTACTTATAATTAATAAAAACAAATATACATACTTTTCCTCTATCAAAATACTGAATAATTTTATGATACAACATTTCTTTTCGTTCCCATTCAGGTATATCAGGATGATTTGGATCAGCTACTGTATTAGAACTATCCCAACTCAACATATCTGCATATAACTGTGAAAAATAAAATAATGTATATATATATATATATATATATATATATATATATATATATAATTCCAATTAAAACTGAAATATTAAAAATTACTTTATTAATAAAATAAAAACTTACTTTCATTGTATAACCAGCTTCTGAATAATTTTCAGCTGTTAAATGCAAATCATGAAGACGGTATATATATCTTAAATAAAGCTCTTTACGATCAATTTCATTTTTATAGAAATTCTGAAATAAGTACAATAGTGGCATGATTATAAAAATCAAAATATAATAATTATCAAATAAATATATTTATAAAACATACAAGTAAATTAACAGTACAAGCCATTCTTTTATCTCTATTTTCTTCTCCTTGTAAAACTGAACGATAATCTAATAACCTTTCGAGTAAACGAGTGACACAACCAACAAAAGCTGCTCCAGCTTCTCTCCATCCTCCTTCTTCAGCTTGAACTCTTTCCATTAACCTGATACATGAAGAATCATAAATTTAACTATTACAAGTTTACAACAATATATTACAAAATGTATTCTAAAAGGAGTGCAATCATGGTATTGGTTTAAGGAATAAAAAACATAGAAGGAAAATTATAATTCTCTCTAATTTCAAAACTTACACTGCACTAAGGTGTTCCCTGTGTGTAAACATTCCAAGACAAGCATGAAATTGTAAATTTTAATATAACTATTGTGTTACATAAAATAAATTAACGAAAGTACTATTTTTGCAAAATAATAAAGGTACTAAGTTGCGATATGGTGATTAATAACATAATAGTTGCTAAATACAGTACATATTGATTGAATAAGGAACTAATATACATATGTCTATTGCAAGTAATTTAAATGAATAAATAACAAAAAAAAAGTTACATTGTGTTGAAAAGTCTGCGGTATTCATCATCAGCTTTATTATCTGAAACTAGAGTATCTAATCGATCTACAAGAGCGGCTTCTAATCTTCGAGCGTGACCTGCAACAGCACGCTCGCGGGCCATCAAATCAACTAAAGCTCCAAGTGCTGCTCTACGTAGTTCTGGAACCAATGTTACTTCTAAAAGCGGTCCCACCATTTCTCCCGCTAAAACTAATTTCTGATCGCCTGTAATAATAGTCAAAAGTAAATAATATTAGTTCGAATTTCAATAAAAAACAAACAATATTATTGTTTCAAATATTAAATAATCTTTAAATTGCGAAATATATCATAATAGTTTAATAAGATGGAATTAAATATAAAACGAAGCTTAACAAGATTTCATTTAAAAGCTATACATATTATTAAAATTTTATTTCTATTAAATTATAGAAATAAAATTTTAATAACATGTATAACTATTAAATTAAATCTCGTTAAAAATGCATTATCATTTAAATACATTATACAAAATATTCATATCTAACCAAGGTGAGACCACATGGAAAGCAAATGTAATGCAGCTGGTACACGTAAATCTCCATGAGCTTTTTGTAATGGCACTCTCCATCCTCTACCCCAAGATTCTACTTGTAGAGCTGGTTGTCTTAAAAATCTCACAAGAGCTCCTAAATAAGCACTCCACACCTAAGAATAATAATCACTTTAATACAACAACTTATAAATTTAACATACATTTTTTTTTAATTTTACTTGGGGATCAAATGATGGATCTGGTCCCAAAAACGACTTTGGTAAAGGATGTGCCAATAATTGTAATCCTCGTAATAAAGCAGCACATCCACTGACTCGCATTAACAACCAATCACTTGGAAACACCTAAATAAATATTCGTATATAAATATCAAAAAAAATAATAATAATAATAATATATGATTCTATAATATACCACCTCAAGCTCAACCAGATTAGTAAAAAGCAAAAAAGTTCTCATCAAAAAATCCTTTAAAGGTTTATGAGCAAGAGAATCACATAACTTTTTTAACTGCGTCGCGTTCATAAGTTCTAATAATCCAAGCAAACAAGATGTCAAAGCTCCCTGAAAGGAAAACAATTATTTAAAACTTCATAAACTTAAATTAAATAATAAAAAAAATTCTTACCAATACTTGAGTAGTTCTTCCTATTAAATTAAGCAAAGCATCTATAAGGGCTTCAAATACGCCAAGACATAATACATCTAAGTGTGCTGCAGATATAGTTTTATTTTCTTCTCTATAATCATAAAGGACAGCGATAGTATCTCCAAGAAGATCAGCACATTCATCTAATTCATCTCTTTTAAGAAGATGTGTACGTACATGACGACAAACAGTAGTAAGCAAAACGTTACAAGCTTCTGTAATTAAAAAAATACATTTATCATTAAACAAAAGGAAAATATTACTTAAGTGTTTAAATAATGTTACCAACCATCATCACTAGTAACTAATTTTGTAGTTATTAACTGACGTGCAGCTTGAAGTCTTGCACGTGCAAGTGCAGGAGGACATGCTGGAACTGGTTGAGGAGCGTCTAATAAGGCTGCCGCTGCTCGCGCTCCTTCTGCTGGACCCAGTGCTTCACTAATCTGTTCCATTACTGCACCACTCGAACCAAGTAAGGATATCTTAAAAATACATTTTAAGTAAATAAATTTTCTATTTATATGTTATTAAATTTAGAAACGATCAATTTACTTGTGCTGGAAGGAGTGTATCAGTAGGATTAAGTCGAAGCATATTTGCTAAAGCTGATGCTGCAGCTCTCAATTCTTTTCGGAAGCTATCTTCGTATTGTCCTCCATTAGCTCTAGCAAATAATCGCCTACTTTGTACAGCAAACTTAAGAATAACACCTAGTGATCGAAAACATTTTCGAATAGGATCCTGATTTTCCATTCCTTGTGCCCAATCAGCACAATGTTGAACGGAAATTAATAAACCTCTAAAAGATTGCAAGAAAAAAAATATTGTAAAATATACCACAAAATATTTGTCTTTTATAAACTAAACTATCATACTTGTAAACTAAAGCAGCAGCGAAATGACTATCAATGTATGCATCCATCACAGGTCTGAAATGTTGAAACTTGCTTTCATCGAGCAAGCTAAAAATAGAAACTAATACAAGGAACACTGTTCCTGAATGCGGAGTACTGAAAATCATAATTTTTGTAAATATTAACAGTTTTTAATTTATTATTAACAATTAATTTATTATTAATAATTACCTATTCCCATCTTCTGTAGAAAATAAAGCAAACAAAGCATCCAATACGTCTTGAAGGAATTTTACTAATTCTTCACAAAGCAATTTATCTCCAAGTCTATAAACTCTTAACAATGTATCTTGAACTTTTTCTGGGTGAGCTCGCCATTGTAATAATGCAAGTAAATCGCCTTAAAACAATAAATAATGTAATTCAAAATAATAAAAATAAATAATACAAATTGAAACATTTTATTACTATTTTGAGTTAATTTTGTTGAACACAGTAAGGTTTTTATAACAACAACTTCTTTATTACTCCTAGAAAATGAACACAAATCACTATTAGATTGTTTATTAAAATTTGCATCCTTTCCACTGCTCGGTAAATTTAAATAACTTGCATTAATCAATCTGCAAAATAAAAAAAAATAATTAATAAAAATATTTCAAACATATAACTAAGTAACAAAAGAAATTAATCATTACCTTGTAGAATCTTCACATTTATATATATAAAGCTCATGTTGACCGTCACTAATTGTCGCACCACATTCTTCCATAAGACGAGCAAAAGCAAATCCAAAAAGTTTTCTTTCGCCCTTATCTCTCGCTAAAATTTTATTAATTAATTTTAAGTATATAAAAACAATTAATTTAAAATTTTAATGAAAAAATATTTACTGGAACAATGTCTGAAATCGATTCGCAAATGAGCTGATGGAAAACGATCTAGAGGTACAGCAAGTCGAAGAGCTTCTTGCCAAGCGGGTTGATTATTATGATAAAGTAGTGGTGCATCATGAAATGAACCTGGCTCTGCTCCAGCAGCACTAAATACACAATCCTGTAATGAAAAAAATATTTTAATAATAATTTAAGTTTATTGATAAAACAGTATAAGTTTTTTGAATTACCTCTATTATTGTACCAGATGCATCAAATACTGATATAGTAGCGAGTACATTTTTTGGAGTTGTTTTGCCACCCCTTTCGAATTCCCCCTTTTCAAGAGTTAAAAAAAGATCATTTCTTATATCACCAGGCATTATCACGTCTGGAAAACCAATTTTACAGGCTCTAACAGCTCCAGATGCACTAACATTTCCTCCGCTTGCAGCAACATTACTTATATCACCACGTATTAATCGAAGAGATACGACCATACCTAAATTATAAAATGTTTTAATATTAAAGATACCTAAATTTAAAAATAATTTATAAAATAAATATATACCATAATTTGGATGACTAGAGAGTAAGCTATACTTATTACTCTGTTTTTTTATTATTAATTCATGTAACTGATGGAAATCCTTTTCTTCACATTGATAAATCTGTAAATATTTTTATTATTAAATATTTAAACTAAATTTTACTCTAAAAACATGAGAACAAAAACTATTAAAAAAGATAATATTACCTTAAAATTATACTCTCTTTCATCTTGATATGGAGGTGCTGATAACATATCTGCCAAAGGTAAAACTCCAGCACCCAATGGACGACGGTAACTTTCTGAAACACCAGTTGCAGCAGCACGTCTGGCTCCATCTGTTGCTAATATTCGTCCAACTCGTACTATTTGAGCCACAAGATATAATTCTCGAGCTAAATCGTTGCTGCCCAAATCCTAAAATTATGAAAAAATATAAAATTATAAAAAAATATATATACATAACTGTACATGAAATAAATTAAAAAAAAATACAGTAAAAATGGCGCAATTCGTATGAAGTCGATCAAGATAATTATTGAATCCATCGGCATCGAGACGGACAAGAAATCGTTCTGATACAAAAGCTTGTCGACGTGAGTCATAAAGACTGAGAAGTGCACGAGCTGGTGCACCTCCACCAGCTCCACAAGCCCTTGCACAACACCACAAATGTGCAGGACTGTTGGTATTGTTACTGGTATTACTACTGATACTTCCAGAACTTGCACCACCGTGGCTTCCAGCGCGACGTAAAGTTCCAGTCTAAAACATATTTCGAAAATTAAAATTTGAATAAAAATATATTTTAATATTTACACCGTACTTACAGAAACAGACTCGGAACTGGATAAATGTACTCTGTATAATTTTACAGCACCAAATTCGCCAGGTTGTACTGCTCGAGAACCTTCGCGTGGTACTAATTCTAAGCCCAATTTTCTGAAATTACAAAAACAAAATTGTTAAATATCACATATGTACATTTCTTGTTATAATATAACAATTCAAAATTATGTATCTAAAAATAGTCAATGAATCTTATTCCAATATACAATAAATATTTATAAATTCAAATTACTACAATATGTCAATAAGAAAATATAGGACACAGTTTCATAATATCGTTTATAAATGTACCAAGAAAATAAATATAAAAAGGTGTAATAAAGCACCACATGATTATTATAAACATAAACCAGTTATTCAGTGCGTCACTAGGAATAGTTAAGATGTATGAAAAGTTTTAGATAAAAGCATTAGAATAAAATGACATCAATTTATGTCTATACAATTTTTAAACAATATTTTAATTTCATATACTCTTCTGTTAATTTATATCTTATAACGCACTAAACCAAATTATTATCGACATTTAGCAAAATATATGAATATCATATTAAGACTTAAATCTATACTATTATATTAAACAGACACACACACACACACACACATATATATATATATATATATATATATATATATATATATATATATATTCTTATAAAAGGAGTTCAAGGAATGTGGCTGTGACATTGAGTTATCGCACCAGGTAACACCACCTTCAATGACGCCATTGAATATAATATATTACTTTAAAATAAACAATATTCAATAAAATAAATGATAGAAAAAAATGCAAATCAATTATATAAGATCAATTTTAGAAATTCTCATAAAGAGATTTTTTCTAACTTAAAATACAAATGAATACGAAATTAATACATAAGGATAACTTCTTCCATATTCAAGTTCGTTGTAATTACAACAAAATACAAAAAGATTTCAAAAGATAACAACACAATAACAATTCAGTTTCAAAGAAAAGAATAAACAAAATATATATATATAATACAGATTTCGAAGAATAAACCGAAATGCTTTAAATATTGTACCGGATCCCAACAATAAAACGTGGAAGCAAAAATAGACTTCGATTCCATGATATGTAGCAGACACGTTGATGAAATTAATTATGGCAATCAAATTTTAATTCAAATGATTATGCCGTGCTAGAAAAAAAAACTAATTTATATCTCGCTCGCAATAATTTATTCGCCAGTTCATTATTAATTACATGAGAAATGATTTTGAAGTCGAACAGGTTTCAATGTGTATATACAGTGTGGACCAATAAATGTTGTTCTTTTTGAAAGTTAAATATGTCCTGAACAATAATTACTACATTCTTCGAAACACCTCGGTTAACGTAACACTATTTGCATCTTTTTTAATAGCACTAAACCGCCGACAATATTTCATAATTATTTATTCAAATAAAAAGACAAGATTACATAACTATTTTTTTTATAAAAATATAATATTAAATTTTAGACTAGTAAGTCATTTATAATAAGAAACATCGAGGCAAATATTATTATTATTTTGACACAATTTTATATAACACAAACTAAAATATTTCAAACGTGTTACACTATAATCAAATTATATAGTATATGAAATAATGTCAGTCAAACAGCATTCATGTTCGTATGTAAATAATAAACATCAAGAAATATATTAATTTACGACACATTGTGTGCTATGTTAAACAATAGTAAAATTATCATTAAAAATATTTTCGCAGTAAAACTTATTTTCCTGCAATAGGAAAAAATACCTTATAAAATATTTTCCTAGTTACGATCATTTCCATAATTATAATTTTTGCATTTGTATGAATCAACGCGAAGACAATATAATATAAATAAATATATATCAAATTTAAATCTCAGCGAGTTTGTATATGTGGGCGATTATATAAATGTTTATATACCAGATAAGAAAAAAGATTGCCATGTTTTATAAAATATTTGTAAAACGATGAATAAAAATTATAAAAACGATAAAAAGTTATCGACCCGATATTTTTTTTTTGTTTCCAAATATGTTAAGTAATAAAAAAATATATCTTTTGGATATCTAAATAACTTATATCGTACACTAAAAACAAAATCTATTCCTTCTTTTATATACCCATATATGTATATATATTGAAAATACTAATAAAAACGGTTTTTGGAAACGATTTGTAACAGTTTCACTGAAAATAAACTCTATCCTACACTAGTCCTTAGTTCATTTTAGTATATATATGATATCCCCAAACTCTTTCAAATTCCTCAACCATAAGATTTCCTTCATATCGACAGTTCTTTCTCTTTCTTAGATCATTATGAAGATTTTTTGCATTTTTATTTTTGAATATCTTTGGACTTTTGTGACTATTAATATCAATTCTTCATTTAATTCATTCGTATTAAGACTACCTTACCAATGAAAATATTATTTTCCATTAAAATATAAATTAAGTTTTAAAAATTTCAGTTATCTAATGAAAAAGCAAATATATTTTTGAATAGTTTTTAATATTCATTATAACAAGAAATTTATAAATAATTTTGCAATATAAACACACATCAAAAACTTAATTTTTGCATAAGCATGCACTTTTATTCAATTATTGCATACGAGATTAAAATTTTGAAATATGCACTAGATTTCAAATTTACTTTTTATCCATCCTGTAAATTCACAAAATTTGCCTTGGTATTTTTTAATTGAATTGAATTTAAAATATAAAATAATGAATTTGATTCCATTCAGAGATAATCATAGTTCCAATACCTTTAAGAACTCAAACGTATTAAAATAAAAAATAAGATTTTTAAATGAAATATTGTTTAAAAATAATCAAAGCTAACATAGTTTGACAAAACTGTTTATTAAATGGTGAATTTCGAAATTTATCCAAAACATAATTCTTAAAATATTGCGATGTCAAAACACCTATAATAATATTTATTAATAATACGAAACAAACGCAGACATGTGCAGTCTCTCACAGAACTAAAAAGATAAAACCTGTTAAATAAAATGGCAAACACTTTTTTTTCCTGCAAGAATATTAAAAAATAAACAACGCGGCACTTTAAAATGAATTATTAATATTTGTTAATCATATTGAATTTCGCGATCGGAATCGAATGAAATTCCAGTAGAAACTCATCATCTTCTTGGTATTAAAATTAAATAAAACCGAAGCAAAAATTCATATGATATAATAAAATCAAAATATACATAAAAATTATATTAATTATATTATACATATAAAAATAAAAATCGTTCTCTTGTATACGACTAAAAAAGCAATAGTTGAAAGAAATAAATCGTGACTAGAAAATTAATCGTTAAAAATTGTATTTAAAATCGACTTAACTTTTTAACCGTAAAATATTTATAGAGTACATATACTAGCGATATATGCGTATTATTATTTTTATGACTATCCTAGATCAAAAAATTTCCAGTGTCATATCACATGTAATATTCACAAATAATATCAAATTTAGTTCTTTTTAGTCTTATTTTTTCTATATAGTTCTACACGCCTTTGTTCTCCAAATATTTCTGACTGTTCTTTTTTTAAGGTAACACGCTCCATCATATATCCTATTATATAATCTACACACCTTTTCATTGATTTCTTTTTCCAATTCAGGTAGTTCTCAATTTATGAAAAAAAAAACACTTGAACGAACATCATTTTTCTCACATAAAAATACATATTTTTATTATTCAAATTATCATAATATACAAAATTACATAAAAATATAATCATAATTTAAAATTACTAGAGGTGACAAAATAATGTAAGTAATAGTGAAGTCGAAAAATCGTTATTATATAATTAATCCTACTGACTAATCAAATTTCTTATTCGTTATCTACTACTCTTCATAAAAGTCAAACTATTTTTTTTAAATCAAAAACTATACCACTTTTATACTTGAGACATGTTCAATACAAAGCAGTCTCAAAGTTACCCAGAACAACCATACACACACACACACACACACACACACACACACACATATATATATATATATATATATATATATATATATATATATATATATATGCACAAATTCGAGAGCAAAATAAATTTTATGCATTCGTCGAGAACGACCTTAAGAGAAGCAGGTCATGAAAGTGATGTCGATGTAGTCGGTCGAGACTTCGCATTCCTTAGCAGTCCTGGTCGACGCGAGTGCCTGATCGATGGTAATTGTAAGATAAAGCAGACGTGCAAGTCATCTTGTAAACTATTATATCATCTCGCGTTCTTGTAATATAGAAAACCGATATACATACACACACACACACATATTATATATATATATATATATATATATCATCATCATCTTCACAAAAGATATTCGTGAATATGTAAGCACCTTTAGAACGAACGTACAATGTGCGTGCTAGTTCTCGTACATGTTTTAAACGATTTTCTTGACTCCAAGTCGTAGAAGAGAAGTGCGAGCGCAAAATGAAAAAAAATAAAATAAAGAGAAAATATTAAAAAAGGAGCATTTAGACTTTGACGTGTAAATTACTTGAATCAATAACGATTAACTTTTCGGTTGTCGGCTAATGCATTTAATATGCTTTTATTATTGAATTTTTCCTATAACGCTTTTTATATAATATATTTTTTTTAATCTACCTTCTGGATAAAATATTAACAAAAGTGGTAACGCATTCAAACATCACGTATATTTAAAAAAAATTGAAATTAAGAAAAAAAAATGCAAATTTGCAGATATGGGATTTTTTACATGCACATTTTTCAAGATAATTCTGCGAACATCTAACGCTTTTTTCTGTTTATATCTTTCAATAAATTGGTGTCAAACTGGTATATAAATATATATACGCGATATTTTAAATATTTTAGCAGACTCATTGACGATAATATATATTTGCTTAAAAATTCGCTATTAAATAATTGAAAAAAAATATTTTTTATATATAAAAATGTTGTGTATAATATATTAAAGAATAATATCTAATTATAAATTTTAATGAAGTCAAAAAATATAAAACAAACAATTTGTGGCACTGTTGGAGTTAATGTCACACAATACTAAAAATCAGAAAGTTGCGGTGAGTTTTTCAAATATAACTAAAAAAAATAAAGTATTATAAAATAATGTCATATACAAAAAAGTATAAAATAATTTAGATTATAAAATTATAATTTAAAAAAATTCGAACACTATCAATAAATAAAACAGAAATGAATAAAAGTAAAAGTAGTGTGTGTGTGTTTATTTAATATTATATATTACTAATATTATTCTTACTATTTTCTCTCAACATTCTATCAATATTATTTTTGAATCAAAAATATAACCGCATGGTATATTTCTATGAAGGAAAATAGTTTTTCTTTAATTTATCCTGTAGAATTTCAATAACTTAATTGCTCTTTATAATAAATTTAGAATTATTAATAATATAGTAAATATGATAAGCATGTACAGAATTAAAAATAATGCCATGTCAATTTTATGGAATTAGTTTTAGTCACATTTTTTTCTTTCTTTAAAATCGACAAATTTTCAATGTTAATATGTATTATATTCGAAGTTAACATGGAGGCAGTTTTAAATAATTAAGTCATATTTTTTCCATTGTATACACGATACAGACGACTCATAAAGCATTCAATACATTTTGCGGTTTAATTGACAATTTTACACAATCGTACAAGTGTAATCACCAACCTAAAATAAATAAAAATAAAAAAATAACGTAAATTTAAATGAAGACCATTTGTGACAGAGTTCCTTTTTATTTCTATGATAAAGATTTAATTAAATCGAGATATTTTTAACGCAATTCTCTACTGGTTTTACGCGTTACCGACTACCGATTTAACAGTAATTCGGAACACGGTGGGGCACGGCAGCCCGTTTCTATGGTAAGCTATAGAATCCGATCGGTCTAGCTAGAAAAGTGGAAGAAATCAATCGCACTGGTGAAACTGGTCTGAAAAGCGAACACTTTTCTCACAATTAACGTCTACGAAATATCCGTCGTGACCAGGATGGGTCTCCAAAGTGCAACGACACTCGTTTTCGAGTGCACCGCTTACTTGGCCCGAAACAGTCGGTTCAGGAGAGAGAGAAGAGCGTTTGTTTAATCATGACCCAAACCACAAGCATTTGTTGGTTTTGTCGTTATCCTCAAGGCAAACATAGTCACGGCTATTTTTATCTCTTTTTTTCTTCTTCTTCTTCTTCTGGTTCACCGGTTATTATTATTTTATATGCTTTTTTCGCTCGATTTTTCGTTAACAAGGCAATGGGTTGCCGCCTTCCGACGTGCCAAAAAGTAAAATTCCACCGCGATCAATCTAAACGATCGATCGTGTTGAAATAAACCGCTTATGGCGAGTTCAGAAAAGCGGTAACGGGTCGAGCAGGCTACAGAGACACGTCATGTTGAATATTGATGAGCTTGACAAAACGACTATCACGAACTTGGTGACATTCCCGATTGCAGCACATTCGATAGCGACAAAGAAAAAAAAACGCTCAACCAACAACGACGAATCTACATGTATGTATGTATATATAAAAAAAAAAGAATTTTTTACGATATGATAGTTCAAGCATACAGTGCTACTAATTATTTAAAATGAAAAAAAAAATAAATAAAATTAACTTGAAATAAATAACAAATTTGTCAAAATATTCTAATGTAAACAAACTATAACAAAATAAAACCAATTTAATGATAAAGTTTGAGTCATGTTGACCGATCAACTAATCAAGTAATCATCAATTAAAGTTATAAATTAAAATAGACATAATTAAACCAAAGTTATTTTAAATAACTGCGATATTAAAATTTTATATTTAAATGACGCGACTGTAAAACACAAAAAAAAGTAAAATTTTAAACGTTTTACAATCACAAAACAAAACAGAAACTTTCACAATTACGAAATAAAGTGATAAAGGAAGAAATTCCATTTCTTAATATATCCTAAACGACAACGCGATAATATTACTTTAAAAAAGTCAGAATACTTTAAAAGCTCATAGTTACCGGACTTTAGTATTTATGTCACGAACGTATGGTGCATCATTATAGGCATACTCATCGGTTAGCCAACCAATACGCAAGCAAAGTTAAAGAATATCAACGTTAAGTCTAAAATTATAAATAAATAAGACACTAATTCCGTTCGACAAAATCAAAATGAATTAATTAAACGCGAATAAAAGTTAATGTGGGTTAAAATAAAATAAAATAAAAAAAGGGCCACCGCGTTCAGTGTCAATTATAAAAGGTGTATATATATATATATATATATATATATATATATATATATATATATATATATACGGTGATAACCGATGGCGAAGAGATGATTACAAGTTATTTATTTGATTGGTTATGGGTCGAATCGAAGCTCGGGGGACAAGTTATTTTCGGATACCGTAGAGTTCGTCATTGGGAACAAGTTAAGACCCCGCGGTTACCTGTGAGCCCCCATCAAAGTAACACGGTAAAACCCGGCCGAGTGTGTTTACCTGCCGGTTAAAGCCAGGTTTTTACAGCTCAGTGCTTCAACAGTATAACGGCCGAACAATGCCAGCTAAACCCCGCGTTCCTTATGAAAAAATATTCTATTCATAATTAATACTTGAAACGAGAGTATTATGACTGCGGTTTGACAGTAATAAATTCGAATAAAGTGTATTATAATATATTAACATTAAAATTAAATCTGATTTTTAACATATTTTAGTTAATAGAAATTCGCACTAACAAGAAATTACTCCTATATGTTATCACAGTTTCTTTTTCCATTTATGAAAAAGTTGTTATATATACGTGTATGTGTACGTATGTTTGTGTAATTTTCTTTTATATAATTAAAAAGAAATTTCAACGTAAAATTAATTTGTAAATAAAATATAGACAATTGTCAATAACTAATAATCTATGACATAACTAATCAAGATTAACACTAAAAATATTTTATGTAAATTAATAATATTCTAACTATAGCTACGCACTTTTTTCATCGTGAGAAATACATTCAAATCATTAAAAAAGTAAAATGATTTGCATAATTTTTTTTACAAAAGTTCAAGGCTAAACATAAAACTGGTGAATAAATATACTAAAGAAGTCCAAAGTTTCAATAAATTATATATATATATATATATATATATATATATATATATATATGTGTGTGTGTGTGTGTGTGTGTGTGTGTGTGTAAATGAATCAATAACTTACATATACTTTAATAATTCGAGCTTCAAATAATATTTTTCTTATTTACATTCTTCAATTTGTTGGTAATCTACAGTTCACAATAAAACGACAACGGATGTGGTTATAAAATTATACAAAAATAAAATAACCACAGAATTCATACTAAAACAATAGGTACAAGGATAATGTGATTAAATAAATATGATTATAGATATTGTAAGTTTCTTTTTTAAGTCTGATATACTTGAGTATAACTTTTGATAAAACAACAGTTATTTAAGGGTTAACAACCATTTTGATGACTCACTAAAACTGGACGCATACTTTTGTATCCATCATCCAAGACCAGCTGCAAATAGATAAAAACTGTGGATTTTCATTTACTAATGTGAAATGATGAAACGGTCATTATGTGGGAAAATAAAATTATAAACCGTGTGGTTAACCACCCATATAAAAGATATTTAATGGGTAAACTTAGTAAGACAGATATTCTCACTATTTAGATAAAAAAAATATAATTTAATTATGAGAAAACGTTTAAACTATTTAAATAAAAGAGAAAATTTAAGAACATTTTTTATATCAAAATGAAAAAAAAAACAATTTTCAACATGTCCCTCTACTCTTTACAACTTAGAATATGAAATATGAATGAAGAAATTAAATATATTGTCAAAATTATTAACGAAATGAATGAATGAAAATTTTCAAATAAAAAAAGTAACAAAATGGAGGAAAACTAATAAATTGTTTATATTTTTATATAATTTGTAATTTGATTAATTTTAAAAACGGGAAAACCTAATATTAATAAAATGAAACCTAGAAAAATAAAGCATGTGGTTTTAGAATATTTACATTTATTCTAATTCAGAAATAATACTAATGATAGTGAAGAAATGCGTAACCAATTATAAATTATGGCATTCGTGAACTTTACATTTTTATAGGATAATTAAATTGTAAATAGTTAATAAATATTAATAATGATATTTTTACTTACTTCTTTTAGACATTAAGAGAAACTAAATATATTAAAATGTATATAATATTAGATAGGACATCATTTATTTTACATTCCTCCCAAAACTAGATATTTATGTATTATTGCCAAAATCAACATTAATTTTCAAAACTTTATATTGAATTCATATTTTCGGACTCATTACATTCGTATTAAATATGTGATTACACAATAAACAAACTATTAAACGACATTAATTGACGAACAGAAAGATAAAAATACGAATTATATGCGTGTGTGTAAGATTCGATGAATTTTGAACTTAAATATTTGTTTTATTCAAATAATTGATTTACAATTAAAAAAATATTTCATATGATAAGTGTAAAAAAATCGTGGAATATACATAAAATTTATGGTTTTATTTTTTAATAATTCTGAATTTGAAAACGAATTCATTTTTTTTGTAAAATGTACTAAAATAAAATGAATAATGCTAAAATATTGCAATTAATGTGTGTGTGTGTGTGTTATATGTATTGTCCGTTATAAAAATATCAAAGAACTAATTTGAAACGTAGTCAACGGTTAAAATCTCTTGTTATTTTTGGGTACTGAAGTTTAATTCCACCATTATGTAAGTAAAGTGAAATAATATCTTCATAAAATATATTTAATCTGTTTATTGTTGATATATTATTAAATATGTGCAACACTTCTTATGTATATTAAAAAATTACAATGCATCGAAATATTTTTTAAGAAATAGTTATAAATACTAATATAATTTATTTAATTCTCGTTATATTACGACAAATAAAGTATATCAAGTTGCGCCGAAGTTGCGAAGATTAACTAATGAAATTACGAAAAACATTATACAAATCATTATTTAATTAATAGATATTTTTTATTATTAAACGTCTCTAATTCACTCGAATTATTATTTTTTTATTAAAATTAATTAAAATAAATGAAAATCGACAACATCGTAAGGCGACCGAGAACGAAGGGAGAATACGAAATCGAATATCGTAGAGTTGGCAACACTGCGTGCAACTCGTACCGTGCGGACGGTAGCTGCGAACGCGCCAGTTGCAGTGCGGTTTGCGTCTCGGCAAGACGCGTGGCGGTCAATAGTCGTGTACAAAAAAAAGCGCGTTCTTACGGACGTCATAACTAAAAAGTTGAAATTTTTCCAACGGAAAACTAGGTGCATAACCTTAAAATCGCGGACGTCATGAGCGCGCACTGACAGCGCGGACGCGTCGCCGGTGCGCGCCTGCCATCGCTTTTATTTATTTGTTTGTTATTGTTTATTGTTCGACGCCCCCCCCTCCCTCCGAGAGAGAGGTAAGCGCAACGATGCGTTTCCAATTATTTAAAATTTATGATTTTTATATAAAAATATGCGAATAACAAATTTAATTTTTAAATATAACGTTTGAAATAAAAGGAAAACGTGGTCTTTTTTGTGTCGAAAATGGTATATAAGTTGCGCGGACGCCGCCGTCGGCGCATATGGTCGCATTTTGCTCAGCGCGCGCTCCTTGCTTCGAGAAGTTCGGTCGAGTGAACCGGTCCCCGGTCCCCGGTCGGGGTTTCTCGCCGTCTGCTCTTCTGTCAACCACTACTGTTCATTCACCGGTTCAAGAAAACGAGATGTCCGCCTCTGGCGCGGCCGGCTCGTTTATTTATCGGCTCGTCTCTCAAAAAAAAAAATCGCGCTCGCTTCGGCAAAGTTTTGCCCTTAAAAATTATTTTCTACGAAAACGCTTCGCTTTTTTTTCATTCTCGATATCAACGGAGACCTTCGACGATCGAATCGTCAATTTTTATTTTAACAGGTTACGACTTGTTAAAACAGGATACGATTAAAAAAAAAAACAAACTTAACGAAGTGCAAAAACGAGCGTTCGGAAAAAAAATCAAAACTTTGGAAAAATATTTAAATTTCACTTAGTAACAGATTCGAATCGCCTAAATAATTATGATATTATAGACCCTCAGAATTAACATTCATTACGTGTTAATTCTGAAAAAAAAGGAATTTATCGATAATTTCAAAAGATTTAATTTTATATAATAATTTCGAATTGTATGTTAAACTATAAAAATGAAACTCCGCTAGAACGATTTCACCGCACGCAAATAATAATTCAGAAAACCAAATTCTACTCTAGTATATAATTCGTATTCTCTGAATCCAAACATTCAACATGAGAGTTTACACAACTAATTTAGATATATAGATAAATAATAATAATAAAATCTTTAAATTCAATTATAATAAGAAACGAGAATTAAATATATATTTATGATAAAAAATGATATTCCGTTTTTTACTTTCAGTTTCATATGTAGTTGTGAATAGAAATTCATCGCATTAATTGACTTAACTATTACGACGATAAATACTGCTACCCCCGTTGTTAACAGTTTAATCTTTGGAGAGAAAGTTTATTATATTTTATTATATCACGCCATCATGAAAATATACGTTAAATTCATCTAAAAAACTGTGTTCCACTTAAAAACAACGAATAACTCTATAAAATTTATCTTACACTTATTTATTGCATGCATATGAACGCGTACCCATGTAATATATATATATATATATATATATATATATATATATATATATATAGTGTGTATGCGCACGTACGTGTGTGTGTGTATGTTTATCGATGGAACAATGAACTTCAGTCAGCGAGCGGCATCTTCCTTTCATCACCTTCACTTCTACTGTCTTTTTTCTTCATCTAATCATTATTCTTCTCCATCATCGACACATTCATTTTTTTATATTTGAAATTACATCTCTTTTGTGCGAGTTTGTGACGAATCCACGTCATACACATTGTTATCGTCATTTTTGTTATTCATCATTTGAACCTTTTGTTCCCGGAAGCTGTTATATGGAAGACACTTTAGTTATAAAGGTTAAAAACGAGATGTTACTATCTTTTAAATATATTTAATTTGATACGACACGGTTCGATTAAATTACTAGTATCATTTTATAGAATTGCAAAATCATACAAAATGTTAAAAAAATATATATTAATTGGCTTTGTAATAATAGTTAGTCAAATAACTTAGTATTGGTATACGATATGATATTCAATTATAATTATATCTATCAAACGTCATGTTATAATTGTTCAATTAAATATTTATTTATATTTTATCTATTAATTTCAGAAAATTTAAATAATAATATAATAAGTTGTCTAAAAAATGAATTTAGATCAAGTCATTTTACATATAGATTGCATCATTCTTTCTAATTACTATATATTTATATAGATTCATTCGAGAAAATAGAATTATTCAAATCAATAAACAAATTAAATAAAAATAATAATTAACTGAATTATATAATATAAAAAAAGAAACAAATATAGATATCTTTATCAGAAATAAATTCTAAAATGTGAAGACAACAAAGCATGAACATTAATTATTGGAGATTCCTCTTTCATAAAGGCATATGGGAAACAACAATCACCTGACATATTTTATTTAGCGTTCGTTACCGGTTAACGATCAGGTGCCGCGTTTACGGGTGCGGCTACCTGAGACTAGTATTTATCACTTGTTGCTGAATCTCTAAAATTGGAAAGTGGTACAAATCTAGCCGTGCAAGTAACATAAGATTGATCTGTTTCAATGTAACTTGCGAAATAACTATTAAATTACAAAAAAATATATAAATAAGTATAAACATTTAACTTGCACATGTTATATATAATAATTTGAAGAATTTATTATAAAGTTATATGGATTTGGTTCTGGCTTCCAGAGGAATGCGCGCGTTTCTTTGACGCAAAAGTGCAAGACCGGTTGGTCGACCGGAATGCGCGTAGCTCATCCCTTCTCATATACATGCAACTAAAAAACGTATATAAACTACACTCTCAATATTTACGTGTGTATGTAAACCGCCAAACCCTACTCTTGCCTCTCTTCGCAAAACGGGATGACAATGCTGTGTTTCTCTGGTCAACGACCACAAAACTCTGGCACCTTCGGATGAATTCCTCGAGATAAATTTGCGAACCGTATGATTCATCCTTGTTTCAAAATACTAAATTCGAAAAAAAATACAACGTAAAGTTGGATATAAAATATTAATATTTTTTTATTGTTAAGTATAAAAATTAATTCGATATGACAAGAGTAAACAAATTTTTTAGGTAACAAAATAACCATGGGAAAAGACCACACACAGTATTGTTCACGATATTATTATGTATAATTCTTGTGTCTTTATAGTATATTAAAGAATTTTATAAAATTTGACTTTAATTGAAAAATGTTATATCAGAACAAAACTTTTTGAAAGTTATCATGTAAAAATGTTCTCGGTCTTTTATCTATTACAGTTCCCCTCTTAATTTCACTCTTGGTATCAACGAAAAAGACACAACAAATATTAAAGCCATAAAAAATTCACGGTGTTGAGATAACACAAGATTAATAAAGAAGATGTCAAGCCCGTTCGCGTTAACATGAGTAGATTTATTTCTTAGGACCGTATGTAAATAAACGTGAACGAAAAACTAGATAAGTTTGTTTTATGGCAACATTTTATAAAGAGAGAAAAGAATTAAGCCACATTTATGCCAGACAATTCCAAATCGAGAAAAAAATATCATACATCAAACAATTATGTTACACAACAGATGTGACCTCTTTGCCTACTACTACTACTACTACTACTACCACTTTTTTACGTGCAATCGAACCGATTTGTGCTGTGTAATTATATTGCGTTACTAATTAAATAAATATATGGTTATCGTCTCAAATTTCCTTTCAACTTTTATTTGTGCGAATTCTGTATATAACTTAGTTTTTAATGAATCATTTCCTTTTTTAACCGATTCAAGTGACCCCGCGAAAACATGGAATTTAAAAAAAAAAGTGCAATCCATAATTGTCTCCATTTGCGTTGAATGGCGGATCCGGTTGCTGTTTATATACCAAAATCGAACCAAAAAATATTCACGCCGCTATACAATTGATGAGCAGCTGGTTTTAGTAGTAGTATATAGTATTAGTAGTAGCTATCGAATTTGTATAGTAGTGGTAATACACTACTAGTTTTGTGGGCGGCAAGCACCACGTGCAAGTTCTTCTATGCGGAGCATCGTGGGAGTTCGTTTCCCATTGTTCGCGTTCAATAGATTTCACATCGGTTAAATCGTACAATTTAAACAAATCGTATAGGGCAAAAGCAATATTTAAATATCTTTTGTCCTAACAGTAAATTTCGCTTTATATAAAAAGAAAATATATTTTTCAATCGGTTAGAAAAGTATGCAAGAATAATGATAACCGTAAATGTCAACAGAACCTGTCTTTACGCCATTTAAACATATGCAACATTTGAAATTGTTTATATAACGCATTTCACAACGGTATTTTTGTCAGTAAAGCGCATTGTGATAATGATGTTAAAACATGTTAGATTTTAACCGAACTCGAAATTAGTCATCGACCAACTACCTGTTTTTAAAATATAAAAAAGATATATATTCTAAATTTTACTTAAAAAATGAAGGTTAATCTGCACGGGCAGTGACTATAGAATTAATGTACATTATATATATATATATATATATATATATATATATATATATATATATATATATATATATATATATAAGCCTGCAGAAATAGAACGATAGTGAGGAGATTCCATAAACTCACGTGATATATTGTCTCAACGCATGACTGACCCGTTAACTAGTTACCTCTCCCTCTTCCTTTTCATAAGACTGACTGACCAAGAAAGACCTGGAGACGATGACGTTGATGATGACATCATCAAAACGTTCCATTACAAACGAGAGAACTTCGCCGCCAGGTATTTCCCAAGCCGAATCGGTGAGTTTAAACCGTCTGCCCCACCCCGAGGCTAACACGACGGTTCGAAACAACCATCAAAATCGAACAGTTCCCACCGGAAATTAAGAGTCCAAACAAATAGACACTAAATTTTAAGTTGCAATTATTATCATACGCATAGCTTTGTAACCGTCGGTTATTACTTTTCTTCAGTTTTAAAACAAAACAGTGTTGTTAGCCTCCATAAGACAAAATAATTTGATTTGCAATGACGAAGGTAAAATCGGACATAACGAAACAGGCCAGCAGAGAAAAAAAACTTATTGAACTTCTCCGAATCTATAAACAAGATCTTTATCTACTTTAATTATAAATGTCTTGCAATTTTAAATCTGTTACCATTTTTTTTACTAAAAATTGATTTTTGATATGCCAATTTAATTTAATTGTAATCGTATCTACACTGTTGAATTTGCTATTGATTTTTTTTCATTTTTTTAATAATACGATCGTTTTGACGTTTCGCCCGTTTCGTGTGACCTCTTTCGGAACAAAATCGTCCCCTCGCTGCACTTCGATAGTAGCGATGGGGAAATGGCGGTTTGGTATGCGGCCCAGGGTTACCGGACGGGTCATGCCTGTATTACTAGTTAGTGTTTAGACCGAGATGGGTAGCGCACGTTTGATCGGTAGTTGTTTTTCAACGTAAAGCCAGTGGTTGACGACGGTGGCCCGCGGCGCGGGTCGGACGGACCCTGGCCATTACTCGCTACCGACGCTAAAATCATCAGGTTCCGGAACCGCGGACACCTCGCTTGATTAATGCTTCACTTCCATACGGAACTCTTTTTTTTTAAACGTAATATTTATTTATTTACTTTTGCTGCCAATTATATGTAACAAATAAAATACTATAAATATTATAAATATTTACTTATAAAAAATATTATAAATATTTACTTTAAATTTTAAATAAACATTTCACTTCACGTTATATACCTGTAAAAAGTATAATATTGAATTTTATCATTAGTGAGTTCAAAATATCGTACAAATCTAGAAATTATTCTTTTACTATGACGATTAATAACATACTTGATCAAATTCAATATCAACTTCACTATTATTTTAGAAAAGGGTAAAAGTAAAATTAATGATAACCTTTAATAATTTTAAATTATTTTAATTTTACCTAAAATTCTATTTATGAGTCGTTCTTGACGCAATAATTCTACGTGACATATTGTCGAAATGATTCATTTTCCTTAGAAAGACTCACGAATCTCGGTACTTAAAAATTACTCAAGAGTTCGCATCCTACATCGAATACTGATTGCTACAATTTATATGTGCATTTCGTGCTTCGTAATTAATCAATCAATCGTATTTATAATTTAATGGTCTGTTTTTTTTTTAATTATTCTAATTCTATAAACGCGTAATAACTATTCATTATCAAGTGTAAATCGAAATATCAAGTTTATCATTTTTATTTACATCATTAAGTGTAAATATGAGTTCGTACGAATCGTAGTATTTCTATTATTTAAATATAAACGACGAAAAATACTATCTTGCATACTAAAATGGCTATATTCTACTACAAAAGTAATGTCCAAATATATGAATGAAAGAAATGCACATAGCTTATAGCGTGTTCATTCAACACTACCAAAAACAATTAACATCAGCTTTAGCATGCTAATAGCGCTACTAATTTCAACCAATGATTGCAATTTACATATGAAACGTATCTAACATACAAGAATAGACTATAAACTAACTTGCAGCTGATTGTATAATTAAAAGTTAGAATAATTTGGTTATATTTTTTAAACTAATATTTTTTTATGTAATATATAAATATTAAAAAACATGAAACTAAAAAAAAGAAGATGAACTTAATTTTGAATTATAATTAATTATGTATATATATATATATATATATATATATATATATATATATATATATAATTTAACAAAATCCAATACCATTTCGTGTTTAAAGCTTAACTAAAGCTTGTATCTAGTTTTCCGCGTCTGTTGGAAAAAAATCTAGTTTACAATTTCTTGTAACGTTCTTTATGAATCATAGGTAGAAACACGCAAATATTTTACGTCCTTGTCATACGTTTGAATATTTTTCATATGAATAATTGAAATGTTTTTGAAAAAAAATACATTGAACTTTAATACGATTTTTACAAAGACTTACTTTTTACTTTCAACATGTGATTAATTTATGACTGGTATATTATTAAACATACGCTTATTTTTTGCTATTTGGTTTAGATATTAAAAGCTATATTACAAAATCGCTCCAGGGTCATAGCGATCAGCTCTTGGAAGCAATTGTCTAAAGCCCAAGAGGTCAATTGTTTGATTGTTGTTCTAGATCTCATATCTCATCGTTAAACTTCTAAGACTATCCATATAACTAACATCTGATAGCAGGACGTCTTTTCCAATTGATGGCATATTTTTTTGCTGCAGCAAATTACTTATAGCTATTAAGTGTGCAAAAATTATCCCATCTCAAATCCCATATTTTATTATAAAAATCCGAAATCATTTACGTAATATACTGATAGATAGAACTTTATTATTTTTAAATTACTATTAGCAATTCCGTCGATCTTATGCATACTAACTTTTATTTTTAAACAGTCAATTGAAGTTGAAATTTAACCCTAATTTGTCGAGCCATTTGAAGCAATCTTCTTGACAGATCTCACCTAATCAAGAGTAATATTAGTAGTCTAATATCATATTCCACGTCTTGCAAATCCTAATTCATGAAATTTATTATTAGCATATTTACTATCTTTAAGACTAAATTGATTTGTATTTATAGTAATATGAATACATATATATAGTCATTTTTAAGATAAATTATTTTCTTTAACATTATTTTTGTTTTGTTTTCAGGACAATCCTAAAAAATGGCTGTTTTTGGATTAGTTTCCGCCGTCGCCGGCTTCGTAAAGGTGCGCTTTTTATTCGATAAAGCCGTCATCGACAACATGGTGTTCAGAATGCACTATCGAATTACGTGTGCTATATTTTTTTTATGTTGCATTCTCGTCACAGCAAACAACCTCATAGGTACGTTTTTTATTTATTTATAATTATTATTAAAACTAAAATATTTTTAACTGATTTCGGATCTCATTAGTAATATACGCGTTATTATATAACGGATTTTTTTTATGTTATACATGTACAAAAAAAGTACCCGTAGCAAAAATCATCGGACAAATCGAATCTAAATAACCATAACGGTATACGTAATAATTTGAAGGTATTAAAGCGCACTTTTGTTTGCGGTGAATTGTTTCGTCCGGGGTCTGCGAAAAAAGAATTGTCAGCCAGTTAGTTTAGTTAGTCTTTCATCTATATATTCGAAACTGTTGACGACCTCTTATGACTCGTCGAACTAAATTAAGGTGTCATAACAGCGACTAGTCGAGCATCAATCTAAATCGCATTTAATGGCATCGGTCGTTTAGAAACAGATTCATCAAAAGAAACCTGAGCAAAGTAGAAGAGAACCGGTCCGTTTTCGCGACGGGCACAACACCACAATTCAGGCAAGCACAGACAGTTGCCGAACCGTTCTTCCACATATGTTCGCCAAAAATCTTCTCTCTTTCCATGGTTCGAAATCGTATCATATAAAAGAGAAGAAAAACGAAATGGAAAAAAATATACATATTGACGTCTAATACCCACCAGGTAGACGAAACACGAAAACCATTTATAATAATTACGTTACACGCGTATTCAAAAAAAGAACCGAAAGGAAAAAGTCGCATATATATATATATATATATATATATATATATATATATATATATATATATATATATATATATATATATATAATAAGTGTGTGTGTTCACATTTCGAATTTCGCAAACGTAAATTCTCAGAAATTTGTTGCACATCCGAATTTCGAAGAAACTGTCTGACCAAGTATTTCACCATCATTTCTAATTTGTTAAAATATTATACCTAAAAATTATATTAAAAAAAGGTTTTACTTATAAAATATCTTTTTTAAAAAGTACTAAAAAATATTTATTTTTTATATTTTAACAAATAAAATATTATTCCAAATAATTAAGAAAACGTTATCTGCTAATAACAAAACAAACCAATGCTAAACTAAATACGTCATTATAATTGTTATAATATATAAAATCATCAACGTTTTGAAATACAGCTTGTTAATTTGCAAATTAAACTAGCGATTGTTTGTATTAGGGCTGTGTTATCAATAACAAGCTTCGGCGGAGGAAACGTAGTTAAGAGTGCACGCAGATTTAATATGTTTAGTAATCAACGAATCAACACACAATAAATATAAAATTATAGAGTTTTTTCTCTATAATTTGATTACCATCAGTTTTTATATAATATATAAATATTTTTATTTAAAAAAATAAAACAAATTTACATGTGTAACTGACAATTGATCACGTACCTGTAACAAAAAATATTTATGGATTTGTTTAGTTTAGTAAAGAAATAAATTACAAGCGCCATCAACACGAGATCTTTTTAACAAGTCACAAGTGATGAAATCAGTAGCTATGACCGCAGGTCAATAAAAGAATTACCAGTGATACAGGTCATACAAGTCATCTGTCAAAAACTCAATTTTGCATAAATATGATTTCGTAAGGAATTGATTTGATTTACAATATTGATTAGTGTTGACATCTACACATTAATCTAACTTATAAAAACAATAAAGGAACAATTGTTGCTTTATCACTACGAATTTTCATTGGGCAATATATTTTTTTTTAATTGTATAAGTGAGAAATCGAAAATTTATTTCACTATCAAGTTACTGTTATTATTATTTATGGGATTATTAATGGTAATAATAGTAGTCAGATCATTGTTATTCAGAAAATCTAAAACAGGAACAAGGAAAACGTCATAAATACTTTATAAAGGGCAAGCGAGTGTCTTTTCTATGATGCAATGTATAATTCAGAAGAGAGAAATGGGGAAAAGCCTTTATCCATTTCCCTGAGGAATTCTCTTGCAAAAATAATGAGCAAGTCGTATCCCGCTGACAAGAAATTATTAATTGCATCGGATATGACGTCAACATACTGAGAGATGGACATGTCTAACTTGACTAATAAAAATGATTTAAGCTAGATTTAAACAATATAAAATATATTCTTCATTTCATTAAATAGTTTTTATATCATCTATATATTGATTTTGTTTAATAAAATCGATTTTTCTCGGACGTACGCAAGTTTTTTATCTATATGACCTTTTAGAATTTCAAACACGATAATTTTAAATTTATAAATATGTAATAAATTTCAATAATTTCATATTGCAATAAGTAATTTTACCAATAAAAGTTATTACGAAAATGATTTCCCTTTCAATAATCTATGAAAGAAATCTACCACGTAATCGCTCACGATGGCAATATTCAATGGTGACCCGAATATTTTATATAGTGAGTGTCGTACCAAAGGTCTATTGTGGCCTTCGAAAAAACATCAAGAAAAAAACGAAATAAATGACAACGTTACAAATACTTATATCTAATACACAAGTACATTATGGCTCTTAGACTATCACTTTTATGTGACGTGTCAGAAATGGCCATCTGATTTTTTTAATGAATTATATGCTCATTATTAGTATTAAAGTTAAATTAAAAATGTTTTTTAAAACTATCCTATTATTTGCTAATAAAATAAACGACTGCATTTATATCATAATTTGCACACATCTATTTGAATTAAGTTTTTATTATATATCATATGCTATGACAGGAAATTATTCGCTCCTCACCTTGATAACAACAGCTATCATAATATAGTTCATGCAATGGGAAGGTTGATTGTGATAGCAGTACTTAAAAAATAATAATACTCGCGCATCAGATACATCAATATTATTTTTTTATTTCCTTACATCAGTTGAGTGATATAATATATTCTAGTCTAGGTCAGTGTCCTTTTTAACACATGCATGAATTGCAGTTCAGTTACCCATTAAATACATTAAGCAGCTCGTTGAACATGTAAATACGTATTCACATTGCAGTCGATAATAGATAAATTGAAAGTTTCACAAAATGCAGCATTTTCTAACTTGAATAAAAAATATCAGTAATTATATAACTGATTGAAAACGGTTATACTTTAATATTCATCAATAGAAACAAATTGGTCATAATTATAATAATTTTTATTCATTTCAGGTGATCCCATAGCTTGCATTAATGATGGTGGTGTACCGAATCATGTAATTAATACATTTTGTTGGATTACATACACATTCACGATGCCTGGTCATGATTCTCGATTACATGGTCATCATGGACTTGGAAATGACCAAGTTGGCGATAAAAAAGTACACAGTTACTACCAATGGGTGCCATTTATGCTATTTTTCCAGGTATAATTCATTTTATAAATATATATATATATATATATATATATATATATATATATATATATATATATATATATATATATATATATATATATACATACATACATATACTTTTAATTTTATAGGGCATTTTGTTTTATCTACCACATTGGATTTGGAAAAATTGGGAAGAAGGCAAAGTTAGGATGATTTCTGATGGTATGCGTGGCACTTTAGTAATCACTGGTGAAGATATTAAATCCAGACAGGTGATATACGAGTCTTAATTTTCATTTAGATAATGAAAATAATTTAATAATAAAATGTTATTGTTTCAGCATCGTTTGGTACAATATCTAATAGACAGCATGCATACACATAACACATATTCATTTGGATATTTCCTATGCGAAGTTTTGAATTTCATCAATAGTGTGAGTATTAAACGAATATATAATAAATAATTTCGAATTTATTTCGATAGGTTATTATAAAATTAATTATTATCCTATTACTGTTTATGGCAGCAAAACTGGATAGAGATTTTTCGAAATATATTTGGTAAGATGTGTTTATGTTTGAGTGTTGTGGCTTTTCATCAAGTCATATGCGCATGATAAAAATAATCCTTTTATTATGACGTAAAAGTATTTAATAAAATGCATGTGTGCAAAATATGTGCTTTAGTTGTAATTTAAAATAACAAAATTGCAAGAATATTTTAATATCGCGATTCTTTGTTTTTACATTGTAAAACTCAGTGCATTTTTTATAATGTATCCGTTTTCTTTTTAAAGGTTGGAAACATATTTTTCATTGACCTATTTTTGGGAGGATCATTTTTGCAGTATGGAACAGATGTTGTACGTTTCTCGAATATGAACCAAGAAAACCGTACGGATCCCATGGTAATTAAAATATACTATTTCTATTCTATTTCAATCCCATAATTATATATATTTTTATCTATTATTATTTTTATAGATTGAAATTTTTCCACGAGTTACAAAATGTACTTTCCACAAATTTGGTGCGTCAGGAAATATTCAAAAACATGATGCTTTATGTGTGCTTGCTCTAAATATTTTAAATGAAAAAATTTACATCTTCCTTTGGTTCTGGTAAATAAATAATTTATACGCTATATTTTATAAAATTTACCATACAACAATATTTGAATATTAATGTAAATTATTTTTTCGCTTTGTATAGGCTCATAATCTTGTCTCTAGTATCTGGGCTAGCTCTCATTTATTCTGCAGGAGTGGTTATGCTGCCAAGCACTAGAGAAACTATTCTTAGAAAACGATTCAATGTTTCTGGTGTGGATACTTTTGTAGAAAAAACACAGGTAAAATAAAAATTGTAAATAAATGTTTTTTTTTAATTTACACATTTTTTTATCCTTCAAATATTTGCTCTATAGATTGGAGATTTTTTGCTGTTGCACTTATTAGGACAAAATTTATGTGTCACTGTGATGAGTGAAGTTTTGAGTGATTTATCAAGACATTTGCAAGTAGGTTCCAATCCACCATCCGCACCATCGACACTAGAAATGGCACCCATATATCCAGAAATAGAAAAATACTCAAAAGATGATTAACATTTGCTCAGATGAACATTGTAATTTTGCTTGTTCTAGCTGATTTCATTTTTTTTTAATTTTATTATAAAATTGAAATAATTCAGATTATTTCAATATACTGCGTGTTTATATACATTGTCATTTTTTTGTTACAATTTTTATTATATAACTAAAAATTTGATTTTTTTAAGAATGAGTTGAGGGAGTTTAAA